>JARFIX010000013.1:10703082-11406164 GCA_036346125.1 Lycocerus yunnanus
CAGTTGTTCTTTTCCTGTAGAAATAAATTGTAAAAAAGGCTTTTCTTTGACCTTCCAAAATCAGAATACTGCCTTTATTGAAGAAGAAAATATAGTAGAGGTGATCGGTTAGGGAAAATCTAACTAGTAGATATCTTTTCACAACACATTACCAACAAAAGTGTTCAAAATAGCAGGGCCGCATTCAGCAACATCGTCGAATAAAAAGAATAGCAAACAAAAATTATAATTTCTACTTCTTACTGAATGACCTAGGTTTTGATCTATTTTTCTTATAGTTTTGACAATATTTCAAATTATAATTCAGGTCGACTATATTTGTCTTTTTTGCATTTCTAAATATTTTTTAATTTGTTTATAAATTTTTTAATTTCTCTAAATTTAAATTTACCTTTATTATTTAAGACAGTTTGATTTAGAAAATATTTGCCTGCGGTTGAATTTTTACGTTTTAGACTTCCTATGCCCATTCTAACAAATTTACAATTCTCTACTACATACCCATCTGTATGGGGAACCGTAAAAGATTTTTGCTGAAGGGTCTGAAATTTTTAGTTCCACTTTTGAAATCCAAATGCTTAAATAAAGTAACCTATAGAAGTAATTAGTTTTATTTTAAAGGTATTTGGGTTAGGAAAGGTAATTAAATACATTAACAATAAAAATAGAAAAAAATTATTTTTCTAAATTTTTCCAAGGCAATCCGTATTATTTAAAAACAATTAAATTTTCATTCATACAATTATTATGATGGGAAGCAGGAATCCTAAAAAACTGACTTACTATGTTGTTTTCTCATTGATAGATTTTAGATTCCTAGAAAATACATTTACGATTTTCTTTACGTTTTATTTTAAAAATTGCAGTTTTATGTGCAACTATCTTGTTCTATCTTTACCATAGAACAGTGTTTCTTTACGATTAAATAATTACAGTGGCAGAAAATCACACAGTCATTTGACATGGTATCAGATATACTAACCTTATGGGAATTTCGGCAACGCTTGATGTAACTCAAGTTTGTGCTAATAAATTGCAAGATATGATACATTTTATTAATTAAAATACAAACCAAGATGTATTATAATGAAGTAGTTTATTATGATTTTCATTTAATAACCATCTGCTATTCCTTTTTCAATTAGACCAGAGACTTCCTATGCTGCCAAAAAATATATTATTAGCTTATAAAAATTATGAAACAAAATAAATGATTATAAAGTTAATAAGCGTAAACTTTTGCAATTTAATCCATAAGCTTTTGACAGCGGTTATGGGTTTCTTCCGATGTTCTTATTTAGGTACATTAATATTCTTTCATTCTACTCAGAATAACTTTTTTAGTGTACTCACCGTGAGCCAAATTAGTTGAACTTTTTAGGCGACTCTGGCCATTTTTTTAAATCCTAAAGATTTAAATAATTCAAACTAGCCAATGAAAATCAACAGTTTTAATTTCGAACCACCTTTAAAAAACAGATTTTACAACTGTTCAAGTTTTAAAGACCTCTTTACGAAAACAATTGGTTTTTGATCAAAAAGATAAATTTACCTCTCTGGAAAATTCAATTAAATTTAAAAGGTGTCAAGCGGTGTCAAGCATACGGGCTTGGATAGGGTATAATTTTGATTCTCCACAGGCACGAAACTATAGTTCTGCTTAGAGTGAACTATTTATGTTAATAAATTTTTATTTTTATTATCCATTAATATTGAAAGTAGGTCTTTAAGTTTTCTTTGAATCATTAATAAAAATTTTGCATTGCTCTGGTGTACTTAAATTTGAAGTTGTAGAGTTGCATATTCTGTGGCCAGTCCGGTTCTGTTATTCTAAGATAGTTAATTTTTCATTAGGGTTTTGCCGATTAGCAACAATTTAAAATGATTTTTTTTTACAGTAGCTGGAACAAAATTTTATGACAGCTATTGAAAAAATGTGTAATAATTGCGTTTTAATTAAGCGTAAATTATGGAACTAACATTTTATTAAATTTCTATGACGAAATTGTAAACTTTTTAGTTTTTTATTAACGATGATTCTTTGAATCAAAATTTTTCAATTTGATTCGAGCATTACGCTTGGAAGATTACAAGCAAAGTAATGTAACTAATTACTAATTTTATTATCTTCCTTTCATCAAGTAGGAAGCAATTTTGTAGTTTTAATTGCAATTAAATATTAATAATTGCATTTTTACTATAATTTTAGCTGCAAACTAATTAAGGAATTTTATTTTTTATTTTGTTTACGTACAACTCTTGCATATACTTACATATTTTTAATTGTAATTCGCTCATTAAACTCGGTCTGGATTTATTATTACCTACCTACCTACTTAGTAAATATAAAATTTCTTTTAAATTGTTATGAAAATGAGAGATTGTTAAAACATCGACAGATCATGATGATGGTAATAAGTTAATTTGCAATCTGCCGATTGTGAATGCGTAGTTAAAACAGCTGCAGCCTTGCTTTAACTTCTTAATTAAACCCATTTTACTCTAAACGAACTCACGCGACTTTTATTACTGAATGAATAATTAGCATTATCTCAATTTTCTAGTGTAAAACGTTCTGGCGGCTCATCAAAAGCTAAGGATGTGTTAGTTGGGGTTAATGTGACATGCTAATTCTAAACTATCGCTAATTTACATTAATTTGTTGGATTATATAAATTTTTTGCTTCTTTTGTTAAGCCGCCAAAAATGAATGATTCATATTTTTAATCAAAATCAAGTGAAAATTTTAATAATGACACTCCATTTTTTCTACAAAAATTAAAACATCCTTGAAGTTTCTAATTACTTTTTATTCTCATCCGAATGTTTATTACTAACCGAAATTTACATTTTAAGAAATTAGGTCAATGCCAAAGTTCTGCAAGGATCACAAGCGCCGACTGTGTTGTTGTTGGTTATCCAGGTGCTAAAACCACCCTCGAACAATTGCGGGGGTTGCAAAACTAAACCATAGAGAAATGATTAATTAAGATTTCACTGGACTTTTATTTTTCATTGGCTATTATAA
The DNA here is from genome assembly GCA_036346125.1 of Lycocerus yunnanus. NCBI lineage: Eukaryota > Metazoa > Arthropoda > Insecta > Coleoptera > Cantharidae > Lycocerus > Lycocerus yunnanus. Next base: position 10,706,111 of record JARFIX010000013.1, read on the forward strand.
TTTTTTTTTCAATTTCACCAACTCAAATTTTCCGTTTTCCGGTCAGCGTTACCTTTTTTCCACAAATAATTAAGTAATATTCTCGTTCATGTAGGTACATGCAATAGAAATCGTAATGTAAACAATTAAAATTAAAAATATTATTTAAAAATATATAATTCGACGTCGGAAGCGCAAATTACAAGGTAAATCCCATATTAATTTTTTAGCTCCAATGTAGAAAGCTTAAAGAAAATTACCAATAGTACATTGTTAACTGCATAGAAAATTAGAATACAACTTTTTATTTCAGAAAGAATAGTTTTTAGTTGCCATTTTGGAAAATTCAACATTTTCAAAAATACACATTGTTGTTAAAACATATTTTTAAATAATTTACAATTTTACAAAATTGTAACTAATTAATTTGATGATATTAAAATTTTTAATTAAATTAGTGAATTTTTTCCACACTTACACTAACTTATTTAATTAGTTCTTAAGGAATTAGAGAGATAAATTTCTGATTTCATATTATTTTTATTCGTTTAAATTTTTTGAAGTTTTTTATTCTTTAAAATTCTTAAATCAATTTGCAATTATTGTAGTTTTATAATAAATAATAATTTCAAAGTTCCTTTAGTTAAATTAAACTTCTATTGGTTGGAATTTAATTGGACTTTAAAACTAAAATGACTTTAAATAAAATTTTTGTTATGGCTTCTCATACAAATCATTTAAATGTAAATTATGCAGTAATATATTATTAGTCTGTGAAATTAATACTAAATTAAAATTTTTAAAATTAACAGGTTAATTAAACATGGCAGTAAAACATCTGATGACAGCAATAAGCATTGCTAAAAGCTTATGAAAACTAATTTCATTTAATTGTTCAGTTAACCAGTTAAGTTTTAATATTTTAAATTTAATACACATCATTTTAACTTAAACTACATAATATATTGCTATGGTTCATTTGTTGTTAGCTCTTGTTTAAATGATGTCGTTGGGCGCCAGAACTAATAGACTTATATCACTGAAGTTTTATTTTTGTTATTGGTGTAACTTTCCTGGACAATTCTTGTTGTCGAGTTGAGAGGAGCTCTTTATAAAAGTGTTTTTGTTGTATGGAAAATTAAAATCCTTTATAATAAAAATTGAACAATTTAATTTTTGATCTTGTCATTGATAATCTCTAAAAGATTTCATTTTTGCAATTAATTCGTCCCCTAATAGAATGGACAATGTCCTTGGATATCCTATCAAAACCAATCTAAAAACTACTTCCAACTTTAAAAACGACCATTGTCGTTTTTTTTTAATATTTGTTGTAATTAATTTGCATTTGGTTTTTAAGAACTAGGTATACTTTTTAAGCTTCCGTTTTAAGGTTTTTGTTTAAACAAGTTTTTAAATTAATTTTGTATTTAAGAAGTCTTTACCGTAATTATTTTTTTTATTGACTTCCGGTGGCTACTGTTGTTTGACTTCAATTTCTACTGTTGTTTCTCTAAATTTTTGTTAATTTTCTTTTTAAAACCTTTTATCCAATCGTTTTTGCTTTTATTCTCAATTACTTTAGTGCACTGCGCTTGATTCGTACTTTTTTATATTAACCTCATTTGTAATATTGCCGCCAAAAACTGCGGTCTTCTTTTTTAAATTTAAATTTTTATTTTAATTAAACACTTTAATTTTTGCACTATGATTTAAATTTTATGATTTCACTTTGCTTATAAATTCACTGTTTGTTTAACACTGTTAGATTTTAATCAGTGGTCACATCTTTTAAACTTAAAATTTAAAATTACAATTACAAATTAAGTTTTTTATTGCAAAGCAAACTTGATAAAATCGGATTTATAAAAGTTTAGTTTGCAACCACAATTTAAATTATCTCATAAAAATTCTGTACCTTCAACTGTGCAATAATTTTTATTTTTTGAATTTATTTTTAATATTTTTCTCATTTTCGGCACTTAGTAAACTATTTCTTTTGTCGGTGTCTGCCCACCTTTTAAAAAAAACCTAACGCCGCCACTGTCTATATAATTAGTGAGTTAATAACAATGTTAAAATCGTGAAACTCCAAATGTCATGTTTTGATATTTCAAGTTTAGTTGTAGGTCTGATTTCAATAGGTAACGAAATAAATATTAACAAATTAATTTTCACAAATTAATTTTAGACACCAAATAGTTTGCATAAAAGAGTGTTTGAATTTAGGTCCTTTAAGTTGGCTTTTCCATTTTATAATTCGAAATTATTTAAATGTCGGTTGAAAATGCCCGCAAGATGATGTACGTTATTTTGTAAATAATGGGCCCGTAAACTTATTATTATTAACAAATAATAATTTTTTACCAGAGGAGAAGCCAGCTTGAGCAGTCTTCTACTTTTATTTATTTATTTGGAATCATTAGCGAAGTATTATAAAGTTTATAGATAAAATAAAATTTTTTGAAAAATAAGTGTTAAAAAAACCCTATTTTTACCTAATTTTTTTAATAAAATTTATCTAAATCGCATTGAAATCTTTTTTCTTTACTTTTCCCAAATATTTAAAATTTTTAATTTTTCAAGATTGATGTTTAATAATTTAAAATTATACTAAATATTCTAATTATTTTTTGTGAAATTTGGCGGTTTGGTTGAAGCATTACCTCTCTTGTTTACTCAGGCAAGCCGCCCCTGTGCTGCACTATAGCTTTAGATTGGCGTGGTATATAAAATTAAAATATTATAGCATGAATTACAAAAACAAATGCAAATTTTTTTATTAATTCAACTTAAATTAAAATAAAAATTATTGTCTACTTACGTAAAGTTCAAAAATTAGTAATAAAATACGCTGAAGATAATAAATGTTCGCTTTAATTTAACTTAATTTATTAAAAATGCATATATTCGCATTTTAATTCAAATTACCGTAACTATATGTATATTGAAAACATAATTGTGTGTTTTAGTAAAATATATAAAGTTGGAATAGGCAAGCACTGCCTATACCTTGAACCTTGAAAGGATGAAGAAGAAAAGTAAAATATAATATAGGTTGGCGGGGATGAAAGTAACATCAGATCCGTCAACTTCTTGGGAAACTAATTAAAAAATTATAGATACATTATCAATCAAAATCTAAATCCTGTGTACCCGAAGGTATTAAGGTGTTCCATAACGCTCTTCATGTAGTGGTAATTCTATTCCCAAATTATATCATTAGTAAGTCTTCACGGCTAAATACTCCCCAATGAGGAAGGCCTATATCCAGCAGTGGATGGAAACAGGCATATAGTGATATAAGTCTTCTCCTATCTCCTTAATCCCGCTTCCTTTCTTTTTGGTTTCGGTTACCGCTAGTATTTCTAAGTTATTCTTAATGAACTTCTCGGCTAATTCCTGCTCTTTACCGTTAATCCGTCTAACATTCCAAGTCGCAATTTTCCACATACTTAATCCAATCTCCTTTGTCCGTTTTCTCGCATTTTTCGTTGCCTCTTTGTTCCATCGCTTTATTTTTAGTTTTTTGGCGTTGCGGTGTCTCCTCATACTTAACAATCCTCTGGATTGCTTCCACTCCCAACATTCCCCGTTAATAAATATCTTTCGATATCCCATCTTGGCAATATTTCCTTTTTCTCTCTCCCTGTTTCTGCTATCATTCTCAACCTGGCCTGTACCTTTCTCTCTTCCACTGATAAATTGTTCTCGATAAACTTTCTTGTGCCCTTCAATTTATTTTTGCTTTTTATTACATCCATTTTATCCTGCCAGTTGTTCATTTTAACAAAAACAGAATTTTGTGCAATTTTTGTATTTTTTTATCATTTCAACTGCTTTCAAGTCGACATCGACCCCAATATTGTTTTTCAGGAACTGTTCAGTCTCCTGCTTAAGATTACTTTCGTTCATCGGTCCCCTTTTATTACTTATTATATTTGTTTTCCTTTCTTTGCCCTCCAGTTGTATTATTTTGGTTTCAAGTGCTCCAACTCGTACCTTCATATTATTGTTTTTCACCTTTAACTTATTGATCTCTTGCTCGTACATTTGTTGGCCACTTCTAATTTCTCTATTCTCTTTCATCAACTCTTTCATCATTTGGGTCACCTTCTCCATTCTGTTTTCTGCTGGTTTTTTATTTGAGGTTCTGTTAGGTACATTATTAATTTATATAAATAATATGGACTTGACTAGAAACCACTACACTCTTTAAGAGTAAGGATCGAAAAGAGAGAGAGAGAGACTAGAAAATTTTGAATGCTTATACCTTCAGGTGGTTTGTCCCCCCCCCCCCCCCAATTGCAATTTTTTATTAAAATTAATATCAAATGTTTGAGAGGTCATTATTCATTGTATAAAATCCAGGACTTCTGAATTCAGCATTACAGTGAAATTTCAAAAAATATCTACTGATAACTTTGTAAAAAATTAAATTACATTAATGATAGTAGAAGCTCATTGGAGCTCAATCAATAGATGCTATAGAAAAAAATTTGAAATGAGAATAAACAAAAAATAACAGTCGTTCCTTTCTAAAAAATTTCGCGAATAACTCCGCGATGGTTGTAGTTCAACTGGAAATAGAAGCGTTTGACAATATGTCTTGGGGGTCAATTAAATCTTCTCCGCCCAACAGTTTTCGAGAATAGCACCACGACGGTTGTGGTTCAAAGGATAGAAACAGAAGTTCATTGAAGCTCAAATATTTGAGACTAATTTGAAATTTTACAAAATTTTATAAAATTGGTGTTGGGAAGTGGAAAAATGTAATCCTACTTTTTAAATTGTCTCGAATGTTTGTATGTGTATTTATTATGAGATTTTCTTCAGATAAAAAAAAGGCTTCAAGTTTTCGACTAGTTGATTTTTCCACTAATTTTCCCCGGAAAGCGGGGATATTTTATTTTAATCCAAAGTACCGACTTTAAGGTTCGACTTTTCTTACAGACGGTTATTCCTTTGATGAAAGTTTTCATCACGTTTTCGCATAATTGTTGCTCTATTTCGCGAATAATAGCTCTGATATTATTTTTGAGCGCTGGATCATCTTTAACATGGCTGCCAACGAAAAAGTGTGACGGCATGAAATCGAACGATCTTAATTGATCACAGATCAATTTTGGGCCAAAAAAACTATCGTCAACATCGTTTGGTAGCGCAATCTTGTCACTCTAACAGCCGAACCAGCATCATTTTTTTTGTCCTAGGTTTTATTTGTCAAATGTCATGTCACTGTCAGTTTTATATTGACAGTTCAAAAATGGCGCGAAATTTAAAATGAAACCTCTTGTTGGAAGACCCTATAATATATAATTGTTTACATTAACTCTACTTACAAGTCAACGACAGCGTCATAAACTATAAATCCAGCTTCCTATTTATGCGTTGTTCCTATAGAACATTTTTTGTTTTTCCTTATTAGTAGAACTTTCTTTTCACTTTTCTTTTCATTGAGCTTCCCACTTTACGTAACAGCGTAACAGCTCTCTTTCGTGTAACATGTAATGACACTTACGCATCATTATTTATTAAATTAAATAGTATCAGGAAAAGGGATTATCTAACCCTACATCTGCAGATAATGTACATATAATGCGTTATTATTTGAACAGTATCAACTGCCGCGTGGAATATATCAGTAACGTGGTTTGATTGATTTGATTTTGATTTGAAGTGCGTACCTATATAAGTTTTTTTGTAAATCGATAATCTCTTTTAGTCTTTTTAGATAAATCCCGTAAATCCAAATTATTTTAAATTTTGCAGAAAAAAAATGTGGGTAGCTGTACTATTTAGTTATTAAAAAAGCTTGTGCATGCAACAGCTCAACGACTTCCTCGAAATTATGATAATTTGTTAAAATTATTAAATATTTTTGCGGTTTTTGTCAACAATAGAAACTTTCCAAAAAAACAATCATTAATTGATTAAGCAGTTGTTGCTACGTAACATAATTGTTAAATAATAATACATGCTATGTGTATAGGTTGATAATGACATAAATATCGAAACAGCTGTCGAATTGTTAAACAAAATCCACCTAAATAACTTAATATTAAGTTTTCAAAATCGCATCATTAACGTAATCATAATATTTATTAGCAACGCCGCCGCCGCTCCTGCACAACAGAAAGCTCACGTTTGATACGCCAGTGTGTGACCTTGTTGCAACTTTGAAAGCTCTCGTCAAACAAATTTATGAAATTATAATTTAATAGTGTTTAATTTTTTTTTGTTTTATTTTTTGCCGTTGTTTGTAAACGATCTAATCGTGGTTGACTTTGTTCGACTGTGTTCCAGTTTTCTTTATAATTACGTGCCATTTTTGAAGGAAACAAGTAAACTAGCAAATTATAGGCCCGTTAAGCGTCTTTCAACTCGTTTACAAATTTTAACCACCCATTTAACGACTAAATTAGACTGGACTTACAAATTGATCGTGACTGAAAATGTATTAAACGTCCACAAAAAATTAGTTAAGTACTTGTAATAAAATATTCGCTTGGAATTTTTTTTCGGAGGTAACAAGAAGGTAAAATTGATTTAAGTCCCCAAATATAAACACACCTGCGAGTAAATCGAATCGAGTTTGTGCAAAATAGCTTAATAACAAGTTTTATTTTTTGTAAAACGTCATGTATTTTGTGAAAGGATAGAAGTAAATTAAACAAATTGAAGGATAAAAAATTGTATTCCGGGCCAACACAATTAAATTACTAAAACATTTTCTAATATCGTTTATTTGTTAAACCATCTGGCTCACTATCAAGAGATCCCGGGTTAAATTAACTGTAGCTAAGGTGGAGGTTGAAAACTTCATTTTTTAACAGCAGCTGTCGGTAAGTTCCAGCAATGACATTTTGTGAGGGTGGTTACACAATCACAATATAAGAATACGAATGGATTTCGCTAAGAAAGGCATTAGAATATACTTAAGTAAGGCATTGTGTAGTTAGAGTCATTCCAAATGAATTTCGACCTTCGGGTCTCAATATTCAAGAACCAATTTTAGTCAAAACTGGACATTAGATTGCCCAATTGTCCTTTTATTACGATTTCTTCGATGTAAATTATTGCATTTCCTCACCGACCGTTATGTGACAAAACCTGAATATTTATTTATTGCTTCATTTTCTTGCCAATTTGATTTCATTCGAAAACTGCAAAAGAATCCGTTACGAAAGGGTAAAAAGCTCACGTCTTTCCTATTTTGTATAAATTTATAAGAAACCCTTTTCATTATTAAAATTCCCCTTTTTGCTGAAAATTCTTGTAAAAAAAACTATAAAACCCTCTTCGATTCGTGAGAATCACAGCAAGGGTTTTTTTATATAAAAATCACAAGATTTAGCAACCGCGGTGATAATTATACTTTTTTTCCCCATTCATCTTTCAATCATCGAATTCATTTTATTCAAAATCACGGCTAGTTTCGCACGGAGCTTTTTAGTTTAATTCGCCTGTCAATTTTATAAAAATTTTCCTAAAAAATAAAATATATAAGAATACGTCTATACCTGTTCTGTACATAACAACAATAATATAATGTAGCAAAATTAATCCAAAACCCCTAGATCAGACGAAATGCGGATTACAATGCTCAATATGGTGCGGGTGTTTAAATTTTGTTTTTTACGCATTCATCGTGTTCACCAAGTGGAAAAATTTCTCTAGCATAAGTGAATTTTTTGATTAATAAAAAAAAGGTTATTCACGATTGCAGGTTTGCACTAAATGAAAAAGAATAAAAGGTTTATAAGTAATATAAGGATTGTCGCACTCGATCTTCGCAGAATTTCAACTTTTATGGATGTTGCTTTGTGAGAACAGAAATAAATCAAACATAAAATTGCTATAAAGCTGATTTCACATTAAGAACCGCTAATTTGCATTACGTATTCTCCCTCACATTACAATTAGTTGCCACTAATTGCATAATAAAATGCAGCAAGAAGAAACCGTCATCAACAACCTTTCAATTTTCAACGTACCAACCAAACCGTTTTATTTTTTTTATAATAATTAATTTATTTTTAACTATTAAAATAAACCAGTTTATTTATTACTTTCTAAAATACTCAACTACTATTTTTAAATTATCCTTTTCAATGTGTTCTTCTTTTGTTTAATAATAATTATCTAATAAAACTACCCAATAAACATAATCCTTCGATCTACGCGGTTGCTGTCGGTATGCATAATATTATTATTAATTTACATTGTATAAAATGTAATATGTAGAACCATAATATACATAATCAAATGTATACTAGGTATATTTTAATTTAATGTATTTTTTATTTACATTTTTCAAAATATTTAGAAATAAAATTATTTGCAAATCTCATTACATCATATTTAGATTTAATGAATCTCTTTAAATATATCTACCAGCAAGATTGAGGACCCAACCCCTCCTTACGAGTAAATGTCCAATTTGGGTTTTATATAATTTGTTTCATCAATTATTTCAATATTTCTGTTTAAATTTAATAAAACTCCCATACCCAATCTGAATTTTATATTTTTGGTTATCACTGAATTCAAGATTAAAAATTTCAGCTGATGATTTCCAATTCTGCAAATTTTACGTATTGCAATTTTTTCACAAAAATCTACTTTTTTGAACGTTCCAATAATCCAACTTTTGATTGAATTTGAAGTTTTTTTCAATGAATGTACCTACTATGTAAAATGATCTAAACTTTGTTTAGAGGATTTATTCGCCAAATTTTAACATCCTGGAAGTATCGGTTACCACTGATATTGTTTAAACCCTCCAGCAAACATCTTTAAGGGATTTGCGTTCCTTTGGCTCCTTTTTTGCGTACATGACAATGGCGCCTTTTAGATCAGTATTCGGTTGGTTTTTGGAATTCAATGTTTTAAACAACCGCTACTGCACTAAACTCAATATACATGTTTTTGAACATTCTGGATTATGAATATATTTTCTGTACCGGCTTTTGTAAGCAATTTTTGAGGAAATATCGTCTTGTTTTTGGATCATCATATCTTTGGTATACATTGGCGAAAGTCGATTAACACTGTTTTGCGATTTTCAACATTCTTTTTGTGAATTATGAAAGATAACTATGTCATATACATAAAAATAAATTTGCAAAATTTGGTTAAAAACGGCTTTAAAAATTAATTTGGAATGCAATTTTCTCATTGGCTCTTTTGAACTGTAATCCCGCCAACAAAATTAAAATAGGTTGTGGCGACAGTAAAGATACTATAACCTCGGTTTTTACAACGAATTATGAAAGATGAGGGTGTAATTAACAAACAAAAATTAAAATTTGTGATTGATCAACAAATTTCGGAAAAAATTCACTTTTAGGGTGAATACTAGCTTGACATAGTGCGCTTGTCAAAACCCACTTTTTGCACCCTCCGCTCCGGGCGCTACTAGCTTTTCTCTTCATCCAGAATACGTCAATGATATGCGAATTGAATTCCATTTTAAGTATGCCGTCAGCAGCAAAATTTATAGGATTTTCTTTCATCTTTGTGATCAAATCAGCTAATTGTACTGACATATCCAGAAGAGGATTTAGTATCTTCTATCTACGCCCACACTAAGCTTCAGAGTTCAATTTCTCAAGTAGCTTAATAGTTTATCTTCCAAATTATGCAATCTCTGTATCATTCAAGCAATGTCAGAATTTGCTACCAACAATTGATCCATTGCAATTTATTCGACAATTTTTGAACGCAATGGAACGACTCAAACATATTTTTTGTAAAGATGTTGACCACAAATATAGTTTTGCAAGGAGAATCCTTTGATTTTATCCTCGACCATTGAAACGTTTTCTTCTCTTCTTTGGATGATTTTCTTCAAAGTATTTAGGTGGTTAAAATATCAGCAAGAAATGCTTTAATAACCAAACAAGATCACAAAAATAATTCGCATTTTCAGATTTAGCATCTTGTAAGAACTCTAACAATTCCGCTTTTAGTTCCAGAACTCATGTCAACATCTTTCCTTTGAATAGCCACCTGATCATTGTGTGGTACAGGAGATTTTCATGAAGAGAACCCATGTCTTTACCAATAATTTACCTTTACCTTTAATACAGTTCAGAACTTTGATTATTTCTTTAAACATCACATTTAAATCGAAGACAAAACCTTGGCTGTCACAGGTTGCCGATGAAGAAAGCAGTGTGTGTCCACGAAACATTTGAAATTATTGAGCTACAGTCGTACCTTACTAATAAGTAACAACAGGAGGAGAGGTCGCCAGAATTTTTTTACTACGTGTAAAAGGGTCGCGTATTTTTTAATATGAAATAAGTAATATGTGTAGTGGACCTCTGCAATCTATAAGCTGAAGTATTCGTTGATAGTGCAGATACACACTCATATTATTAAAACGGATGTTTAAAAGATAACTGCCCTAAGAATGCTGTTTATGTTCTTTTTGTTGATATCAATAAATAGACATACTCTGGAAATGCAGTAGTTGTTGTTAGTCTTTGTTTATATACGCACGGTAGCTATGTCGCTCGATCACGTAATAAATAATTATTGTCCCAACTGACATTTTTCTGAAAGAACCACAAATCTTCTGATAGTCAATGGCTTTCCAAATAGTTTAATAAAACTGATCATTATATCATCTTGAAGACATATGAAGAAAATAAAATTTTTTTTTTTTATTTTGAAATAAAACTTACAATCTGTTTATAAAAACATTCAGTAATTCGTATGACGATAAAAAAGTGACATGAAGAAAACATTCCATTGAATGTTTTCAATTTAAGTTAATTTAAAGATTCACATGATAGGAAAATTTTTAAGCCAATGAAGTCACTGAATTTTAGATTACATTTCCTGTGCAATGTCCAAAATAACATTAATATTGAGATTTAATATTTTGGTGTTGTTTCTGCTTTAATTTATTTTTAAATTTTAGTTAAGCAAACGGCTACTTAGAAATATATTTTTGTTTATACAAATTGAGAAAATACATATTTTTTTATCTCAAAAACTGAAGGGTTACCGATAGCGGTTTTATGAGTATATAGTAATAATGCCATTCTCAAAAATTCAGTGTTTAATTTCTGAAAAGTCGCCTTTGATTCGACAATTTTTTTAAATTAAACCTTGCCATAATGGCCAAAACTATCGTCATTGTTCTGAAAAATTGCAAACCGTTGTGCTGCAAAAGATCAGTTTTAATTTGTCTAAAAATTTGGTTTTATAGTTACATGAATTTTAAAAAATTCATGAATTTTATTGGTACGTATTAATTTTTAAATTTAATTATAGTAGTCCCTCTATAATCCGGCATCTCGCTTCTCCGGGCCTTCCAGTAATCCGGTGTTTCTACAACTACACTACAATCTAACTCCAGAAAAGGTGCAAATTCAGTTCTGTAAGGGTTGATTGTGATTGGGTATAATAATTTGTCATTACTAAAGTTTGTCAATCTAATTTATATGGAAGCACTTCAATAATTTTTAAAGCAGGTGAGATGCATAAAAATCTTGCAATCATGTTCTTCTGAAAATTTACTACTTTTGGTTGTATCATTTTTTTTTCTTCAGATGAGCGATATATTTATGTACATTGTATTTCTATGATCCGTGCAAAGCTATTAGTTTTATTTTCAAAAGAACAATCCAAGTTTCGAATGACAGCTTTAAACAGTACGTGTCGATTTGATTAATTGTGTGTAGGTGAAACAGGACATTACACTGACCGACAGTACTTAATAGGTCAATATCAGTAATAATTGTTGGTACTGTTAGTGGACTTTCTGCAGCTTCTCATTGCCGAAATTTACAGAAAAATTTTATTTATATTTATATTGAAATAAAATTTTAAAAGATTAACAGGTTAGTAATAATACATTTTATTTACTTACCAAATGTCTACCTGCTGGTCTAAGGCATATCAATGACCTAAGCACTACCCTGATCTCGTGTGAACGTTTGAAAAAGATTAATTCGATTTTTTCAATTCTTAATTGGTAGTTTTTTTTGGAAAATATATAGCCGATGAAAATTATGTCATTTGCATCTTAGGACATTGTGGCCATAGGTTTTTATTGATTTTTGATTTGTGTGTTATGTTGTTGTTTGATTGATTACTTTGTATTAATTAGTATGCTCGTTTTGTTCACCTAGAGATATCTAAGAGATAGCTATCGATTAGATAAATTAACGAAATAATCAATTAAATTTTTGATTTGTGGGTTATATTGCTGTTTTTCATTTCATATTATTTATTGGTGTTAGTACGAGTATGTACAATTTACGAATCAAAAATCTGATTGATTATTTTGTTAATTTATCTAATAGATAGCTATCTAATAGATATCTCTAGGTGAAGAAAATGAGCGTTAGGCTAAAATAATAACTTTGGGTTTAAACGTAAAAAATGTATATTAACCCAAATTTGTAGATTAGTAAATTAATTTTGATTTATATTGTTTATTAATTTAACTTATTAATTTTTAAATTTAGTTTAATATATCATAAAATAATGTATACTAAACTTTGCTTTCATTATATATGTTGTTAGTAATTTGTTTTTCTTGTCCTGCAACTTTTTTCTTAATAGTGGATTTAAAGTAACTTTCTAAAATGTACGTATGCAGATGAATGTTCTTCTTTTGAAGAGAAAAGGTAAGCTGCAAAAAAATACAACAAAAACTACAAGTTCTTCCTCTTAGTGAGCGCATAAAGATTTTAGTTTGCGTGTGATAACAATGCAGTAAATGCGTTAAATTCCTTTGGTTCTTTTGTTAAAATATTCGTGTCCATCCTAGTCGGTTTTTACCTACACACACAGTAAATATGCTAATGTATTTTCAGGTTCTTTACAATGCTTAAATTGAAGATTTGCTACAGTTTACCTATACAAAATCCATCAGGTATGTTGGTGGTACAGGTAACTAATGTACATATTTAAAAAATCTAACCTGAAAATTAATTCAAATTAATTTAATTTTTTTTAAATTTTGATATTTTCAAAAATATAAAAAAAATAACGGCGGTTATCTGATGAATCTTGCATCGATAGTTTGATATAAATAGCGTGGCCATTTTATTAAAAGACTTTAAAATGCCGATTATAGAAGCCACGTGGCAGCGGTTAGCTCATTGAAATTGTAAATGACATACAACCCTTTGACAATCGAATTCGTTTTAAAAGATCCATTGAATGGGTACGCGCGTGTGTCAAGATTGTTACAATCACCTTATGCCCCTAATAATTTCTTGGCCTGTCCCTTTGAAAAAAGAACAAATGTATATCCGTTATTGCAAAACGATTGAACGGAAAAGTTGCATTTCTAATCAATTAAAAATTTATTTTAAGCCACACAAGATTAATTGAAAAGCAAGTATTTTAAGAACAAAAATAATATACTGCAGTGTGGATTTGAAACTTTCGAAATAATAAAGTTTTAATTTTTAAAAATTCACCTATGCAGTGTGTTATTTTATCTTAATTATTTCAAAATTTGTGATTTTATAAATTATGTAGGACAAACTAAGCGATTTTTTTAAATTATTATTATTTTCATCATAAATGATTCTATTTCGTGCGTCAAATCCCTTATGCTGATGCATTTCGATGACAGATGGTTGACGATGACTTAATGATTATACCATTGAAATTAGGTGAACTGACTTTGGTTTTTGCAACGAATATGTAGAATGAAAAATGCAGGGACCAGCGTAATAAGAAACTAAATGGGGTTGTGGTAAAAAATAACAAACATTAGCGCAAAATGCAGCAAAATTGCAAAGCAAAGAATAACGTTACAGTCAACAATGTTTTACGGCATTTTAAAGTTGCTCATTTTATGATTCATTAACTGTCAAACTTTGATGAACTGCCTACCACCAAGGATACCACTTCCTCATCAAAATTAATAGTCAAATTACTGGTGCCTACATTAATTTGGCATGCAAATTTTCGTACAAAATTATGAATTACTCGATCTTATAAATAAGTTTTTAGAGGCAAACCTACTCGGTGTCCAACCAAGTTAATAAAATATCTGAAGACCATAAAAGAGGTAGCAAAAAATAAGAATTGGGCTTTTGACTTTATGTATTAATTAGATTAACTTAAAAAATTAGGAATATTAATTATGATACATTAGTATAGTTTTTTAAGGCACTGTGAGATTCTAGGTTCCGTTTTTGGCCGTTTCCAAAAGTATGTAGGGACACTGGTGAAGATTATCAATTCCACTATGGCAATTAGTGAATATAAAATCTCTCTTCAATCGATTCACTTCTTTGTAATTATCTTGACATACACAGGAGACCTACTGTATAACAGTTTTTTCCCCTTTCCCAACCACTAGGCAGTTCGGGAGAAAAATGTTAAACCAAGAGGTGGATTCTCTTGTTTAAAAATATCTCTACCCTTGTCCTTGCATTGGCTAAGTTTCGACGGTATGCGAGGGCCGTGAATTCTATACAGATAACCTATAGAGGCAAATAAATAAAACAACAAACACATAGTATACATTTATTCTTTCTAAAAAATGGAATGTGTGTATATTTATCAAACATAAAACATAATGCCTGACGTTCACTAAATTAAACACCCAATGCCGCTTTCAATTGAGGATAGAAAAACGACCAAACCAAAATTACAGTTTGAATTTCCTGAAGGGGAAAAACAAACAATTTAAACTCGCTGAGATGCAATAAAGAACTGCCCGTCGGCGTCGACTACACTTACATAGATTTGAGTTATATTTTACGTTGCTAAGTACCTAGAGACTCACACCCTAGCACGGCCCCCCATGGAGCGGGAGTCCGCCCCTAGCCGCGGTGCGTGAGCTGTTGCGACTAGGGCTCTTGCGCCGGACCAGGCGGAGCGATCAACGGACAGTTAAAGCGCACGCAAGCGTACTATGCCCGTCCGGTTCTACTTATTCATCTCGGCTTACGGCCTCGATACCCTAAGTAAGGGCCGGATACACTTTCCTGATACCCTCCCGGAGTAACCTGCCCGGGGCCGGAGTGGATTTCTACGCCACTCTCGCGCGGCGGGACATTTCCGGTAGGGGTGTTACCTGCTTTCGCGGGTATCCTTCCTCCGGGGGTCCCACTTAGCCTAGCATATGGCTCATAACCTCAACCCCTACGAGGCCGACCTCACCTGGGGGGGTAGTGGCAAGCCACTAGGGCTCCCCCCCTCCCGTAGTAGTCTTGTGTTTTCCTACTGTTCCTAAGCACAGATCGGAGAGTATAAGACTGAACCCTCTTAATCCCGCCGTAAGTAGGGATAGCACCAGTGCACTAAGGGGCGCCAAGTCCTTATGGGAGGGCGGTTAGGCCACGGCCCTACTGGTATGCATTTGGGACAATCACGGAGACTGTGGCCTAAGGTTCCCATTACTGGGACAATCACGAAGACTGTGGTCTGAGGTTCCCTTCATTTGGGACAATCGCGGAGACTGCGGTCTAAGGTTCCCATCGCTGGGACAATCACGAAGACTGTGGTCTGAGGTTCCTTCATTTGGGACAGTCACGGAGACTGCGGTCTAAGGTTCCCATTTCTGGGACAATCACGAAGACTGTGGTCTGAGGTTCCCTTCATTTGGGACAATCGCGGAGACTGCGGTCTAAGGTTCCCATCTCTGGGACAATCACGAAGACTGCGATCTGAGGTTCCCTTCATTAGCTCCAGGGAGTGTGGATCGCTAGTCCATTTGGGCCCCTTTCTCGCCTCGAGTTTAGTCTTACGCTCCCAGATTTGTTTTACCCATATCCCAGTTCAGTGATATGGTATCCGGCTCCGGGGTTAACGACTGGTTTCGTGGTTTGATTGTTGCCCCGGCACATCCAGGGAGTGTGGATTGCTAGTCCATTTGGGCCCCTTTCTCGCCTCGAGTTTAGTCTTACGCTCCCAGATTTGTTTTACCCATACCCCAGTTCAGTGATATGGTATCCGGCTCCGGGGTTAACGACTGGTTTCGAGGTTTGATTGTTGCCCCCCTGGTACACTTCTGCAAAAGAGGGGTTAGTTTAGGTGGCACCAGGAAGTGTGGATTGCCAATCCATTTGAGCCCCTCTCTCGCCTCCTGTCAGTCGTACGCTCCCAGAAAGTGTTTTACCCGTGAGCACGGTATCCGGCTCTGGGGGTAACAGCTGACTGGAGGTCCGATTATTGCTCCCTAGCACACTCCTGCAAGAGAACGGGTTATTCTTCTGCAGCTCCAGCGCAAATCTTCGTGCCCTTCGCTCCGCTCGTGTGGGGAAGCCAGACCCCAGTTCAGAGAGTGCAGTGGTCTGGTTCCCCGTTCCTCTTGACCTTCGGCGTTCTGTGAACATACAAAAGTTAGGGTGGAAAAAGGGAGAAAAGAAAAGGCGCGCGATTAACGAGATTCCTCTCGTTGCGCACAGAGGGGGCGCCTCCACTTGGTAGCCTAGGTTACCGATGGAAGCACCCCAAGGGTGTAACGGTTGGTTGGGGACTTCACAGGGCTCTGGCCAGGGTTCCCCTTTTCCATACCCGTCAGGGGCACTTGGGACTACTCAGAGGCTCGGGGCCTGGGGGTCCGTTTGTGCTTTTAGTTTACTCAAGACTACACGCAGGATGGCTGGTGGGCACATGCCTGGGGTCTTTTCTCCTTTCGGCATTCTATTTTATGGCTTCCTATAAGGGAGTTCTTATATTGGGCCACAGGAGTCCCAAAATTGATTGGTCTTTGTAACCTTATGTATAGTGACTTCTTAAGTCGTTTCCATATACTAGATGTGTAGTTTGATGTCGAGTCAGGGACAGCGTCCTGCTCCTGGTTCACTCCATCATGTGCCTACAACATTAGTATCGGTGACTCATGCACTTCTACCTCTTGGACTGGTACCGGTTTAGTCGGGTCATCGATCAGATCCGGGGGCAGGAGAGGGGGCGTCCCCCCTTCTGTATCCCCAGGTGCGTAGTTGGGGGTGCATCCCCCTCCTTCGTCACCTTCTTTCTTTCCCTATTGCCCTCTATCACGCGTGACCAGGTTTGGTTAATACCGCACCTTCTTCATCACGCACTGACCCCCAGAGTGCCTTAGTAGCCAAGTCCATTTCCGCTTTTAAGGTCTTTTGCGGTGACCTATGTTGCAGTTTCACATCGTACGGACAGGTGCCTTTTTCGGAGTCTTGCCCCATGACGCCGGTTGTTTAAGGTCGTTCCCGGTGACCTATGGTTTGCAGTTTCACATCGTACGGACGGGTGCCTTTTACAGAGTCTTGCCCCATGACGCCGGTTGTTTAAGGTCGTTCCCGGTGACCTATGGTTTGCAGTTTCACATCGTACGGACGGGTGCCTTTTACAGAGTCTTGCCCCATGACGCCGGTTGTTTAAGGTCGTTCCCGGTGACCTGTACACTCACAGTCAACCCCAAAAATGACTGCATACGCCTACAGGATTTCATCATTAAATAACAAACATTGTACATTCTTAAAGCTTTAAAACTCACCCAGCTCCGCACAAGAGAATCGTATTCGTCTTGTCAAAAATATCTTTTGTAATTGGGAATCTTTCTAACTTCGGTATATTCCTGGTTCAATGTTAACGAATTCCGGCTTTGCATAAGTAGAAAATTCTAAAACTAAAGAACACACAAAAATCTCATTAAACACATAAGAAATGCCTGTAATCAATAAACGCAGGGCAATTCGTAATCACACGTAGCCTTGAACATCTATCAACAAAAATGTAGCGACGATTAAATCCGGCGTCTATCGATGCAAGATAATGAACCATCCGAGAGCGGATGAGGAACACACTCCGGGTAACCAAAAGAAAATCGGTAGCTCTAATTCATGGCATCATCGGCCCAGCGAAAAATTGGGAGCGCACTTTCACCGTCAAAGCGGTGGACCATATACAACTCCGTCAACGACGCACTACAAGGGCTCACAGCAGGCCCTCCACGGAACTTCAAGCATCCAGAACAGAAGCACCTCTTCCATACTTAAAGATATCGATCGATTTCTACCATTCAACCATTCAACCATAAAAACTAAAACGAACACGATAACGCAATACGTGGCGTTATAACTCACTGGCTAAAACTTTCCAATGAGAAAACGAAACAACGACTTCAACTATATGAAGCCATTACATGAGCAGTTTAACCAGTATCCAAAATGTAGGTTCAGGACAATAGGTCTAGACAGTAAAGACATTAATATTATTCCAAAACTGTACTGGTTTCAATCGGCTTAACTTAGATTCGGAGATGCTATAACCGAAGAAATCCAGAAGAGAGTTTGCCAGGACTGCGTGCTCTCACCACTCCTTTTCAATTTGTACTCAGAGGCCATTTTGAGGAAGCGCTCGAAGAGGTGCAACATGGAATTAAGGGTGAACGGAAAATTATCAATAATATCCAATATGCAGATGACACCCGCATAATTGCCGATAGCCCTGAAGGTTTATAAACACTGCTAAATAAAATAAACAAAACAAGCAACCCATATGGTCTCCACATAAACAAACAAAAAACAAAAGTAATGGTAATATCAAAAAGACCAATTAACAACATGAGCATTAATATAGAGGGTGGTGATCGATTAGAGAGGAAGAAGAGAGATGAAAAGAAAAAGATAAATAAACACGCAATTCTTTTTCAGGATTAAGATCCCTTTTTATACGACCACGAATTAGATCTGAAAACTTGCTGGGGCATCACAAAGTGCTACATTATCCTATCGATACTCTTCTACGGCGTTGAAGAGTGGACCCTAAAGGTTTCGTCCATTAATAAACTGGAAGCTTTTGAGATGTGGATGTACCGAAGAACGCTCAAAATATCGTGGACTAAGCATGTCACGAATGAAGAAGTTCTGCGTCGCATGGATTAAAGATTGAGAAGTCCTCACAACCATCAAAAGAAGGAAAGTGGCTTACTTCGAGCATATTTCTAGAAATGAAAAGTATTCTCTTTTGCAGCTCATAATGGAGAGGGAAATAGAGGGAAAACGAGGTCTCGGAGGAAAAAGGCAATTCTGGCTGAAGACCCTGAGGCAATGGTTCGATATTTGGGACGCCGCAACACATAGCACATAGGGCAGAAAATGTGAATTCCAGTTACGAAAATAACAAAACTGTTTATTAGACCTACTCTTAGCAATTTACCTCAGTGGTTTTCCATTACCTACCGTGAGAGTATGGTGAAAGCAAAGATCATCTTGAGTTAGTAGCAACGCAGCCAGCAGTACAATTACCGTACTGCAACAATCTTCATCAGTAAAAACTACTAACACATGATTGGGTCCTTAGGATTTATCCGCAGAACAGCTTTTAGAATCGCAGAAAAGTTAGAAACCTTAGAAATATTTTATGCCGTGGTTTAGATTCCACGTTAATCTTTAAGCCCTTCTACAAGTTAGTCATCAGTAATTTAACTATTACTAACTTGAAATTTGATCTTACGGATTGTCCTGATTACAAAATAGTTTCCATTTTTCATATTATAATAAGTAATTGTTTTTCTTTCTTGAACATTGTGTTCATCTTACGCTCCCAGATTTGTTTTACCCATACCCCAGTTCAGTGATATGGTATCCGGCTCCGGGTTAACGACTGGTTTCGAGGTTTGATTGTTGCCCCTGGTACACTTCTGCAAAAGAGGGGTTAGTTTAGGTGGCACCAGGAAGTGTGGATTGCCAATCCATTTGAGCCCTCTCTCGCCTCCTGTCAGTCGTACGCTCCCAGAAAGTGTTTTACCCGTGAGCACGGTATCCGGCTCTGGGGGTAACAGCTGACTGGAGGTCCGATTATTGCTCCCTAGCACACTCCTGCAAGAGAACGGGTTATTCTTCTGCAGCTCCAGCGCAAATCTTCGTGCCCTTCGCTCCGCTCGTGTGGGGAAGCCAGACCCCAGTTCAGAGAGTGCAGTGGTCTGGTTCCCCGTTCCTCTTGACCTTCGGCGTTCTGTGAACATACAAAAGTTAGGGTGGAAAAAGGGAGAAGAAAAGGCGCGCGATTAACGAGATTCCTCTCGTTGCGCACAGAGGGGGCGCCTCCACTTGGTAGCCTAGGTTACCGATGGAAGCACCCCAAGGGTGTAACGGTTGGTTGGGGACTTCACAGGGCTCCTGGCCAGGGTTCCCCTTTTCCATACCCGTCAGGGGCACTTGGGACTACTCAGAGGCTCGGGGCCTGGGGGTCCGTTTGTGCTTTTAGTTTACTCAAGACTACACGCAGGATGGCTGGTGGGCACATGCCTGGGGTCTTTTCTCCTTTCGGCATTCTATTTTATGGCTTCCTATAAGGGAGTTCTTATATTGGGCCACAGGAGTCCCAAAATTGATTGGTCTTTGTAACCTTATGTATAGTGACTTCTTAAGTCGTTTCCATATACTAGATGTGTAGTTTGATGTCGAGTCAGGGACAGCGTCCTGCTCCTGGTTCACTCCATCATGTGCCTACAACATTAGTATCGGTGACTCATGCACTTCTACCTCTTGGACTGGTACCGGTTTAGTCGGGTCATCGATCAGATCCGGGGCAGGAGAGGGCGTCCCCCCTTCTGTATCCCCAGGTGCGTAGTTGGGGGTGCATCCCCCTCCTTCGTCACCTTCTTTCTTTCCCTATTGCCCTCTATCACGCGTGACCAGGTTTGGTTAATACCGCACCTTCTTCATCACGCACTGACCCCCAGAGTGCCTTAGTAGCCAAGTCCATTTCCGCTTTTAAGGTCTTTTGCGGTGACCTATGTTGCAGTTTCACATCGTACGGACAGGTGCCTTTTTCGGAGTCTTGCCCCATGACGCCGGTTGTTTAAGGTCGTTCCCGGTGACCTATGGTTTGCAGTTTCACATCGTACGGACGGGTGCCTTTTACAGAGTCTTGCCCCATGACGCCGGTTGTTTAAGGTCGTTCCCGGTGACCTATGGTTTGCAGTTTCACATCGTACGGACGGGTGCCTTTTACAGAGTCTTGCCCCATGACGCCGGTTGTTTAAGGTCGTTCCCGGTGACCTGTACACTCACAGTCAACCCCAAAAATGACTGCATACGCCTACAGGATTTCATCATTAAATAACAAACATTGTACATTCTTAAAGCTTTAAAACTCACCCAGCTCCGCACAAGAGAATCGTATTCGTCTTGTCAAAAATATCTTTTGTAATTGGGAATCTTTCTAACTTCGGTATATTCCTGGTTCAATGTTAACGAATTCCGGCTTTGCATAAGTAGAAAATTCTAAAACTAAAGAACACACAAAAATCTCATTAAACACATAAGAAATGCCTGTAATCAATAAACGCAGGGCAATTCGTAATCACACGTAGCCTTGAACATCTATCAACAAAAATGTAGCGACGATTAAATCCGGCGTCTATCGATGCAAGATAATGAACCATCCGGGAGCGGATGAGGAACACACTCCGGGTAACCAAAAGAAAATCGGTAGCTCTAATTCATGGCATCATCGGCCCAGCGGAAAATTGGGAGCGCACTTTCACCGTCAAAGCGGTGGACCATATACAACTCCGTCAACGACGCACTACAAGGGCTCACAGCAGGCCCTCCACGGAACTTCAAGCATCCAGAACAGAAGCACCTCTCTTCCATACTTAAAGATATCGATCGATTTCTACCATTCAACCATCTAACCATAAAAACTAAAACGAACACGATAACGCAATACGTGGCGTTATAACTCACTGGCTAAAACTTTCCAATGAGAAAACGAAACAACGACTTCAACTATATGAAGCCATTACATGGGCAGTTTAACCAGTATCCAAAATGTAGGCTCAGGACAATCGGTCTAGACAGTAAAGACATTAATATTATTCCAAAACTGTACTGGTTTCAATCGGCTTAACTTAGATTCGGAGATGCTATAACCGAAGAAATCCAGAAGGGAGTTCGCCAGGACTGCGTGCTCTCACCACTCCTTTTCAATTTGTACTCAGAGGCCATTTTTGAGGAAGTGCTCGAAGAGGTGCAACATGAAATTCGGGTGAACGGAAGAATTATTAATAGTGTCCAATATGCAGATGACACCCGCATAATTTCCGATAGCCCTGAAGGTTTGCAAACACTGCTAAATAAAATAAACAAAACAAGCAACGCATACGGACTCCACATAAACAAACAAAAGTAATAGTAATATCAAAATAACCAATTAACAACATAAGCATTAATATAGAGGGTGATCAATTAGAGAGGGGAAGAGGGAGAGGAAAAGAATAGAAATAGCACGCAATTCCTTCTTCAAGATTAAGACCTTATTATACGACCACGAATTAAATCTGAAAACTCGCTGGCGCATCGCAAAGTGCTACATCCTATCGATACTCTTCTACGACGTTGAAGGGTGGACCCTAAAGGTTTCGTCCATTAATAAACTGGAAGCTTTTGAGATGTGGATGTACCGAAGAATGCTCAAAATATCTTGGACTGGGCATGTCACGAATGAAGAGGTTCTGCGTCGCATGAATAATGATCGAGAAGTCCTCACAACCATCAAAAGAAGGAAAGTGGCTTACTTCGAGCATATTTCCAGAAATGAAAAGTATTCTCTTTTGCAGCTCATAATGGAGGGGGAAATAGAGGGGAAACGAGGTCTCGGAAGAAAAAGGCAATTCTGGCTGAAGAACCTGAGACAATGGTTCGATATTTGGGACGCCGTAACACATAGCACATAGGGGAGAAAATGTGAATTCCAGTTACGAAAATAACAAAACTGTTTATTGGACCTACTCTTAGCAATTTACCTCAGTGGTTTTCCATTACCTACCGTGAGAGTATGGTGAGAGCAAAGATCATCTTGAGTTAGTAGCAACGCAGCCAGCAGTACAATTACCGTACTGCAACAATCTTCATCAGTAAAAAACTACTAACACATGATTGGATCCTTAGGGTTTATCCGCAGAACAGCTTTTATGATCGCAGAAAAGTTAGAAGCTTTAGAAATATTTTATGCCGTGGTTTAGATTCCACGTTAATCTGTAAGCCCTTCTACAAGTTAGTCATCAGTAATTTAACTATTACTAACTTGAAATTTGATCTTACGGATTGTCCTGATTACAAAATAGTTTCCAATTTTCATATTATAATTAGTAATTCTTTTTTCTTTCTTGAACATTGTGTTCATTCTACATTTACATACATAATATTAAGTTAGGCATATAGCCGAAAAGATAACGTCAGAAAAAAAATTTAAATAATGTTAACGTAGTCTTTATACATTCTGAATAATTTTTTTGTACATTTTGACTTGAACACTTTTTTTGATTTTACACCTGTGATTTCAATATTTAATAAAACACTTGGCTACATATTTAAAAAAATTTAAATTATATTATCTCACTCTATTTAATATGAATTCCTATAATAATAATTAATTTTAACAATGCTATATTTTTTAAATTTAAATTTTTAATTATCAATTTTTTTGAACGTATTGAAGTATGCTTGGCCCAGATATTTTTTAGTATTTACAATTAAAATGCTAAACAAAAATAAAATAATAATCAATATTTTAGGATTCTTTAGGGGTCAGTTGAACGATAAAACTGCCGTTTAGGTGATCCCTAAACTGCAATGATCTTGAACCCACATGTTTTCCACTCATGCAATATAAATTCAACATTTAATTAAACATTAATGATAAAAGTAGGAATAATATGTAAATTAAATAAAAAGGGTAGATAATGAAATATTCTAATTCCGCGATTAACCCATTCAACTTTAAAAACACAGCTTTTTAAATATTACTAATTGCACTAATTAAGAACCGGAAGGTAGGAGCAGATTAGCATCAATATATTGGCATATTACCAAACCGCTTGTTTGGACGCAAGGCTTTGAGCGCAATCGAGTTTAATCGAAATTCTTAAAACCTAAATTTTATTATATTTACCGAATTTTAACAATATGTTTAATCGTATTTCGCACCCTTCAGTTTTCCCAGTTCATTGCACTTTGGACATCTTCCTGCCAAGTTAATTTTGGCCTTCCTCTTCATCTTTTTGCTGAAAATTCTTTTTTTTTAATTAAAAAATTTTGATTTTGACAAAACTTCCCCCTTAATAACGCATCATTTTCGTACTCTAGAACTTTTTAAAAAATTTAAAATCACAAAATATTATAAAGTAAAAACGCAGTAAAATATAAAAAAAATATGCAATAAAATTTTCAAAATATAAAGTATACTACCATAGAAATAGTTTAAAAAAAGTTGTTGTGTTAATTTTATGGTTAGGTACGAGGTACACGTTTTGCTATAGGAATTATGTTTATATTTCAAATTTTTTGGTTTTTCCAACGGTTTGACACAGTATTATTTTCTTAAAATTTAAAGATTAAAATGAAAATCGGTAAAAAGAATTTTAAACTATTGCGTATCGTAGTAAGTCGAATTCTTAGGAATTCTAAGAATTTCTTTAATTTCTAGTCTGTCAAATTTTTTTATTTAATATAGTAATTTTTAAACGCTTCTGGGGAGGTACTGGCAACATGTTTCTATTTCTATGTTGCTAATGTCTTAATTAGAACTTAGATTACTGAAGGCAGTTAGCCCATACTGACAATCTCAAAGAAACTAATTCACCTTGTTATTTCTCCTTGTTTACTTTTTAACATTAATTGATAGTACATAACTTAATGTGGATATAAAATTGTAAAATTTGGTAGATTTTTTAGTTAACTCTGTATTGAACTTGTAACAGTCCAAATGTTAGTTTGGTTTGTTTCATTTTTTCTATAATATGTGATGTTGTAAATGTTGTAGCGTAAAATTAAGCATCGGCCGGTTAGAAAGCGGGAGACAGCGGTTCAAGTCCTGGTCGCGTCGGAAACGCTGCTGTGATCAAAAGTCTGATATCAGTCTTTGGGCTGTGGGGAAGGCAACCCCATTAATTATTATATTTCTTAGTAAGGCCAGCTTGGCTTCGGCATACTTACTATAAAGTGTATGGGACTCGAAGAAGAAGAATGAGTTTTAGTTAGTAACAAAGTGTTAAGGCAAAAATTCCCTAAAACTCGTTTGATTAGTCTATAGACTTGCAGTTTTTAGATTAATAAATATCTTTGTGTGTGTAATTTTTATCTAAATTACAGCATAACCCACAAGAATATGGACAAACTTATTTTCTCTTTCCGAAAAGTCAATAAATCATGAAAACTTTGAATTTAAACAAATTTGAGACTGTCGATGTCAATAGGACTCTGAAACTGAAAATTTAGCGAAATTTCACTTGACGAATAGCTATAAAAATGAGCTTCAGAAGAAACTTTTAAGCAACGAAAATCCCAAATGTTAACTGATGAAACAAGTACTATGACTTTAACTATATTGTTCTTCTACATCGCAAGGCAGCTCAAAATTAAAAATTTTACTTGCACTGATGAAAAACATTTGGGTGATTTGACCATCAAATTTAAAATCTGCATTTCGGAGAAAATGATTACAATCAATAAATCCACTGGGGCAGCCATTCTTGAATGTTACAGGTAAAACATTGAGACCTGTCCCAAAATTGGAGACCGCAGTTTAATTGGCCTGAAATAGACCGGGTTCGAGTCCTAATATCGAATACACTGCTGTGATCATGGTCCAATATCAACTGTGACCTTCAAGGATCCTTCCATAAAAAAATGCTGCGCAAAAGTGGTGCTAATCAATTTTCCTGCTTATCAGTTTCGCTGAATTTCCTGTATTTACCAGATGGTCAACCTATGAAGAAAATAACTTGGGCCCTTTGAGACCCCCCTTCCCCTAAAAAAATCTGCGAAAAATGGTCTAATTTTTCCCGCTTTACAGCCTAATTTTCCTGTATTTTAAAAGGGCAACCTATGGACTCTTTCCGAAAAGTCAATAAATCATGAAAACTTTGAATTTAAACAAATTTGAGACTGTCGAGTAATTTGACCTATGATTGAGAACATCTTGACAAGTATAAAAATCGAGCTCAGAAGAAGCTTAAGTTACGAAAATCAAATGTTAACGTGAAAATCAAGTCACTGGGACATTTATGACCTGTATGTTCTTGCATGGACACGCAATAGCTTCAACAGGTAAAAACATTTTGAGACTGCAGTGAGACCAACATTGTAGACCAGCAGTGTCATGCGTAAAGCACTACACCGGACCGACTGGAAAGCGTGTAGACCGCGGTAAGTCCTAATCGAGTCGAATACTTTGCTGTAGTATCAATGTGTCCAATATCAATTAATGAACCATTGGAGGCAACAGGAAACCACCCATGAATTATACTTCATAAAAGTGTACCATCTTGGCTTCGGTCCAATTCGGGTCTGTACGCTTGCTGGATCACCAGATAGTCAAACGATGAAGAAAAATAACATTGGACCTTTCAACGAGACTCTCTCTTCCCATAAAGAAAATGCTGCGCAAAAGTGGTGCTGAATCAATTTTCCTGCTGTATCAGTTTCGCTGAATTTCCTGTATTACCAGATGTCAACCTATGGAATGGTTAATTTTAGAGACCAGGGACTGTGCAAAACTCACAAAAGCTTAAAATCACTGAAGTAAACCTTGTGTCGAATGGGACAAAATATTCATAGAAGAGATTCTAACGAAAAAAGCCGAAAATTTCTTTTCACATTTCCAAGTTCTGTATCCACCAGAAAAAACACTTTGAAAATTGATGATTTATGTAATACATAAGGTCGTTGTTTATCGTTATCCATTTTAAATTATTAATTTTTGCGTTTAAATAAGTTTTTTAATGTCTGTCCGAGTTCTTGTTAGTCACGGTGTATAAACTGCTGTAAACGTAAACGAATAAATGGTCAGTATATAATAATAATTTGGTTAGTATAAATAATAAAGTTGTAGTAACATTTTGTTTGTTAGTATATTTTATTGCATAGTTAATTTTTGTAGTCAGTAACCATTTTTATTATACAACTAATAAATCCAAATAATTATTATAAAATTGTATTTAATCAATTTATAAAAAATTTAAATACAGAAAAATTTTAATTAGGAAAAAATCATTTATTGTGTAGAGTGAGTAGAGGATGTTTTATTTAGTAAAGCGTTTATTAAAACGGTTTGCAGCGGCTGGAGCGAAGGAACCGAGGCGGGGACTGTGGAAAGTCGGTTTTGACTAACGCAGCCTCGACCAATCTCGATTTCACTCTAAAATTATTTACGTAAAATACTTTTAAATCGTCGTATATCAATGTTTATTTAAATAACAGTACATATACGTGACGGCTGCATCAAAAAGTGATAAAATACATGATTTTAAGTAAAATTACGAGCAGCAGCTCAAACGTGAAGACGATGATGATGAAGTAAAATTACAAAAAATTCAAAATGGGCGAGTTTTGAGGTTCGATTTAGCCTATCATAAAACGTGTTACAATTTATGTTTTTTGTGCCTAAACGTCAAAATTTTCGATTCATCCTCACCTGTAATTCTTCCAATTTGTGTTCTTTCATAATTTGCTTTCATTTCTATAGAAAACTTGTATTTACGAGTGGCACTTAGTAAACTCTGCCCATGTAAAATACTCATTATAGAAAAATATCAATTTATATACTATCTTAAAAAATAAAATCAGCATGAACATTTTTCATTTATTTTGATTTTATTGCTAGCCACTGTTATGTTTAAAATATTAACCATTTATTTAAAATACTGATTATTTATTTAAAATATTAGATTAAAATTTTTAAAATTAAAAAGTTAAATAAACAATAAAACCAAATTATTCGTAAGCTTTCAGCAATGGTTACTGCTGTCATCGAACGTGTAATAATAATGTATTAAATTAAAATTACTATTAAAAATAATGTATTGTTACAATAATGTTTTGTTATTAAACATCTGATGACAGCAGTAACCCTTGCTGAAAGCTTACGAATAATTTCATTTTATTCTTTATTTAACCTTTTAATTTTAAACATTTTAATTTCAGAAGTTAATAATATACATATATAATTGCAATTAATTTGCAAATAAAATTATTTAGTCAGAGAAATGCCTCCTGCCCGTCAGAAACACCAAGTGTAATATTTGATTCGGAAATTCACATTTCCGACAATTTCTTAGTATTTAACTTTATTATATTTTTTTTGTTTCTTAAAGTTTTGTTTAATAATTATGTTTGTTTTATTTGTTTCGTGCTGCCGCATCGAAAATAAATTGCCATGTTGATCTTCAACCTCCGAAAGAAGAAGTTATTTGTTAATTCTTGATTTTTCGGAAAGAAATAAGTAAATATTGTTTGCGTTAAAAAGCATTCAACAATACCATCTGTATTTTATATATTTATGCCCGTTTTCTTTACTTAAAAATAATATCTCATTACCATCAGTTAAAAATTGACAAAATAACTAATCCGACTTCAACAAATCAAACATTTGATTGATTATTTTGTCAATTTAACTTATAGTTACTCTAAGTGAAGAAATCAGACATTAATTGAGTAAGTTATAAACCCGCGCTCTCAAAAACTGTACCGATGAAAGGTAAAGCACAACTGCATTGTGTGTAAAAAGAATGCAAGTGTTCGGTAATAGCTGAATATTATTTGGCGTAAACTTTAAATTTTGTAATGCAAAATAATTTAAGTGCACTGTTCAGTGCTATATTCAATAATTTATGATTTTATGCTATTTATTTTTAGAATATTACGAAAATTTAAGTAATTGCCTTGTTTTCTTTAAACTTTTGTTTATCGGATCGTGAAGAAAAATTCTAGTTTACATAATATAGGAACATTGCACAAAAGAAAATCTGACTTGGAAGTTCTCGACTGGAATATTCACTATGTCAAATATCATTTTATGCGGTGATCTTATTAGCAAATCAAAATTGTTTTCACGCTTCGATAAACAAAGATTTAAGAAATAGCACTACAAAGCAAATATTAGTAAGGCAAAAATTATAAGAAAATAAAATTTTATGCGTGTACGTAAATACGATAATTTAAAACAATTATTGAAGGGCAGGGCCACATTATATGTATAATACATTTTCCCGGTTTTTTCAAATAAATTGGGCCTACGCAGAAACGAATTGAATAAATATTGAAATCTGAACCGATTTTATTCTAAAAATAAGGCAACAAATTTGCAAAATACCAAAAGGAAATCTTTATGCACTTGGAAGTTCTCGACTGGAATATTCACTATGTCAAACATCATTTTATGCGGTTGTAAATGTTGTAGCGTAAAATTAAGCATCGGCCGGCTAGAAAGCGGGAGATAGCGGTTCAAGTCCTGGTCGCGTCGGAAACGCTGCTGTGATCAAAAATCTGATATCAATCTTTAGGCTGTGGGGAAGGCAACCCCATTAATTATTATATTTCTTAGTAAGGCCAGCTTGGCTTCGGCATACTTACTATAAAGTGTATGGGACTCGAAGAAGAAGAATGAGTTTTAGTTAGTAACAAAGTGTTACGGCAAAAATTCCCTAGAACTTGTTTGATTAGTCTATAGACTTACAGTTTCTAGATTAATAAATATCTTTGTGTGTGTAGATTTTTATCTAGAATTACAGCATAACCCACAAGAATATAGACAAACTTACATATTTTTCTCTTTCTGAAAAAGTCAATAAATCATGAAAACTTTGAATTTAAACAAATTTGAGACTGTCGAAGTCAAAAGCAGCTTGTGAAATTGGAATTGAGCGAAAGCTAGCTTGACAAATAGCTATAAAAAATGAGCTTCAGAAGAAACCTTTTAAGCTACGAAAATTCCAAATGTTAACTGGTGAAAACAAGTCACCATGACTTCAACTATATTGTTCTCTTTTACATCTCAAGGCTGCTCAAAAACTAAAAAATTTTACTTGCACTGATGAAAAACATTTTACAATCGAATTGTCAAAATAATTGGAAAAAACACCAGGACCTTCTGCCATCGTTGTCTACCGCTAAAACTCTAAGTCTGTCATGGTTTGGGATGGTATTAATTTGTCCTATCGGTAAAACATCTTCTGTTTTTGGAGAATAATGAATTAAAATTAATTAAGGAATGCACCACTGAGATATTTTTGGGCTGTAGTTCTTGCGTGGACCCAATAGTCAACAGGTAAATAACGTTGGACCTTTCAACGAGACTCTCTCCTTCCCATAAAAAAATGCTGCGGAAAAGTGGTGCTAAATCAATTTTTCTGCTTACATCAGTTTCGCTGAATTTCCCCTGTATTTACCAGATGTCAACCTATGGAATGGTTAATTTTAGAGACCAGGGACTGTGCAAAACTTTACAAAAGCTTAAAATCACTGAAGTGAACCTTGTGTCGAATGGGACAAAATATCCATAGAAGAGATTCCAACGAAAAAAAGCCGAAAATTTCTTTTGACATTTAAAGTTCTGTATCCACACAGAAAAAAACCACTTTGAAAATGTATGATTTATGTAATACATAAAGTCGTTGTTTATCGTTATCCATTTTTAAATTATTATTTTTTTTGCATTTAAATAAGTTTTTTTTTAATGTCTGTCCGAGTTCTTGTTAGTCACGGTGTATAAACTGCTGTAAACGTAAACGAATAAATGGTCAGTATATAATAATAATTTGGTTAGTATAAATAATAAAGTTGTAGTAACATTTTGTTTGTTAGTATATTTTATTGCATAGTTATTTTTTGTTGTCAGTAACCATTTTTAATTTACACTAAGAAATCCAAATAATTATTATAAAAATTGTATTTAATTAAATTATAAAAATTGAAATACAGAAAAATTTTAATTAGGAAAAAATCATTTATTGTGTAAAGTGAGTAGGGATGTTTTCATTTAGTAAAGCGTTTATTAAAACGGTTCGCAGCGGCTGGAGCGAAGGGGACCGAGGCGGGGGCTGTGGAAAGTCGGTTTTGACTAACGCAACCTCGACCAATCTCGATTTCACTCTAAAAATTATTTCCGTAAAAATACTTCTTAAATCGTCGCCTTTCAATGTTGTATTCAAATAACAGTACATATACGTGACGGCTGCATCAAAAAAGTGATAAAATACATGATTTTAAGTAAAATTACGAGCAGCAGCTCAAAACGTGAAGACGATGATGACGAAGTAAAATTACAAAAAAAATTCAAAATGGGCGAGTTTTGAGGTTCGGATTTAGCCTATCATAAAAACGTGTTACAATTTATGGGTTTTTTGTGCCTAAACGTAAACATTTTCGATTCATCCTCACCCTGTAATTCTTCCAATTTAGTGTTCTTTCATAATTTGCTTTCATTTCTATAGAAAAACTTGTATTTACGAGTGGCACTTAGTAATCTCTGCCCATGTAAAATACTCATTATAGAAAAATATCAATTTATATACTATCTTAAAAAAACAAAATCAGCATGAACATTTTTTCATTTCATTTTAGATTTTATTGCTAGGCACTGTTATGTTTAAAATATTAACCATTTATTTAAAATACTGATTATTTATTTAAAATATTAGATTAAAATTTTTAAAATTAAAAAGTTAAATAAACAATAAAACGAAATTATTCGTAAGCTTTCAGCAATGCTTTCTGCTGTCATCGGACGTGTAATAATAATGTATTTAATTAAAATTACTATTAAAAATAATGTATTGTTATAATAATGTTTTGTTGTTATTAAACATCTGATGACAGCAGTAACCCATGCTGAAAGCTTACGAATAATTTCATTTTATTCTTTATTTAACCTTTTAATTTTAAACATTTTAATTTCAGAAGTTAATAATATACATATAAAATTACAATTAATTTGCAAATAAAATTATTTAGTCAGAGAAATGCCTCCTGCCCTTCAGAAACACCAAGTGTAATATTTGATTCGGAAATTCACATTTCCGACAATTTCTTAGTATTTAACTTTATTATATTTTTTTTGTTTCTTAAAGTTTTGTTTAATAATTATGTTTGTGTTATTTGTTTCGTGCTGACGCATCGAAAATAAATTGCCATGTTGATCTTCAACCTCCGAAAGAAGAAGTTATTTGTTAATTCTTGATTTTTTCGGAAAGAGAACAAATAAATTTTGTTTGCGTTAAAAAGCATTCAACAATACCATCTGTATTTTATATATTTATGCCTGTTTTCTTTACTTAGAATTCTCATCTCATTACCATTAGTTAAAAATTGACAAAATATTTAATCCGATTTCAACAAATCAAACATTTGATTGGTTATTTCTTAATTTAACTTATAGTTACTCTAAGTGAAGAAATCAGACATTAATTGAGTAAGTTATTAACCCGCGTTCTCAAAAACTGTACCGATGAAAGGTAAAGCACAACTGCATTGTGTGTAAAAAGAATGCAAGTGTTCGGTAATAGCTGAATATTATTTATCGTAAACTTGAAATTTTATAATGCAAAATAATTTAAGAGCATTGTTCAGTGCTATGTATATTCAATAATTTATGATTTTATGCTATTTATTTTTAGAATATTACGAAAATTTAAGTAATCGCCTCGTTTTCTTTAAATTTTTGTTTATCTGATCGTGAAGAAAAATTCTAATTTACATAATATAGGAACATTGCACAAAAGGAAATCTATGACTTGGAAGTTCTCGACTGGAATCTTCACTATGTCAAATATCATTTTACGCGGTGATCTTATTAGCAAATCAAAATTGTTTTCACATTTCAATAAACAAAAATTTAAGAAATAGCACTACAATGCAAATATTAGTAGCGCAAAAATTATAGGAAAATAAAATTTTATGCGTCTACGTAAATACGATAATTTAAAACAATTATTGAAGGGCAAGGCCACATTATATGTATAATACATTTTCCCGGTTTTTGCAGAATAAATTGGGCCTACGCAGAAACGGATTGAATAAATATTGAAATCCTGTACCGATTTTATTCTAAAAATAAGACCCAAGCAAAAATTTTAGCCTCAAAAATATTCTAAAATATGAAAATACTTTTCGGTGCCAAATTGGAGTAATAATCAGAATATTTATAATAACAATAAACTTTTACATAACAACAATGAGAGTGTTAGTTTAGCAGGTTAAAGCATCCTACTGTATTGGGGAATGTGCCTGTAACCTTGTTTTTGTTGCTGACATTCATCAACACAGAAGAAGAACCGCCAACTTACGTGCCCTCCGAAGCACGGAGACGGTCATAATACGAAAGTTAAGCTTTCTCCGAATTTGAACCCAGTACTAGCACTACGAATTGCCAGGACGAACTACCAAACCATTACCGTCGTGTCAATATTTGCCTGACCGGTATTTTAGGCAGTGAAATATAAAATTCCGCGCTTTATGACTAAAAGTCCTAGATTAAAATAGAAAAATTAAAAATAAAAAGTTAATGTGGTCCTTGCGAAGGGCGGTTTAAGCAAAATTTACTGCATTTCCTTACGGTCAGTCCGCTACTAATTGTAAGAATTTGATATTATACAGGACATATCCTTCTAATGCAAATGATATTTTTGGTGTGATCCTAAAAAACCTGAAAATTTTAAAAACCACAAATGAATAAACCCGAATTGTTCAAATTTGCATATCAAAAATTTATTAAGTTCATAAATAATTATTAAACAGAATAATTCATAATTTCGCAAAAATATTTAAATATAATATAATTAACTGACCTTGTACTGATTAAGTAAATAATAAATTTTATTTGTTGATGTAAAATATATGCAGAGTTACATTGCGAATCACTTTTTTTGCCAAATTCGTGACGTCTTAAAAATATCTGCAATTTTATTTAAATTATAAAAGTTTTGGAGGTCAAAATTTTAATACTTCGTGTTTTTTTAAAAGAAAAAAACGTAAAATCCCAAACCGATAAAATCAAAAACTTGAAGAAGTCATTAAAAATGCTGATAAAGAACAAAACGACTCATTAATAGAGAAATGTTAGGGAACTGAAAAAACATGGGATGAAATATTTTACCTATTTCGAAGTAACATCATACCTTAGTTTAGTCGGTGAGGGTTAAAAAACTACCTGCAAGTTTTGCCACCCTCGTATTAGCAAATAACTTGGAAACGGAAATTCGAACGGAAAGATACACAAAAACAAAATTGTAATGTCTTGGGTTAATAATTTAATAATGATATTGCGGTAGATGTTAAAAAGTTTAATTTTAAATTTTCTTTTCGGTATACAAAATTTCGTTCGTTGCATGTTTAGAAAAAATAACGCAGGCAAGCACCCTAAGTAAATAATAAATATGCTGTATGCAAAATTCGAGAGTCGACCATTTTTTAATTTTTAATCGAATTCACCTTTTTGGTAATAAAACACCCCATTGTATACATAACTATATGACCTAAATCTAAAACGATAAAAAAACAAGATTTTTCGAGCACAAATGCACCAAAATTGCCTCTATTCCAAATTGCCTTAAGATCGAATACAGCAATATAAAGAAGGGCTTCTCTTTTTTTTTTCGTTAAAGCTAAAATTTACTTTGCACACAAAAAATAAGTAGGTCGCAAGGTAGGTGAATAAAAAGCTTTTAAGATTCCAATTTCCTGGGAAAATTATTTTAGATTTACCCCTCTTCGAAAAACCAGTTACAATAAAGCATCGCATTATCATCAGCGTCCCTCGGTATTTTGCATTCGCTTAAAAAGAATAAAGGATCGGAACTTTTTTGAGTCGGAATAAAAATGTTTGATTATATTTATCATAAAATACAAATTGTAAATCTGATTGTAATTCTGTTCAAACCCGCTCCGGAAAAATAGCGAACTGCAGATATATTATGGTATATACGAAGTTGTATTGATTTTAATGTCTAAGCAGACAATATTCACCCTTATTATTGTTGAATATTGGATCGCATATTGTACATGTGGATTCACAGTACGTCCTTCAATAATAAACACTGTTATATTAAAGGTAGTCCGCTTCGTACAAAGTTATAAAAGGGGTAAAGTATAACGCCAGCGTCCGAGATAAACCAATTATCCTACAGGACCTCTCATATTATTTACGGAATTTTATTACCTTCAACATCCTCGCCAATGAAATCTTAAAAAGAACAACTTTAACTTACGTTTATATCGTTAATAGTTTATGACCGAAAACTTTTTTCATGCCCAAACTTGCTAAACTAATTTTGCCACCTAACACTTTTAATATTTTCAGATTGATATCAAAATCATACGCCGCCAATAGAAATCCGTTTTAAAATAAAATATCGTTTTCGTCCGCCACCCCCGTCGCTTTTAAGGGTAGATAGATCGCGCAATTGGTGCATATCTAATGTTATCCCGCGACTGCGCCAAAATCAAATCTGAATATGCGTGAATGATGCCTAAAAAGTTTACGAAAAACTTTCTAACAGAATACCTTCGACACTCAAAACTTGTACCGTTTTAACTGTTCTTCTTGTCAAAATCTAATTGAATTTATCTCTTCTCTCGATTTTCAGACTAACTTGTCCAGTTCCAGCCCATTATCTTTCCTTGTCAATAACTCTTTAACGCATAATAATGATAAGTGCAGTAAAAATTTTGCTTTTAGTTCAAACAAGTGTTTACCTTGCGGGGGGCATCCTCTTATGGTTTAATCTGATCGTAAGCAGGCGGGATACAAACGCCCTACCATTTATGCAAATGCTGTAATTTTTTAGGCCCACAATTAAGGATAATGACTAGATTTTCCAGGATTAAGAGATTAAATTATTTTAAACCCTCGCAACTCTTATTCTCCATGTCGCTCGAATGTAAAACAAAATATTAAAAGTTCTTAATTTGATAACAAACTTTTTGTTTGTTTTCGAAACGTCTTATATACCGGGCGGCCCGGAACATATTCTCCACAAATTTAATTTATAATTTATCGACGATTGTTTTCCAACGACGCAACTTGAAATAGGCATAAAAAGAAAAGCAGGAGGAGATTCTACTACTAAAAAAGTGTTTGAAAAAGTTCGAGTGTAATGCGGGCCCACAAATAATAAAAAAGAAGCTAATTTTTGCAAATTAGTTAATGCATAAACAAAATGTTTAATTTTTCAAAACAACAATAATTATTATGAATTTTTTTTATCAAAATTTTTATATAACCGAAAATATTCCGTAGATATTATTACAATGCAATTAATATTAATTAATTATTTGTTTATGAAAATTTGGAATAATTAGATAATTAACATTGAATTAAGCACTCGGAGGTTTATAGATAAGCTTGGAGGTTTTATCTGTAATGTGATAAGGTTGGAGTTAATCGGATGATTTAAATTCTATTAAAATTTAAAAATTAAATTTGCAAAACTCTTTATGTCCTTTTTATTTATATAAATACATACATATAAAATACGGAATAAATAAATAATCCATACAATTTATATACTATTGTATATTGGAATAGCGCGAGTCGCGATTGGTTCTAAGAAGCTCCCACTACACACGGAACCCCGGAGTCGGTTGCCCCTCCAGAACACAGCATCCCACGATGCATATACATGTTGTTATATGGCATTAGACGGTGGCGCCGGGAGCACCGGAGTTTTGTACGTTTCCACGATTTTTGATTAAATGATAATCAGTGTCGAAAGGACTTTATTTCGGTGCAATAATACGAAGGTGTCATAGTGCTTTATATGAAGGACACCACGGGATAGTGCCATTATTTGTTTGACCGGTTGACATATCAAGAGTGAAGTGCACTTTTATTAATTTTGATAATAATAAGACTGTTTTGTTTATGTGTAAGACTTTTTAATCGGTGCAATACGCAATGACTTATTTACATTTGTTGTGTTCGAGAGGTGTATGATACTGTCATCTTGCTGCTGGAGAGTTTTGCATGGATTGTTGTTAAATTAGCGAATCTGGCGGATTACAATAGCGATACGGTGAGGAGGTGGGTTGAATCTAACCCTACACCCAACCTCCAGAATAACAACATCGAGATAGTTGCGCCAAAGTTGTTCAAAAATAATTTAAACAACAACACCATAGGATTTGAACAAACATTTTGGAAGAAACATAAAGAGGATAACATGCCAATGTTACTTCAACAACCCTCTCACGTTTTACTCTCGAGCCACGAAGCCGACCAGCCCCTGGATTTCACCATGTCGAAATTCAAAACGAAAACCGCCACCACGGTCGCATCGCATTTAAAACAGTTCAACGATTTAGCCGCTCATCAGCACATGATGTTGTTACAAAACAATGGTGTATATTTTAATAGAAGTAATAACAATAAAAGTTTTACCCGTGGTAGCAGCCCGTCTCATTCGAGTAGTTCGGAGGACGATGGACCGCCAGAAGGATCGCCTAGATCGCCACCCCCTAGTCCGGTTGCACTGAGAGGCGACGGTAAGTAATCGTAATTTAAACCTCCAACACATCTTACCTGACCGATATGTGATATATTCTTTACATTTTTGACACCTGCACACTTGGCCTTTGTTAAAAATAACCAGAATAGGTAGCCAACAGATTGCAGGTAGGAAACATTTGAATGATCTCGCAAAAACTAAATTTTACGTTTTGCCCGATGTTGATGTGTCCTGTGTGTGAGAGAACCATTAGTATAAGGTTTACATTATAAATATTCCACAAAACTGCGAATAAATTAAAATAATACCTAAAGAATTGTGATAAGTAATATTTAAATGTATTCTGAGAAAAAATGTAGTATGAATACATTAAAAAGTATGAAGTTAATGTCAAAAATGTAGTAGGTATTAAAAAAACCTGGCGGAAACCACAAAATCGCTGGACGATTTACACCTGCGGAAATCGTTAACAATTAGAAACGGACTACGAGTTTTTCAGGTTTGCTTACCTACATGTCGAGCTTCAAAATCAAAATTTGCGTAAGCTATCTCCCCAATCTTACATAAAATTGAAAAGTATAGCTCGTTACCAAGAATTTGTAATCGAAACATGAACAAAACTTGTCGGTGGGTAATTTTTATCTTTGTAATCAACAACTTTTAATTTTGTAACGGTGACCCTCGCTTACCGTTAATTTTTAAAAACAAAAACAAAAACTTTTTGTACCACCAACTTTTTGCATTCTTCTATTATCCATCGAAAGCTTAAATTATTGCTTTTGCATAATCTGGAACTAACATTTTTTTGTCGACTATAAAAAATGTCACCTTTTGTGTTTGGAAGAAACTGAGGTATTTTGTTGATTTTACAAAAGCTTTTCGAGCTTTTATTCCATTCAATTTTTTGATAGTTGCATAAAACCAGCTTTAAAGCTTCCAGTTTATTGAATCAAACTTAAAAAATTATTATTGCACTAATAAATCACGGAAGGAAATTAAACGAGGAAAAGACGACTCCGAAATTGCAGTTCCGTTTTAGATTAATTTATTAATTAAAATTTAGCAATTGGATTATAAAATTCTACGCTTACCTCTCACCAGTTTGTATTTTTTATTAATGCCAACTTAAAGTTTTACAACAGATTTAAAAAACTAAATTTCTTAATTTTGTTTCTTTTCAACAACAAATTTATTGAAAAAATTTAAAATAGTTTTTTGCAAATTTTCAAAATATATCAATTTTACATTTTACAAAGGTTCAAATGAAGATCAATAGCCTTCTATAGGAATAATTTTTATCTAGCAATTCCAACC
Organism: Lycocerus yunnanus; assembly: GCA_036346125.1. Taxonomy (NCBI): domain Eukaryota; kingdom Metazoa; phylum Arthropoda; class Insecta; order Coleoptera; family Cantharidae; genus Lycocerus; species Lycocerus yunnanus. Next base: position 10,744,605 of record JARFIX010000013.1, read on the forward strand.
CATAAAACACTCCCAACGCCACACTCCCATTTTTTGTCTCTTCTGGCTTTCAAAAGCAGCTTAATTGTGATTATCAATATGTTCACACGAAATTGTTTAAAATTTTATAAAATTTCATAGTAGGTACATACTGGGTGGCCCGCATATACCGGAACATAGGGAAATATTATGGAAAAATTCTGCAGCTTCCCATTGTAACGAACAATAATAAAAAACAATTTTTTATTAAATATTGAATATATATTTTGTAGGCGGTTGTTTTCCATGTTTAACAATATGCAGACTTGGGAATAGATAACTTTGCTCAATCCAAGAAGACTTAATAGAGAAATTAGGTGATTTGTTGTTACCGGCTAAGACAATTGCGATTAGAACTGCGGTTTCCCGCTCTCTAGTTTTATTCCAGCAAATGCTTGGCGCGACTTAGTTCAAAAAATTAATTTTGTTTTTCTAAGTCAAAGTATAAGCTAATGGATTTGATATGCACATCAAGAACTTATGTCATTTACTTCCAAAATTGTTGAAAAATTTTACAAAATCACTCGATTCCGCCAATCTAGAAGTACCTACCTATTTACACAAACACAAAAAATAGAACTTCCTCGTTGGTTAGGTTAGAAACATAATCTATAAACTAGATTTTGAAAGTAAATGGCATGACAGTGTTTGTGAAATAATTTTGAAAATTACTAAAATTGTTTTGAAAAAGTGTGGCAAGTTCCAAACGATGCTTCATATTTAATATCTGTTTTTTAAATATGGTCTTGTTTTCGCAGCCGCTCGTGATAGATTTCTAATTATAGAGAAGTCTCCATGTACGCGAATATGAAATTACGCGAATTAGGTTAAATTTAATGTTTAGTTTAGCTTGGGTATTAACGAGTCAGACACGCACATAATATACAAGATTGGGAGCTCTTGGATAAAATAAGGGGGGTTAAATCTCGTAAATCTACTCGTGGTTGTCGCCAATCACATAATATGTTTTTGCGCCATACTTCAAACTTCAAATTAATACCTCATTGGAAGCTTGGTTTTCTTCTCCGGACAAAAATATACTCACATTAATTTATATTATTAGATTACCATCAATTATCTCGGTGAGAAAAATTGAGATACATCCAAAAGAGCATTGGTTGTGTTATCACATTTTTTGCCTATTTTATATTATAATTAATATAATTTTTATTTTAAACAAATTTTAAAAGCATATCCCCTTTTTTCTTTTGCAATCGGGTTCCGTTTACGCGAATTTGGGAGTATTCGGTATTTTAGTACAATTCAAAGTTTCCGGAGCGAGTAGAAACTGTAAACGAATACTTTATATCAATTAAAACAATATTTTAACATTAAAGAATTTTTGAAAGGAAACATGATAATAATTAATTCAAATTATGTAAATACGGTTGAAATTACGTTATTTTTTATAATAAAAGTTGTGTAAATTTTAATAAGTAAACCGTACTTTATGCCTTATTATATTAACAATTAAATACAAAGTTATTCTCATGTCATCTTAAATTAGTTATTTTATGCAAATATTTTTAATTGTGCTTAGATTTGGTTAACATGCAAATTACTTTTTGGAAATTAAAAGTAAAAATTCATAGGTATCTCATAAATCTTACAAATGATATAATACAAATTTTAATATTTAATTAAATTTGTATGCAAAGAAGTTTGAATTTAAAAATTTTGTTAGAAAAAGAATGAATTTTGAATAATTTTAATTGTAATTTAAAAAAAATTTTGAATAATAAACATTGAAAATGTTGGCTGATTTTTTACATTTATGTTAATTAATCATGATTATTTAGTTGCACGTCAAATTAAATTTCTTTTTTTTCTGTGTAATATTAAACGAATTTGCAGAGTTAAAACAAAAGGTTTTTTGCACATAACTAATTTTACTGTTAATTAAATTCATATCCGTGATTTCTCTTGATTAACTAAGAAAAAATTAAAGAATGTTTAAAATACAATTAAAAACGGTATAATTAAGAATTAAGAATATGTTTGAATTAAATTAGGCAACGAAAAATAATGGATGCGTAAGTATTTATTTACAGGTGCTTTTAAAATTTTTAATGGAAGCGTTTCGGTTTCGTGCAAAAATGCATTAGGAAATGAAAAACGAAAATCTTTCCGTCGTCGTTTGAATGCAAATATATGCAAAAGCTCGTATACTAATTTGACAGGCAACATTACCGTATCACCCATTATCAAACATTAGTTAAACATAACATTTAGTGATAATTTAAAACCTTTTAAAATATTTTCGGTAGCTAATGGGAACGGGAAGAAGAAGAAGAGAAAAAGAAAATAAAACAATTTACAAAATAATACAAAAATTAGTTGCATTGGTTTGTATTAACGATAATCGACCTAAAATAATAACCATTATCATCGCTCACTGAAAAGTAGTAATGAATCATTAATATAAGCAATTTATTTCATTATTATAATTCATTTCTTTGGTATATGACTCAGCTGTATCGAACGTTCGAACGTACCACGATTTGAATACAGTTCAGGATCATTTCTCCTCGTTTGATCTTTCGGCAAGCATTGAACCTGATTTAATGATATTTAAATTTGTTACACTTTAAGATACCTGCTGCAAAATCATTAGCATGGGAAATATGTCCAGTTGAAAACAAAGAACAAGTCCCTTCTTCAAAATTTCATAAGGAAAAAATTGCCTTCTTCAAACAAACAAAAAGCCTCTCGACCAGCAAACTTGCATTGTGTAGGTACAGATTGTTAATTTCGGACCTACGCTACGTGTATGTGTGCTCCTCGAACATGTAAAAAAATTTAATATCCAAATTAATTACACGATCGCTTCTTATTCAAATTAAAAGATGCAAATTTTTGTTTTATGGCCGTAATTATCATCGGAGCTAATATTAGGTTCTATTTAATCTAACCGAAAAAAATATATTAGATGCTTCACTATCTCGTAGCGATAAACAAATTAATAGTGAGAAATTCGTATTATTTATTAGATTTTGATGAGTATCAGCTCACGAAGCATCTCAGATACGTTTGTAATAGGTCGGCGAACAATTCTAACATAAATTAAAAACGATATGCAAAACTAAAATATTTTAATTCGTTAAGAAGGCGTTACATGTGTATTATAACACGTCTCGAAAATAAAATATTGTTCAGGTTTGTAATGTAAGGTTGAGGTTAATAAATTCGAGAGCGGTCGATCAAATATAATATTCCCTTGGTGCTTGTTACCTAATTACATTATAATAGCCACGCTAGATACACTCGCATTAAAAGGACACACACAATCTTATAATTTTTAAACTTGCCAAAAAATTATTTCTTCTCTTCCAAACTACCTACATCACAAATATGCACTCCTCTTTTTTCTTCTCATTTTTGCACAATTAATTGGATCAACTTGCCGGGTATGCAAAGCAGCAGAACATGAGAATTTTCATTTTGTTCCAATTTTGAAGGTTCTATTTTTTTTCATCATTCAGATGTTACCCATCAAAATAATGAATTTTGTTTTGTATTTTGTAATTTTGGACGCTACTCTGCATTTTTCATCGTTCTCTCCCTAATACGTTTTCACGCCGGATGTTTTAGCATTTTCTGATTCTATGTTCCAACGTTCTCGTTTAGCCATTATGAAATAATGCAAATTTTTAATAGCGAATAAATTGGTACAATAAATTATTTTCTGAAATAAATTTGCATTATTTTGATGAATAATCATGATTGAGTCTCATGGAAAAGTTTTAAAACAAAAATACTAAGAAAATTCACTTTGTATGGTGGGAATATTACGGAGCGGCAACCGAGTTTTTCGTGTTCCATCAGAGAACATCGCCTAAATGTCTCCCTACTCTGAAATAGATGATGAAAATTAAACCATTTCCATTTTCGTTCAATAAAAACTAAAATCTTGCCAGATAACCGCGGTTTTATCTCATTTATGACATCTCCGTAAAATTAATACTTACACTCAGATCCGTAACGCCAAAAAAAAAATCTAATCAAACGTAAGAGCACAGTGACCATTTTCTTGAAAATTTTTATGGTATGCACCACCTCGGTGGTTTACCATTTCCTGTAGAGAAAAGACGCGCTGCTCGGGCTCGAACCGGGGATCTCGGCTTGGCAGTTGAGATGAACTTATGATGATTTGGGTGATATTGCACGTAAACTTAAAATGACCTCTAACCGTCAATTATCTGAACCATGACGAAGTTTTGCCAGTGTTTTAGAATTTCTCACTTACAATTTTGCCGAAATGATCAAAAAGAGAGTCCAAAGTTAAGGTCAATTAAAATTGTCAAAATAATCGAATTTCTAGAAATTCAAAATTTTGGCATCATTCCAAAAGTAAACAATATGGATAACCGTAGTCCTTACGCTTCTATACAGCTACCTTCCTTGTTTACAATTAAATAATATAATCTGCAAAATAAGCGAATAATCTTTCACTTTTTCATTTTTGGTAACAAAAACTTTCTAATATAAGAAAATTTCGGACTAAGGTAATTCGAGAGTTAACCTCTTAATTGAAAAATGCGGGCGGACAGACGGACGAACGAACATTGAGCCAAGTCATAAGACTTCTTCGTAAAAAGCTTAAAATATAATCATCTTCTCAAAAGTGAATCGTGTATCATTACATATTTAGAGAATTAATTTTAATGCAAAACTTCTTAATGTGGAATCCGAATCACGAAGTGTCATTTCTGACCAAGTATAATCTCCTCTAAATAAAACTTTTTATCATTCTACTAGCAGGTCAGGCGGTCTATCGGCCGCCATGACCTCTAGTGAGTGAATACAGTGGAACTCGATATTGACTGCTCACAATTTTAAGTTAGGCAAAAAAATCTTAACGAGAGTAGTTCAGAATTCCAATTTTGATGTTTGTAGACATCGCAAAAAGAACGTCTCGAAGCTTTGTAAATAGCGACGTTTGTCTTAGATTATAAAAAAGCAAACTTTGTGTTTTATAAATTATTAACATATTTGACGACATTACATTTTAAAGTAGTTTAAATTTTTTAAAACGGAAAAATACAAGTTTTAGTCAAATTTTAGCAAAAAACTTACCTAAAGTACTGAATCCAAATTCTACGCTTAAGCATTAGTAAGGACTAATACTTGTCGATGAATAACGGCGTAAGTAACATGCCATCTGTTAAATTGATAAGTAAACCACGATTGTGCACTGAAGGATTAATAGTAATCCAAGTGAGATCATAAAAATTCAATTTGTTTTAATTTTTCAAGTATGGCTGATCTGGGCCCATAACCTGTTATTTGTTGAACTGCTTTATTGTTATTGGTTTTCGCTATATAATCTTATGTCACTTTCCAGTCTTAAGATTTTTGTTTTAGCTCGAAATTGTTGTTAGAATTCGTGAGTGAGTGAATACCCGGGCGGTTAATGTGTTTCTCGTGTCATTTAACGATTTGGCTCCTGGAGTACACAGGCATGTTACACTTACCAAATGTCTACCTGTTGACTCCAGATAATATTAGTATTTAAACATTAGTTTACTTTAGAAGAACAAATTTATCTATTATAATTATTTTATTAATTAGTAAAAATATATTTTGAAAATGAATTTAATAAATTTTTAATTGAATTTGTAAATTAGTAGATTATTTTTACACTTACTGACATAAGATGTTTAGCCTATGATTTTAGAATCTCATTCAGGTAGGCATAGATTTATAATAAATTTCGTTTTTTATATTATGAATAAAATTTTTACAGTTAGTAAAATTTGAAAATTTTTCAACTTACATTTTTAGTCTAAGACTCTGTTGTTCAATGTTGTTTCGTCTTAGCAAGGACTCATCAGTTAAAATATCCCTAAATAAATGAAAATGTGTGTCGATGTGGGTTTGTCAAAACATTTATTTCAATTAATTTTACTAAAATTTTCTAATATAGTTTTTGTTTTTAATTTTAATGGATTTTAATCCATTTTCATTTATTTAGGGATAGTTTAACTGATGAGTCCTTGATAAGGCGAAACAATTTTGTACAACAGCATCTTAGAATAAAAATGTAAGTTAAAAAATTTTCAAATTTTACTAAGTTTACTAAAATTTAAAAAATTATATTCAACATATAATTTCACTAGTTAATAAACTATTTACAATTCGTTTTTCGATTTATTAACTTGTAAAATTATATATTTTAAAAAATGTTTTAATTTTTTTTGAAATGTTATTTTAACAAAAAATTTTAAAATTAGTAAATTTTTCTACTTACATATTTTTTACAGTTGATGGCATTATTATTGTACAATCAGGTTTCAATTTTCTTAAATCTTATTCAAATGCTTTTAACGAAGAATAAAATCCACCAATTTTACCAATTTGTTAAAAGCTGCTTTATGTAATTTCAATATTAAATAACTTATAATAAAAAAATTGTTTGCTGTTTTATCTTTGATAAGAGTAAAAAAATGTGGATCATGAATTTGTTGAAGAATTTCAAGAAAGCATGGATTTAACTCATTATATTTTTTAAATTTTCTAAAATTTATCTTTTAAAAATAAAACTTATTGTAATTATTTTGTGATCAATTAGTGGAGAGATATGTGGATGATATGGAGGAAAATCAAAACATGATTGTACAATAATGTCTTAAACTAAAAAAATACGTAAATAGAAAAATTTACTAATTTAAAAAGTTTTCATTAAAATAAAATTTTACTTAGTTGAAAAGAATTTAAAACCATTTTTAAAGTATAATGAATTTCAAAGAAAAAATATATTTATGCGTACCATTTTTGAAATCTATTCGGGCCTATCTGATAAAATTTTAGAATTCAAAATATAATTAATGAAAAGCTAAAAAAACATTATCAGTAGAAAAAAAAATTTAATTAAAAATTTACTAAACTTAAAATTATTAAATTCATTCTTAAAAGAAAAAATTTACCGATTTACAAATTTATTTTGAAATTTTGCTAATGTCTTTATGTATTATTTGATTATCCGTGTATTATTATTAAGTAGTACATAATATAAATAAACATTTTACCGAATTTTCTGGAAATAATTTGTTTTGTAATTTTTTTGAAATACTCGACATACGCATTTTCGTTAATCTTTTGATCCTATTTTGACATAAGCAAACAAACAAAATTGTTCGCAAGTGGCAATGTTAAAATTCTAGCTTAGTGTTTGCTTAAAGCTTTTTTTTACTTTATTCTTTCATATTTATTAAAAATTTCACTATACCACAAAAAAAATTTTATTGTTGTCTTTTACCAACGCCTGTACTCAAATTTTTTAAAAATCGCAAATTGCAAGCAATTGTAATCTAGTAAAAATTTTATGTGTTGGTAAATGTCGGTACGGTTTATTAGATGCAAATATACTTTTTTAAGAGCCCAATAATGTAAAAATATTAAAAGGAACCTTTTTTTACAGATTTGAACAGTGCGCTCAGCCGAGGAGAAAAGCAATATGGTAAGTATGCTTTAAAATTGGTACCGTTTTAACAAATCATTAAAAGTTCACCCTAAATTTTTTACTACCCCTAGCACAATTCATAAAGTGTAAAACTTTCATTTTTACGATTTAGTCTAACAGTACAGTGCCCATTTTCCGTTATAATAAAAAATTGCCAACTTTTGCAAATTTAAAAAAAGTCTGGTCGACAGAGTAATAAACCCCAATAAACTGTTAGAAAACGGTAATAAACGTAAATTATTTGTGTACTACACTTCCCTTTCTGCCCCCAAAACATGCCAATAATGTTAATTCTTCAAAAATTTTCAAAGTGCCGCTTTATATTGCTTTTTTATTAAAAGAAATAAAAGTGTTTTAGGGATTCTCAGTTTGCAACAGGTTTAAATGTGCCTTTTATATATCATACACTTACTCAAGGGGATTGAACCCCCGCAAAACTTACATGTGTTATGGTCCTTTCATAACACGAATCTGTTATAAAGGGATCTCCATCTTAGATGTTATAATATAAAAAACATTTTTTCGACGTTCGAAAATTTGTAAAGTAAGCTAATTAGCATTTATTTTAAATTAATAGTAAGTGATCAGGGTTTTTTTACATTTGCGCACTAGACCAAGGAAGTCTGTGATAATTGGCCAACGAGCCATTAAATTTGAGTACAATGCATACGTTTATATCTACAGTGCATGCTAAATTTTACCTTAAATAATAAAAATTATTCAATAATAATAATTTATTTTACTTTAATAATTAAATTGGTTATTCTGTTTTGCTTGGCAAATTTAGAATGTGAACAAGTGGTCACTGCACTATGACACAATTTTTCAATACCGAAAATTCCTTATTGTGTGTTTTAATTTAAATGACATTAAAATTAATTTTCAAAATAAATTTGTATTATAATGCAACCGTCTATCACGGACAGTCTGCGAATAATTATATGGTAGTGAATTTACTGCTTCGAAAATAAACAAAACGTAACATTTCTACATCTTTGTAACTAAATATAATTTTCTTAGAATGTTAAAGAGTCTTTAAAAATCATCTTGATTTCGCATGCTAGCCGGCACTACCCCAGTTTCTTTTGTTACCTGTTCATGTTCTTAATGAGAAAAAATTTAAAGGATCCTTATACCTGTGCAAAAACCTTCAAAATGGCGCCAAATATTTTTAAATTGTGTTTACCACAAGACAGTGACGCATTGGAACAATTTCTCAAACGAATACACACACGCCTTCTCGGAATTGCAAATTATTTAAAGTAAATGAAATAATCAAGCATTGACAACAGTTTTTTTTTAAACGTAATCTGGAAGTCCAAATAAAAACTTGAGAAACACTGGTATCTTAAGTCATTACATAAATTTACCTGCCGATTCCAAAACCTGACATAGTTTAAAATACATTAAGTTATATCGAAGAAGCAGCTGACTCCGAAGCGAGGTTTCGATAAAAAACTGCGATAGGAGAAGAAAAGTTAAATTTAATGTGGCCATTAAGGGCTTCTGCTCGAATTAGCTTAAATTTGGATTAAATAAATTTACGTTTATTAGACTTGACGCGCGCGCACACGCTGCAGATGATCTGATCATATGTAATTTACATATTATACTGCCGGTATGAAACATATTTTTCTCTGTGTACACCGACCTATTGTGTTTAGCATTTTTTAATTAAAATTGTTGGTGGCTAATTTATGAGAAATAACAAAATTGAATAAAAAAATTAGAAATTTAGAAATAATAATTTAGCACCGTCACAGTATTTTTTACAATATACCTAACCTTACCCAATTTCGACCTGAGGCCTGCAAATTAATTACAGTGGTAGGAAGATCCTTGGATTCATTCACAATACGGTTTTTTTGCCGAAGCCGATGCGGTTTAATTTCTCGAGTTCATCCATCATTTTGAAAACTATAATAAAAGTGCATCTGCATAATAAGGTGCATTTCCTATTTGCAATAAAAAAATGCAATTAGTTTTATTTAATGGTTATGGATAAATATGCAGATGGGGATTAAGATTAATGGAAAAAAATTAATGCGAATGAAGAGTTAATGATCGGCGTGCGAAGTGTTTCACAAATTAATCAAAATTATTGGATCGTATATTTCCGTTATTGAGATAATCTTAAGTTTATTTTGTAACTAATTTGCGTATCCTTTGGACACGAAACAAAAAGAGGAACTCTCTTGTGTATTAAGCTAATTTGATTTTAATGTCAGGTGACGTGACAATGGCACCGTAACACCACACACCATAACATTTTAATTTAATAATTTTGTTTATATTATAATCTAGCTAAGTAATGTTACGCTGGTTTAATAAATTTGGTTGACAACTTCTCGCCTGTGACGACAAACGATTAATCTTAAACATTTTTGGCGGAATGACAATTGACACAACGGTATTACACTTTACGCAAAATGCTCCTTTAAATTTCCACAATTTATTATTAATTACACGTTTACTTACTAACACTCCAATTTTAATTTAATTTCGTCCTCTTAAAAATAAATTAAAATTAAAGTCGTGCGTACTTTCACTACCTACAACATTAAACTACTCCGAACAACAAAATTGCACTGTAAACAATTAAAGCGGATTAAAGTGCAACATTTGCCTAAACACAACTAACTCGACTTAATTAATCGATATTTTTCAAAAACTGCTTACCATAAATTAATTTTTCTGACAAGCCATTTCACGACTATAATTTTGTAAAATTGTGGCGCTAATAAAGTTGTGTTTTGACGAGCTAACTTAAATCCTTAACAAATAGAGACTATATAATTTGTAGAAACAACTTATGGAAATTATAAAACAACTTTTTTTCTTTGGCCATTTACGAATCATAATTATAACAAAGATAGTGATTTACTTAGATTTCCCACGCTAGATGTACAAATAATAAAAAAATAATAGTAATAACGCACAAAACTCAATATGAATTTTTAGATTGTAAATATCGAAATCGTTACACAACGAATTTGTATATTTAAGTAAGCACACTAATAATTAACTTTTCTCTTACTCTGCATTATTTAAATAATTGGGCATGCTTCAATAAGCTCGAAAAAAAAATTACAATCGGGTTCGTTTCTTAATCGAGCGTTGAGGTCTCTTCGCTTTTAAATGCTTTTTACCGGCTACCGAAGCGCAATTTGCATAAAATATTGTTTATATAATTAAATTAACGTATTATTTAAAATTATAATTACATTTTATTTTAATTAAGGCCGAATTAGATTTAATTATAATGTTATGGGTTCCCGAGTGCTTTTTTAAAAAATTAAGTTGTATTTATTATTTTAATTCCATAATTACATCGTCGTAATTTTTATTATTATAAAACTCCAAGCCAATTTGGTAGTTTTTGAATAATTAATTTCGATCACAATTCATTGCTTGTCAGACTTTATTATTAATTTTGAAAAAGGATCATCTTTTATTTACAACCAATTTTTGGCCAATTATAGATGATACCGTGACCTTTAATTATCCATTTTTATTATGATTTTATTTCTATTTTAATTTGGCCGCCATAATTAAAAAAGGTCCTAAATTTTTATAGTCAGGTAAATTTTACAAATTATACGAGTGTGGCTCGTAACGATTAAGGATAAAATAATTACGTGTTAATTATAGGGGGAAACGATAGCGGCAGGTAAGCAGCATCTGATCTTATTTTGGTGTTTGTGGGGGATGATTTAATTGTGTGGTTTTTTTGGGAAAGTTTCCAAAAATAATAAAACCAAATCGAATAATTAAAAACTGTAACTTAACGATCCTCGTAATTATTACGACCGTTTAATGTCGAATAATGAACATCACCAGATGTCTGATGCTCTAATTTCTCTATAGTAATTGTTTCAAAATTTTAGGTTTAAAACACAGGTTACTGATGGTCACTCATTATTTTACAATAATTATGGTGCAAAAATTAAAGTTGTGAGATCATCTTCACCTTCTTTACATATTTATGAAGGAGATAATTTTAAAATTAAGGTTTACTATTGTTAATTAAAAATTTTTGCGTTGTAAAATTTTTAATATCATTAAAATTTTAGATACTAACTGTTAGTGAGAAATTAATACTTTTTTTGGAGCATAAAGTAAAATCCGAGCTTAATTTCGACAACCCATTAAAAGAAATTTAATGGTCGCCTCTTTAAAACATCTCAACAGTTATGATTCAAATTAGGTGAGAAAAAACCAGGCTTAGTTATTAAAAATCGAAATTTTCTGCGTTGCAGATGAATTTTTGAGATTACAAAGTAGACACAACGACATCCGCATAGTAATGTACGTATGCATGACATTTAGACTCACAAACCCGGGAAATATGTGTCCGTTTTAATTACAACTATGGAATAATAATAAAATTAACGAATTACAGGTGCACTTCCGTTTGTGGTCGTCATGCAATGTCTTTCTAGTAAGCGATATAATCCTTTACTTTACTGTGCGGTAGCAAGCAGATTTAAAAAAATTTCCCTGATGGTTGATTGATATTTAAATTTGGAGGTTAAAAAAATACGTTTTTTTAACGTAAGCAGCTACTGTTAATAATTTTATTTTATAGGCCCCGGGCTCACACGGTACACAAGATAGGAATCTGTCTGAGGTTCATGCTTTCACAAATTATCTTATTATTTAGAAGTTAGGGAATTATGACTACGGAATAATATGTAAATACAATCTTTACATGCATTAGGTACCTATTGTGTTTATTAACGTTTTTATGTGAAACAATTTGGTATTTGACGTCAATCGTGTAAATACATAATATGTAATTTGGCTGCTAAGTGATAAAAATTTGCTTGGAAGCAAAACAGACGAGACGTTTTCCCATATCATTAATATTATTGATAAAATTATCTCGTCAAATAATTGCCATTTTGAGAGTAAAAAAATAAATACATAATTATATAATTTATCGTAAATTAGTCAATTTATTATTAAATTTAATATTTGTTTACGTTTAGAAAAAACACCTTTAAAGGTACCTACACCGATTTAACCGTTAAGTGTTCGAAAATACATCTAATTTAAGTTCTAGGAATTCATTATTCTTTGTTTCATAACTGGAGCCCCCATAAAATATTAAATTATATGCTTAGAACCTACTTAAAACTTGAAGCTACTCCAACTTAACCACAAAAAATATTATGTTCTTCTAATGACAACCGCTCTCTATTCGTAGATTATAAAAATAAAAGCTTTCTTGCATGATAATTGCATACCTACATTTTCTAAAATGTTCTGTTATTTTTTAATTTTTCAAAACACAAATCAGCTACCAACTAAAAAATTAGTCCGTCTCCCCCTGTCTCCCGTCATCCACCGCATTTTTCACAACTTTTATAATATTATGCGAACATAAAACCTTTACTATTAATTTTTACAGAAAATTTTAAATTTATACGATAAAGTCGAGATTACAAAAAGTAGCATCTCCTCATTGTGCAGTTTACATGGTAATAACAATTCAACATGAATAATAAAATACGCTATGGATCTAATTCGCACATATATGGAACTACCATTTGGTCATTTAATTTGTCTGCAAAACTTTTTACATCTTCCTAGATGTCCTTGAAAAAAGTTGTTGTCTCAGTTCTCTAACAAATTTTTTACTACTACCATAATATGATTTCTACACCAAAACGTTTACTTGGTTATAAAAAAAAATGTACAAGTTCGACTTTGCAACAAAAACTGCAACTGAAAGGAAGCGTGCACGTATCCTGTTTGATGAATCATCGTGGTCTCAAAAAATGAAACAATAATTTGAATAAACTTTTTTGAATAATAAAACCGCCTCGTGCCCAAAATCAGATGAGTTGGCATATTCATTGTCGTGGTTCCTTTTTTGCAGCCGTGGTCCTTTTCAATTTTTTAAAAATACTAACTGTATTATGTCTAATAAAAATCTTTTTGCAATGTGGTGTACAAAAGTGTGTTGAGGATTAACCTCACTCATAAATCCTCTACAGAGCTAATAATTTGAAAGAATCAGGAATAGGGATTCGTTTAAACGATGTCATCAGTGGCATATAGTCGGCATAAATTTTGTCTCCTTTTACCCTAAAATTCGGTTTAAATATATACAATTTCTAAAATTAACCTAAAATTATGTTCCTTTTTGAATATAAACGGCTGAAACATAAGTCTTAAATCGAAAAGCGTTTCATCTGCAAGGTCATAAAAATAATTTTGGTGACCTTCCAAAAGTAAAGAGAAAGAAAAGGAAAACTCTGTAACATTTTTACTAAACAAATTCTTATCCAGTTTTCGATCATAGTTCTCAAAAATTCTCTACAGTTCCAATTTGATTGGAATAAAATTTGTAATACTATTTCAAATTGACCTCCAAGCTCCAAGAATATGCCCTATTCCTTCTTGTCTTCCTCAGCCTGCATTCGTCCACTCTTAGACATAAGCCTCAGTTTCCCCAAACCCTTCTGTAAAGGATTGGTTTGGTTCTTCTGAGAGGTTTTGGCAGTTACACACGTCTCGCTTGCCGAACGTTTTGGCGTAGATGACGAATAAATTTTTACCCAGGCTCGAATTCGAACCGGGGCGTGCGGCTTAGTAGTTGACACACTTAAGCACTAAGCCGCCGCCGTCTTATTCCTTCATATACGGGTCGGTATTTGGCCTCCATCTTGTACGGATAAACTCTTTGTAACACTTTTGCCTTGAATAAATAACCGATTTAACTACTGAACTGATTATAGCTTAAAAGTCTTCTTCAGTGTATGGATTATTGGTTTGCCGTAAATTTCCATGTCTCTTTATCTGAAGCCAGTTCAGACGCAAACGTATCACCCCATTCGGCGCAAAGCCCAAGGGTCCACGAGTTTGAGAGGCCTATGGTAGAACCTGGGCTTTTGAATTTTAAAAGTTTCTGGAATTAGAGTTTATAATTTAAGTAGGTAAATTAGATTTATATTATTGTCTGCTATTACTGTTGCTTAAGTGGCACTCAGTAATTTGAAAAAATTTATATTGCTATTTTGCCATTTTCTAGAAGTAGGATATTTTAAAAATATTCCCTAAAAGTTTTAAGTTAATCTCATTGAAAAGGACCAGAGTTAGTGTAAGTTAACAAAAAAATTTGAATTTAATAAGAAATTAAAACTTGAAAAGTGTTCTTCTCAAAACAGAATTTTTCAAATTTATCGGTGTGCGAGATTGATCAAAAACAGCTCTGAAATTTGCAAACACTTCTTTTCTACATAATAGCGAAGTCTCTAATTGAATAATTTTTTATTTTCTTGTATACTTTTAGTTTTATTAAAACAAAAATTGAATTTTCACTTCTAATGTTCCCCATTTTGTTTTCAATCAATTTTTTTCAAAATCCTTCAATGAGGGACCCGCAAAACTATTTTTAATTTCAGGTATCATTGAACCTCTGCGAAAAAATCACAAAAATGTCCTTTTTAGTGAGTGCTACTAATCCCTTAAATAAGGATTAAATAATTAAATGTATTAAAAAAAATTTTATAGACAAGTTTCTTTTGAAAAATTAGAATAATTAATATTCTTCAGTTCTCTAAAAATACTTGGAAATTAGGGGCCTCGGCTCACGAATGTCTTTTGCACTGAGACTCACTCAGAAGCAATCATTTCAATCATTCCATCATTATTTGCTACAAATACAAGTCCCACTGGATTTTTTCCCGCAATTTTTTTCTCTATTACTGTTTTCGTCCCTCCATCTCCAGTGGTCTTTTCTTTTTTATGCGCTTCTAAATTTCTCTTTCTACCCCCACACACTCAAACACATCTTTGTTCGTTCTTTTCTTCGTCCAAATGGTCTGCACAGCTCGTCTTCTTCTTCCACAGCCTGCATTCGTCCACTCCTGAACATAAACCTCTCCCAGTTTCTCTAAACCTCTCTGTAAAGGATTGGTTTTGAACAGAGGCGCGCAGCTTAGTAGTTGACGCACTTAAGCGCCAAGCCGCGACCGTTTTTCAGCTTGTCTATAGTACCACATCTCTTATGATTCCAGCGTTTTTCTATTGACTTTAGGAATTATTAGCTATTTTTTGCTATAAAAGAATTAGGTACTTTGTCAGATTTACTCAATTACAATCAATTCCGTTTAATTAGGACACATTAGGCTAAAATATTTTTCCCAATTAAGCAGCTGGCCCAAATATGCAAAGTAAGTCGATATTATTTTCTCAGTTTGGTTCTTTAAGATTTGACTGAACTGGCTTAAGCAGCTGTCCCGATTAAACGATACCCAATTAACCGGAATCGACTGTATTTATTTCTGTACAGCTTCTTTCATCCCTCGAGTACTGGATTGTAAAGACTGCATTTCTCAAACGTTGACTTTCTAAATGTTGTCTTCACCAGAATGTGTGCATTTGTTTAATCTGCGTATTTTTTAAATTCTTCATTTAACGTGCTTGGGAGGCTTCAAAGCTCTAATTACCGCCACTGTTTCACATTCGATCAAAACTCTTATAAATTTTTAAGAAAAGGTAAAATTACCATGTAACCTACATCAATTAAAATCATTTAAAAACGATTTGGTTCGACAAATACGGAACGATTCAAAATACTCAAGTTTTCCATATATAACCAGAAGGCCTAGATTGTGCAGCCTAAAGGCCACACTTTTGGAGAATAATTTTGAATTGGTTCATGTGAACACATTACAGAGACACAGAATAGATCAGTTTCGGCTTTCATAGGATTAAAAAATTTTGTCCAATCCTGGTCTATTTACCAAAATTACTATTGCTGTTAATGGCACGACGATTGTCGTTCGTTAAAATATAAGGTTTTCTTCTTCTTAAATTATAAGGTTAGTAATTTCTTATGCAGAAAACGTTCTAGAATTTGATTGGCTATTGGTTAAAATAAAGCAATCAAGATTTTCCGAATAAGATACAGTCTCAAACTTTTACTGATTGTGAGTTGTGGAGGAGCGAAAAACTTTATTTCGACTGCTTCCGCTTAACAAGCAATGGCAAACCATGGAAGTGCCATTAAATGTCTTCTAGAAATGAAGTTTATCTTCTTCTTTCGATGCCTTTTCATCAAAGGAGGTTGGCGATAATTATGAAAAACGTTTCTCTATCTTCTGCTATTCTTATCAGTCTCTCAACGCTCAATCCCGTCCAATCTCTAATATTTTTTATCTGTGAGATCTGTCTTTTTCCCGGTCTGCGCTTTTCGTCTATTTTGCCCTTAATTATAAGTTGTGGGTGCTCATATTTTTATTTTGTTATTTTTTTGTTATTTTATATCATTAAATTGAAAAAATTACAGTCAGTATAATTAATTGTCAAATACCTAAACGGATGACGCATTTCGATGTTATCCATGATTGATGTACGTTTAAAGTAGTCTCCTATGCTAAACATTAGGTGCTGATTCTGTCAATAGGTAAACATCAACGAATAATTAAAAAAGTTTGCAAAATCAATCAAATTAAAACATCTAAACTCTTTCTCGTTCTCTCTCTATTACTTTAATTTAATTGGTTATGGCAACATCTAGCAATATAATAAACTATTTCTGTATGAATGGTTAGTTTGGCACTCGTCGACGTCCTTTGATGGTTCGAATCGTACAGATTGCTTTACATATTTTCTTGACACGACAACAACAATTTTGTATTCACTTAATGATTGCGATTTTTTTAAATTAAAGGGTATAATTACAAAAATTTGTCTGAATTGCAGATGTTACTCACCGTAGGTGGCCTAATTTTCAAAATAAACCAGTAACAGTGGTATTATTCAAAAAAATTATTGATAATTTTACTTTCTCTTACTTTGCACATGTTATAGGTGAACATGAAAACTACCTAATAATTGTTATCAATTATTAAAATTACTAGGTGTACGCAAAACAGTACAATACCTTGAATTTTTAATTAATCGTATAAAGCATCGACGACTAAAGATTTTTATTAATGGTTTCTAAGATCATTAAAATTTCACTTTTTGTAATGATCAACGTCATATTCATAATGCATAACATTGCGTTTTGTGCTTTCATAATTATATATTCAGGTGCATCCAACTTTGCATGCAACTTGTTAAAGAATTTCATTTGAACACCATTTATGTCAAGTGTAGATTGTTAATTTTCATTCGAACATTCCAAAATAGACTCTATGTCCACACGCCGGACCTTGAGGAACGCCGCTATGTTATGAAGATGTTCGTTTCCAAATATTGACTCGGTATTGCTAAAACAATTTTCCAATAATAACATGTTGGAGAAAACCGTACCGAAATATAACATGGAGGTTTCTCAATAACATGGCAATGAAATATTGTAATGATACTAATGTCCATCTCTTTTGAACAGATGCTGCATGAGATAATGAATAAATCGATGTAATAAATAGTCAGTAAAATAAGCAATTACAGTCGAACATTACAAATTTCATATTGTGTGATTTTTTACAACTTACATTTTAATGGTCGTATTATATTTTAAGTCCTATTGAGCTTTCTAATACACAATGGGTAATTGAATAAAATTATTTTTTAAATTTTATTGCTTATCCAATTTATTCAGTCTTTGCTTTTTAAGTACGGTTTGCAAAATTAAGATTTTCAAAAATTCACGCTTACTTGGGCATGCAAATTAAAGGTATAGGTAAGTTCAGCACTTACATAACAATAAACATAATTAATATGTTATTTCTATAAAACAAGACAATTAAATGAATATTAACCCAGTTCGATGTACTACAATAAACTTTTAATTATTTTAAAATAAATTAGTTCGCTAATGAATGATTTTTATCTACGCATAATAATTTAAATAACCGGGAGCACACTTTACAAGTACACACTTGCATTGTACATTGTGCAGAAAAAATGAATATACATACATGCATGCAGTGATAAAACACGTGTATTCATAATTCTAAACTAATATTTATATCTCGAGATGATTTTATTACAAAGTCGGCAACAAGTTCGCTGTTGGAGGCGACTTAATCATCAGTTCACTACGCTATCTCGTATTTCATCCAGGTAGAGACCAGTTTTATGAATAATATGAAGATATTAAAGAAGCCTTGTTTACATGTCGACCAGCCGTTTGGTACATTTATTTCAATCGCCAAAGTAACTTGTCTAATTTGGGCACATTTGTGTAACTGGAGTTGTAGAGGTTCCGCGGTTTGGATTTCGCGTTAGTCTAAAACTCCTTGTTTACTTTTAGCCAACCCGATTTTGAGTATTTTCAGTTTTTCCGATCCGTATTTTTAATTTTTGAAATTTCTATTAAGCGAAAGTGATGGAAACATAAGTTAAAGAAGAAGACTGTGAAAATAGAGTAGGTAAATTACTGAAGCATGATTAAATAGTTGACATTGATAAATATTGCTCTGATATTATAGCTTCCAGGCACGATATTATGAAAAATAACGTGAGAATGCATATTTACAATTTATGATCCATGCTAGAGTCAAGTTTTGCATGAATATTTTTCCTTGCACGTATTTATATTATAATATTATAAATACTAACCTCTTAAGTCGAGTTATAATTTTTATATTCTTTAATAACATTTTAATGATTGTTTGCAAATTGATTTCGCTATAGATATGCGCACTGTTTTTTAAACTGCGTGACCATATATTACTTACTCGGTGAAATGTCTATATTTATGCACAATGTCCAAAAATTCAAGGCCTCAAGTGTTCATTTTTTTTATTCATTCGATCAGCAAACGTTAAAATAAAAAGAATCAAACCTTCAATTATTATTAGACCAGAATTAAAAGTTGTTATTTTACCAAGTCATGAACCATAACTAATTAAGTTATTTCAAATTGTACGCTCCTTTAGTTGGCATCACAATGGCAAATCCAAAGTACCCTGTATATAATACCTAATATCAACAAAAGATAAAATTGAATTGTTTTGTACAAATCAGCACTCGACGATCGTTAATCGTAAACTCTTAAATAATCAATAATTACAGCTCTTATGGAAAGGTGTTTGACTTGTAATAATTGTTTTAACCCTCACCAAGTCATTATCTCGACTTATCTCCAAACCCATCGTAGTTATTTTTTAAACCATTGACAAATTTATTATTTGCATAAAAAATTCCATTTTAATTTCTTTGTTTTCTTAATTGAGGAACTCGTTTCCTAATGACTTTATATTTGTCCTTATTGTTAACTTTCGTCAACAAATTTACGCAATTTAAAAAAAACTATGTATTAGTAATAATTTTTACCACTTTGATGATTATTGTTGCATGCACACGACACTTTTACATTTTGATTATTTAACACGACATGCAAGTAATTTTCCTTTTTAATCAAATTTTTGATTAATTTTTCTCGAACCTTTCCGCGGATAATTTTATCGACGCACACGGAGAAATAATAATAGTATATTGCGTTATAAGGAGCAAAGCGAGCCTAATATGGAGTTGACAGTTGCAAAAACAATAGGTTTTTTGGACGTTAGGCGTAAAAATCGTTTTAAAGTTCCAATAATCGAATCTCCTAAAAGCGAAAAATTTCAATTAAACGTATGCTAATTATTGTAAGCAAGCGCATTGTTTAACTAATACTACACAATATCATGCGATATGATTAATCAGTGATCCTAACCGATCTCTTTGTGAATACCGACGCATGCATTAGTAGGCATCTCTAATGAATCTTACATCAATTTAGCGTATAGTTTACAACAGAATTTTAATGCTATATACCTTAATATAAATTATGGCGGATCGTTTGAAATATCCAACCACATAAAAAAATTATAAAGCGATCATAACTTTATATTAAATTAATTATTTCTAATAGACGATGAGAATCTAATTCCCAATATTGTTTTTTAATAATTGATAATTTCTTATAATTAATTATTGAAAAAATTGATTACGTCCAAGTTGTAAATTTATGACGCCGTAAACGGCATTGCAAACGAACAAATAATGTGATTTACTGTTTTAATGGATTTTAGGTTCATTAACTCAAAAGACACTGAATTTCGCACAGGCGAAATCATTATCGGGTTGTAAAATTATAAAAAGCAATAAAAATATTTCAAACGCGACGTTTTTTAAAAAAAACTCCATTTGAAGTTTTTCTAATTTTCTACAAGCAAATAGGAACATGAAATTTTTCAATTTCCTCCGTAACGGTTTTCTTATTGGCTTCGACATAATGCAAAATAAAACTATTTTGTAAGCATCAATAAGCGAAGTGAAAAATTTCCAATTTTCTGCTAAAAATTAGGAATAAACCTAATTTTGTATGCTTTATTCGCATCAATATTCGATTTTGGTATCGCGATAATTTAAAACGGTCGGTGTAGCTTACCGAAATTTGATACTATGAACGAATTGAAAGCCACATTGTTTTGCATCAACAAAACCGAGTAGTGTCTACATATCCATTTATTGAAAATTCATTTTCTATCCAAATGCAATCATTGATCAGCCATTCTTTAATTCCTTTTTTTAGTATGGGGAGATGTTATCGTGGCTGTACAGAGGTTGAAATGATTGGCCCGTTAGAGGGTTGATAAAAACCCCAGCATTATTGGCTTGTAATCGAACGAATTCCATTCCATTTTCAAATTGAAATTGGAATATTTTTAAATTGGCCGCTACTTTAATCCTCCGAAAAGTTTAGCGAAAGAGAGAAACTCGCCTCTTTAATCAATAACGGATGGGAATAGGAAAAATTGTACGCGAGGTAAAATGGATGCAATTAAAAAGGTCAAAACATCGATGTTGCTTCGGTATTGAAATGAAATTTATTTGGCTGCAAATATATGTTGGGGTAAAATTCAATTACCAACTTCTATGACTATTGGGGGTCGGCAGTTAAATCGTAGGCGGGTTTCTCGCTCTTTCCACAGTACTTCAGACTTGCCAACAAGACAATTCAATTACTAGCTTTATTTCTGTGGTTAGGTAGTTAGTGTGAAGCATAGAGGTTGGATACCATACTATCCTGAGTTATAATGGACTAGGCAAGGTTTAAATCAAGGTGCAATTGCCGTAGTAAGTTTTCTTCGACCTAAGAAGGTTAATGCGGTCGTAGACTATTAGCACCAAGTTTTATTTCTTCCAAAAGTATTTTACTCGAAAATATATCTTTCACCACACTTCCACCTCTTACAACGATCAAATTGTAATTCGATCTAATAAAAAAATATAAGAAAACAATTTAACCGGGTCAAGTATAAAACTAAGATAAAAATAATTTCAAAAGTCCGCTTTCATTGAAGCAATCAAATCAAATGACAGAAGGTTGAGATTGAAACTCAACTATTAATAAGTTGTGCTGGTCAGGTTTTACTAACAAAAGGGCGAATTCACTCACTTTTTACTTAAACCGTCCTTTCTTTTATTCTAATTCTTTAACACGTCAATCATAATTCCAAAATGCGCTCCAAATTTTACTACTACAAGTGGATCTCTTCTCTCTATCAAAAATCAAAACATTCAAATTTTGTTTTTGGCAGCTGCGGCGACGTTTTTAAAAACCAACCCAACGATTCAAAAAATTTCGTAATCACACTTAAAAGGTAATTTAATTTTTGTGTCGTTACGATTATAGGTACTCTCCTGACAAGTTGACAGTTGATAATAAAAAGTAACGTTTTTTTTCTCGTCCTCAAATTTCCAAATTTTGACATATAACCGACGACGCCTCGTCTAATCAGTTTCTAAAGTTGTCGGTTGATAAAGTAACGGATTTAAGTTATAGTCAAACTATAAGAAGTTTTTACGTTACAAGATTTCGTACGTTACTTTTTTGGGTAAAAAAACGTTAGACAAAAGGAAGGTAGAAATCTTCCGATGCAAAAATTCGTTTTTTACGCATTTCAATACAAAAGATGACAAACGGTGTAAATTTTTAGGGTTTAATGGTGATATTTGAACTTTTAAGTGAAACCCTTGAGAAATTCCGTTGAATTCTAAAAAAAATAGCCGTTTTTTAGTATATAAAGACGGATTTGGGTCAAAATCTCTATTTTTTAGTGCCTTCCCCTAATATTTTCAATTTTAGGGTAAAGTGTTCCTTTATTCAAAGCCTATCGCGATTTTACCTACTTGTGAGTTTTGTGCGCGTAAAAAATGGGGTGCAAACTGGCTTTTTTGTGTAATCAAGATGAATTTTAAAAAGAACGTGGGAAATTTCTAGTTGCTGATTTTTTCTTTTACAATAATAATTTATCTCTGGCTATTATTGTGTAGGTTTTTTTTTAATTTACATTTTTATTCTTGTCAAATATGGTGGCGTAATGTGATTTTATTCAAGGATATCGAGGATTTAACATTTTATTAATAACTGGGTCGTTAATCCAATGCGACTGCGAATAATTTTAAAATAAAACTGCAATATTTTTTTTGTTTTAATTTAAATGCAAGAAGTTGACGAATGTTTAATATCTGATTTTCATTAATATATTAAAGTAAATTCATGTCTGAGGGAGACAGTTATGGGTAAAACTGGTAACTTAAATCATTCGCCAAAGGAATTCATGAATAACTTACCATTGCTTTTATATCAAAGATGTTTTTTGTACTAATAACTTTTAGAAAGTTAATGTACATTTTCACATAGAAACTTTTTATTTATGAAATTAACTAACTAAATTACTTTTAAATCGATTCGAAATTCAATTACATTGTTTAAATAATGCTTACTTAATCGTTAGAAGAAATCTCCTGATTGAATAATTCGAGAGGGTATTTTTCACGAACCCCATCTCGTCCATTTTTAAATAAGCTTAGCGTAATTTAAACCATTTATCGGAATGAATTATGCAAAATGGTTTGCCATTGGTGCAGCAGCCTCCAATACAAGTTAAGATTGAATGTAACAAAAGCTGCACCGTTGATATTTGAACACGCGAGCTTGAAAAGGGTTCCCCGAACAAAGCAAACATAAAAAATATCCGCTTCTACTTTACAACACGAGTTCTGCACGCTTGAAACATTTGTCATGGAAAAAGCTACTAAAAAACGGTTTGAAAGTGAAACATATTTTAAAACTTTCTTTTGTTAAAGACCCAGGTTTTAAATTTTCAATAGCATATACTGCAGGTTGAGAGCGCGTCTCTCCGCCGCTCGCAACCCTTCTCGAATTTACTACTTTCAATTTTAACGCCTTCCGTCTAATGAAAATGTCCACGACATATACCTTCGATTCATGTTGCGGATTAAATTCCATAATAGGACAGGAAAATCATCATGACAATAAAAAATATTATTTCAGCTAGACGAACGTCTTAAAGGAGAGCTTTAGGCTGACGACGGGACGATAGAAAATCTAAAACCGCTACAAATCTGCAACGGGACGATGTTTATTATTTCGATACAGCTGATGATGTGCAAAAGAGAGAGAGGCGAGGGGTGTATTTACCATTAAGGGTTGCTTGCCACCCCAGGTATGTGTGTACAGGCGTGCGTGAACAATAACAGCACACGCTTTCAAAGGAGTAAAAAAATGGTAAATAATGCTTTCGGTAACGGCATGTGGCCAATCCAGTTGCGGTGGTGATTTATGCACCAGGACCCCATTAGGTAAATCGAACGTACTTTTTTCGATTCGCAAGACTCGATCGAAATAATTATTATTGGAATAAGCATTCAACCCTTATGAGGACAGGAAATGCAAAGACGGCCAAAATACAATGTTATTGTAAAGATCGTGTGTCGGGGGCACAAAAAATTGTAAGGAACGTTCTTGTATTACCAAACAGTACTTGGGTTGCTATTGGCTACCCCTTCGGATGGATGAAATTTTATACCGGGTCATACCTGAAAGGATCTTATAAAAATGTACATATAAAACGCGTTAGGTCGCGCACGCGTATGCAAGTTTTACATAATATCGATAGAGATATGGGCGGGTTACGCTTGCGCTATATAAACTACCCCTTTACATCTGCATACGATAAAAAAAACTGGGATGGCGGACCGAATGTAAGCAGCACTTTGCGCTGCACGAAAGGCAAAAAACCAGTAGCGATGGATCGGGTTGGCATCACGATGAGACAAACCCGACGAGAAAAAAATGTAAACATGTTTAATGAGGACCCAAAAAAAGCGACCCCTCAATTTGTGCACTTAATCAATCCACTCGAAAACGTACATCATCAGGTATTGGGCAGCAAAAGTGTCGGTTAACTCTTCGTTACCGATTAACCGTTTTGATTTGGAAATAGGAAATTAATAATTTGGACAAATGTAAAAATAATTCGTGTTACTCACTAAATGATAACAAAATCAAGTTTTTATGATTTCCTTAGCATATTATTACGATCGTAACAAAAAGTTTCGGTAGCAACGTTAATGTAATAATATCTTTTAAATATGTTTGACAAAATTAGGTAAATACATGAAACAATCGTGCAGTAGATTACCGAATAAAATTTTTTCCAAGTAACAGCCAGAGGTTGCACATGATTTCGTGAACATTAAAATGGAAGAAAAACATAATTACTTCGCAGAACGATATTTCGTGGCTACTACCAGATATTATTTATATCCATAATAGCACACCAAAATTATAATGTATTCAAAGCGAAATTACACGGTAATAAAAATTTTTTGGTTTTTTCACATCCTACCGAAAACCGAACTCAAAACCAACATTTCTGTATAATACAAAAGAAATAATCCCAAAACTACTTATACATCCACCGGCTAGCTCGTGATTTAGCAGAGATAAAACCGAGTTAAATAAAAGTGAAATAGGGGTATTTTAGTTGGTCCGGAAGGGAGGCTATTCTTTTGAAGATTCACAATTTGATTCGAGGGGCCTAAGTAAATTGCGGCCTGCTTTCGCCAGACGCTTTCATGCATTGCTCGGACGACACAGGAGAATGGACACGACAAATGCGGAAATACGTGAATACGAAAGAAGGACCACGTCTGTTTACTCTTTGCGACTGATTTCGCTTCGAAGGATAAATTATGTCTACTACAAGTGCACACATGTCTCGAATTTTTATACGGAAAACTATACAGTATCTACTATTTTATTTTTATATTCAAGCAAATTTATCCCATTTCCACGTTAGTTAGTCTGTTGTGTCGAGTTTTAGCTAAAAGTGGGAAGCTGCGTGTCCTGGCTGCACGGGGCAAGGGCGGATATTGATTAGTGCGACCCTAGTTAGCGCGCTGCCACCCCCAACCACCCCAAACAAGCAAAACTAAAGGCGATAGACAATCAACATGAGATCGAATTCCTTTCTTACTGCATCCATACAATCAACCAAACTAAAATAACTTTAATTCTCATCTCCTCGTTCCTCGAGTATAATGGTGCCCACTCAAAAAAACCAAAATTAATTATTTTTCTCTTGTTTTAGGTAAATTATGGTTGAACGATCCCGAAATAAATTGGCGACCGTCCGACATTCAACTTCCTTCCACGGAGGATTCAAAAATAGCCCTGCAGGCTCGTTTAGGATTATCGCCCAGTAAGTAATAAATATAAAAATCACAATTTTGGCACATCATTGATTTTCGAAACATACTCTATTGACAGATTATTAGTAAAACCCTCGTACTTGCTGAGTCACCCCTTCCCAGATGTCCTGTTAATGTCACATGTTGCTTTTTGCCATTTCCTTATACTATTTCAATTTACATGACAAAAAAAGGTGAAACGTATCAAAATTTGATTCCAAATCTAAAGACTCTCGAGTATAATGCAATTTAAATAAGAGAAAGTGGCTCTTATTTTAAGCGCGTCGCGGACAAGAGGGACAATCTGGATCGGGGAGAACAAATGGACCAGGAAGACGTGTGAATTCGATAAAGATTGACTGACTGTTTTAGCATTGGGCTAAATAAAAAGCTTTCAAATTCGAGGGTTATATTTTTATGCTAATTGGAAGTAATGGAATTGTGATTTTTGTCGCGACGTTTGCTTATTTCCATTAGTTGAGAAAAGCTATTTATGCATCGGAAAATGGACAGTTGCAAGGGAGTGTTTTAGGGTTGGACCTTTTAATTATGTGAAGGGTGAATGAGATATGTCGTCGAATTTATAGAAAAACACCTCTCGATAAGTTTTTTATTACGCCATCAATTTGCAATAAATTCGTAATTTTTTTAAATTACTTTCGACATTAATGATTTAACCATATGCGGTCCACTTTTGAAAATCATGATGGGGCGTAAAGGTTTTTCCTGTAGTTTTATGTCGACGCACACCGGCCCGACGACGTCGACTGCGCCAGCCATCACACTTGTACAAGTAATAAAGGAGTCGAGAGTGTCAAAATATTATTGAATATTACCTAAAGTTAATAAGTAAATTTTATCACGTTTTCCCCTCACATACGTGTGCGTGTCGTAACCGGTTATCGTGTATTTTTTTATAGTAAAACATGTAATACAAGAGTGACACGTCCTCTCATCAAGTTTATGTTTTCATCCTTCTCGATGTTAACATGGTTCTTTGGAATATGCGATCCCTGCTTGATATTGGTCTTGCGACAGAAAAGCGAGCCCTAAGCTGCTCGTATATAACTTGGGGAGCTTTTAGGGGGCAATTTCTCCACCTTCTGCAAATGACCGAACGGCAGCACCTTGCCATGATAGTCCCTATTGATATACGGCTCTGGCAGGTTATACATTCCATAAAACATATATTGAAATGTCACCAGATGAGTGGCGAATGTAACTGAATATGACTTAGATAAACGGCCGAAAGGTCTCTTATAAATTTATATTAAGAAATAAAAAACGTCCGTTACTTTCTTCATAGGTCAGTTCTACTATGCCATATCAAAATGGCTGCAATTTACCAATTGCTCATTAAATCTTAACGCATTTTTTATTTTATCCCCGAAGGAAAACATAAAACCCCTTTAAATTACATTTATTGACCTCTAAAATCAACAACCTCTTCAATACTTATAAATATAAACTTAAAAAAAGTTTGACACACTTTGACATGCTCAAAATGACTTAATAATTTTATACATCACACATAATGCCTCCAGGCAACCCAACTTGATGATGCTACCTCTAAGTATATAATAAAGATTTCATTGCTTCGGTTAACTTAAATTATACCACAAAATTGTCAAACCGTTGCTTAACTTGCAAGAGTTTCCTATAATTTTAATAACCAACAAATGTTGTTATTTGTTTCCGCCATTCTTATCCATCACAAACAAATATACCAACCCACCTATCATTTGGTCTCAATTACGTTTTTATCGTTAACAAGCAAAAAATCGATCGATTTTGTGGCGAAAATAAAATAATTTAAATTTTAATTTGTAAATTTTCGAGTAGCAAGTTTTATAGGAAAATACGTAAGCTCTTGGCAGAATGAAAAGGCAGGGTAAATTTAAGTATATTTACACAGTATATCAATAAGGGGGTCTCTAGGGAAGCAGCTGACCACTGTACCCTGTAGAATTGCAAAATATATTCGGTTAACCCCGCGGACTAAAGTTTCGTCTACACCTACGCAAACTCGCATTTGGCCCTACACCAAAATCGGCTGAAGGTTATTTCTTTCAATGCATAATATATTTACGAAGGCTTTTGAATTGAACGATCTGTTCTGTACCTACTGAAAGTTGCCCTTAGGTATGAAATTTATTTTTATTAAACGCAGCGAAAGTATCCAAATTAATATTGTAAAATTCTAAATTAATTTTTAACTTTTTATAACGTCGTAAATAATAAGTTTTGTATCAAAACGCCATTATTAAAGTTATTAGAAAAATATTGTCTAATAACTTGGTTGTAAATAACAAAGAACTGCTCCCTAAATGTCTAAAAGTTTGCTAATTAAATTAATTAATGTTTCCAAGTTTCATATTTTGTAGCGCTTATAAAAGCCGTAATGTGTTTTTGATAAATTGACAGTTACTAATGAAAATACTTTTGCCTTTGTATTAATAATGGAATTAATTTTTGTGTCTTAAAATTTTTAGATTAATTTTTAACTTATCTAATCCGCAAACTTTAAACTTTCAGCCTTCGCTAACTCGGCATCACAAGTGTTCTTTCTGAATATGATTTTAATCCTTCCAGTGCCCAATCCATTATTTGATAGACTTTTTCCGACAGTTTTCCAATCACGCGACTCCCCCAGCATCGTTCTCAGACAAGTCGGGGGGAAAAAAATTTACCTACCTAAGTTTCTTATGAATCATCCTGTGTGTAAATAACCGATGATGAACGTGGTAGCCAAAAATGGTGACGGTCTAAAATTACTTTTATCTTGTAATCAAATCAATTAAAAATTACTAATCGCGGGTATATAAAAGATAAGTGTAAGCAAAATTGATTATCTTATTATTTGAATGAGTTTAAAATAAATTATTATACATTTGCAAATAAGATAAGGAATTTATTAATTCGATATCGACGAGACGATACTTTTCATGTCTACAAATTTAAATGCGATAGATTTCCTTTAAATTGTTTGTAAAAGGGGTGCACGAATACCTGGTCCGTTGTAAAATTCACCTCTTTAAGGTATCAATCGAGGACGCGTGTCTAAACCGCGGTAAGTCGCAATAATCCACTTGGGACACATCAAGTGTTTAAATCCCTACGCGAATACTTTAAATTCCTGACGACCCTTGTACGAGAGGTCTAATTTACATCTTTTTAAAGAACCTTGCAAAGGAGGGTGTCTCTTACTTACATGCCCTATAATAATATTTGGGTCGCATCGTTTTATATTCAAGAGGTGATCATCCGAACAGATTGTTGGCGTTTTCTCGCTTTAAATAAAAAGCCCCCCACATAAACACTCTTACAAATTCGGCAAAGAAATTGATTCATTTTAATAAGTCGCTTGAAGTTTTTGCGAGTTGCTTGTTTTGTAATGAAAAAGAAATTTTCTTTGGAAATGTAAATCAGTTGATTTAAAATCACTTTAAATGCTAAGGGGTTCTGGGCTGAAGCAAGAAAAGCTTTTGACCAAAGTCCGTTCTCTGGTATGCATTGTTTGTTTAATGCTTTCTTATGCAGTCCTTTACGTTTGAGAATTCAAAGCATTCGCAGATCGTTCACTTCATATGCCTTACGAAGCGGCATTTTTACTTTAGGAGAAAATTTCTCTCTTTTAATCATTCAAAATGATGCCGTTTATACAAATGCGGAGACTTTGAATGATGTAATTATGAGATAGCATTGTAAGATTTTGAATCCGAACGTGGTCGGTTTCTTTAAAATCGTCCTTTTTATTATTTACCTACAACACGATGTTACGTGATTCTTATTTAACTAATTCGATGATGCTTAATCATGTTTGCATACATCTAATATTGTAGATTAGATAAAATAAACATATTATTAACATTTTTCCTACATAATTACACACTTTAGGTAGTTACGTATGCTGTAACCTTTCCTATGTACAACTTTTATAATTAAATTTTCGTAATAACATACTCGATACTGTTGGACGTTTATATAGGAGGTGATCCCATTATAGTTGTCTTCTTTTAGTTTCTTTAAACCTCTTAAATCTATTTAGTTTAAAGGTTAAGATTTTCTAAACCAGTTCACAAAGTTTTCGTTAAATTAAACTGACGAGATTGACTTTTTAAATTCAAGTGTTTTCAACTTTTATTATTTCTCCTATAATTTCATGAAAACCCTCGTATAACAATAATGATAAGCATAACATGAAAATAATTCCGATCGTCGAACAAATCAGACTTGTTTATAATATTTTATTTATCCAAAGACTAGCTTTCGTACCCGACTTTGCTCAGTTCAAATGTGTCCATTTCGCATCAACTTATACTGTCACCCCACCTGCTTTTAATATTTCGAATCAGCGCGGAGAAACGCCAATTGTAATATTCATTTGTACGTTAAAATATAGATTATTTTACCTTACAGAGATGACAAGGTCCATAAAATGCCTTTCTGACTTTATCTCATTATATACACCAATACATAATATAACATCTGAATTTCACTATTCCACTTGAGCTAATATATGCTATCTATATTATATTAAATTGAAATTTTAAAAATTAATAGATTAACTGATAAGAATTTTTAGTATTTAATGGGTTACTATTTATACAGGCAGCTTTGACTAACAAGGGTACCCATTTTTTTGAGCTGTGGTTTTCTAGAAAATAGATATGAATTTCGTTAATAGAACTTGCAAATTTTGCTTTCTTTTTTAACGCATATATTTTTTACTGATTATACTAAATTTTTTTGGATAGATCAAAGGGCTTGAGAGTGTGTAGCAAGCGAATATACAGATTAGATTTCCAAGGTTGTGCGGCCTTCAGGCCGCACTTAAGGTAACAATTTTCAATTCCTATGTTTCCTACAGACCAACTTATAAATTTAAGTTATTAGAATATAATTTAGGGGTCATTCATAAAGGACGTCCTCGCCTTAGGAGAGAGGGGGTTATAAAATGTGTCCAAATGAGACAAGGGGGAGTTAGTCAAATGTGATGTCTGCAGAAAAATTTCATTTTTGAGATTTGTAAAGAAATTGTTTTTTCTTATAATTTTAAAATATTAAGATAATAAATGAGAGGGGTCTTGGATTTGTGACCATTGGACGTTTCGGAAAGTGGGGGATAAAATATTGTGATCATCTGCGACAAATGGGGGGGGGGGTCAAAAATTTAGAAAAAATTGCTGGCGTTCTTTATGAACGGCCCTTTTTGGAGTGATTAGTTTGAAACTTTTAGTGACGTCTGGAAACGTTTGATGTGCTACTCTAATGTTGCTACATATTTTTTGTTGATAATCAATGAACGAACCAATCGGGAGTTTTGAATTAATACAATACTCAATTTTTTCAATTTTATAAATAACTAACACAATACTCTCAAAAAACTCGATTAGCATTGAACTCGATTGATTACTACATTTTATTAAGTTTTAAGTTCTTTGAATTGCAATTTGTGTGCAATTTTTAATTAAAATTAATTTTTCTAAAAATGTAATTAAAATTTAATTTTAATAAATTTAATAAAAATTAATTAATTAAATTATAACTTAAAAGTTTATTAACTTGTTGAAATACATTTTAAGTATTAAATTAGCAATTATTACAAGTTTCAATGAAATTTCGATCGAATTTGACAATAATTAATTTTTTTCAACAGTTTTGTAAAAAGTCAAACAAAATAACTCATTGACATCTCAGTTAATAAATATTACATTTTTTCCATAATTTACGTTTCAAAATTTAATTATTACTCCAAGCCTATCTGACGAGTATTCTATAGAACGAAATATAAGTGTACATCTATCTATCAAATTGCCTAAAAACGTAAACCTAAGTGTGGAAAAACTTTACTATTATCAAATTGAATTAAAACTTCATTAAAACTTGTAATAATTACTAATTTAATACTTAAAATTTTTAAATTGTAATATTTAATTGTTTCTGTATGCTACCTGTTGACATTTTTTTAAAAGAAAATTCCCCTCTTAAATCTACTTTTATCTCGTTTCCGATAATCATTTTAAAAGGTTTCATATTTTTCCCAAGATTTCGAAACCTGCGAATATGTCTGTGTAAAAATTCGGCGTTGCGGGGTCTAAAAGTGAATAAACAATTCCAACTTATAAACAAACTTTGTCTTTTATAAGTACACTCAAACCTATTTTTATGCGAGAGGATAGAAACCGTATAAAAGGAATCCCTTAAAAAACATTTAATTTTTATTTATACTATTCATTTGCCGGAATTATTTGATGTACCCTACAAAAACAATTTCACATATAAAAACCGCACAAAAATCCACCGCATAAAAACAGCTTTGACTGTACATATTATAGTAGATCAGTTTACTTTCGCGTTTGCATTTGTTGTGGTTCAGTCGTTCTGAGGGGAGCAACCCTTTATTTCCTACTGATTATTTGTTTTTACATTTGCAGCAATCTAAATTAACTTCTAAAATGCACAATTTTGAATTGCCAGTTATTATTCTAAGGCAGATATATTTCCTTTTGCAAATATCTTGCACGAAAAACCAAATACCAAGAGGAAAATTCAGATGACCTATTATACGGTTTTTTAGCTATACATCACCCTCAATTTGATATTTAAAAAAACGAATACATCAGGAAAGCTTGCTTAATTTCGCAAAGAAAACTATCCAAGTACGATAGACCAGGGTCGTTCTTACAGTTGTAAACATAAGGAATTAAAAAAATATTGTGCGGCAGCTACTTTTGCTGCAAAAGTTTAAATTTGAAAATACATCTTTTACTAGTTTCTCGTTGGTATGAGTTCGTTCAACCAAAACAACATCTGGATTAGAGTAAAATTGTTTAATAAATCGGAAGATAGATGTTTAAAGCAACCAATCAATTAGATTACAATAATTTTCAAATCCATATTTTTAGATTTGAATTTTGTAGCAGAAAGAAATTTTCCTCATAGAATATTGTAAGAACTGTCCTGGTTTATCACATTTAGATAGTTTAAAGTTGCCAGACGCATTTTTGATTCCTTTCTTTGCAATAATTGTATTATTCAGAAGTGTGAAGTTTGAGGTTATGTATAGGCTGAAACCTAACGTTAGGTATGTTATGTATTAAGCGAATTAACGACGAATACTTTTTATTCGTTTACGATTTTGAGGCAAAATACGTTCTTCCGTGCTGGGTTCCCAATAAAAAACGTTGGATCAAAGCCAAGAATGCATTAGAATTTAATTCCATATATTATCTTTATGCTAATTTTGAACCTTTAAATTAATAGGTCATTCCTCTAATTCTGAATTTCTTAAAACATTATTTTGATTTTGGGTAGGTACGAGTTCGAAGCGTAAAGTTATTTACGTAATATTTGTTACTATTATTATTTTGACGGAAATATTGATTGATTAAAAAGATTAAAATGATTTCTTAATCGATTGGAAGGCAACGTCTTCGATTTTCCTGAATATTTACTTATTTCAATAGAGAATTCTATTTTTGTGCAATAAATACCTCACAAAGCAAATATGTTTACGATATTTTAGATTGCGAAATTATATTAAATATTTTTAATCAATTTAATAAATTAATATTGATACAATAAATAATTAAGGTTTTAATCTAAGGATGTTTTAGTTTACTTAAAACTTTTTTAAAATTGCTTGTTTATAATTTTTATTGAAGATGAACAAACAATATTATCAATTCAGAGCAAGTATCGATCGATAATATTTAATTTAATTTATTTGCTTAATCGGTTAATAATCATACTTTATTTATCTATTTTGTAATTTCTCGGATCAATTTATTATTAATAATTGTCACATGTACTAAAATATCCTCTTAATATACTACGCATATAAAAATTCCTCATCAAATCCTTTACATCTTGGAATTTTCACTGAAAATTACTTCTTGGCTACAAAATTTTTCAAAATAAATTAACCTAACCTTACTATTTATGGAAATATTGAATTACTTTATATATTGAGCAGTTACAGCTGGTCAATAGCAGAAATTTTAATCGGATCATTTCTAAAAGGAAAACTGGTCTTGCATTCCAGTTTTCTTTTCTAACACCCACTTGCACACTTTTAAATTTTCTTGTGGTAATCTACGAACTAGAGCAATAATTTTTTCGTTTAAATCAACTTTTTCAATTAATTAATCATTATTTCTCGTTTTGGCAACAATTAAAGTGTAAAGTCATCGTGGGAATTTTGTTTCTAATTGAAAGTTAATTTTTCTTTAAATTAACCTACCAACATAATAAATATAATTTAAGTTGTTGATAATTTTGAAGTGATGGATTTGTTAGTCTGTGCATGCTTTTATTGCAATGTCGCTACACCATTAGAAATGCAAAATGCATTGAGGGTTGAAAAGAAGCACATGGCATATGCGGGTGGTGAATGTGAGGGGTGTAAGGGTGCATGCATTAGTGTCTATATCAAACTCTGACCAGTGGTCACCCCGTCAGTACTGATCGAGAGCCGAACTATAAGGGTTGTACGATAACATTTCGCGATATTCGATCACGCTTTAATTCAAATTTCAAGGAAATATTGTAAAATTTACATAATTAGTAACCCGTATGTCGTAACTTAATGTGAATAATATTGGCGTGGCATTTATCTTATAAAATACGTAAAGTTATCATTAAGTAATTTAATTTATTATTTTCAAGTGATTTTTTTTTTTTGAAATGTACGGTAAATGCTATTTGGTGGGGTTCGTTTTAATTATGTTTCTGTGTAGCGGACTTATTTACTTTGTCATTTATTACACCTTGTTATCCCTAGTAATAAATTGATTACCGAATGGAATTAAATAAACTATTTTTTACCATTTGTCAGTCGTTCAGGAAACTCATTATCAGTGCTTATCTAAATCGAGAATCATTTTAATATTACAATCTTGAAGTATGTACCTCACCTTATAATTATCTATACAACCCATATATTTATAGTAGTAAACACCAGAATTTTAAATATTCAGTATTTCATTTTCTTCACTATGACAACGTTATTATCTAATATGGATAATCATAATAGAAATTTTTTGAAACCGATGATGTATAATAACTTCTTCATGGATTCCTCTCATTTCGTGCGTCCGAGTAAGTACAAAATTATTTTCTTATCAGAAATACTTTAAAATTAGAATTTACAAAAATCATATCTCTATGACAATTCAAAGAACAATTATTACTCGATTCCAAAAGAATTTAATCCCGGATAATGTAAAAAATGTTACATATTTTTTATTTTGTTTAGATATCACAATTTACATAATTAATTTAAAATTCCTGCCAGGTTACTTTTTATTGAATATGTCAGATAATAACATAGCATGTCAGTGAGCTGTGCCATTCTTACTGTGTTAACTCATCCATAAGCTATTTAAAACAAAAATAACATTGCACCCTAAAAAGTAGTGAGTTGAAATTTTACGTCGACCACAACGAAGTTTTTTCTGAAAAAAAATTTATAATTCAAAATAAAATATTACATATCTCCCCAAAAATACGGGGGATTTCACACCCACCGCTTCAAAGGCGAGTTAATAAAATAATGTTAAACATCGCTAAAATTCTCATGTTCGTAAAAGAGCTCCGAGAAACATCCACACAAATACTAAGTTCTGTAAGTTCGTTTTCATGATTTAGTTTTCAATTTTTAGCTAATTTTAATTTACGCAAGTATTATACTGTCTTATTTAAATCGAGTAGTAGCAGTTACAAAAATAATAAAATTTACAAAATTTATTTGTTTAAAAAAACTAACAAAAATTATGCATCAGTAGATATAATTTGTTTCAGGTGAAATATTGGTACAATTTTAGATCGTGAAATATTGTTATACAGTAAACTGACTTCTCAAACGAGATTTTAAATCATTAAAAATTTTAGATTCTTGCATCATGCTTGTTGTGAGCATATACGCTTGTGACTTCACGAGCTTGTGATCTGAGCGGTGTACTAATTCAAAATTTAATATTTTAATTAAAACAGAGAGTTGCATTTGTTTTTAAATTATTTATGTGCATTCCACGTTGATATGTAAATGTGTACCATATACGCTAAGTGCATTTGTGTATATGTTTGCAACGCATTAATGATTTTATAATTAACATATTAAGGGATTGGGATTTCGAGATCCCCAGGTCAATCTTAGGCGGAACAAGTACTTTATTTTGGGCTCGAACCACCAAGGTAATTTGGCAAAAAACCCAATCAAGAGACAAAGTGCAATAAAGTATTTAGTATTCTACAATACAATAGTGGACCAGATCAAGCCAAAAATTACTGAACGAATGAGGCAACAGTTGCTCTGAATGCAGAAATTGTGAAACTTATATAGTACATAGCTTCACGAAGGAGAAGCTGCAATTGAAAGTCGATTTTACATGAAAATATTACAGGCAGTTATTATTTTAGATATTTAGATCTCGCGGTTGCTTACAGTGGTTTGGGGAATTGTATATGATTGATAGCAGTATTGGATTTTAATATGTATTACCTTGCTGCATTGGCTAAACACGCTAAGTAAAAACTGCTGATTTCTAATTTATCCCTAAATAAAATGGCATTAGTACCAAACAAATTTCTCTGTATTTACACCCACAGTCACTTAATAACAAGCTGATCTGAAATTTTGATTTTATTTTGCATATTATATATTAGTAGTTTACGTAACAAGTTTAGAAAGGAAAGGTTGTTAAACGAGGAGACAAGTTTCCTCCACGAGCTCAAGGCAAATACGGTAAATCTTCTCCAATGTATAACTTAAAAAAAATTTTTATAAAGAAAATCAAAAATTTTGCACAAAACTCCCCCTGTAACCCACATCTAGAGTGAATTAAAAATTATTCCTCTGAGTGCGGTCTGAAGCCGCACAAGCATAAAAACCCTACGAGAAACATCTCCACATTTAACAGTATTCGTTGTTATTTTTAAAATATTCTCATTCGTTTGTGGTCACGCATTTGATAGTTTTGGTTGGAATTAAAAGATTTTCAAAGACTTCCTCAGTTTTTTATTCATATTTCTAAAATTTTATTCTTCTTTGCAGCAATCAATTCGTATCGTTAATCTGTTTTTTTTAATATTCGTCGGTCGATCACTATCACCGTTTTGTTTTCAATAACTTCTTTAATTACTTCAGTCTTTAATTTTCAATTTTTCTCCGGGAAAAAGCTTCGATATAATGGATTCCTTTTTGCCTTAATTTTCGCACGTTTAACATGTTAAATGAGATTCCCATGAGAATTTAACATTCTTAACTCAAAAATATTCCAAAAAAACCTTCAAGCGTACCAAATTTCTTCAAATTATGATAATTTATTATAATTTTTAAAACAAAAATTCCGTCCAAATTAAGTTGCTTCGATTTTCTTAAAAAGTCTGTTCTGAGTTTGCAATTAAAAATTTGAATGGAAATTAACAAAACAAAATTATTAAATGTTACATAATAATTGAAATCATAAAGCGGATCACTTATAAGTGTGTTTTGATGAATGAAAGTTAATTACAATTAAAATTTTCTAATTTTGCCTTTTGTAAAAATCAACTTGGCTAAAAATTTGTTTACTCTTACTTAAATTTTGTTGGTTTAACTTTTGAAGGATACTTACATATATAAGCAATTTCGATTCGTTTTTAAAAAAAAGTAATAATTAATAACTAATTAATAGTACATCATATTATATATAATTAAATTCTGACGATACATAATAATGAGAATTGTTTAAATGCAAATTTACATTATTAACCGAATTAACATAATTTTAATTTATTATGTATGAGCTTTTGAAGTTATCTATAAAAATTAACAAGTAAAATTTATATAATAAGCGCCAAAAATGTTTGTACTTTTGGTTGCTAATTATCAAAATAAATAAATAGTTTAAACTGCGCTAAATTAAATTTGGGGGAGTAATTTGAGAAATTAACGATCTAGAAATCCAATATAATTTCCTATAATTGGTAAGACAATTTATTGTATGATTTTTTGTGATAAACTGGCTATCAAATACAGTTCTGTAATTAATACAACTGGTAAATTGATCAAACCCACATTTAACGCTAATAAAGATGATAAAGATGGCGTCATGTGGTCACGACATTTCCAATTCCTATTGGTACCTATTAATTTCTAATTAGATAATAATTCAGCTTTTTATAAAATAAAAATAACTCAATTAATTAATTACTTGCATCGAAGGTGGTGCTCTTAAATTAACGCAATTGAAGTTGTTTTGTAAGTTAAAATTTAAAATTCAAAATCCATTAAAAAATTAACACGAGAAAGTTAAAACGTCAAACGAATAATAATAATTATAATTTCTAGGAATCTTTAATTATTCCACTTGCTCTAATTATTTTTGTAATTTGAATAAATGCTAATTAAAATATTTTAGTTTGAACATCGAAAAGTTTAGATTTTAGCTTTCACGAAGTAATTTTTTTTTTACTAAAAGAAGAAGAATGCCAGATGACTTTTTGAGTATGTTGGGTATACTACGGAAAGGTGGTTGTAAATATGTGACAAATAACTATATAAAGTAAGTCGAGTAGGATATATGCATAAGTCTAGCTAAGGGTGAAAAATAATAGTATAGGGATGTGGTCTCAAGAGAGTCGTAAGGGGTAAAGTACCCGGAGCCGGACTAGACTTTTCGGACCGCAGAGGAACCGGACTCTAACCTACCAAATAGCATAAATAATGCACCCAAGTTACATAATGCAGTTCAATTACTAAAAACCATTTTGGATCGATACATTTTTACATGATCATTGCCGCCATAAAAATTATACAACTCGAAATATTGAAAAAAAATAGAAAGGAAGAACATATTTTGTTATTCTTTGGCATTTGCATGATAACTAAATGCATTAAAATTGTATGAGATATCGCGTGCATGAAAAGTAATATGAATAAGCCATAAATGTTTAAAACTTCATCATTGGATAGATTTTCAATACATACCGCAAATATTCAAAAATTCAAATCCAATTATTATCCTTTCAATTTCCTTATGAATATGCTGACCTTTGGAAATGCCGACTTTTTTGTATTTTCAATAACTTCACCTGGATAAGAAAATATATTCGTTCTATTTTTCAAACGTAACGTTTCGTATAGTGATCACGATAAGGAAAAACCTGAAAAATTTCATTTATTCAAAAATTTATGCATATAATCGACGTTACGTATGAAACAATTTATAATCGGGATAAACCCGCAATACAGAACTGTAAGTCAGCAGTAATGGTTGCCGACTAGCTGAACGTAACTGAGCACTTACAGCTGCACATGGAATCCAAACCACGGCAGAGATTATTTGACAAAAATCATACCTATGAAGGTTGTCCAATGGTTAGGTGTTTTCAAAAAACTGTACATTTGTAAAAATGCAAATTCGGTGTTCGATTATGTATAATTGGACCTTATTGCTGAGTGTAGCAGCCTAAAAGACGGTTAAGTTTCAAGCACATTCTATACCATATGACACGACTTAGTTTTGAACACAAGAAAGCGTAATGCACTTAATTTTGAGAAAGACTCTTTTGGAAAATTACTTCAGTAGTGATATATCCTTGTTTTTAAAGGTGGGCCGAATATAGATAGTTCTTACTTCACCTGGGTTCGAACAAGTTATCTCGGTTAACGCTGTAGGTTTTCTCTCGGTACAAAAAATTCAACATTTTTAGAAATCTATACATAAAATCCATTGAATATATATTCATTTTAAATATTATAGTAAAATCTCGTTTATCCGGACTAACTGGGACCCTAGGCAATCGAAAATCCGGATAATCCGAGAAATATGGGTAATAAACAAAACAAAAGCATTAACTAAGGCGACTTACTGTTTATTACGATAAAAAACTATGTTTTGTAACAAAATCACACAGTATTGCTTACAAGACGAATATTCTTGCTATCATAGTTAAAAATTATTATCTAATATAAACATTAAATAAAAATATGTTCTACAAATCTGATCTGGATTATCTAGAGATTCGGATCAACGAGAGCCAGATAAACAAAATTTTACTGTATTTAAAAATTTTCTCTACTTTCAATTTTTATTATTTACTGCAATTCATCACCTCTTACTCGCAAACTGTTATTCTAGTGCTGATTTTCCAAACAAAAATTAAATATTTTTAATATATTAAGTTAAAATAAAATTTTCAACCTACATAAAGGTTCAACGATAGATAAATAGTACATTAAAATTTATGTAAGTTGAAAATAATTTCCATTTTCGTTTAATGGTTATTGGCCTGGTTGTTAGCGCGATCAACTGCTAACGTAAGGCGCCCCAATTTGAATCCGAGTAGAGCTCACTTTTCAAAACCGTCTCCGTGCTTCGGAAGGCACGTAAAGATGATGGTCCTCCTATGTTAATGGATTTCCATCATTAACAATATAAAATAGGATGACAAGCACATCTGATGCCAGCCTAGCAAGCTACTTCAGATGTAAAACAAATAATATGCTCAAGATACTGGCAGTGACATCGAAACTCCGCCGAGGTTACTGTGGTTTAAATAAACAAAT
Organism: Lycocerus yunnanus; assembly: GCA_036346125.1. Taxonomy (NCBI): domain Eukaryota; kingdom Metazoa; phylum Arthropoda; class Insecta; order Coleoptera; family Cantharidae; genus Lycocerus; species Lycocerus yunnanus. The sequence continues at coordinate 10,785,095 of JARFIX010000013.1, forward strand.
CTAAAAAGAAGTTAAAGAAAAAGAAGTTTTAATTTGATTTATTAAAAATGCTTATATTCAGAGTAATAATTTAACTCAATTAAAAGAAAATTTTAGAATTTCATCTCTCAAGTGTATGGTTTGCGAGTTGTAACCACACCAAACAAAATACTGATTTATTCAAGTTTAACGATTTACGAAACGAGGAAGAAAAACAACGAACAGATGATTAATATTCACGAGAATGTCTTTGCGGTACAAATGGTGTATGGTTACTTTTATTCGCGAGTTAATAACTATAATTGTTCTACGTAAAACTAACCATTTTAAACGATTACAATTAAAATTAAAAATTTTAATCTGACTGTTTTAAATAATTATGACAATTTATTGTGATTGGTCAACTTGCGAAATTTATTGTCACACCTCCAAGGTTCATGATTAATAACTATCATTACCTTATAAAAGACGTAAATGTAATGAACGTATTAAATTGCAAATTTGTCTGTTATAAAACACGTGTCCACCGTTCACCCTTGATTGTGTAAATATTAATTTAAAAACAATTTTTACCCTTGTTACTGCACTATATAACCTCCTGAGCGATCGTCCTAATTTCGATTCTAGAAAAGCATTTCCATCCGGCGAATAATACCACGACTGCGACTGTATCTTAGAGACTGTTACGGTGAAAGGATATCCTTATTTGGTAATTAATATTTTCCGATGTGCAATTGTTTACATTTTACATTAGGCTTGTTCGTTGGATGCCTTTGGAACTGCTCTGAACAGTTCCAGATTACGTCACACTGGCAGTTGTGTAAAGCAATATTCAACGAACGCTTTTGAAACAACTTCTCCTTGATATAAGTAACCTAACCTCAAAATATTTTGTAAATAAGTTGTTATTGTAGTGTCTAATATGAATAATTTAAGCTACAAGATATTACAATTCAGGTAGCAAAATCTTGTAGTTTAAATTATTCATATTTGACAATCCAATGACAACTTATTTATAAAATATTTTGAGGTTAGGCTATTTATTACAAGGAGAAGTTGTTTCAAAAGCGTTCGTCGAATATTGCTATAGACAACTGTCAGTGTGACGTAATCTGGAACTGTTCGGAGCAGTTTCAAAAGACCAAATTTGATTGGATTCCGTATTCAGGAGTTTCTAGTTTGACGTCTGTCAAATATGAAGTGACAGAAACGAAATCGACAGAAATGGCGGACAATTTAAATATATGTACTCTCGTTTGGACACCTTGTATATTAAAAAAAATTACTTTTTAATAATTAGTAATCTTTTTAAATATATCGGTTTTTTAATCTCCTAACGAAGTAGTATAATTGAGTTAAATTGTTCTGGAAATTTCAAATTTGTCGAAAACAATTTTGAAACTGCAAGATAATTTAAAAAACTTAAAAAAAAAGATAATTTTATAGAATCATCTATCATCAAAAGCTTTCACTTTTTTCAATAAAAATTTTATAATAAATAATTAATCACCAACTCATTAATTTAACAAGTAGATTTGGATAGTCCAACTGATTTGCCTATGATAAATGAAAAATTTGTGTGTTACGTAAATTTTAATTATGAAAATGTTGGCATGGTTAGATAAGCAATCGAGTGCTTTATTTTCTTTTCTTGTGATTGAAATCGAGTACTTTTGCGTACATTCTAATTAACGAGTTTTTAATTTGCATAGTTGAAATGTAAAAATTAAAAAAATTAATTACCATTTGAAAAACTTCCTCTTATATGTTGGTTAATTCATTAACGGAATTTTTTGAAATATATTAATTAAATTTTAGTAAAATAAAATTTGAGATTAATTTCATAATTTTTTTCAGTTGACCAAACATCACTTAACAGAGTAGAAAAAGCTCCATCCACGCCTCCTTCTCACGATGGTAAGTGCTTTTAAATTTAAATTTTATTTATACACTAGAACGCCACTTTAATAAAAATAATTTCACCAAGTTTCTTCTTAAGACAAAACACAGAATTTAACAAAAAAAGGTAATAAAATCAAATAATGACGCCTACGTCTGGCGCGGCAATGTCATTAAATTAAAGGGCTAACTGGGAATTCAAATAAAAGCGAAAATATTTAGCTTCTGTTCTTGTAGATGTGTAATTTTATACTTTTTCTTTAATAAAAGTACTTCACTTAATGTGATTTAATGAGCTTTATTAAGATTTATAATTTTAACGACAGTTCATCCTCACTCGTCAAGGTCGAATTATTCTCACATTATTCGCCATTAAACATAATTGTGCAAAATCTCAAGATTCTAAAGTCCTAATAAGATTTTATTGAAAAGAAAGGGCATTTGTCGCAATAAAAGACTCCCCTAAGGAAATATTATGCGTATAAAAAACCCTAAGTAACCCTTTTTAATAAAGAAACGGCCACGTGTCACAACTTATCCAACACGTGGCTTCGATTGTTAAATTATAAAACATGGTAATATATTAGGAAGCGATTCTAAACTTGTTGGTAAAATTTACCCTTCCCATATCCGCCATCGACGACCCCCTTTTTAAATCCGCCATTTTTTAATTCGCAGAAAATTTAAATCGTTTGCTTTTCTAATGTAAAATGATATACTAGCACATAATGATAATATAAATCGATTATGGCGCATAGGTAAACGATTTATTTTAACTGCAGTTATATACGTACACCCCTTTCGCAGTTAAAATGCACCCTCGCGTGCCCCTAAAACGTTGTAGTTTGATTGAACGGCGCTGAAATACGATCTGCTATGATTGATTGATGGTCAAACTTGCTGTGCTCATCTGTAAGTCTTTTAACTGGTAAAATTGCGTTTTAATGTGGAATTATTGATGTGTTAACGTATAATGATAAGATGATAACAAGGATTAAATGGTTCGCTTTTATATTTTTTTTTGCTAATGAAAAACCGTTATAATTACACGCTCGCACACTCCGCGGCAGATGTAACAGATTTTCCTATTAATAATAATTTTTTATTCTTCTCGAATATTAATTAAGTAATATTACAAAATACACACAATTTCGTAATGCCGACCACGACACGGGAAGGAGGTATAGGTAATCAAAGTGTGAGAATGCCTTTTGAGATTTGAGGTAATGTGGTAGTATATTTTTATTGTGGAAAATGTTTTGTTATTCAAAATAAACGGGAATGGGTTTTGAATAAATTTGTAAAGTCGTGCGTATGCGGGATACGCAAATTTATAAGATAAAAAAAGTTGGCTGGTAAAGTGAGTAAATTAAGCATCCGTTTTATGCAAAACAAATCGAATTAGGTAAAATTATCCAACCTACATTCATTTTTTGACTTCCGTTTTTTACAAATTGCCATTTCGAATCGCGTTATTCGAAGCACGCACGAGTTAAAAGTCGGCCCGCTATTTTACATATTCTTGGTCGAAATTCTTCATCCGCGATATTTAAATGCCGAAGGAAGTTCTACTGATCTGAATAAGCTGTTTGATATTCAATCTGAGTTTTGAGCTTCGATTTTGTAAAAACCGAAATCCGTTTGTGATGCCAAACGATCTGTCTTGCGACTTTCCTATAAGCAACCTTTCATATGCAGAAATTTCCTTCTCTAAATAAATCAAGAACCAAATTTGCATTTGTGCACTTTTTGAGGCAAAAAAGCGGAATTCGTTTTAAAAAGAAATCGAAATATAATTATTTCAGACGAACGTTCAATTTTCATCATCAAACGTCACTTCATGAAGTCTCTAATTTTCCAACACATCAGTACCGCGGTGTTAAGTCCTGCATACAAGTAGATAAAAAGAAAGTAGCGATAAGCGAGAGTAGTACATTGGGGCAACCGCCCCCGCGGCAAAAAGCAGCTATAAGAAATTTCACACCGACTGAATTTTGATATTTAGGGATGCAGCGGTCACTCGAGTAAAACTTACCGAGCGTGAAAATAGCTTCAAAGTATTTCTGCATCGCTTTACCAAAAGTAGTCAAATGAAAAAGGAAATTTAATGTATTCGCAAAAAAAATAAAAATAACCCTTTAGCGTCTACTTAAGATTTATAGTGAGATGTAAGGCGCGTGCCAGATAACTTGGGGGCTGCCAAATTTGAAAACCGCCGCGTCAGGATAAGATTGATGACGTAACAAGTAGTAACAATGGAGGTGTTCGACATTGTTGTTAATGCCCAGAAACCCTTAACCCTATAACCGTGCAAGAGTGCCTTATCCATCCTTGGATGATCATCTCGCACACGTAACCACAATATCGCCATGCGCTTAATTAAATCGATAAAAAATTAAACAATAATAAGCATAAAAGTTTATTTGCATATACGATCCGTATTATTAACAATGTTATCGCAACCTTTAACGAGCCGTTATTTTAATTGTTGCTCGTTAAATTGTTACACGCTTTATTAAAACTATATCAGCGTCTTATACAATGATTAACTTCCTTGCAGATTGTGATGCGAACGGTGATATCAGTGGAGATGACCAAAGTATCATCAGCGACCATCCTGGAGATCCCAACGACCCCGACTCGATGGATTCGGATAAAGTCGGAGCCCTTAACTTGGTAAGTTAATGAAAAAAAGAATCAATTATACATAGCATTTTATGAGTTACTAACATATTAAATTTTTCTACCAATATTGACAAGCCTTGGAGAAATCTAAAGATTTATCCCTTGGGTTGTTTAGTGAACTGTTCTTTTTGAAAACATTTGCTCCCGATATATAAATCTGAACTTCGACATTCCCAATTGTACATCGGGATTGCTTCAACCCCTCAAAAAAAAGTTAAAATGTTTAAATTCTTTAGGGAAAACACTTCTAAACATCCCTTTGATTTGTAGTGATTTAATCTTATTTGTATTTAAAGGTTTGTTGCTTATGAAATGCACTCCACGTTATAACATTTAAAAAGAATTAAACTGCGGTTTTATAGCACCGACACGAAATTTTTCACTTGGAATAGTACACGATTTAATTTTTCTAAATCGCCGAACCACGTTGCTTAATTTTTTTGAATTTACCCCTTCGCGAGAGGGTCGCAAAATTTTGGATGCGTCATAAAGTTACATTTTTGTTAAAAAAAAATGCCAGCAAAGAGTTTTGATTGCATTTTAATTAATAATTTCAGTTTTATTAAAACATTTTTTAAATGTCCTTCATATTTTATCCAATAATATTTTATCAAATAAGTATAAAAACAATACGACGAAAATGTAAAAGTGTAAACAGTTTTCGTTTTAATAACAAATATCTCAAATTAATGAATATTTCAAAAAATTCCATACAACTTGCCAAAGAAAATTTAATATAAAAAAGCTAATCAAGGAAGCCAAACAAAAAACACAACATGTCCTTTTTATAATATAATTTTGCGAGCGTCGCAGGTTAATTTTAAAAAATGTTTAAACCGCTGATGTATCGACGACGAACGTAAAAATAATAAAAAAATGTTGTTGATGTGAAAATTTATTAAGGAGTCACAGGTACTTAAAAGTATTGGACAAGCATAATTTATTACTTTTTTTCAATAAATTTTTAATTACGCAAAATAACGCATTGTATAAAACCGGTAATTTTCTTCTTCGTACAAAAGCACATATCCTTTTACCATATAAGTCCAATTAACTGCTAAATTATCCGTCATTATATTTGATGCCTTAAAGGTACAGCTAATGAGTGTACCAGCAACTTCGCACCTAAATTTTTGTTTTTTCTTATCCTTAAATGATGTCTTTATTATACGGTAGGTTTGGTAAACATCAAGTTTTATTTTAAAGGTTACGGGAGATCCGACGAGATCGACAACGCCCAGTTCACCGCACGTTTCCAGTTCGAGTCCCGGCGTGGGGGCGGCTTTGGCGGCCCTAGGCGGACTCGGAGGTTTACTAAGCAATCCCTTACAAGTATTAGGAGGTCTTCAAGCTTTCCAAAATCCAACTAGTCTACAACAATTACAACAGCTTGCTATGTTACAGCAAACGCACGGAAATCAACTAAATCCTCAAGCTCAATTTTTCCTACAGAATCAGGTGTGTATTTCAAAAACTTTCGCCCGCCGTTACATTAAAATTCCCAACAATTCTATTCTTATCTAACTATTGGTGTCGGTCTTTAAGGGTTTCCTTCAAGGATTTCCACGTACCGGTCTTTCTTCTAGAGTTCCTCCTTCTATGCAGGTGTGTGCCTTCCTCTAGTTAGCTATCCGTAGATTAAATTTCATAGCCACGTGCACGATCTCTTTGTCTATACCTATCGACGTTAACTTTTACTTTTTCGTCCAGGTACAACAAATCGCACAAGCGGCTCAACAATTACAACAACTCCAAAAAGCGCAACAGCAAAGCCAGCAACAACAAAATCAGCACAACACGAGTATACCCCAAAACACGCAAATACCACAATCCCAACAGTCCACACCTCCCAACAATTCGCACATACCAGCCAGTTTACTAACTCCTAGCACTCCAAGTTCGGGAGGTCTCACGCCCCAGCACCTTAAAACGCCCTCGCGGCTTCTAGAACCGTCACCGGAAGAAACGACAGATTTAGAAGAACTCGAACAATTTGCCAAAACGTTCAAACAGAGACGAATTAAGTTAGGTAATAAAAATATTTAATAAAAAAATTTTGTTCACGAAACTTACTGGAAAATGCTTTTTAGGTTTCACGCAAGGCGACGTAGGCTTAGCAATGGGAAAATTATATGGAAACGATTTTTCACAAACGACAATATCCAGGTTCGAAGCGCTCAATTTAAGTTTTAAAAATATGTGCAAATTAAAACCTCTCCTCCAAAAATGGCTGGAAGATGCCGACAACACTCTGACTAACCCCGGACAATTGAGTAATCCCATGACGACGCCCGAAGCAATAGGAAGAAGACGCAAAAAACGAACGTCGATAGAAACTAGTGTGCGAATAGCTTTAGAGAAGGCGTTTTTACAAAATCCAAAACCGACGTCGGAAGAAATCACCATGTTGGCCGATGGATTATGTATGGAAAAGGAAGTCGTGCGTGTTTGGTTTTGTAATAGAAGACAAAAAGGAAAACGAATTAATCCGCCCACGGCGGCTTTGGGTTCGCCATGTTCCGTTAATAATGGCAATAATGCCATGTTTGCTATTGCAAACACACTCGCAACAAGTCCTCTCTCGTTAGTTACATCGAGCGGACATTCCTTCAATCCAAATGTGATGGTGAAGCAAGAATGACCCCACGCTAATTATTTTTCCGACCATTTTATGGACTAGTGTGTGCAATGCCTATGGACATTATTAATTTGTTAAAATATCTCGATTAATTGTAAGTATAGGTAGAAGATCGAGAAAAATTAAGACTTGTATGATAAAAATACGTTCTGGTAACAAACAAACAAACACTCCTTTACTTATTTATAGTGAAAACAAAAATTTTTATCAATATTATTGATGTTGTGTCTGGATCTCGGTCGTTACTAAGAATAATAATTATTTTAGTGACTTGTAAGTAAAATGCATGGTATGTGTGTACTAATCATTTTTTAATTATTTATTTTGAACACATTCCGTCATTATCTTAAACAACGGTCTTCCATTTGTTAAAAAAAAGTTCCTAAACAACAAAACTGATGAAAACATGAGAAATTATTTATGCCAAAACGTGTTTTTTAATGTATTTAAGGTAGGTAGATTTTAAATTATTTTAACAAACCGTTGGTTTGATTTTATTTAAAAATGCGTGGTTTTTTCGGGCACCATGTATTGTTGTGTTGTTTTATATTTTGTAAGTGGCTATGATGCAAATTGTGTACTTTATATTTTATAAGACCAACAATGAAACGTTTGGTATAATTATTATTGACAAAGGGCATTCGTTTGTAAAGCAGGGTCTCTTAATAATATTTTTTGAACGAGTGCCATTTGCCGATTTTTTGTAAATCATATTGTAGATAAAACATGTTGTATGGTGAATACTGTAGATATATAAGATAAAATTTTAGATAGACATAGATATTTGTTTAGTACAGTAATTAATTCATGGATTTTTATTAATGTCATGTATTGATGTATATAAATAAGCAATCGGTTTTAGTGGTTCCATTTTTATGTAAAGGACCAATTTAGAAATTTTAAAAGTTCCTAATTAATATTTTTGCGATTGTCGATATTAGGGAGTTTCTATGTTAGTTAATATCGACATTTATGTTTAAAATTTTGGTATTTTGAGTTTTATTACCTAGACTGATTCAGTTATAGTAAATATTATATTTGCAAGGGACATTATAGTAAAATATATGCAAGAATAGGGTCCCCCCTTCTTTATTTATTATTTGTGCATGAATTTATGTATATAACAGACGTTGTCCTATTAAACATTTATTTACATTAATTTTGTGTTTTCATTTTTTTTTCTATTTATAATTTATTAATTCTCCAATTTATTATTTTCATAAAAAGATATTTTCGAAAATGCAATTCAACTATTCGATTAACATAAACATTTTAAGAACTATAAATTCGGTTAATTGAGAATTAAGAGCAAAGAACTGGATTTTATTACTGCTATTTTTATAATTTTATTTTTGAAGCTCGATTTGGAAGTATTTTTTACACAATTACATTTTTTCTATTTACCCACTATATGTATGATCAAGATATACTATTTTTAACAAGATAATATGTAAATTTTTGATTTTTTAATGCCTAAAATACTTTTTTAATATTTATATATAATATAAAACAAATATTAAAGTGTTATAAGCACTTTACAATATTATAAGTAATAATTAAATTATTGAAATATCGCAATTAGCATAATATGATATATGCTATCTATGTAATATAGTATATTGTATTATTATCTATAAGTAATATACTATAATACATTTATAAGTATTACAAAAGTAATTTTGCTATTACAGAATCAAAAATTTCTACATATAAATATTTTCAAAAAATTAAAATTAAAAAACGCCCAAGTGTTTTAAATTTTTTTCTATTCAGTTTATCAAAAGACTTGGTTCCTGAGAAGAAAGAGGTTTTCTGGGGCTATATAAAATCAAAAATGTGTATAACAAAAATTATTTTTCGAAAATAAACTATTTCCCGAATAAAATCTATAGTGATTCAAAAGAAAAGCGCATTTATTAACAAAAATAAATTAATTTTTAAGGCAAAATACAGAGAATTGTTGTAGATCTTTCTAAATTTAGTTCAAGCTCTCAAAATTATTCCTTTCGGCATTGTAAGATTCTTTGTCGACTTCCAAAATATTCACAGTATTAAGAATTAAAATTTTTGTTTTTGTCTTATCGGTGCTTTACAGACCATTTACAACAGAGAAAATTATACCCTTTTTCATTCTCGATGCAGTTTTTCATGTTAGTAATTTTTAACAAAAATGTGCTATTTGAGATTCAGCTTTGAGATTAAATTATAGACTTTGTATACTGAAAATAATCTCATTGGGGCTATTTCATACCAAACACCAATGGATGCGCCGTATAATCAATATACCAATTTAAAATATTATTTATACAATTCCGCTATAGGTATTGGTGTTGGACATTAAATAATCCATAATGGATGCCGTAAATTTTACTTACCATTTTCTAGCCGAGTGCAATTCAATGTTTAGAGCAAACTATTTTAATCGAATAATTAATTGCATTACTACTAGTAAAACGGAGAACTAACGATTTATAAAAATTACAATTTTTGTACATTATTTTATTAAACAACACTAAAGTTTTGTTATATAATAAAAAATATCGAAAAAATTGTCATTGTTTAATTGTGTTGTTAAGATGTTAAACTTTTTGTATCATCAATGTTTTGGGTATATAATTTAAAATGACTAATAAATTTTTTAACAATTAAATGAGTGTTTACGTGAGGCGATTCCAAAAAAGCGTTATTTTTAAAATTTGTTGTATATCTTGACGTAAATACTCGTTTAAAATTGCTTCTTACGTATTTGTTGTATACGGGGTGGTCCGATAATGCGCATCGCATTATTAGTTCCACTTTTTTGCGTTTTTACTAATTTTATGTACGTTTTTTCAAAATCGAAATGTTCACAGCTTTGTTTTTTCTTAAATTAAATGATATACATATCTTATATTCGAGTGTATAAAATAATATTTAACAAAATATATCGTATTGTATACAAAAAATAAAACAACGATAAAATATTTTTATCAATTTCGGTTTTACTGTGAACATTTTAAACAAAACTACATCATATCATTGCATTGTAAGAATATTAGATGTTTAAACATAAAATTTTAGCAATTGGTATAATATAAAAACGACAAAATTTGATTCGAATGTAAAATTTTAAAAGGTTTCCACTTTGTACTAAAAGAAAACAAAAATATACCCTATGTTTTAAAAATTATCATCTTTAAATAGTTCTAGACTACAAAATTATGTAGGTATGTGTGTTTTAGAAGTATAAATGTGTAATAGAACAATGCAGTTGTTAAAAATAGTCATGATGCTGCATTGTAAATTAAATTTGTGAACAAATACGTTTTTGTTCTCAAACTTAATTTTGTTCTGAAGATTATATTGTATCCAGTACAACACTATTTATATGATTGTATGTATAAGACCCTATTCTGACGTGTATTATAATACTATGGTGGTCTAGGCAATAACTTGTACATTATTTTCATTAAAGAAAAACATTCGTATTAACACATTTTTCATTCAAAAAAGAACCAAATGTTAACACCTCTGAGTATGTAAACTGGGTAAGTATGTGAAACCTTTAGGTGTGACGATTTCAAAACACCATCAGAAAACCTAAACAATCAGATGTGACCATGTCCATGGCTTTATCATACTTTTAATACTAAATTTTCTTAAAAAATATTTTCCATTAACCAATTGGAACCAAAATCTAATCAGCTCTAAGTCTCAAATCAAAGATACCAAAAGCCAAATTTGGTTTTGAAATTTCTATTAGTTTTTGCTGTAGAACGCACACAAAATTTGACACACACACACACAGACATTTTTTGGAAAAACTTAATCAAAATCTTAATTTTGTTTTCTGCACGAAAAAAATAGTTTGCATGAACAAATTTCAACCAAAAGTCTCAATATAATAAGAATACGAAATTTCAAATTTGGTTACGAAATTCTTATTAGTTTTTTAAGTAGAGCACACACAAAATTTTACCACAGGCACACACACACACATACATTTTTTGGAAATGGTCTTATTTAGCTCACGAGACCTCAAAAAGTAAAAATTCATCAAAATTTCAACTTTTTTCTGCGCAAATCAATACTTTTTTATATTCCATATTTCTGATAAAGTAAAAAATAACTTGGGAGAAAGCCAATTTTTCTCGAATAATTTAAAAACAATAATATGAAAAATATTGGTGTTTTTACATTTAATACTTTCGACTCCTGCAAATTTTTTTGTATATTTCGTGGTTTTGGTTGTTTAAAAAAAACTGGGGCCTTTAATAAGAATCCATAAAAAGATGGGTTTCTCGTAATTAGCTAAAAATTGATATCTTCTAAACATATTTGTCTGATCGAAATTGTCCTATTTCATTATTTGAAATTCGATTGCCATCTATACAAATAAATTCAAAAAACGATAATAAGGGAATTTTTTTTTTTTATAAAATAATATTGTATAAATCCTGCTTTAACTATGAAATTTGATAGTTGATTAATTTAAAACTACATACCCGACTATTTCTCTCATCCGTCATCCAGACACGAACTGGCAATAATTTAGTTACCGGGATATTCCTTTTGGGGATCCCAGTCTTCGAGGCTTTTTATACTAAAAACAAAAATATTAAAAAAATTCACCTAGATATGGTTAGTTACATTTTATGAGATATTAAAACGAAATATTTTTAATCCACTTTTGTAAAACTTTGAAGCACCTTTTGAGTTAGGTTGCGACGTTTTTCTCAGTTCTAAGCATTCCAATGCGACATCATGTGTAATAAAACAGGTAGCTTATTTCTGAATATTTTTGAGAAAATCCGAAAATGACTTTTTGATCCATACACTAAAAGTTCAAAAAGTGACGAATTTCGTTTCTACTTTGGACCCATTTGAAAGTGTTTGCGTTGATCCCACGCATGTTTTTCCCACGCTCCACGCATGGTAGTCCTTTTAAATAATAAAAAGGATAGCTAACTTTTATCAATTTTTGAAAGAAAGAACGATAGCTTTAGTACCTTTTGACATAAAACAGCGATTTTTCACTGCTTCTGATACATTTCAATGAGAAAATTTTATTGACGTAGAAATAATTCAGGAAGATATTGTATTGAATATTTCATGATAGTTTGAAATTAAGTTGTTTAAATCCACCGTTGAAAAACCAGTCTAATTGTGACGATGTCGAATTGTGCTTTTTACCTATGAACATAATCAATAACATATTTAAAAAAAAAAATAATCCAAAATACTTCTTTAACGGAAAGTAATAGCGATAGTCTAATTTTATAAACATGAAATGCAAAGTTCAAGAGAAACAAAATGAAATCAAAAAATTGACCCCGAAATAAAGAAAAAGTCTGGAAAAATTGTACTTGGTAGAAAAAATAAGTAAAATAATAAAGAACAGAAGAACAAGTTACAATAATAAATTTAAAAAAGATTTTATATGATTAAACAAGCCTTTATGAAGCTGCACGCAGCCTTTGGTTCTCAAAAAATAATAAACCATGACACAAAAAAGTGTCTAAACTCTAAATTCAGAAGCCATTCTAACTGCACCGAGTATAAAATAACATGGTCCCAAGATGTTACGCCCCTGCTCGCTTGGTATTATTACCCCTGATAAAAACTTACGATTCTACGGCGCTGTTGTAGTGATAATTAAGAAATGTCAAAAATTCTAACCTAAATCTAAATGTAACTTGCGGGTTTTCAAGATGACTTTATATCATTTTGGAAATTGTATCGCTTTAATTTATGTTCCATTTTATTTAACTTATAAATATTCAGGACTGTAAGTAACCGTTTTAGTGTCTTCCAATTCACAATTTTTTCTTTAGGTCCGAATATGGTGCATTTTGGAAATGCATTCAAGCAGGATGCGTGTACATGTTCACACAGTTGGCAAAGATGTTAATTTTAGCAACATTTTTCCCAGACAGTGATACAGATTTAGGAAACGACGTTTTAGGAGTAAATATTTTGCCAAATGCTTTCTACGATTTTATTTATTTCTAATTTTATAGGAATTTTTGAAAGCAACCGTTGATTTAGCCGATATAATAGGTTTGTACATTGTTCTCACCAGTATACCAGGAAAAGGACATAGCAAAGTACTAACTGCTGGTATTGGTTGGGCAACGGCCGAAGTTATTTTGTCAAGAGCGTTACTTTTATGGGTTGGCGCTCGAGGAGCCGAATTTGATTGGAAGTACATACAAAAATCGCTCGAATCCAACATTGCTTTAATTCAACACATTTCGACAGTTACTTTAATATGGTTGTGGACGAGGCATGATTTAAAAAATAATTTAAAACCAATTGTAACAGCGTTGGTGTTGTTTTCATCATATAAACCATTGATATTGGAATTTTGCATAAAATTGGTGCTAATAGGCCCGTGGTTTGCTTTATTATTAAAAGCACTAATCACTGTTGCAATTGGTGGATTTACTTTAATTATTTATGCAGGTTTAGCACAGAGCATAGGCATATTTTAGATTTTTATTTGTTATTTTAATACATGCGAACCAAATCAAATATCATAACTTCACTTTATGGTTACAGTTATAATAACAACAAATTCTAGTATAAATAAAACATTTAAATTCAATATAAATTTCTTTAAAATATATAAAAAACAACATTAAACTCAATTTTTTTTCGGTTAAGAATTATAACAGCCTGAATGGAAGTCCTCTTCAGTTTCTTCCGAATCATCACTATTTAAAGAACTGGTCGAGTGAGTGGACAAAAAGTCGGCATTTTCGGTTCGTATATCGTTCATCAAATTATCCAACTGCATATTAAAACATCTCAATAAAATTAACTCAATAAAGTCGAGAAGACATTTCCCCAATAATTATTTTAAACAAACCAGAAAGTTTTGCATGCACTACATTAAGGAGATCTTTAAACATTGTTGAGGGAAAGGAAGGGATAAAGTTCTAAAATCATCTCGGATACCTATAAAGTTTTCAAAATATTTATAATACCAAAAGTCCCACCCCAAAATTTGGTTAATTAAATACGTATTACAATCACCTCGTTTTCTGTGTGATACAACCGTCTCCACAAGAGCCACAGCATTTGATCTTCACTAAGGTTACCCATCATCAAGCTGTTGAAGTTTTTGTTAGCTTTCAATTGATCAACTAAATTGGGTAATGTTGCGTCTTCGGGTGCCATTGGCATCCATACTTTAACGTCCCAATCTAAACCACTTGTGCACATAAAAGGTAACTGTGGATGAGGTTCTAAGCAATTCACCTAAAAGAAAGCATGTATGAGAAGATGAAAGAGAGAGTACATGCATATACTCACCACACCACTTTCATCAGCCGACATGTAATTTACTATACACTCTGTATTTTTTTCCCATAGGAAAATATTTCCACAATCTGAACCGCTTACAATAAATTCTGACTTGGGTCCAAAGAAATTGACACCTTTGATTGTGGCCGCATTTCTATGTCCTTGGTATCTGTGAACAAAAGTTCCTGGCGTCCCGTTGGTATCAAATAAAAATATATCCCCATCGTTATATGATGCTAAAATTTCGGACCCATTGTGATTATACACTGCACAAGAAACTTGAACCTTTTCGAAGCCATCGGATGTCTAAAACATATTTTACATTTTGCTTTCAAGCAAGTAGTGCACTATGCAAAATTACCGTATTCCCATTTGGATTCGGAGCAAAATAAGTGTTCAGAGGCGAATCGCACCTTCGTTGATCATAGGTACGTACGTGAGGATTCTGTCCACAAATACAAAATTCGTAGCTATTCAACGGGTGAGCATTGATGCTATAAAGTGGAATAACGCCTCTATGTTCAGATTCATCAACAGTCAGCAGTCTATAAAGTTGAGTTGTTAATTTGGTTACTAATTAAAACAAAGTACTAACTCGGTGGGGCTTGATTCCCTCACATCCTGGCTCATCACAACGCCGTCCTCACCAGCACTTAAAATTACATGAGGCTGATTTTTTAATATCGCCAATTTGTGGCAAGACTTTCTATGGGTGAATAAATTTCGGTTGCTCCTTAAACCTTCTTGGATTGAAATTTGAGACAAACGAACCTAAAATTTATTACGTCATTAGAATTAGCAAGAGAAATGGAACAAAATAGGAAAATAATTCTTTAAAAACTTAACGAAATTCACAGTGGGTTGACTAACAGGCTTACCAACGAGGCCCTCAGGGGCGAGTAGTAGATGCATTAGATAATTCTACGTCTGGTAGGTTACCTCGCTTTGCCTTAAAATAGTTAAATTAATTAAAAACTATCAAGTAGAAGGGTCGCGCCTATCGGGTTCTTTGTCTTATATTTTAAGAAAACGTGACCATTTAGATCGTACCCTCTCGCACGCATGCAAAACGAATCATGTCTGTGTGCGATTCGAAAACTTTTAGAAATTAATTAAATTATTGTGAATAAATTATTATCCAAAGAAAAGATGGACAGACCAAGACAATAGAGTGGCGTAACGAATTACAGGTCTATCACGTGCCGATGATGATGACTGTAACTTTTGACGTTTTAGAAGGTTTTAACACTTTTTTTGGTTAAAGCGCTTAATTCTTATACAAATTAGCATTGCTAATTAGCAAGTACAGTTATTAGATACTTTCGTAATGTATGTAATTTTCGATGAAAATGTTTCTCCTAAACCCTTTAGTTTGACATCGGGAAAAAGGTTGTATATTTTCGACATTAAGTTAAAAACGAAACTGGAACAGAGGTAAATTTGTTGAAAAAAATTCTGAACATTATCCATTAATATTAAATTAGCCATATCCACGTCCTATATACAGGGTATTCATTTTAAAACTTTCAGCAATAAAAAAATATCTCAAAAAACAAACATCAGATGAATAAATGTTTCGGACGAAAGTTGTATAATGGCGATGGGAAAGAATATAGTATAATTGCTTTTTAATTAGTTGACCTTTTCAAAGTCATTTGTGGGTCAACTTTTTTTTTAAATGGCACCTTATATTTTTTTAACAGATTCAGATTTTGCAACTTTTGAAAAAGGTTTTTATTCGACATACGACTTTTCGAGTAAGATTACTTTGCAAGCCACTGTGATTCAAAACTTAAACTCTTCAATATTAGCTGGTTTTGTATCATAAATAACAAATTCTAAATGTCGCTATAAAAAAAAATCAAGATGAATTAGTCAGGGGGCCTAGCTAGCCATTCTATCGGTCCTCAACTGCCAATCCATTGCCCTGGAAATTTATAGATTAACGATTTTCATCCTATATTCTAAGATTCTCGCGTTTTTTATTTTTGACCGATATGAGAGGCACTTCTACCAGGCTGTCTCACATTATAAGCTCCTGTAGTTCTTGCAGCAATTTGATTTTGAGCTCCGCACAAGAAAATTCAAGCAGTATAGTGTGAAGCATACACGAGTCGACTAAGAAACGTAAGGTCGTGATTCGAACCTTGATCAATTACTAAATAACAATTATACCATATTCCTTTCCCCTTGCCGTCTTGCAACTGCCGTTTGAAACATTTTTGATCTAATGTTTGGTTTTTGAGATATTTATTGCTGGAAGTTTTAATTTAAATATCCAGTATATTCTAGCAAAATTAAATTACATAAAACTGCAATTTAACTAAAGAAAATTTATTGTTCTGGCCAATTATGTTTCCCAGATACAGACCTCCAAAGAACCCTGATTATTGCTCAAGTAAACTTTGTATGTCGACTTCTTTTCCAGTTCATTTGACGCAAAAGTGGTCCAGAAATAAGCAAAACTCTAGTTACTTTCCTGTAAGTTCATAAATGGAACAACTTTCCAGTCCTAATAGGATCCTAGCTGTGAGCTGTTGATCGTTTTTGCTGATATTGTACCTTAATTTTTTTATCGAAAATTGAGCTATTATGTAGTACTGTATTTTCAAAAACTATAGAGCCTAAAACAGTATTTTCGTTTTAGTTTTTCAATTTATGGGTTTGTGATTTTTTAACCTTTTTGATCAAGTTACCTCTGTTTTAGTCTGAATTTTTACTGATACAAAACTAATGAATTTAAATAATAAAATTATATTCCTATAGCCATGCTTCTCTTTTTGAATGTGATGATTGCACCGCAATACAGCCCCCATAAACAAAAGTAGGTTTTTATAAAATTGTAAAATTGAGTTTCGTTTTCAACAAAACCAACAAATCAAAAATTTGATTAATTACTTGCGGATTAATCAGCCATTAGTGATTCTTTGATTTTACAAAATGACCAACCCTGTAATTCTACTATGTTGAGTTTATATAAGTTCATTTGAATATGTATGAACGTATAATAGCAATAAAAATTGCCATTGCTTTCTAAATAATTATATTTCTAAATTTGGAAAGATGTAAATTGAAAATAATTTGTTTAATGTTAATTTAACTCGATTATTATAAATTCATAAGTTCATTATAATTGCAATACACTGCATTCCATAATTTGTATATTTTGATTCAACGTTTTCAGCTTTACAAATCAAAATGTAGAAGCACCACTGTTGCTTTTATGGGCAATACAGATAATATATATTAAAAAATAAGATTAAAAATAAAAAAGGAATTAATTACATGGGTTAAGAGCAGGCTCAACGCTGCTATTTGAGAATATTTTTGAAATTTTATATGTATTTTGCAAAGTTTTCTTACCTGTCCATCACGTGCGCATGATACGATGTGTAAATCGCCGCTGAGAGGTAAAAATTTACATTGAAACACATTTTCTTTATGCTTGGAGTCAAACGATATTAAAGACTTGCCACGTTTCCAATCCCATATTATAATTTTTAAATCGTCAGACCCACTAGCCAAGACGGATCCATCGTGATGGAAATTTAAACAATTAACACATCCACGATGTTTCTCCAACTTACGAAATAATTGTAAGCGTTTTGCACAATGCAAGGAACCATAACACCGTCTTTGAAATAAAGTAGAACTTTGACTATTTAAAGGATAGCCAACTTGCCGCTTTATTATCTCTTGTACTGGGAACCAATTAGGTTTAGGTGGTTGTTTTATTAGTGACCTAA
Source organism: Lycocerus yunnanus (assembly GCA_036346125.1). Lineage (NCBI taxonomy): Eukaryota > Metazoa > Arthropoda > Insecta > Coleoptera > Cantharidae > Lycocerus > Lycocerus yunnanus. The sequence goes on from JARFIX010000013.1 coordinate 10,803,329, forward strand.
TATCGTCATCATCTTCTTCTTCTACTTCCGATTCAGATTCGTTCAGAGAAATTGTATTAGAACTATCCACGTCTTCCCTTATAGTAGTGGTGTCATGAGTAACATCACTGCCTATATCCACATTACGTAACACTTCAATATGTTCTTCTTCACCACTAAAAGGGAAATTTGGATTATATATAAGCTAAACGCACATTGTAAACACATAAAAATAAAATCGGTCAAGTTGAACTTACCGATCGGCCGGACTTGTTTGAGTCGTCTCGTCGGTTTGAGAATGATGTCTATAATTACGATTTTTATAAATTTTAATTCGTGCACAAGTATCACTAGTACTAGGTGTAGATGTATTTTTCAATCGATCAAAGGGTGAGAGTTCGGGGTCATCATCCGGATTGGACATTTCTAAACCATCACAACAACTCTCATCATTTGTATTCACAGTTTCCACGGTAAGGCGCTTATCTACATCATCACCATCATCGACTGCATGAAAATCTCCAGAACCATCAGTTTTCGAACTGTCAGAACTCAAAAGTTTCTCCCTCTTAATGTCGCTAATATTTTCACTGCCACTGCTTAGGCGTCTTTCTCTCTTCTTAATATTCAATTTATCACAATTATTAACAATATTATCGACATCTACGCACTTTTCATTGTCATTAAGTTCATCATTACGATTTGTTGAATCCATTTCGATTCTAAATATAAATTTTTAGCAAAATCTTTTCACATAAATTTATTTCTTCCAGGTTAAAATAATTCGCGATTAAGAAGATGTAACGCGATTCCTTATAAATCATTTCATAACAAACTCATTGTAGAATTTTTCTTTATAACCACTTACTTGTTTTCCTCTACGTACTAAATATGTCAAAATATCAACAACTTTGGACTAATGCGCATATCTAGAGCGCATAAGGAAATTTATTTTATTTTTCAAAATCTCCAATAGTCATTAGACATAATTCATATACAGGATGTTCTTTAAAAGGACAGCTTAAAGAACGGTTTATAAGAAACCTTTATGCTTACAAAAAAGGTTTCCAAGATTTTTGTTTTGTTCTGGTTCCGATTCTTATCGTTTTTCGTTTCAGTTTAGATTTAAAACCGGTTTGTGTTTTTTCTCCTTTTTAGTGCCTATAATTTAGTTTTAATTCAATTTTACGGGGTCTGAGCTTACCAGAATTGGCTCAAAAGTTTTACGTCCCATTGAACTTGACCTAAAAAACAAACAGGGCATCAATTATGGACCAAATAATAGTCGTTGGTAAAAAACTGATCGTTTTTTGGGCGCTGAAATATCACCGATATTTGAATGTATATGGGAACCGATTTCATTGAGGCAAAGAAGCGTGTGTCCTCATAATAGACATGTAGAAGTCATTTTAAGCCTGAAGTTTTAAGTAAACCTATTTCTATGGTTAGATGCACACACAGAATAGAAGAAAAGACCATTAATTATTATAAAAAATAAATATTAAAAACATTTAGGTTTTGTTTTAAGACATTGCTAACAATTTAATCCAACCCAAGTGCTTTTTATGAATTAACTCGTTAAACTTTTTTTATTTTCAAATTTTTAATAGGGAAATCCATCTGAAGTGGTGATCTAAGCAGGTCCGGATTGGGATTACGGGCAAAAGAGGAAATCCCGTTGGGCCGGTGGTTTTTTGCATACCGCGCGAAGATGTTTGATCACATAAAATCTTTTTTAAATTAGATATAATTAATGTGAATAATCTGTATCAATAAAATTTTTCATCGAAATGTATTATAAACACTAAAAAAGTGGTTGTTTCCATGCTTTTAATTTTTGAGATTAAAAAGTACCACGAGGTTAACTTTTGATTCTTTTCAAAATGTTTAGTATTTCGCTGTTCGTTTTATTACATAACTCATAATACCTATAATTAATATGCGTAGAGCTGAGAAAATTTGCTTGGATCTGGGGAAATCGTCGAAAAGTGGCTCAAAAATCGTTAGTCTTTTAAGAGTTTATCCTAAATCCTTTTAAGAATTCAAGCAAACTTCGCTTTAAAATCTCATAAAATCCCTGGTGAGTAGAACTTGATTGATGTGCAACTCGATTGACTGCACATAATTTTAAGTTAATCAAAAAACTTAACTAATAAGAGAATAGTTTCAGAATTTCAATCTTGATCTTAGTAGACATCGCGAAAAAAACGTCTAGAGCATTGTAAATAGCAGCGTTCGTTTTAATAAGCAAACTTTGTCTTTTACAAATTATTGACATAATTGTAAATGATTATTAACTTGTGACATTATATGTTGAATAATTATTAACATACTTGACGACATCGCATTTTAATTTAACTATTTATGGAAATTTTATAGCTTTTAGATAAAAAAATTTGCGATTAAATTTTTTTGATAAAATCTTTTTGGAAATTTGTATAGAGCTGGGAATAGAAAATATTTGTAATAGTGTAATATATTAGGGTCACTTCCTGCAATAAATTTGTTTAGCAATATTTTAAAGAATTGTTAATAATATTTTATCTTGTTATGTTTCGGTGAAAAGTTTATTGCTTAAATTGTTAATTTTTCTAGTTGATCTTTAATATTTATGCTATAGTTGCTCGGACGTACTTATGTCAATAGTTTTTCATTTCGGATGTTTAATAAAAGGGTCTCCACACGGGCAAAATTCATCACCAACGCCGTTGCCAACCCAATAACTTTCAGAAGATCATCGTGTTGGCAAATATTTCAACAAACTTCCTTATCAGAAGATCAAATTCAAGCTTTACAAGCGTTTAGGTACTTGCCGCTTGCCTTTACTTGAGAAAAATGAGAAAATTGAGAGAGAAAAAAAACTTCTTGTCTTTGAATTTATGCTTTCATTTTTCTTCCGATAGTATTAAATGTATAGAGGAGAAGGTGCAAATATGGAATATGCTTGTAATATGGAATACATCGGTTTTGACTAAACCAAGTAAGGTCCTCGGTCGAAAATCGGCTAAATTTGTGAACGCTTGCCATCTTTATTGGAGGCGATCCACCCGTACCGTTTTAGTATGATTTTAGTTTACCACATGTGTACATGTGAATTTCGTACATTGATAATTTTAACACGTAAGTGAATATGCAAGCCTAATTTTTTATTTGCACGTTTTTATTCAAATATTTGTTACGATGCCATTTATATAAACTAAAGTTTAAGATAACGTTGTATTTGTTTAGTTTTTATTATAATAGGCTAGATCTAACCTAAAATATTGATGACATTGGTTGTCGGTAATATGGAATACCAGTATTGTATGTACCAGTACCAGTGCAGGCGCCGAAAAGACGAGTATATTTGCGACTGGTGCAAGTAATATGTTAATCTAGGACCTTATAGTTAGTTTAAGTTTTAGGAACAATAAGTTATTTAATTATTTCTTAGATATTTAATGTATTCCATATTTGCACCACCTTTTCTTAGGCGGGCATTTTGTAGTTTTTTTCAAACTTTTTTTGTAAAATGTTTTAGTTAATTACACATTTGTTTTAGATTATGGTGTCTACTTGTCTGAAGTAACTTTTACCTAAATTTGGCTTAATTCTATTCGCTAAAAAAATTTTTTATATACCAAACAAAATGGTATTTCATATTTGCACCTTCTCCTCTAATATCAAAATTCAGAATTTTAGGTGACTTTTAAAGTTTCCCAAACTAAAATTACATCTAACTTGACCGTTTCCATATAACTTTTCCAACTGTAATTCAGAAAGTATCAACTGTAATTCAAATTTGTAAATTGAAAATTCCATGTGTTGATTCCAACAGTTTAGGTGTTTCAGTCATTAAACTATTTTATTGACAAAGACAAATCTTTAGCGTATTACTGCATTTTTGAAAATTTATTAATAATTCTTTTTTTCCATAATGGTAGGTTGGCTAACCAATCGCTAACAATAATTGTTGTATCTGGAGATATTCGTAGTTTTGTATTATTACCGCGGATACATGCGGTCGTTAGTTCGAACTAACCTTAGTTCGATCTAAGCTAGTTTGCTTTAAATTTTATTGCACAGGTGTATACATGTTTTTTTAGTTCAAACTGAAAGCAATGATATAGCTCGATCTAACTAAGGTCGATCCAGCGGATTAGGTCGCTTTATCTAAGTGTACACATGTAAGGACTAGCCAGATCGAGCTGACTTAGTTCGAACTAACGACCACATGTATCCGCGGTATATTAAATAAAATATTTTAACAATTACAAGTTTAGTGAAATTTGAAAATTTTCTAACTTACATTTTAGTCTAAGACTCCGTTGCGCATAAGTGGTTTCGACTTTTCAAGAACTAATCAGTTAAACTATCCCTAACTGAATGAAAATGGAAATACAGTTTTTGATTTCAATTTTAATGGATTTTATTCATTTTCATGGGTTAACTGATGAGTTCTTGAAAAGACGAAACCACATATGCACAACGGGGTCTTAGACTAAAATGTAAGTTGAAAAATTTTCAAATTTTACTAAATTTAATTGTTAAAATATTTTATCATCATCATCAACTGCAAGGATTAAGCCATAGGTGGCTTGTTCCGACTTCATACTTCGATTATTATTGGTCACTCCACCGCTTCTTTGGCCGTCCCACATTTCTTCTGCCCTTGGGCATGTAGCTCATTACTTTTTTGGGTACTCGATCACTGTCCATTCTTTGGACGTGCTGAATCCATTTTTCCTATAGGTCACAATTAGTTCGTTTAAATTCCCGATTTGCAGTTCTTGTCGAATATCGATATTTCTCATGTGATCTCGTAACGTATAGCCTGCTACAAATCTTAGGAATCTCATTTCAGCCGTCTCTATTCGTCTCTTTTGCTCTTGCGTAATCACCCAATTCTCGCAGCCATAAAGTAGAGTTGGGATTGCCATAACTTTATAGAATCGCAGCAGAGTTTCTCGTCTTGTACCTTTTAAAGTTCGTCTGATAGTGCCGCATATCTGTTGGAATCTGCTTAATTTTGTTTCGATATCTGTAATATTGTCCTGGTATGATACATTGAATCCAAGGTAGCCGAAGTTCCTCACTTGTTCGATGGTTTTATTGTTTAATATAATTTTGGCTCTTAGATGGTCGCATCCTCTGAATGCAAGTACTTTCGACTTTTTTACTGAAATACTGAGCTGGTACGTTTTTGCGACATTGTTGAGTGTGTATATTGCCCTTTGGAGGTCGTCCTCTGTTTCCGCAAGGAGTGTTTGGTCATCCGCAAAAAGCAGTGTGTCCAATGTCGTGGACACACAACAAAACAACAAACAAAACGTGGACATAAAATATTTTATTCAACATATAATTTCACAAGTTAATAAACATTTAATATTATTGTTTTTTGTATTAATTTTAAAAATTTTACATTTATTTATTTTGAGAAAAAAATATAGATGCCTTGACTACACTGCAAGATTGTATTTAAACGCAGGAACAAATGCTAATCCTAATAATTTGGTCAATTGATAAGCTATAGCAAAATTTTATAAAAATTTTAAATATTGGTTCATTGTTATTTCATTAAATATATATTTTTTCCATAACTAATATCTTTAAAATTCAATTAACAACTAGGGGTCTATTTGATGAGAATCAAAAATTCGAAATATTAATGATCAATATCAAGACTATCAAAACTATCGCAAAAAAAATGGTGAAAACAATTTATTTTGTTTATATTATAATATCTTTCTATCTATTTATCTATCTGTATGAATAATTGCTACATTTAGAAAATTCAATTTTTTTTGGTTTTTCTGCAGACCGTTCGTAAATAAAATTAAGTTCGAAAATAAAATATAGCACATTTTTGTGCACAAACCTGCAAAATACTTATTTTTATTATATAATCTAGAATGTTGATAATTACGTAATAGGAGCAATAAATTTAATATTTAATAGTTATTATATCACAAATGAAGTAGTATTATTTCTATAAGATAAAAAGAAAAAACATAAGATATGCGATGTAGTCAGGTTATTAAATAACAACAAAAAAATGACAATTTTTAAAATATATTTAAATATTTATTATTTAATAAATTTAATAAAATATTTTTATAAATGGATTTAAATAAGCAAAATTTTCCATATTACCCGGTTGCAAATTAAATGCTATTATGGACTTTCGACTGGATACGACTACTTCGTTTCTGTTTTTAAGAGCACGTGCACATACAAAGCGAAAAAAGAGCAGAATGTGCATATTTAAGCACGTTGCGTTGAGAGGCAAGCAGTGTTGAGGGTACTTGTTCATACTCGACTGTACACACCTTGTAGGGCAGCTTTGTAAAGTCTGAACAGGGCTTTATACTCTTTATGGTGGGATGTATGACGTGGTCAAAAATTCACATATAAAACATGCATTCGATCATATTTTCATTCAAACAAATTATTTTAAAGACCATTAAGTCAAATCGTTTTTAAAAAAAATCGCAACAGTCTAAAATGGCTAAGTATGGGTAACACTTGAGTAAAAATTTATTGTCCCCCATAATCGTGTAAGTATATTGTTTTTAGGAATGCACAATTTTATAAATACACCCAAGATGACTTTTTTATCACAAAAGTACAGAGAGACTTTTATGAATGCAATGGATACCTCGTTATTCCAAAATTAGTGGATGACGATCTTTTGGATGAATGCAAGTAAGTAGTAGGTCAATAATAGTACTAGTGGTAAAAGATGCATTTTAATATTTATTTTAATTAATTAAATGAAACAAAATTTAACTATTCTCGAACGCGTTTCAGACTTACACGAAAACATTATTTATTAAAAAAAATAAAATAAATTGTTTAATCAATCAATAAAACAAAAATTGATCCGATGAAGGCCGTATGAGACTGAAACGCATCTTCCAACGTTCCCAAGCAGATTTTCAAACTTTATTTTTTACTTCTTTTTTAAAGCCATCAAATAGTGGCAAAGGAAATCTGTCGAGGTACCAAAAGTGCGCATATATATTGCAATGATTTTCACTGTAGATAGCAGCGCCAAAATTTGAATTTGGAGAAATTAGAAAAATTAATTAAAAATAATTTTTGAAATTTTTAGAAATGTAAAGAAAGACAAACATAGTCGACTTGAATTACCAATTTAAAAAAATATAGTTCAGGTGATAGGCTAATGAAAAACCTCAACTATATTTTCTTTTTGATTTTCATTATTTTTTTATCTTAATTAATTTTTATTTGCTCTAGTATGAGACTCTTTATTTTGTTTTTTTACTAGGCTGTTAATCTGAACTTTAAAAAGAAAACACACTTTCTCAATTAGTGACAAAATAATAAATTTAATTTCTTTTCCTTCTGTAAAAACATGTAAAATTATAGAAATTTTTCATAAAATTAAGCGTAACTGAATTTTGTCTTCTAGTCAAACATAAAATATCTTAATTTCCTTATTAATGTTTTCTAAAATTATCCGAATACAAATTTTATAAAAAAATTAAATGTTTTACAAGCTAAGTAAAATTTTAATTTTTAAATTTTAATCGTTAAATTTTTCCACTTACAATTTTAGTTTAAGATATCATCGTTGTACGATAACTATGTTTCTATTTATGAAATCTCCTGAATGAATTCACCTTATGATGAAGTAAATGTAGTAGTGGAACTTAATTAATAAAAATAAAATGAATGCAATGGAACTCCTCAACAGCTTAGAGAAAGGTTGTTTTCTATCACCAGATTTCTAACTGATTATTATCAAATTGATACTATCTTAAGTCACTATTGTTAACATCACTAAAAAGAAAAAAATAAAATTAATAAAAAATAAAATAAAACCAACTTTAAAAAATTTTAAATGCACTATAAAGTATAAAATAATAATTTAGTTACAACACAGCACATTACTAACAAACACATATCGAAATACTTATTTACACAAAATCACTTTTTGAAGTCGGTGCCAAACATATACATTTTATGATTTGCACTCGACTGATCGTACTTACTACGTTTGCTAGGTAACGATTTCTGTAAAGTCAATTTTATTTAGTTCACATTTTACTAAACTGATTTGTTTTATACTATAGAATTCTCCAGCAACGAGAGGTTTGAGTTAGGAAATTAATTTATATAAATCTAAGTTTTAAATTAAATTTTTAAATGTACTAAACTGTAACTAACTTATAACTTTTTAAGTGACGACCATAACTAGAAATGAAATGTAACAAAAAATATATTTTTAGGCAGAGATTTCTGGACATATGCAACAATAAAGTGAAAACCCTTAATTGTGATGAACGATTTATCTTTAAAAGCAAAAAACATGAAAGGAGAATATCTAATCAATAAAGTAATTTTTTAATTACCAAAAATAAAAATGACAGCTTTGTTCCTGATAAAGCACCAGCGTTTACATTTAAATATAAATTACTTATTTCATATTAAAAATACGATATTAAGGCTAGGCTCCATGAGTTTCTCCCCATCTTTCTTTAAAATTGATATTATACCTAAAAATAAAAAAACAACTTTTGAAAAATAGCTGTTGTTTTTCTAAATAACTTCAAAAATATTACTTCTAAATTCCATGGTGATATCTTAAGGGGTTTCTTAAATGACTACGAATAATAACAATAAAGAGCGTGGTCTTTATTTTTCATAGTCAATTAAGAAACTCCTTCAGATATCACCATGAAATTTAGAGGTAATATTTTTAAAGTTATTTAGAAAATCAACAGCCATTTTTCAAAAAGTGTTGTTTTAAATTTATAAGTATAATATCAATTTTAAAGAAAGATGCGGGAGAGATTCATGAAGCATACCCTTAAATTAAAATTTTAAAAATTAACAGGTTGCCTGAACAATAAAACGGAATTATTGGTGAGCGTTCAGCGATGGTTACTGCCGAAACATTCAGCTGAAAGTATACTAAAATCTCACAAATAATTTTGTTTTATTATTCAGTTAACCTATTAATTTTTAAAATTTTACTTTAATATTAATTTTGCAGGTTAATAATAATAATATTGAATGTACCTGTTAGGTCTGGGAAAAAGTTAGTGGCGTTTTTTTAGTAAAATTTAACTGGTTTTCTTGCAATGTGAAAATGAATTTATTTAAATCAAATATGCTTCTTTATTATCGACAATGTTTCGCCGTTTTTTGGGTGGAGCCAGGATGCCATCGGCGAAGAACTTCTGTGGTTTTTGGTTGAAAAATTGAATCAAGTGATTTTCACAGGCTTCTTTTGAAACCAGCTTAATTCCATTGAGAGAGTTCTGCAGAGGTCAGAACAAGTGATCAAACAAACTCTCGCAATTTTTGATGGGTCACCAAAGAAGTGTGTGGTCGAGCGTTGCCATAATGGAAGACAACACCTTTCCTATTATTTAATTCAATTTGCTTTCAATTGCCTGACGTGATCTCTCTAGTTGTCCACAGTTGAAAATCAATCGTCTAACTAACTGGAAGTAGCTTATGGTGAACGATTTCCTTCTAGTCCTACCACACACACATCATCACTTTGTTCGATGCCAGTTCTGGCTTCGCTGGACTTTTTCAAGAATTTATTAGCTTTCTTAGTGATGCTGTGACTGCAACTGCGCAGCGTTCTTCCCTTTGTCAAAACAATATTGCAAAATATAGCCAATTTTTCATTACTTTTCTCCATTTTCAAACTCCAACCACTGCACCAATTTCGAAAGTAACGCTCGAAGTGTCGCTTCTAACGAGAGTTTAGTAGTGGCGCTGCGATCTGTGTTACGTGAGTTATTTGCAATTGATGCCATCTATCAGGAATACGCCACGAACTTTTTCGCAGACCTAATATAATTTAAATATACAATATTGGAACACACAAAAAAGTAATAATGTAATATGCAAGATTTCTCTTTGATTAAAAATGTAGTTTTATGAGAAAAGGACGAGATTTGGTCTCATAATAATGGCCAGACTAAAATTAATGTGTATTGTGCGGTTTCCCCTTTTTAGGTACAAGATTTTCCGGATGATGACGTGTTTTTTAAATACATATCTTACAAACCCATGGTTGACATTGTCTCCAGTATTATTGGATCCAATATAACCTGCATCCACAACATGCTAATTAACAAACCACCAAATGCGGATAAGGACACTTCCAAACATTCTCTGCACCAGGTAAAACATCATTTAAATAATCTTGGTTTAAACTTTAAATAAAATTATAGCTCAAAATTTTCTAGGATTTGCATTTTTTTGCCATAGAACCCGCAAATTTAGTAGTGGCGTCGTGGACCGCAATGGAACATATTGATGAAGAAAATGGTTGCTTATTTATTGTTCCCGGCTCACATAAAGAAGACCTAAAATATCACGATTATCAACCTGTAAGTTGCAATATTTCATTTTGTAAATGTAACCTAAAATTTTTTAATTTTAAGAATGTAAAAAATACAGCATATCATGGAGTTTTTGATTTTGAAAACGTGACCAAAGTAAATCTAGTAGTGGAAAAGGGAGATACTGTATTTTTCCATCCTCTTTTGCTGCACGGTTCCGGACCTAATTTAACCAAGGTTAACACCCCACTCCGTAATTTAAAAAATATAAGTTTTTTAAATATAAAATTTTAGGGATTTAGGAAAGCAATTTCGTGTCATTATGCGAACAGCAATTGCAATATTATTAATATTCGAGGTACTATTAGGGAAAATATAGGGAAAGAAATTGAAGGAATGTACAGAAAACATTTTGGAGCTAAAGTAACATATAAGGTTTGTATCTAATTAATAATTGTTACTGATTTGAATAAAAATTAAAAGTAAAAAAATACAAGAAAAACGAACGCATTTCTTTTTATTGTTTAACATTAATTTGTAAAAATAAAAAAATTAAATAAAATTGTATAATGTTTCAGGAGGCACTTAAAAAGAAAAGTAGACTAGTTCGAGGTCCACCAGGGAATTATCAAAAAGTTGCCAGCCAACTTTAAATTTTTGCTGCTTATGTTTTATTAATTATTAAATTAATTATTTTTATTTTATATGATGTATATTCTAGACCAGCGGTTTTAAACCTTTTCGTTACGACAAACCCCTTCAAAATATATCATGCCCCCAAGAACCACTGAACTTAATCAATATAATCATTTTAATAAATAAAGTTTAATTTTTATTCCAAACTTAGAAATCATGATTAATAAGTAATTATTTACATAGGTAATTAGAAAATTAAAAAGAAATAATTAAAAACAAAATCATGATTAATAGTAGTTTAAATTTCTAGAATATTTTATTGAAAATAATTAAAAAGCTTTTTAAGTTTTTCGCTATATTATCGCGGACCCCTAAAATAGCACCGCGGGCCACTGGTTGAAAATCGCTGGTCTAAGCTGTAAAAGTTATGTACTTTATAGAGATTAAATCTTCGGATAATTGGGTTTATTTGTTGGAAATAAATTATTACTATAAGTTTTTATTTAAAATCTTACACATATAATAACTGTGGGAGTAAAATATAGAATAGGGGATGAAATTCACATCATTTTATACTCAAACCTGTTTTTTTGCGGAGGTCGGGACCGTATAAAATGAATCTCTTCAAAAATATTTTAATGGAATTTTATGATATATTTCACAAAGAAGAAAAAATAAAATAGTCGCATAAACAATTCTCCATATAAAAGTCATAAAAACATTTGACTTCATTGTACAATGGTGTAGATATACGTCTAATTAATATTTTATGCTATACAATGTAATAATATCCAATATAATAATTAATATTTTTTGTTTGGTATGATTCAAATTTAAAATTAATGATGTTCGAGCAAAATTATTAAACCACAGACTCAAACTAGAATTTATTTCATAAATAAGCATTTGTTGTTATTTGTTAAAGTTCTAGAACCCCGTGGTTAAAAAATTTATTATTTTCTAGGTTACTTTTGGCTTCAATATATTTTTAATAAACTTTACTAGTTGTCCCTCGAATCTGCCGGCTTGGTTTGGAAAATTTAGAGTTTTCGAAATTTCGAAAATAGGTTTCGAAGTTTCAAAATAGTCAATGAGAAAATTGCATTCCAAATTAATTTTTAAAGCCGTTTTTATTTTAAATTTGTGAACCGACCGCAAATTATATTTTCTTTGTGCCCTAATTACACCCTCATCTTTTATAATTCACTTTAAAAATCATCAAAATCGAAGTTCAGACCCAAAAAATTAAGAATTACATGTATCGGCCATCGGTAATGGATCGGTGAAATAAACAACTTTATGTACTTTATAAAAAACATATTATTATGGTGGAAATGGTGGGATGAATGACGTCGACAAAAATTCTCTTTCAAAACTTATCCAAGTAAACTAGTTCATTGAAATTATTCTTTCAAGGTGTTTCTTAACAGATCGCATCCAATTCGAAAATGAATGGGTAAAACTTTTATCAATATTTATTATACCCATAGTCATGTAAATATATTGTTTTTAGGAATGTAAAATTTTACAAATATACCCAAAATGGCTTTTTTATGACAAAAGCACAGAGGGACTTTTACGAATACAATGGATACCTTATTATTCCAAAATTAGTGGATGAGGATCTTTTGGAGGAATGCAAGTAAGTTATCGGTATAGATATCCAAAGAAGATTAATTTTAATTTTTGGTTTTTAATCTAACAAACTTGCAAATCTAATATAAATCGACTAAAAATTGAATGTATTAAAACGAGCACAAATTTCATAAACATTTAACTGAAATTAGGTTAAAGAAAGTATATACATACATATTATCATATAATGATTTTAAAAATGTATGTTTTGTTAATGTATTTAATAATTTTCAAGTTTAGTGAACTATCTATTAATTGATTTTATAAATTGGTAAATATTTTTCACTTACGTATTTAAACAAATATTTTAGTTTAAAACATTATTGTACAACCATGTTTCAGTTTATAGAATCTCGTCAGTTAAACCTGGACTGATAATTCCAAAATTAACTTAACGAAAAAAATATATAATTATTTATTAAGGCAGTAAACTATTTTTTTTACTTTTTTAAAAAATTTTATCGATTTAAATTTATAAATAACTAGCTGACCAGGTTGTGCGGCCTGAAGGCCACTGTTGAAATAATTTTAAATTCACCCTGTATGGGAATCTCGTTCCATTCATGCGCGTCCGCAATTTTTCACTTTTTTAAATTAAGCTTTTCGGTCCCGGTTTTTAGCGGAAAACCTCTTTAGGGTCCTAGAGAGTAACTGTGCAAAATTTGGTTGGGATCGGTCGAACGGTCTAGGAGTCTATAAGGAACAAACACACACACAAACACACCCACATACATCCATTTTATATCTACCCTATAATATAAAAAGGTAAGGGTTTTATGCAACGGTAAATGCAACGCGCAGATACAACGCGCAGATTTTATATTATGTATAATATATATAATATATAAAACGCGTTTTATAAAGGCATACAACGGAAGATAATATAAACCAGGTTTGCGGCAACTGATCATATTTATGTTAGAGGTAGCGATATCATACCGATCTCTTAATCATTATGTAATCTTATGTCAACCGATTATCCGATGTATTATCCGATTACCCGATGTATTATCCGATGAGCCGATTCATTAAATGCATATATAAAAGAAATGGTATGAGAGAAACGTACATTTGCACGAAAAGTAAATCTTCCCATACGCCAGAAAGACGCAATGCAAGCATGACACGTTAGAACCAATCAGGATAACCAAAACAAGATCTAACACTCAAGCGTTGCCGTTGGATCAACCTCACAAAAAACCGAAATTATACCAAAGACGATCCTGTACAAGACTTAATCACAGCACTTGACACCGGTGAACAACACTTCGCTTTTTTCTATATTGGTATTTTGCTTCTTTATTTTTTGTTTAATTAATAAAGAAATTTCAAAAGGTGGCATGGATGGCGACATCTGCGGTGAAAGTCAGTAGTAGGTGATGTTTGCTGAATATGGTTGATTTATGATTCAACAAATGTCGTAAGGAAAGAAGTTTTATAACTTGAAGGATTTTTCATTTATATACAATTATTACAAGCGGGCAAAACGTGAGCGGCTCAAACGCAAATTGGCCCGCGAAGCGGGCCAGGGGGGTTGGGCCGCGTAGCGCAGGGCGAGCCCCTAGTATATAGATAAAACATATTTCACAAGTTAGTAAATCAATTATGAAAATTTTTTTGTGTTCTAATTAATCTAATTTAGATAATTAATAATTTTTCCTTGATTATTTAAATTTATAGAACTTTTAACTAATTAAAAATTTTTTAAAAAAATTAAATATTTAATGTTTAATTAAAATTAACCTAAAAATTATTTCGATTTTTCTTGATTTTGAGATTTTTTAAGTCAAACGTTTACAAAATATACATATAACTAAATATTCTAGATTGTTGATTTTTCAAATTTTATTATACTTGAAACTTTTTAAAATATTTAATTTAACATATATTTTCAACAAGTAATAATAAACATTTACAAGATTGTGTTATTATTTACAGATTTTATTCTAACGACCCATGTACCCATTAAATGCAATATTTTATTAATGTGATTTTTAATTCTTCCATTACACTAACAGAACAATTAGTCAAGCCATTTACAAAATTATACAATAACTAGAATATTATGAAACCTGCGCTTAGAGATATTTCGCTAGGTAATTTCAATTAGTTAAATAAATCAAAATCTTACTATTTTTACATCGTCGTATTAGCTTATTTATATTTTCTTGGGTACTGCGTTTCAGGCTCATGTGAAAACCTGTAAAAATGTTTTGTTGTGTTCATTTATAGCAGAAATAAAATCTTTTCTGGAGATGTAGCAAATGTCTTTCTTTAATTTAACACACAAATTAAATGTCTTGTTGTTCATCTTCAAATTACCTAGGCAATGTGAGAAATAGACATTTCTAAGCTTCAAGTAGACTACGGCATCAGGCATTTTGCAGATTGCCAAAAATAGTATAGTAAATTTGCAGATCACCCAAAGTTGTAGTTATTTTGCACAATGTCTGGTGAATTGGTTAGTTTGCAGAATACCTAGTCATTCCGCACATTGCCGGTAGCAAATACATAAATACCACAAAAATGTAATGTAACAAAATTATATTTCAGGCAAAGATTTTTGGACATATGCAACGGCATCAAACTGAGCCATGGTCCGTTAATCGTCATGAAAGATTTATCTCTCAAATCCAAAAATGCTAAAGGAGAATTTTTAATCGATAAAGTAATTTCTCAAGTAACAATATTATTTTGTAATTAATGAAAACTTAATTCTTCATAAACGCAAGCATTTGCATACAGGGTGTCCCTGTGACCGTAGAGAATTTCCAGAAGTTAATTTTCTAAGAGAAATTTTGAAATAAAATTTTGTCAAACCCTGTTTAAATTTCGTCCTTCAAACAGCTAAAGCATTGAAACTATTGATTTTTTAGTGATAATGGTTATTTATTTTTTAAAAAACATTGGCGTATCTACGAACTGGATTAAAACCCCCTCTGGTCTAATGTTAAAAAATTGCAAATTTTATTTTTTTAATTTTTCTTATGGAAACTGTAACTTTGAAACGAAACTTTTTACAAATTTAACGGGATAAGGTAGAATTGAGGGATATGACGCACCTTTTGAAATTTATCAATTTTTCAGTTATTACTCACAAGTGTCTCATGGTGGTAAGATTTTTTTGTACCTACAACCCTAACGTATCTTAAGCAGGAAGTATAGGTGATTCTGATTGTGCTAACTGTTATTAATTACATTAATTCTGAAAATTGAATTTTGCGTCATATCCCCGATGGGGTTGGGGATATGACGCTTCGAGGGTTGGGGATATTGCTTATGGCGATTTACATGTAATTGATTAAAAAATAATAAAAAACAATTTTATTTGAAAAAGTATAATAGTCAGATAAAAAACTCAAAAAACAATGAACACTTAAACTACGGTAATGGTTTTAGGAAATATAACATTAAATGTAAAGTGGCCACGACGTACTGTTGGAGGTGGCAGAATTTTTTTGATGGTCTCCATTTGAACTATTGATTCATCTTTTGCTTGAGGAAAAATAAACTGCAATTTTCCCCTCTTCATAAAATTAACAGTGACGTCTTGACTTTCGCATTTCATGACAATACCAACATAGTACAGTGGCTTCACCTTTCCGGCGAACTCTACGAGAACATAATCGCCTACAGCAACGATTCCGACCTTTTGAAAAATTCGTTTTCATCGATTTCATATTCATCATGAGATGAACCTTCATCCCATTCACCTCCCGATGACAAATGCAGTTCTTCTTCGAAAGCAATTCGTTTCTTGAAAGGCTTGCGAACCAACTTAAACACCGACTTTTTCTGCTTCTCAATTTTTAGTTCCCTCTTGGCTTTTTTGTTGGCGATATTCTCAGCACTGGTCAGCACTTGAGCATGTTGCTTCCTTTGACTTCTGAGGATAAGCTATTGGTATTGGAGATACGATATCAAGTAGTTTTGATGGCGTTAATGCAGGAACTTCAGGGTTCTTTGGTGTTTTCTTAGAAGTACCAGAAGTGCTAGGGCTTGTAAGTTCATGATGAATATCACTTTCGGCCATTAGATAGGCATGCTCCGGAATTGCTGATGGTGAAAATGGAAATATCCCACAGGCTCGAAAGCCTGCTGTTCCGGTTGATGTTGTTGAAGCTTGAGACCAGGCTTTTTCTAAAAGTTGACCAAAATGTCTACGCTCTAATTTCTTCCCAGGATTTGCAACTCCCCACTCAATAGCTGCGTTTCGGTAATAACTTTTTAGCGGCTTAAAGAAAGAACGGTCGAGGGTTGCAAATAATGGGTTGTGTAGCTAGGAAGGCAGAGAAAAAGTATGTCGTTTTCTAGCGCCTTTTCTAGGATTTCTGGCGAATTAATATGTGATCCATGTCCATCAAGCAAGAGTAAACACGGACCCGCCGATTTTCTGGGAATAAAATGATTATCCAGCCAATTTAGGAAAAGTTCTTCGTTTATGTACGCTGATTTCCCTCCCATTACCAGCTGTGCGCCATTAGGCAGGTTATCTAGCCACGCTTGCTGCTTGTTCACGCCCTTGAATATAATGTAGGGAGGTAGAAAAGTCCCTTCGGCATTGCAAAAAGCAACTACTGTTATGGTTTCCTTGCTCTGCTGTTTGTAGAACTTGAACAGATTTGCTTCCTTTCGCAGCTATAACGTGTTGTGGTGGGTTGTTCAGTTGGAGACCCGATTCGTCTACATTATATATATTAGCAGGTTTATCAAATAAGCTGTATTTTGCGAGAGTACTTTCTAAAAGGACAAAATAATCGGCGACCTCTTGTTTGTTCATTCCGTCTGCTCGGGCCTTAGACACCCCCCTTGCGCTTTTCTTATCGACAGGGTAGGGTTCCGATTAAGAAAAGCTTGAAGCCACCCCTTCCCTGCAGTGCGGTTTGTTTCACAGAACTGTGTGGACGAGAGTATGCCCATTCTTTCTGCCAAATTATAAGCCATCTTGCGCAAAGCAGTTTTTGTCGGGGCGTATCCAGCCTTTTGCAGTCTCGTCACGTGTACAACGATTTTTTTCTCTGCATTCCAGCCAAGGACTGGTGGTTGTCCTAGTTTTCCCTTAACAAAATTGTTTGATTTTAAACGGTGGCGCAGAGTTTTTTCAGGTATTCCATTAGCTTTTGCTGCTCCTCTAAAGGATGATCCATCGGCAACCGCTTGTGCAGCAGTAAGAAGACTTTCCTCCGACCAGGTCCCTCGCAGCCCCATCGATTTGTAGTTTGGCATTTCTGAAAAAGTTAAAAAATAGATAGGTACTTAAGTTCCTAAGATAAGACGGGGATATGACGCGCGTCATATCACTAACTATCCACTATTTTATTTATAAATTAATTAAATCATAACAAAGACTATTATGACTAAATTCACTATTTATAATTAATTTTAGACGGCGTACAATGCCATAAAATTCAGAAAACGAATTAAAAATCTATGAGGAAACATAATATAGAACTTTCAAAATAATGTAATAAAACTTTTGCATGTACTCACCTGATTCAGACGAAGAAAATGCGTTCTCTCATGAAAACGATTCGTTCAACACTGGGTTTCTTGTTTTATATCTGGTTGTATGCAATGTAACTAAAGGATATTTAGGTAATAAGGATCATAGATAACAACATAACAGAGATCTTGCAATTGCGTCATATCCCCTACCGCGTCATATCCGTCGGTTTTACCTTACAGCTTTAGTCTAGTAATGTTTTGGAAAAACCTACCGATTTTTGAGAAAATTTGAAAATAATGAACAAGGTAAGTACGGAAAAAAATAGCGTCAACTTCGTAAGCTTCATACGACTTATTGTGGACTTTGTGCTCTTGTTTTTTATTTTTAGATCTTGATCATTTATATAGTAGCAGTGCAAAAATTTAAATTGAATAAATTAACAAAATAAAATTTTTAAAAATAATTTTGAAAATTTATAAAAATGCAAAAAAGACAAACATAGTCGACCTGAATTATAAATTCAATAAAAGAGAGAAAAAATTGTCATAAGCTATCCCTCGGGAATTTGGACTTGAACGAAAATTTTATTTCCAAATTTCTCTTATGAAATGTTTACTATCAACGCCTCAGAGATTGTCCACGGTTGCGGAGGGTTTTGGGCTATTCTGTTAACTTGTGATTTTATGAGGAAAGAGAGTAGTTCGATCACTTTATAATAAACAATATAAAATTTATACCACCTCCACTTTTAGATACAAGATTTTGCTCACGACGAAGTGCTCTTTAAATACATCTGCTACAAACCTATAGTCGATATTGTCTCCAGTATTATTGGACCCAATATAACCACCATCCATAACATGCTAATTAACAAACCACCAAATGCGGACCAGGCCGTTTCCAAACATCCTCTGCATCAGGTAAGCCTTCATTTAAATAATACAGTCAAACCTGGTTAAGAGAGAATTCAAGGGACCGTCATTTTTTTTCGCTTATAGAGGTTTCTCACTAATCCGAGTTTCTAGCTTATAGAGGTACAAGAGAAGTCTCTCTCACTTACAGAGGTTATTTAATAATATGCAAAATATGCAAAAAAAGTGCAAGTAATATTTATCAACTGTACTTAGCATTACAAATTAGTGAGGATAGTTGATTATATTCTTCGAACTACATATAATAACTGTATAAGAAAACAAAACACACACAGTTCCTGAAAATAAAGAATGAGTCATACATTGCTAGTATTAAATTGTCGCTTATAGAGGTTCAGGCACGAGAGACTCTCAGTTATAGAGGTCAGGGCGAGAAAAAGACTGTCGCTTATACAGGTTTTACTTCTCACTTATAGAGGTTTTGGGGGTCAAAGTTCGGGACCTGAGAATTATTCTCACTTATAGAGTTTTCTCGCTTACCCAGTTCTCTCTTACTCAGGTTTGACTGTATTACTTTTGCCGATGGTTATCGTCTCTCAAAAATATTTAGGATTTACATTTCTTTCCGATTCGACCTGCAAATTCACTCGTCGCATCTTGGACCGCAATGGAACATATTGATGAAAAAAATGGTTGTTTATATGCTATTCCTGGTTCCCATAAAGCAGACCTAAAATATCACGATTACCCATCGGTATGTTATAATAATAATTAAGTTTTGTAATTGTAACCCAAAATTTTTTAATTTTAAGAAAGTAAAAAACATTGGATATCATGAAGTTTTTGGCTTTGAAGATGTTCCCAAAGTAAATCTAGTAATGGAAAAAGGCGATACCGTATTTATCCATCCTCTTTTGGTGCACGGTTCCGGACCTAATATAACCAAGGTTAACAAAATACCCTGTAATTTTAAAAATGTAATTTTTTTAAATATAAAATTTTAGGGATTCAGGAAAGCAATTTCTTCTCATTATGTGGACAGTAATTGTTCTTGTATTAATATTCAAGGAACAACTCGGGAAAAAATAGGAAAAGAAACTGAAGCATTTTACAGCAAAATTTTTGGAACCCAACTAACATATGAGGTTAAAATCAATAAATTAAAAAAGAAACAGCTAAATAAATACAAACGGTTATCTTTTTATTTACTAAATTTTTATGATGTTTCAGGATGCAATGAAAATGAAAAGTAGGTTAGTGCGGGGATCACCAGGAAATTTCCAAAAAGTTAGCAGCCATCTTTAAATTTTTACTAATAATTAATTTTTAAATAAATTTACTAGTTGTATTGCGGTTTATATTTTATATTATACTAGCTTAATACCTGGCTTTGCCCGAGCTTTCACTAAAAATAAAATACTTTGCCTTTATTTTAAGTGCGTACTTTGATTTACGCTCTTGAGCTTTGTGCAGCATTTTTTTCTTTTGGGAATTGTTAAACAAATCTGAATTTCAAACACATTTCGTTTGGTTGGCTTCGCGCGGAAGTTACATTTATGTGGAATTCTATCCAGGTGCGTAACGAAAAAAATTGGATCTATATTTTCAAACACATTCCAATTGGTTGGCTCGTGAAAGCTTTACCATATACGTTTTGTATCCAACTTTATTATTTTTAATTTATTATTAATTTTGTATATTTTTTTAATATTAATTTATTAAAATAAATTTTGTAAATTTTTTTTACCTACACCTTGTCCATTACTTTCATAATTTCTGTGAAAACTGTTGGTTTCTCAAAGAAATTCATTGAATCAAAGTTGTAGCCCGTAAAATTCGCTATCCGGACGGGACTATTAGGTTTTTTCTAAAATGTTTTGTTTAAGAGATATGGGGTTCGCAATAAAAGTAAAAAAAATAAAACCTGAATTTCTTTAACATTTTTTCTCTTAATTTAATTTATAACTCAAAATTCGTTGATTCTAAACAATAAGGGGTTATAACCTAATTTGTAGATAAGCGAGTGATCTTTAAAAAAGTTTTAATTTAAAGTCTAAGAAATTAATAATATCGAAGCTATTGCCGTTTGAAATCAGAAATTCAAAAAATTGCTTCAAAGGGAGGTATCCCCCAAGAGTTTGGACTTGGACAAAAATTTTATTTGAAAATTTGTCTTAGAAAATTTCAAAGGTTTCTTACGGTCCCGGAGACACCCTGTATATAGATTTTATTATGGTTATTTTTACATTTTCATATTATAATTTTAATCCAAACATGTTTACTCTAAGTGAAGAAAACGGCCATTGTTGGCTAGTCCTTGAGATTGCCAAATTTTAAATCTTAGACTGAACGCTTCAGTTATTTTAAAAAATCTCAAGTCGTAAACATTAATTAAGAGTATTAGATTTCCTCCGTTTTTTATAATGTTTCTGCTCACTCATTTACCTTTCCATCTGAATAAAATATTAACGGTTGCACCGTTTAGTAAATAACTGTTTCCTTTAATATTAAAACAATTTCAAAACCACCCCCTTTCTTCTTAAACCTCCAAATTATTTCGTTTTCATATTCTTGTTTTTGGCAACCCTACTCAACCGCTACAATTACAAATAAAAACCCTCCTATCTGACGTCGTGACGGTACAAATTCTTGACTCATCATTGATTGGAAAATGCAAATCCTTGACTTACCAACTTACGAAAAAATAAATTTAAATAGCGAGTAATATAAGAATTTCTTCAGAGTCCATGTAAAGTAAGCTTTAGAAAAGTTTTTATAAAAATCACTTGCTTATATCGGGAGTTGGTATTTCCAAAATTCGGAAAATCGTTAAAATAAAAGATTATTTTTACTTCAACATCAAATCTAATATTCCTATTGGATGAATCAAAAGCAAAACTTATAATTTTTGCATTAATGTCAACTCGATAATAATTATTATTAACGGGTTTTGTCATTAAGTATTAAAAGGTTTTGATGTTCTCTATTTCAGCGCTGATGGAATCTAATATGGAATAAATGGAATCTGATATGAAATAAGATGGAATCTATACACAAGTATACAACCGCCCTAAACTTTCATGCGGAATTCGATTGATTTTTTTTCAACTTTTTGAAGGAAAAAAATGTGTTTTTTATATAAACAACGATTTTTTGAAAAGAAAAAAAATCTTGCACGGGAGTGGAAACCGGATTGCCTGTGCGTAAGCCGCAAGCTTTCACGGCTTGCTTACGGGCTTTCCCTGAACGAGTAGTCACGCAAATGACACATGGATTTTATAAATATACCTAATTAATTAATAAAATATTTCTTTTTTTCACGAAAAAAATGTTTGGAAAAAATTCACTTTTTGATGAAATTGCAATTTTCAAAATTAAATTGTGGCTTTATTACAAGTCCGACAACATTCATCCTCACCTTACAGAGCTTGTATTTTTCTGTTATGTCGTTTGGTAAAGCCATTTCTATAGAGAAAAGTGTATTTTGATTCCGAGAATCTTAACTCTCATCGCACTTCCCATCGCCATTTATTTAACACAAACGTCAATCTGTAAACTTATATTATGTTAAATAATAAAATCTGATTGTAAGTGTTATATTTTATTAAACGTAATTCGCGCTCAGCAACTGCATATACCTTGCTAAGCAGTTTCAGCTTAAACTTTAAACTTTTCATACTTTTTACTATATAAATGGTGTGATAAATGACGTCAACCAAAATAATCTCTAATAAAATAAACTAGTTTATTAGAATTATTAATTCAGTGCTTCTTAATAAAAAACAACCAAGCCGAAAATGGCCACGAATGAGTAAAACTTTTATAAAAATTTACTGTATCCTTAGTCATGTAAATGTATTGTTTTTAGCAATGTGGAATTTTACAAATACACCAAAGATAACTTTTTTATGACAAAAGCACAGAGGGACTTTTACGAATACAATGGATATCTCATTATTCCAAAATTAGTGGATGAGAATCTTTTAGAAGAACGCAAGTAAGTTGTAGGTATATAGATTCCCAAAAAGATTAATTTCAATTTTAGTTTTTTAATTTAACAAATTTTATAATCAAATTTAATCTAACTAAAGAATTTAATGGGAGAATTAAAACAAGAACAAGTTTCATAAACCTTTAACAAAAATTAGGTTATGGAAGGTATAATATATTGCATGATATGAAAAAGATTTATGTTTTGTTAAAAGATTTAGTAATTATCAAGTTTAATAATTGATTTTAATTATTAATTTATTTTATTAATTTGTAAATTTTTTTCACTTTCGTATTTAAACGAATATTTTAGGTTAAGGCATTATACATACAACCATGTTTTAAATTTATAAAATCTCGTCAGTTAAATCTGAATTGATAATAATTCCAAAATTGGCTAGTAAAAAATATATCATTATTTAACCTTCTAATTTTAAAAATTTGAATCTAATATTAATTTCAAAGGTTAATAATATATATAATTTCTATCATTATTTAATAAGATAACTGTAAACTTCTTTTTTACATTATCAAAATTTGTTATCGACATAAATTTACAAATAATAAAACATATTTCACAAATTATTAAATCAATTATAAAAAAAATTTTGTGTTCTATTTCATCTAATTTAAAAAATTAACAATTTTTTCTCGACTAGTTCAATGTACAGAATTTTTGATTAATTAAAAATTTTGGTTAATATTTAATGTCGAATTAAATTTAACTCATAAATTATTTCAATATTTCATGATTTTGACATTTTTTATGTCAAACATTTCTATGATATAAAACTAAATATTCTTGATTATATTACCGAGGAAGTGATGGGCCGGAACAGGTTAACGACCTAACCCATGAAGGAATTGATGATGATGTTATTATCTACATATTTAATTCTAATAACCCATGTATCCATGAAATGCAATATACTATTAATATGATTTTTAATTCTTGCATTACACTAACTGAACAATTAGTCAATCCATTAATGAAATTGGACGTTAATTAAAATATTATGAAATCAGCGCTTAGAGATATTTTGCTAGGAAATTTCAATTAAATAAATAAAACAAAATCTCACTATTCTTGTAATATCGTCGTCACAGCTTATGCATATTTTCGTGGGTGACGTGGTTCAGATTCATTTGACAACCTATATCGAAAAAATAAAACTGGGTCGTACCCAAAAGGATTAATTTTAAATTTTTATTATTAATTTTTTTTTAATTCCAATATTTCAGACAAAGATTTTTGGACATATGCAACGGCATCAAACTGAGTCATGGTCCGTTAATCGTAATGAAAGATTTATCTCTAAAATCGAAAAATGCAAAAGGAGAACATTTAATCGATAAAGTAATTTCTCAAGTGACAATATTATTTTGTAATTAATAACAGCTTAATTCCTCTTAAAACGCATGCATTTAAATACAAGGTGCCCTCGCGACTGCCGAAAATTTTGTGAAATTATTTTTCTAAAATAAATTTTTGTCAAACCCTCTTTGAAACAATTTTTTAAATTTTTACTTTTAAACAGTCAAAACACCGAAAACTTGATTTTTTAGTGTAAATAAATTAATGAAAAAAGTTAAAGAATCAACCCCTCCCACTAAGCCCGTTTACGTAATACTTGAACGCCCCGAACCTGTAACATTAAAACAAAAGTCCTTCAAATTTAACGGGCTACAACTTTTGCCTAGTCAAGTTTTTTTGGAAAACTAACCGATTTTACACAAGAGTTTAGATTTGTACCAAAATTTTATTTCCAAATTTTTCTTATGAAATGTTTTCTATCAACACCCCAGAGATTGTCCACGGTCGCGAAGGGCATTGAGTTATTCTGTTAACTTGTGATTTTATGAGGAAAAAGAAAAGTTTGATCAGTTAATAATAGACAATATAAATTTATACCACCTCTAATTTTTAGATTCAAGATTTTGCTCACGACGAAGTGCTCTTTAAATACATCTGCTACAAACCTATAGTCGATATTGTCTCCAGTATTATTGGACCCAATATAACCACCATCCATAACATGGTAATTAACAAACCACCAAATGCAGACCCAGCCATTTCCAAACATCCTCTGCATCAGGTAAGCCTTCATTTAAATAATATTGCTTTTGGCGATGGTTATCGTCTCTCAAAAATCTTTAGGATTTACATTTCTTTCCGATTCGATCTGCAAATTCACTCGTCGCGTCGTGGACCGCAATGGAACATATTGATGAAAAAAATGGTTGTTTATATGCTATTCCTGGTTCCCATAAAGCAGACCTAAAATATCACGATTATCCATCTGTATGTTATAATAATAATTAAGTTTTGAAATTGTAACCGAAATTTTTTAATTTCAAGAAAGTGAAAAACTTTGCATATCATGAAGTTTTCGGTTTTGAAGATGTTCCTAAGGTAAATCTAGTAATGGAAAAAGGCGATACCGTATTTATTCATCCCCTTTTGGTGCACGGTTCCGGACCTAATGTAACCAAGGTTAACAACATTCCTCGTAATTTTAAAAATGTAATATTGTTTAATATAAAATTTTAGGGATTTAGGAAAGCAATTTCCAGTCATTATGTGGACAGTAATTGTTCTTTCATTAATATTAAAGGAACAACTCGGGAAAAAATAGGGAGAGAAATTGAAGCACTTTACAGCAAAATTTTTGGAACTCGCCTAACATATGAGGTACCTAATACCTAATATTTACCGACTTAAGTGGAAAATTAATAAATTAAAAAAAAAACAGATAAATAAATACAAACTATTTTCTTTTTAAAATTATTGAAATTATATATACTAATTCAAACAAAATTCTTTACTTATAAAAGTTCAATATTGAACTTTTTTTAGACATTTTAAGAAACTTAAAGCACAACGTTGCTGCCAAGCTCCCCAGTATGTATTATTAACCACTGAAATTAATATTGGATTAAAATTTTTAAAATTAAAAGGTTAAATAAACAATAAAACAAAATAATATTATTCGTAAGTTTTCAGCAATGGTTACTGCAACCATCAGGCCTTTAGTAATAATTATTATTATTCATTTAATAGTAAAAAATTAATTGAATAGAAATAATAAAAAAGATTATTATTAGATAATTATTATTAGACGCTTAATATTAAACGTTAAAATTTAATAGTAAGAAATTAAATTAATAGAAATAATAAAAAAGACGTTTAATATTTAATAATTATTATTAAACGTCTGATAACAGCAATAACCATTGCTGAAAGCTTACGAATAATATTTCGTTTTATGGTTTATTTAACCTTTCAATTTTAAAAATTTTAATCTAATATTTTCTTTTTATTTACTAAATTTTTGCGATGTTTCAGGATGCAATGAAAATGAAAAGTAGATTAGTGCGAGGATCACCAGGAAATTTGCAAGCAGTTGGCAGCCATCTTTAAATTTTTACTAATTACTTTTGAAATGAATTTACTAGTTTGTATTTTATATTATGGTTTATATATTTTTTATATTATATTTTAATATGGATTATCATGAAAATAAAAAAAACTATTAACATAAAATATAATAATGCCTGGTTGCACAAACATTTAAACTGCGACTTCGGCTTAAATTTAGACTTAAATAGCATAGGCTTAAATAATATAATCGCAGTTTAAGTGTTTGTGAAACCGGGCTTAAGTGTAAAATTACCAAGTTAAAATCGAGAAGAGTAATGCATAAAATTTTGAGTTGGCTGAAAGAGCGACGGAGGTTGGACTGGAAATCAACGAGCAGAAGACGAAATATATAAAATACAGAGAGCATAGTAAAGAAAATAAGAATAATATCATAAAGCAACAAAAAGATATTAAAGGACGGGAACATAAGTAAAAGAACGAAACTTAGAATTTACAGAAACTTGATAAGGCCCGTGGTGACCTATGCAACAGAAGTGCTCTGCAGTCAAAGAAGGAACAAGAAACGTAGAGAGTATTTAAAAGAAAATTACTAAGAATGATACTGGATACTGATAGGGTAAACAAACCAACAGAAATTGAGAATGAAGATATAGTAAGATAAATAAAGGCGCAATGAATAAGATAGCTGGGACTTGTTATAAGAAGAGAAGACAATGTATTAATAAGAGTGATAATGGAATGGAGGCCGTTGAAGGAAAGACGGAGAGGAAAACCAAAATTTAGATGGTTGGATAGGATTCAACACGATTTGATAGAGATGGGAATTGGTGACTGGAGAAGAATATGTAAAGATAGAATTGTATGGAGAAAAGTGGTGGAGAAAGCCAAATCACATAAAAATCAGAAAGAAGACAGAAAAGAAAAGAAGAGTAATCCACTTCATGAAATGGATTTATCAAGAAAAATAAGGAGGAAAGAAGGAACCAAAGAAGAAGAATGGGACGACTATGTTTTTAAAAGAGTGAAAGTCATTGTAATGTAATGTAATATCTATATGTCATGCCAAGTACTATTAACGACTATGTCGTTTCTGATTTTACGCCATTTGATGTCACGTCCTATATTCTTAATTCGCTTCGGACAAACGTTTAAAAAACTTATTTAAACGCAACAATTCAAAAATTTAAAATGGATAACAATTAACAACAACCTTATGTACATAAAATTATAAAATTTCAAAGTGGCTTCCTTCTGCGTGGATACAGAGCTTTAAACGTCGAATAAAATTTTTGGCTGTTTTTCGTACCTCTTCTAGGGATATTTTGTCCCATTCCTGACGCAAAGATTGTTTTAGTGATTCCAAACTTTTGTGGGGTTTTGCACAAGCTCTGTCCTCTAAAATTGACAATATGGCGTAATCCATTGGGTTGAGATCTGGTGAATATGAACGCCATTCAGTGAAACTGATAATATCAAAAATTGATTCCGCACCATTCATGCGTAGATTTCGCCTTTTGGGTAAATGCAGAGTCTTGTTGAAAGGTCCAATGTTGGTCACAAAAGTGCTGTTGGGCCCATGGAAGAACTACAGCCTCTAAAATAACCTGGTGGTAGATTTCTTTGTTAATTTTTACTCTTTCTTCCTCAAAAACTAAAGGTGTTTTACCGTTAGCACAAATACCGCCCCAAACCATGACAGACTTGGGGTATTGGCGATGAACAACGATGGCAGAAGGTCGGGTGCTTCTTCTGACCAATACCTATCATTTTGACAATTATGAAATTGTTCAATAGTAAAATTTTTCATCAGTAAAACAAAATTTTCCCATTTTTTAGCAGTGGTGCGATATAGAAGAGCACGGCATCGTTGAGTCGTACTCGCTTGTTTTCATCAGTTGGCATTTGGGCTTTTCGCAGCTTATAAGGCTTCTTCTTAAGTTCATTTTAGCTATTCGTCGAGCCGACTCTCGCGTGATTCCGGTTTCACAAGCCACTTCTCGCATCGACAGTCTTGGATTCTTTGAATCCGAAGTGTGATCGGTCTTCCACATTACCAAGTTCTTTGATTCGTTTGATGGCGTCGGAAACGATTGGTCAAGAAATTTTAAGCATTCGAACTATTTCACATTGACGATTTCCAGCTTCAAATAACGATTAAATTGCGGCACGAGTTTTAATATTTGGTAACTCATAAACTGTATGGTTTAAATGTTTCCTTTTTTTTTTCTGATCTTCATAGTTCTTAATCGGATTACCAGATTTTTTTCAGAAAAATTCAGCGATTTTCGCGAAAAAAGAAAAACATGTTTGTCCAGGGTCTTGTGGGTCACTTTGTATTATACATACATATAATATAAAAAAACACTTCAAAAATAAAAATATACCTATAGTTTTTGTATTTTTATGACATAAACCTCTTTTAAATTTCATACGTTTAGATTAGTAAAAGGCAAAAGTAAAAGCAACTCCAAGAAATTAAAGTACGCCACTGGATATAAGGCTTAATAATTCACAAAGTTCGTTAACATAACTTTTGTAAAAAAATATTGTATAAGTAATAATAGATTGTTTTGGAACTGCTGGAAGTCTTGAAATAGAGAGCATAGTATACGAATAATGGGCACGAATGTATGCAGACATATTGTGTTAAGTGCCTTCAAAAGCATTCTTCGAGTTGTTTGCTTGTATTATGTAACTTTTTACCTCCGTGAAATAGTAATTGGTAATAAAATTTTAAAACCGACGCCGACGCCGTTAATCATCACGAATTTTGAAAAATTAATATTAAAAAGCAGATTTTTAATGGGGTTTTTTTATATTCTTCTTTGAACTAATGAATTCTTTACCTAATAAAGTTGAGCACAAAGGTGCGGCTGGTGTGAAAAAATATTTAAGTGTATTTCATTCTTCCTTTGCGTAGGAACGAATCTACTTTATGCAATAATAAAAAAAAGACCACTAAATGGGTGGTTGAGTAATGGGGAAACAATTTAGTCCAAAAAAATCAAGGATGTTGATCTACCTACACAACTGAGGTGAATGATAATTCCAGTAGGTAATTTTAATTAAATCAAGTTTTGATTTCATAGAATTTTCTTTCGCTGCTATAGAAATCGATCGATTTGTTCAAAAAATCATTACGGCGCTCTTTCTAAAAAAATGAAAATAGAAAATCTGACTAAAGACGCATATGTTTCTACATAGAAGTAAACAGACTGGCAGTAAAATTTTGTTAAACACATGCGATTTTCCTCCTTTAAAAATACTGACGGCTGACGGCCCCAAACACAAACGAACAAAAATAAAAATTTCTGTATAAATGCAATGAGACGATCGTAGGTTTAGCGGTTAAGGCCATGGTAACTGATAAGCTACTGGCAAGTTTCAGGTTCAATTTTGCTCTTCTCTCTTCCTATCTATAATATGGTTGTTCCATTTTTGAGCACTCCAGGACAGCATTGGTCAACACTATTTGCCACATTTCCTTTCCTGAAAAAATAAAGGAAGAGTAAGATAGGCGTATTGTTTTAGAAAAAATTACTTTAAAACAGAAAGTACTTGATAGTCTATCGGGGTCACCAGTTTTACAATGTCATCATATGTTGAAAAAATCCAATCCAACCTGGTTGGATTCCAATCATATCATGAATCCAACCATCAACGACATATTTTCTCCTTGAAAAATATTTCTCTCTTAAAGGCAAGGTATATGAGTCTCTTTATTTTTTTTAATTATTATTACACCTTACAATTAAAAAAAAAGAAAAACGCATTTAAATAATAACTTCAAAAATCCTACAACTAAATTTCGAAAGTATATCTTAAAGAATTTTTTACATGACTTTGAAAATCTACATTTTTTCCTTCCTTGGTCATACTTATTTAAAGAAACTCCTTTAAGGAGTCTCCACTCCAAAATTTAACTGCATCATTTTGAAAGTTCAACTGCTATTTTTTAAATTGCAAAGTATAAAATTAATTTTACAATATGGGGTAACCTGTATACCCTACCCTTAAATAATATGTGGTGTTGTACTGAAAATGTACGGAGTACTACAAACCAGTACCGTAACTTTCATAAGCCAAAACATGGACCCTCAGTAACATAAGGAATATTTTTTCAATTGTTTTACATTTAAAATTTGATAGGTTTTACATATTTTGCCTCAAAGTTTAGATAATCTAGAATTTGGTGGCAGTTAAGATACCTGAACTCCGATATTGACAATTTTTAAAGCAAATTATGAAAGATGGGGGCATGTACACATAAAAAAATAAAATTTTCCGTAGGTTCCCAAATTTTGGAGAAAACAGCTGTAAAAATTAATTTGGAATGCTATATTTCCATTGACTCTTTTGAAATTGTAACCCCGTCGTTCAAAAATTAAAAAATTAAATTGAGTGGATTTTATATTTATAATGTATTTGCGAAGTTTGACGCTGCCTTCGGCGTCGCCCACTTGCAAAAACATCTCAATAAAAATCTCTAAATTTTAAATATTTAACGCAGCAGTTACAAGGAACGACTGATACCTCCTCGACCATTGTGTGACAACCAGGTACCACGCAAGGACTGTTAACAGAATGTTTTAAATTATTACGAAATTCTCTTTCATGTGTTTTCTATGGTGATTTGGTGAACTTTAAATTTGAATTGTGAGCTTAATACAGAACCCGCCACGTTCATCCTCACCTTAAAAGTCTTGTAAAAATGTCCTCTTTTGTTTGGTGAAACCATTTCTATAGGTAAAAGTGAACTTTTAAGTTCGAGAATATTAAGTCTCTAGCATAGAATTTAAATCTACCAAATTCAAATAATACATTGGGGAAAGAGAAATCCATTCTTTTTTGCTAAACAGCTCTAGTAATAAACTAGCAAGGTAAAATCGGCCTTTCGGCCGATTTCACTTGTATCTGCGAGGCGCCGACCTGTGGTCGCTCAGGCCTTCGGCCGCGCGGTTTTTCTTGACGTATTACTTTTTTGACATGTATTTTTGGTTTGTATTTGGTGGTTTCACTTTAAAAGAATTTCTTCATGGTAACAGCACGTAATGTAGTATTGGAAAATACTTTTACGACAATGATGTGACATGTGATTAACTTTCGAATCATTCAAATTTTTTAATCTCTCCAAACCCCAAAAAATTTTCTCGACAACGTAGTGACATCTCGTGGAATTCAGTCAACTAATTGGCAATTGTTTATTTCCTTAATTTGCTACAAAAATTTTCATAAATTCTAATGAAAAAGGAAAAGCCGTTTGGTAAGACTTTTAGAAATTAAAAATATTTTTCTCCTTACTAACCGACCAATATTTAATTTGAAAACGGCTGCGTATGCCTCTAACCGAATAGGATTTTTTATATATTTTTTTTCGTGAATCCACCGTTGAAGGTGTGAAGAAAAGTTTTCAAGGGTTACACACCCTTACGATTTTCTCGTGAAAAATAAAATTTATTTATTTTTTATTTATTTCCCTACTAATACTAAACATTTTGCATTAAATTTTTTTTATAAATTTCTTTTCCGTTCGCCCACAAAGTTGGCCCAACTGTGCTTAATTTTAAAATATTGCCAAAATAAGGTTTCCATCCGATTTTATGGCCGGAATTAGTAAAAAAAACTTTATAATTTAGTTATGCCAGCTTACTTAAAATAGAAAATCTTCTTTACAATTAATTGCATCCTTGCTAAGTAATATAGGCTATGTTCAGGCGAAGGTCGCCAAAATATTTTTCCAAATTTTGAAAATTAAATATTTTTTTTATTTCTTCGGCACACACTTGCACAATTAAATCGAAAAGGTGCTATAACATTTTTTCGAAAATCAATCATATTGCGTACAAAACTGATGAGTTTGTTTTCATCTAAAACGCTCCCGGTTTGTATCCAAAATTTTGAAGTCTGCAGTTTTTTTTAGATTGTGCCTTTATTTGGCGTTTTTTGACTAAATGTGTAATACAAATAAATTTCCGACTTTCGAAATCCTATCTGATGTTGCTATCACATTTTAGAATATTTGACGAAAAACACGCATTTCCGTCAAAATGGAGAAAACCATTCAGAATGCATTAGCGTCCTTATTAACCGACCAATATTTAATTTAAAAACGGTTGCGTATGCCTCTAACCGAATAGGATTTTTTATGTATCTTGGGTTTTTTTCGTAAATCCACCGTGAAAAGCGTGAGAAGCGAACGCAATTTTTTTCAAAAGTTTTCAAGGGGTACCCTTATGATTTTCTCGTGAAAAATAAAATTTTTTTAATTTTGAATCAAGCGGGAATTATTTATTTTCCTGCAAATATTGAACATTTTGCAATAAAATTTTTTTATAAATTTCTTTTTGGTTCGTCCACAATGTTGGTCCGACTGTGTTAAATTTTTAAAATACCAACAAAATAATGTTTCTCTCTGATTCTGTCAACGAAAAAAGAGAATAAAAAATTAAAAAATGTATGATGTCTTACCCAAAACAGAAAATCACTTTTAGAAACTTATTGCACTGTTTCCAAGTAAGGTTTGCTTCGTTGCGGCTAGGTTCAGCAAAATATTTTTTCCAAATTTTGAAAATTAAATTTTTTTGTTTCTTCGGCACACTTGCACACCTAAATCGAAAAGATACTATAACATTTTTTCGAAAATCAATCCTATTATGTACAAAACTGATGAGTTTGTTTTCATCTAAAACGCTCCCGGTTTGTATCCAAAATTTTGAAGTCTGCAGTTTTTCTTAGATTGTGCCTTTATTTGGCGTTTTTTGACTAAATGTGTAATACAAATAAATTTCCGACTTTCGAAATGCTATCTGATGTTGCTATCACATTTTAGAATATTTGACGAAAAACACGCATTTCCGTCAAAATGGAGAAAACCATTCAGAATGCATTAGCGTCCTTATTAACCGACCAATATTTAATTTAAAAACGGTTGCGTACGCTTCTAACCGAATAGGATTTTTTATGTATCTTGGGTTTTTTTCGTAAATCTACTGTGGAAAGCGCGAGAAACGAACGCAATTTTTTTCAAAAGTTTTCAAGGGGGTACCCTTATGATTTTTTCGTGAAAAATAAAATTTATTTAATTTTGAATCAAGTGGAATTTATTTATTTCCTACTAATGCCGAACATTTTGCATTAAAATTTTCTCATAAATTTCTTTTTGGTTCGCCCACAATGTTGGCCCGATTCTATTAAATTTTTAAAATACCGACAAAATAAGGTTTCTCTCTGATTCTGTCGACAAAAAAAGGGAAGAAAAAATTATAAAATTTATCATGACCTCTTTCCCAAAACAGAAAATAATTTTTAGAAATTTATTGCACCGTTTCCAAGTAAGTTTCGCTTCGTTGCGGCTAGGTTCAGTAAAATATTTTTTTCCAAATTTTTGATAATTAAACGTTTTTTTGGTTTTTCGCAATTTCTTTTTCTTGATGTAACTTTTAATGTATAAAAATTGTCGTAAATTGTTTTTACTTGAGATTGTCAATTAAATTTGAGCTTATTAGCAAGCTAACGTAATTTAAAAATTAATAGTTTTTGCGTTTTACATAAATTTGCAGGGCCGCGCGAATCTACGACGTCATAATTACATGTTCCGCATGCCTTCTCGAAATTGATCAAATTTTAAATTTGTATATTGCGATTACGCAATAAGGCACCTTTAGGAAAAAATGTCAAGATACCATTTTTGTAGGTTTAATTTTTGTCTCGCCGAAGGTTTTTTGAAATTAAAATTTGGTGCAAAATTACGGCGCGCAGAGCGTTGGCAAAAATCAATCATTTCGGAAACAGAATTGAACCTTCGGAAGCTTGTAACAGGAAAATTAAAGCGAGAAGGTACTTATTTTTTTCCAGATAAGTATCGCAATCTTCGTAAGGACCAAGTAGAAAAAAAGAAATCAAAATTTCGAGCTAGGATAACGGAATTAGGAGCAAAAATAAGTGATCGTTTAAAACCCCATCGAAATGGCGGGGTGCCCTTTTTTTAAGTTTTTAAAATTTTATCGTCGTTAGACCTATCTTGCTCACGTTCTTGCAAAATTTCGACTTTCTATCGCCCGCGGTTTTGCCTACACGTTGCTAAATATAATCTGTACTTTCAAAGCGATAAAATCCCTTAAAAGTTAACGACGACCCTGTTCTTTTTTTCGATAAATGCAAATAAAAGATTTTAAGAGAACAAAATGAAACCAAAAATCGAAAATCGACCGGTAAATAAAAAGTTAAAATAGGAACCCTTCGTAAGGGGCCCTTTTTAAGTTTTAGAATTTTCCTGACTCGTTGGCGGTCGTTCTAGGTGCACCCAAAATTTCAGTTCTAGCTCCGGCAGTTTGGGCTGAATTTCGATGATGAGTGAGTGATGACAAGTAGCTTTATATATAATATTTCTCGTGATATAAAGGGTCTACCAATCAGGGGTTTGTTTTAAATTTTAAAAGAAACACATATTTTGTATGAAAATTTTCTAATTCTCTACTGAAATATGTTGTAGGGGCTTGAACATTTATGAATGGAAAACAATATCCGGTAAATGTCCTCCACGACTACGTTTGCAGACGTCGATTCTTTTAACAAAATTTTCGAATACATTTTGCATAATTGCGAACTTATTTCTCGGATGACGGCTTCGATATTTGTTTTAGTTCTGAAATTGTTTGTGGATTATTCGCGTAAACATTATCTTTCACATAGCCCCACAAAAGAAGTCCAATGGCGTTAAATCACAGGATCTTGCTGGCCAGTTGACGTCACCTTTTCGCGAAATTAAACGCCCGTTAAATTTAGTTTTCAATAGTTGGATTGTTTCTCGCGCTGTATGGCACGTAGCTCCATCCTGTTGAAACCACAAGTCTTCCACACCCATATCATCCAAAATAGGCCATAAAAATTGGTTACCATATCCCTATAGCGAACTCCATTGACAGTAACGAAAGCACCAGCCTCATTTTCGAAAAAATAGGGACCAATGATGCCCCTACCCATAAACCACACCATACAGTGACACGAGATGGATGTAGTGGTTGTTCAACAACTGCTTTTGGATTTTCAGAAGCCCAAATTCGACAATTTTGCTTGTTAACATACCCGTTTAAGTGAAAATGTGCTTCGTCCGAAAAGATGATTTTTTCTGAAAAACAAGCACCACGTTCAATGATCCAATCAGCAAATCTAAGACGTTGAGAATGATCTGCTGGCTTTAATTCTTGTACCAGTTGTATCTTATAAGGCTTTAGAGCTAAATCCTTCCGTAAAATTCGCCATGTGGTCATTGTGGACAGGCCTAATTGTTGAGAACGTCGTGAAACCGATAAATTTGGGTCCTCTGTGACACTTTCACGTACTGCAGCAATATTTTCGATTGAACGACATGGACGAGCACATATTTTTGTGCTTACGTTTACTACTGAACCGGTGGACTCAAATTTTCGCACTAAATTCGCAATTGTAGTCTCAGATGGACGATCGTTACAAATAAAAATATCGCGAATTTTGCGAAATGTAGTCTTCACGGATCGACCATTTTCATAATGGATTTGAATTATCTTAACACGATTTTCGAGCGAAATCAAAGGCATTATATTAAATGTTGACCTTTTATTATACATATGATAAAAAACTGAATAACAGAACTGCCTACTTGACCTATTTCAACCAAATTTAAAACAAACCCCTGATTGGTAGACCCTTTATTAATCGTATGGGTTCATACTTATACTCGCTAGAAAAGTAATATTCCGTATTAAACAAAATTCTTTAAGTTTGTGATTGCTCGATTCAGTTCCGAGATTTAGCGCATAAAGATGGACGTCAACAAAGAAAACTCATAACAAATTTTATGGTCTCAATACTGTTACAGCCAATCATTTCGAAAAGAATCATCTACCAAGAGCTGATTCCACAGGGCCAAACACTAAATTTGAACCTCTCCTACAGTCCGTATTTTGTTTGGACCATTTGAAACTAGCGATTGACCACAAGTGGTCAGAATTGGCAATAGGAGGAGAGTTGTGTTTCATCGGAACACAACCAGGAGTTTATGCCTTCATCTTATAGTTCAAACCTGGCAAGCGATTACCATCTTTCTTTGTCATTGCAAAACTTCCTTGGTAATAAAAAATTATCCCCAAGAGGAGATTCCTCCATCAAGAGACGGATTTGAAGTCGGATTTTTTTGCCAATAAAAACCTCGTCTATGAAAGGGCGTCTATGAAAGAGGCATCATGAAATTACTTTTAAAATGACGACAAATTGTAGAACAGAACGGTGCATATTTGACCCAAATCGAACAATCTTAACTATGAGACCTTGAAATAAAAAATAACGGTTTTTCAACGTTATTATATTTATGTACTGAAATTATATACAGGGTGTTCCGTGACCGTAGAAAAGCTTTAAAGTGGTGATAAAGGGCACTTTTCTAAGAAAAATTTTACATGAAATTTTTGTCCAAGTCGAAACCCTCGGGAGGACCGCCTTTAAAGGAATTTTTTGAATTTTTGATTTAAAACGGCCATAGCTCCAAAATTATTGATTTTTTAGACTTAATGAATTAGAACTTTTTTAAGGATCACTCACTTATCTACAAATTAGGTTATAACCCATTATTGTTTAAAATCAACGGATTTCGAGTTATAAATTAAATTAAGGGAAAAAATGTTATAAAAATTCAGGTTTTATTTTTTTTACTTTTCTTGCAAACCCTGTATTTCTTAAATGAAACGTCTTAGAATAAACTAACGGTCTAAACCGGATAGGAAATTTAACTGGCTACAACTTTTAATAAATAAATTTTTATGAAAAACCAACCATTTTCACAGAAATACGTTTTAACGTTAAAACAACTGCTAAAAATCAAATTGAGATTTTTAGCCATTTTGTGAATTTATTTTCTTACCGATACCTTGTTCATTATTTTCAGAATTTCTGTAAAAACGGTTGGTTCCCAAAAAATTTATTTGATCAAAGTTGTAGCCCGTTAAATTCCCTATGTGGTTTGCACCGTTAGTTTTTTCTAAGACGCTTCGTTTAAAAAATACGGGGTTTGTAAGAACAAAAAATAAAACCTAAAATTATTTAACATTTTTTCCCTTAATTTAATTTATAACTCGAAATCCCTTGATTCTAGACTATAAGGGTTTAAACCTAATTTGTAGATATGCGAGTGATGTTTAAAAAAGTTCTAATTTATTAAGTTTAAAAAATCATAATATGGAGTTATGGCCGTTTAAAATCAGAAATTCAAAAAATTGTTTAAAGGGTTTGGGCTTGGACAAAAATTTTATTTGAAAATTTGTTTTAGTTAGAAAAGTGTTCTTTATCACCTCCTCAAAGGTTTTGCACAGTTACGGGGAAACCCTGTATATCATTAACCTCTGAAATTAATATTTATGTACAGGGAGGCTTATAAAAGATTTTAATTTCGCGCAAACGATGCATTGTGCACGCATTGCATATTTGCATTGCAAATTTGTAGATCTAAAAGCTCAAATTTGGTAATAGAAACTAACAAGAACTGGCAGGAAGATCAATTATAAATCAAAATCTTTGGCAGGTTTGTGACTTGTGTCACACAGATACGTGGAGTACAAGGCAGCTCTGTATCATCAACGAAAGTCAATAAGTTAGACAGACATTTTGCATTACATTTACAGTTTTACGTTGAATCCTAATCACGGTTCAAAAAAACTGGCGCATTCTCATCTGGATTCGACCCCGTTTATCAGGCGTGAAGTAAAAACTTCTTTGTCATCCTCGTGGCTTTCGGAAAACCGGGCCTTTGACCCACACGTCTTCCAGCTGTAGAAAACATTAGAGATTACAATGCCAAATGGAGCCAGTTCAGAGAGTGCTTAATCGTGGCAGCACACACATCCGGACTAAGATGGAAGATTAATTTAGTCAGTTCAGCACGAATTACTGATACCGATGATTAGTGGATCTTTGTTAACACAGAATCCAAACCGTGACGCAGAAGCTCGGCACCCCACTGAGATTCGAATACAGTACCCCATAGTCTACATGCCCTAACCTGGTAAGCTGGAGTAAGACATCTGTACGTTGACCAAGCCGTGAAATAGGAATTTCAAAGCACTTTATATACAGTAGATTTCGGATAATTGGGTCATCGGTTAATCAGGACAACCTTGACGCGATCAATTTTTCTTGTTTGAGGCTTCCATCAATAATTG
This sequence comes from Lycocerus yunnanus, assembly GCA_036346125.1. NCBI lineage: Eukaryota > Metazoa > Arthropoda > Insecta > Coleoptera > Cantharidae > Lycocerus > Lycocerus yunnanus. Next base: position 10,841,767 of record JARFIX010000013.1, read on the forward strand.
GTTTCCATTCCTATCATAGAACTAGATTTATTTTAGATTGAATGAAAGTGTCAATGATAAGATTAGAAGAAGATTGCATGGAGAGAATGAGAAAAAGAGCGAAATAGAGATAAAATATTCCTTTTGATTGAGGATGATAGCACTTGGTATGGTGGTACTGTACCTTTGCAGTTACTACACTTCCTGAGGCCTCTTTTTGTAGGAATTGGAATTTCTTCAGTATTTTTTCTTTGTTCCAAACGGCTTTCTCAAATTGTAGCACTTCTGGTATAGCATCTTTGCCATAAAAAGATAATATTGCAAAATAATATGGAAAGGTAAGAAAATGGTAGGATTTGTTAAAGAGTACCCGTAGAATAATTCAGATGTATTTGAATGTTCAGCATATGCACAGAAGCAATAGCAGAAAAACTAAGTCAGTAGTTACTTAGATGTAAAAATCTAGTTTGGAAACTATTTCAAGATTTCACTTTTCGCTTAGTTGTAATTTTCTAAAATGCCAGCTTTTTAACAGCTTTTAGTGCTAATGTTTTGAACTGCATTGTTCCACCTCTTTGAAAGCGCTTCGAAACGGCTTTCCATTGTTGAGTGCGTTTACTCTTTCATTCATAACAGCATAAAAGAAATTTCTACTTCATCGGCGAGTAAATGCGGAAGTATACGATTACAATTTGAGTGGGACGTTTAAACATGAATTTATTATTCTCGATTTAGTATAAGGTTGACATTCGCTTATGAATTGACTCGCTTATTTGTTGCAAAACTTGTTTATTTATCAACGGCACGACTTACGATTCACGAGTTTTTGGTCACACATTTACAATGTGAATTTTTAAAGTGATTTTAATTGTTGTCTCAAAAATTAAATCCGTTTTTGTATAACAGGTGCGATTTTTTAAATATAACAGTTCCAAATAGGTAAGTTTACTTTGATTACCTACATTTTGACCTGTTTTTTGAACTTTTAACATTTTTCTTCTTTAATTGAATTATCACAACGATTTAATTAGGCACCTAAATTTTCGAGATATCGATTTATTTTTTTTTAAAGGTCCCTTTAAAGGGCTCAAGAATGATGAATGATGGTCGCGTGGTCCAGCGAGTCCCTTTTGATTGCAATAGCAGAGGTCTTCTAGACTTAATTAATTTCTATTCAAAAAACTTTAAAGCGTTTATCTCAAAACTACTTTTTGGGGTTGGCCGGAAAGATTTACTCAGACAATTTTCAACCGATTGACTTGAAATTTGGAAGATATCTTCAAATACATTGTCTAGAAAGTACGTAGGATTTTTTTTATTGCATAGTTCATTTGTTATTAACAATTATCTGACGATTTTTAGGCAAATTCTTCACTTTCCACTTTAGAAGTGCGCCATTTTGTCAAAAATCAATGTATCGAAAAATTACGTACTTTCTAGCTATAGTTATATAATCGAAAAATTAACGCCTAATCATGATTCATTAAATTGGAGCTGTTCTTCCGGCCGTGGAGCATTGAAAAAAGACGTTGTCGCAAAACGCTGTACCGCTGCCATTTTGAAATAAATTGCCTCAAAAAATATTGTATACAGTTAATGATATGTATAATAAAGTTTCATTTGTGTAATCTCGATTTATTTTAATACTTCTGGAAAAATTCCAAAGCCTTTTTTCAGCCTCTGGTGGCCTAACTTTAATTGAAAGATGCAAGTATGAGACCGATTAAAAATTTTCCCGACAATTTAAGTATTATTAGATCAACAATTGAAAATTACGAGATTTTTTAATTAACGCAATAATGATTAATTTAGAAAACTTAATTAAGTAATTACATTAATTCAAAACAACATCAATTTTAATAAATCGTTCACTTATAATTGATATATGATCGATTATTGCGATTATTATATAAAACAAAGGGTAATTTATCGTGCGACGTTTCGAACTTATCTTAGTTCATCTTCAAAACTATAAAATATACCCCTTCTTCTTAATTATTTTCCAAAAAGCAATTTACTATAAATAGTTAATTATATTCGTAAATTTTCTAGCCTTGACGATGAGCTAATCAAAATTCGAAACGTCGTCGTCACGATATTATATCAAGTTGTTTTATTAACCCACCCCATATATGATAATTTAAAGTTTATAAAAGTAAAGGTTAAACTTTTGAAAAAATTATCGATTATAGGTGCGGGGGCGTATAGTTAAGCAGTTTTTAATTTAAAAAACTGCATCGATAATTATCATTCAATTAATTGGACTTTCGTAACCGGTAATTAAAATTTACCTTAAGTGAAAGTGCATTTTTTCAGGTTCCTTTTTACGTCCTTAATACTACTAGAAGATCTATTAAAAGTGTGGGTGCTCAAAATTCGAATTTCTTCCCACGTAAATAATAAATTTTGAAAGGAATTTGATTTGATTTTTATTGTGATTTTATTTTTATAAAAATTTGTAATTTAAATTTTTTCAAGCTGTTATCACAGGGGGCGGTTGACACATCAAGTATTAATTTCACATTTGCCTGCAGTTGCGATTAAAAATAATAATAAATTTATCATAACTGAACAATTGGAAATCCTGCATTACCACCACACGTCCCCTCGATAGGGTACAGTTAGTTTTGTGCATATTTAATATTATAGCACGCAATATGAATTAAAACGGGAGGCCCCTTTTCCCTTCCTTATTTCGAGCTTCGATTTAAATGGGTTAATTGTGTTAAAGGTCCTGTTGACATTTTAATACGTTCCTAAAAATATATAGAGTGAAAGAAAGGTTAGTAGTCTCATAATGGATCAAATTGCTGTGATTTATGTGAACCGGTCACTATTAATACATTTCGAAAGCAATTTGCAATTGATTTAAAACAGTCACAGTCTGAGTTTATTTCTATTTTTACTGTGCTCACTGTATTACATTTAAATAATTTTATCTTTATGGTAATAAAATAAACTCGAGGACATTTGTATGTATTTAACTTTTTTAGTGCGTCACTTGCTCTGGTACAAAATGTGTGTTGTATAATACTACATTGCGATAAGAATTTAATTTAATTGATAACAAAATTACCATTTTGTGCTCATTTAAGTGAACATGTAGTAACGGTACCAAAGAACTAGCGTATTTAGTAGTAATCGTTATTTACACAACTCACGTTTCAAACGTTTAAATATCCTTTAAGTCAAAAAACTCGATGGAAGTTATTGATCCTTCAATCAAAAACTTTTAATTAAAATTACTAACACATACATTGCATTACCAACTTACACAAATATTACAAATGTTGTAATATTTACATAATAAGTTTTGCATCTCCCCGACTCAAACAACGTCCAAAGCTTTTTCTATAATTTTTGACTTTTCGTTTAAATTAAGTTTTTCAATTTTTTGTATACCATGTACACAGTAGGCATTTAAGTATTATTTAAGAAGGGAGATTTTTTTCAAAGAAAAATGTCGTCATGTTGAAAAATAATATAGTTATACTATAAACAAACAAGTTTTGCAGATGAAAACCTTTTTGTAAAGATAAAATTCATATTATATACAATCAATAATTTATTTACAGAATGAGGTTTGAATATTTTCAAAAATTCCTGACAGTAATTAACAGATTTTACAAAAACTATTATGTCATTCCATGCTTTATTATAATATACGCAGTTTAATTCTAGAATTTCAGTACTACAGCAACATTGTTTTGGTTTTTTTAGAGTTTTTTCTTTATCTATTGTCACCCCATCTATTGACGACTTATTATCTTTTTATAAAATATTTCCCTCTTAAGGGCAGAAGTCTTTTCATTTTTCTTTTAAATTATTATTACACCTGCAATTTAAAAAAAAAAGAAAATTCACTTTTAAATAACTTCCGAAATGCTACAGCTAAATTTCGAAAAATATTTTAAAGGATTTTCTTATGTGACTTTGAAAAATAAAATACGCCCATCATTTTTACTTTTCATGGTCATATTTAAAGAAACTCCTTAAAACTGCATAATTTTTGAAAGTTTAACTGCTATTTTTTAGAATTATTTTTTTAAATTGTAAAGTATAAAATTAATTTTACAAAATAGGGTAACTGTATACCCACCTTTAATTTGTAGTGTCGTACTGAAAATGTACGGTGTACCACAAACAATACCGTAACTTCATAAACCTAAACATGGACCATCAGGAATATTTTTCCATTGTTCTACAGTCAAAATTTTCCTCCAAGTTTAGATAATCTAGAATTTGGTGATGGCAGTTAGAATACCCGAACTCCGATTTTGAAGATTTTAAAGCAAATTATGAAAGATAAGGAGCTAATTAACACAAAAGAATAAATTTTGGGGTTGGCCCACAAATTCTGGAAAACAGGTTAAAAATTAATTTAAAATGCAATATTCGCATCGGCTTTCTTAAAATTGTAATCCACCATCGAAAATTAAAAATTTAATTTTAGTGGATTTATATTATACAATGTATTTGCGGAAGGTTGACGCCGCCTACGGCGTCGCCCTCTTGAAAAAAGATCTCCGATGCGCGAGAAAACTCGACATTTTGAATCTTTTACGCAATATATGCGAGAAGCAACTGATACCTCTTCGAATAATTCTCTTTCGTGTGATTCTTACGGGCATTTGGTGAACTTCAAATTTGAATTATGGATTTAATCTACCACCAAATTCATCCTTACCTTATAAATCATGTAAATAGGTAGAGTTCGATTTACCGGACTCTAAAATACACTTTCCTATAGAAATGGCTTTACCAAACGAAAGAACACAAAATACAAGTCTTTAAGGTGAGGATCAATTTTGTAGTTGTAATAAGCCACAATTTAATTTTGAAAATTGCAATTTTATAATAAATACATGTAGTGTATTTGTGTATTAAAATGCCAAATATGGAATACATTCTGTTGGCGGTACTTGCCGTTTCATATACGTGAATAGCCCATAGGGCGGCGCTAACTAGAGCAGAGTCAGTCGCTCTCTGAGATCCGTCGCGTCAACTTTCAAACTTTTGAGTTAGAGCCGCTTAAATGTTTTAAAGTTTAGCGTGTAAAAACCGCTTGAAGGTTCGCGCCGGGACGGCGTCGGAGGTGCGGAGAGTAGGTTTTGATAGCGCAACCACCTCGAAACGAATTCACACAAAAGTGACTTTTTTCGGAAATTTGTTGTCCGATCACAAATTTAATTCTTTTATTAGCTAATTACACCATTATCTTTCATAATTCGTTGTAAAAACGAGATTCTGGTATATTTACAGTCGCCACAACCTCTTTCAATTTTGGGGCGGGGTTACACTTCAAAGAGCCAATGATAAAATTGCATTCAAATTAACTTTAAAGCCGTTTTTTCAAAATTGTGTGAACCGACCGCAAATTTTATTTTTATACGCTAATTAGACCCTCATCTTTCATAATCCACTTCAAAATGGTAAAATCCCGTTCCGGTAATTCGAACCGCACTCCATGTAAATATCTTCTCTTTCGTTTGGTGAAGCCATTTCTATAGGAAAAAGTGAACTTTTGAGTTCTGCAATATTGATCTCTAGCCTAGAATTTAAATCCAACAAAACCAAGTACAGTCAAACCTGGTTAAGAGAGAATTCAAGGGACCGTCATTTTTTTTTCGCTTATAGAGGTTTCTCACTAATCCGAGTTTCTAGCTTATAGAGGTACAAGAGAAGTCTCTCTCACTTACAGAGGTTATTTAATAATATGCAAAATATGCAAAAAAAAGTGCAAGTAATATTTATCAACTGTACTTAGCATTACAAATTAGTGAGGATAGTTGATTATATTCTTCGAACTACATATAATAACTGTATAAGAAAACAAAAACACACACAGTTCCTGAAAATAAAGAATGAGTCATACATTGCTAGTATTAAATTGTCGCTTATAGAGGTTCAGGCACGAGACTCTCAGTTATAGAGGTCAGGGCGAGAAAAAGACTGTCGCTTATACAGGTTTTACTTCTCACTTATAGAGGTTTTGGGGGTCAAAGTTCGGGACCTGAGAATTATTCTCACTTATAGAGTTTTCTCGCTTACCCAGTTCTCTCTTACTCAGGTTTGACTGTATATGAATCCATGATAAGACCGGTAATCACTTATGAGCGAAAACACTGTGTTTATCGCAACACGATGCGAAAATATTGAGAAGACCTGAGAGAAAAATATTGAGAACAGTTTTGGGACCAAAAATGGAAAGCGACGAAAAGAAAACGAGAAAAAATAAAGAAGTTTTGCAGGAATGTGATAGTGTGGACCTAATAACGAGTAAGATGACTGGGTCATATAATGCAAAGCGCAATCAATAGAATCACACTATGGAGATCCACAGAGGACAGAGCGAGGGGCAGACCAAAAGTAAGATGGTGGAATCGGGTGACCAGCGATCTCAATGTGAGAGACTGGAGGGATAGGTTTGGTGATAGACAGGGTGGAGAGTGATCCTCCCCAGCAAACGGATTTTGTAAATCCTAGATAAAGTTAGCCATATTCATAATGAATGTAGTGCTTTAATAGTAATAATAATAAAGCCAAATAATAGATTGGGGAAAAATAAAACCATTATTTTCGCTAAATTCATCCTCACCTTATAAATCTTGTAAATATTTTCTCTTTGTTTGGTGAAGCCATTTCTATGATATATTTTTGTGATGTATTGATCGCATAGGTTCATACTTATCCTCGTTGGAAAGGTAACATTCCGTACTAAAAAAAATCTTTAACGGTTTTCTGATTTATTGATTCAGTTGCGAGATTTAGTGTGTAAAAGACGTCAACTTAGAGAAAACTCGGTATATTTTATAATGTTGCTTTGATAAAGACGAAACAGCAAGCCAGGTAGTTGAAATTGTGAATGCTATTTATTGTCCCAATACAGTCCCAACCTATCATACGCAATTTTGATTTCATCGATTCCGGTCCGGGTTAGAGTTAAAATTCCCGAACTCGAAAATATACTTTTTCCTATAGAAATGGCTTCACCAAACGAAAGAGAGCTATTTTAGAAGTTTTAAGATGTAAGATGAATTTGGTGCGTCTTTTAATAAGCTCACAATTTAAATTTGAAGATTATGAATTTCCCATATGTAAGAGTATTATTGCACAATAATATGCCATATATGGAAAACATTTTACCACCAGTGCCTGCGTTAAGCTACTAATCGTTCCCTGCTATTTGTCGGCCCAAAAACCACATCTTACCGAGTAGGAGAAGTCTGAGGAATATTTCTAGCTAGGAAAGCTACTGTCAAAATGGCTTGAAACGACCGGAGCAAAGTGGAAGCTGCGGAAAGTCGGTTATTACCAACGTAACTACGCCAAATCTCAGATTCACCCTAAAAGTGTATTTTTTTCAAAATTTGTATTCCGACTACAAATTTCATTTTTTTTATCTGTTAATTATGCCGTCATCTTTCATAATTCACTTTACAAATATAGATTCGAGTATCCTAACTGCCAGTAAAATTTATTTTAATTTCGATGGGTGGGGTTACAGTTTAAAAGGGCTAATGAGAACATTTCATTCCAAATTAATTTTTAAAGCCGTTTTTTTTTAAATTTTGTTTACCGACTGCAATTTTTTTTATCTGCTAATTAGACTTTCATCTTTTATAAATCGCTTTAAAAATGGTAAAAATCTAGATTCGGGTATCTAAACTGTCGTCCCGGTTCAGTTTGGACTGGAAAGAAATCTTCTACCAGAACTGATTTCATATGGTCAAACACTAAATTCAGACCTCTACTGCTAACAATTTCACCGTTTGAAGCTAGCGATCGACCAAAGCGCCCAGAATTGGTTAATAGAAGAGATGTTGTGTTCCATCAGGACAACGCCAGGCCACATACTTGCCAGAAGCTCCGCTGAGTAGTTTTAATGCATTCACCTTATAGTCCGGACCTGACACCAAGCGATTATCATCTTTTATTGTCAAGTTTTTTGCTAATAAAACCCTGGGCTTCTATGTAAGAGGCGTCGTGAAATTATCTGTAAAATGACGACAAATTGAAAACAAAATGGTAATTCGTTCAAGACATGGAGTATGGAACGTAATCTTGGTATTCGTTAAAATATCTCTAACTGCAGGGTGAGCTTTCATCAAACATGATTCAATTTTCAAGTTGCCAAAGATCTCTAAATTTTTAAAGTAACTCTAAATGACGAAAATGCTTTTTTATTCTGAAATTCTGAAACTGGAAATTTTTCATAAATTGGTTAAAAATTATTTTCTCAATTTTTCTTCAAATCGTTTAAAGAAAAGTAAAACGAAAAGGCAGTAACAATTTAAAATGGTAACCCACTGAAGATTAAAACAGGAAGTTAAAGAAGGGTTAGCTAGATTTTCCCCATTCACTGGGTTTTGATAGAAACTTTAATTTGGTTTTTAATTATCAAATAAAAAAATAGAACAGTCTAAACAAAAAAAAGACAACAAAGATCAATTATAAAAAAATGAAGAAGAAAGTACCAAGCTAATAAAGCAAATAATATTCTTCGCAGATAAATCAGATCGTGGGGGTGGGAAAATCGTTACGTTCACTTCCTCACGCTAAATTCAAGCAACACCATTAACGCAACCCATTATCTTTCGATATCGAAGCTGTAGAACTAAAAGAAGTTCACTTTCTTTATTTTATTTTTATTTTATTGTATTAAAATTAATTTAATTTTGATGGTACGCGGAGTTGAATGAACTGTAACAAACTAATAAAAGCGATGTTCTATTAAACAGTAGTAACTAAAAACCAAAACTTTTAGTTTAATTTTATCGCGCGTCAATATCCTGCAGTAGGAAACATAAATAAAATAAATAAAAAAATAATTTACAAATAAACTTTGTGTTTGGACTTTTATTGTTTCTAAATCGTTTTGAACTAATTTTAGATTCGTATCTGGCGTGGATAGAGATTGTATGGATTGAGTTTTGTTTTACTTACCAGGTTGATGTTTCGAGTCAATTAGCATAACAAAATCAATCAAATGGTTTAGTTTGATTAAAAAACTTGATTTATTAAGTTTAAATTGGCCGTTAAAATGATCCAATTTAGTGTGGGTTTTGTTATACCAACAACTCGTTAAATTATTCAAACAATTTGATGGTTTAAATTTTTTATTGGATATTTCCTGCAAAATACGATTTAGTTTCGTCCCATCGAGATTTGTCTTCTACGGGTCAAAACTAAAACTGTTGATGGAAGTCTGCCGGTAAACCGCACGAGGCCATTCACCAGCAATTTAAAGAAGGCAAAAGTGGCCAAAACTGAGTAACATCAGCATTTTTGAATAACGGCAAGCACGAGATGAAGCTGAAAATTTGCATAAGAACTATTTCAAGTTTATCTTGATGTCCTTCAGTTTAGTCAAGTGCTTCCATGCAGTGGAGCCTCAGTAGCCTCTTTTGTGGTCAGGTAACTCGAAAAGGTGACAGGTTTACGTTCCAACTAAAATTAGAATGCACCATGCTAAAACCGTTGGCCCCAAAAAAACGATCAAAAGTACGAAAATGAAAAAAAACGCTTGTGGTTTTGACTTCATAGTGTTTGCTCATTTTGTCAATGAATCATTTTATCTGGGAGAAATAACCAAATAGCTGTGCAGTTCATTTCTGGTTTGAGGAGAACTTCCTCTTCCCATAATAACAATACACCATAATTTTTATGCAACAAGTCACACGCTGCTTAATTTTATTCCGAGCAACACCCGGATATAAAATGATGAAGCAACTTTTCAATTGCAACAGAATGAAGTACTTGGTATATTAAATTGATGCGAGAATTTTATCAATATTTCCAATTGACCAAGTGTGATTGTATGGGTAAGCCCACCCAGAGAGATCGAGACATTGAACTTGTGGTTTGAAAGGCAAGGCTAAAATAAGACAATGTTGTTTTTATATTATTTTATTATAATACTTAATTTATACATAATGCTATCTCGACTTTAGCACTATTACATCAAAAGGTTAAAGCGCAAAAAAATAAATTTTCCCAAGTTTTACTAAAATAACTCAAGTTATAAAAATTTATTTACCTTAATTTGCAATTGTTTATTCAAATTTTTTATTTGATTATTTTGCTTTCTAAAATCTAGAAATCGGCACGAAATTTCAATTAATTTAAATGATCACACGACCAAGAGCAATATTTTTCGTGGCAAGAATTTTATTATGCTTATGTAGTTCAGTTATTCAAAATTAATTTTTGTTACCCTCTCAGCACCCTTAACCATTAATATGTTTTTGGATATTTTATTTTACTTTATTTTATTTTTATTAGCTGCTGTATTAGGTAATTTAATTGACCTTGATTCCCCCCACAATAACAACTGTCAAGTCAACTGCATTTTTTAAATAAATAAAAGGTGAGGTTTTCTTCTTTTCTTGTATTTCAATAATTGCAAAATATTCCTGCTAAATTTAAAATTACTCTCTTTAAAAATAAAACAAACCCCCCGCTTTTCTAAATAATTTATCAAAAAAATTGTATTGAAAAATTTGAGATGCTATTAGCTACTTTGGTATCAAAATAACTTCAAAATTTTTTGAGTCATTTTTGAAACGTACCGGATACCGCGCCCTTAAATTCAATTATTGTTTTATGAATTTTAAGAAATTTTGCATCATATCTTACGGTATATTCAACACAAAATTTGACCTTGAGCGTCATACAGGATGAGAATAATAAAATGACTCAATAAAAGTTTTGCGAATTTTAACATTTTTTTCAACTGTGAAATGTCCAATAAATCACTAAAATTTTAATTTTTAAAATTTAATAACGATAATTTTACAGGTTAAAAATTTATATATTACACATTTTGGTTTCAAAAATTTTAAAAATGCAGTAACACAAAAAGGTTACGAGGTTTGTTTGTCAAGTAAACAGTTCCGAGTTCCTGACATTGACTTTCAAATGAATAAATCCTTGTTAGCTTTAAACTCTTTCTCCAAAACGTGTTATAATATATGCTTAGGTTATTTACAGGCCTTCCTGAACGCCGTTTTTATTTTTAACTTTGCCATTCACATCTTGAATATTTTACACGAATTTAATGATTTTCGAAAAATTCAAATCAAATTTTAACTTAACAGAACAATTGCAATTTAATTAAATAAAGTAAATTGAAATTGCGTCGATTGTGTGATATATTTGCCATAGATCATTTCTTTACAATGCATATCCAAAGTTTAGCTCGATACTATGGCAGTGGCAGCGTCTTCCGCATAGAATACAGAATAGTAGTTAGGTTTTGTGTTAAACTTTGAAAATATTTTATGAATGATAACAGTGCCGTTATCATAGTCTTTCACCTGGTAGAAACTCGAAAGTTATGATTTTTCTTTGTTTGATTTTTTTTGATTGATTCTTTTTTGTGAAATAAATAATTAAAAGCATGGCATACAGACGAGTTTATTTTTAAGTAAATAATTTTTCAAGTTATTAAACATTAATTTGGAAGTATTAGGTAATAAATTATTTTGTATAATTAATTAACCATTACCGCGGTATAATTTCACATGGTCATATTTAACTCAAGCGAATGGATTATGCAATTTTGTTTGTTGATCGCAAATGCTATAAACAAATTTATCTTCACTTATGGTATTTATTTTATTTAAAAAAATAATTAAAATAATTTTTAACCTGTGAAGCATAGCAGTGAAGTGATAGCAGCAAACTATTGCTGAAGACAAACAAAAATCATTTAAATATCCTGTTGATTTTTAAATTATAATTTACTACTCATTTTAACAAAATAAAAAATTCTAAATAAATTAGTACTTACCTACCACACAAGAATTAATAATTAGTTAAAAATTATTTTTGTTTTTCATTTTATTTCAGTGCTTATGAAGAAAATCATTTTCTTTGCGCACTTATATCACAAAATGCTATTATTATGTAGATTAATATAATGTGTACAAAGAGCTTAAATTAAAATAAAACATTAAATGTTTTTACTATTCAATGTTAAAAACTATTCAATTTACTTGATAAATTTTTTATATGAAAAATTTAAATATTATAAGAAAAATATAAAAAAAAATATTTACAAAAGATAATAAATTATTAACTTTACATCAAGTGTCATTTATCATGACATACAAATGTCATTACAATGTTTCACTACATGATGTTTAATTTTTTATTTAAAAATTTAGGGAGCGGCTAGTTGCCCTTATGAGCGGGCGGACGGGCTGTGTGGTACGGGAAACGACATAAAATCGTGATATTTACAATTCCAAATCTAAAAAATAAATTGATTATAATCACTTCATATTTTTTTGAGCCTAGGAATTTTTGTTTAGTGAAATTGTTCTTTAGAAAATTTCGAACAATAAATATTTACTTGTCATAAATGGGCAGATAAACTACACAATTAATTTATAATGTTCTAAATTATTATTACTATAGTTTTTTGTTTTAATTAAATTATCAAAAAATACGGATAACGAAATTTGTAGATTAATTGAATATGAAAAACACCGCAACCGATATTTGATAAAACTAATGTAGACAGTGGTTGTTAAACTGTAGGTCGTTTCTCATTTTATTTATTAAACTTTGCCGGAAATTAATTATTCATTTAACCGGTAAATTTTTTATTATTGTATTTTGGTTTTGTATAAAATTACCGGGTTCTTGCACCGCAAACCAGCCGAAATAATTAAGTAGCAGTGTTAAATTTGCAAATTCATAAAAAACAAATTACACCCCCAGAAAAAAAGTTATAAGTCTGAAAACGCCGTTTTGAATATTTGAAAGTTTATAAAATAATCACATTTTTTTTTAGATAAATGTGATTTTTTTATAATAACAATTGAGAATATTAATAGGTAGGGATTATTTTATTGTAACAAAAGCATCTTTCAGTTTGAACCTTTGGAGTTATACCCCTTTTTAGTTGACAAAAGTACCATGTTTGGCGGTTTTTAGCGGGAATAATTATTAGAATATCGATAATATGATTTTTTTACAGATAGAACTTGATGAGACGAATTTTTTGGTATATCTAACTCAAAAAGTCACTTTTTGGACTTATACCCCTTTTTTTCTGGGGGTACGAAATGTTTTAATACTTTTTCTTATACAAATAAAATAGTTATGACAAAGTTAAATCAAAGTTTGTAACAGGAATAATTTAATATCATAATAGTTATTTATGTATTAAGAGCAGAAAATATTATACTGCTGATAGAGAAATAAATTTGGCATCGTACGATAGCGAAAAATTTATTTTGTAGTCGACAATTTACACACAAGACGATAGCAAACATTCTGTTATTTTTAATATTCACTTCTATTTGCTAATTTTTACTTTTACACGTAAAGAATGTGAAGGTTAGTTGCACGTTGTGCATATTTGAATTACATTTAATAATTGGAAGAAACGAGTAACATTTTTACTGAACTGCTTAAAAGCGGAAAGTCTTCGGCCTAAAGGCGTTAATTAAAATTACTTTACGTTAATTAACGTTTTCTAAAGAACACGTTAATTTTGCAAACGTCAAATCATGTTGCTTTTGGAATCATTTCTATTGAGTGAGCAATAAGATATTTACCTCAGACTACACAAATCTTCTCAAATTAGAATCAAAGTTTACCACTTGAAAAAACTTGGTTTTTTATTTAGTTAAATAAAATTCTTCGTTCGTTCAATCGCATTAAAAGTGGCTGTGAGATAATCACAGTACCGTATTATGATGAATTCCTTTAGAAAATAAGTATAAGCCCTATGTTATAGTCATAGACCTATGCCGAGAGCGTTTTAGGGGAAAGGATCCAGCGCGACCACTGTTCTGGCGTTTTGGGCTTCGTGCGCAATATTCATTGAAAATCGTGTAAAGTTTTTAGCCAACAGTAATAACAAATTTAGTCTAGTTTCAATGTTGACACAATTGCTTACGGGGTAATCATCTCAAGAAATGGCTCCTTATTTTTTCAAATGAGATAATTTTCAAATTTTTGTCGAGGAGCCATTTTTAAATAGGATTTAACGGTTATAGCCCAACAGAGAGCCTTCCGGCGAAAGGACTGGCTGGACCCTGGCTCCGCAATAGCGTATATTAAAAACATAAAGTCGAATTCGCAGGTATTCGGAATTCGTGCGTCGGGCCGAAACGTCGCGTCGTCTTAGGTTACCACACCGTGGTGGAGCTCCGGGCGTCCTCCGTTCCGAGACGCATGCGGAGTAGACAGTTAAACTTATCAATCCGACATTCGGTTTTCGCATGTCGCGTAGGGTCTTCCTTTTATGATACCACGACGTGTCGACGATCCGCGCGTCCTCCGATCCGAGACGTTCGAGATTTATTGGGTTGGTCCTACCCGAGAGACTTAAATACGCGCCAAAAACGCCAGATTGAGCCTTTTTTAGGCGTGAAATAAACGGTGCCGAAGTGGACCTTTTTTTTTGCTCTAAATTTTTAAACATAGCTTCTAGCAAGATGCGGGAGCAGATTTACTGGATTTTGCCGTAAAGTCACGGTAAGAGCCAAGAGTAGAATCCCGGGATTTAAGAGCAGATTCACAGGATTTGGAAGCAGATTTCCGCTTTTTCTTCGTATTTAGGCGTTCTGTGATGATTTGGCGGGCTGTAACTGGGGAAAACCACCCACGAATGAGTTCCGAGGAATCTGTTCAAACAAAAAATTCCCGAGAACTCGTTGGAGGTAGCGGTTTGAGCGGTAACTGACCGACCAGAAAACCTTCCGGAGGCGCGACAGAGTTCCGTCGCGTCTTGTTGGAAGCCCAGCAATCGCGAGCTGGATGATGCTCGTCGATCCACCCTCCCGGGAGCTTAGTCGCAAGATTGCAATTGTACAAATGTCCGTAAAATTTACTAAATTCGAGCTTGCCTTCTGACGCCGAGAGGACGTTAAAGTCTTCGGTCGATGGGCGAACGGCGCGGATTTCTAGCGGTCCGGCTAGATTTCGACCTGAGAGGACATAAAAATCTCCGATCAATCCTTACTCGACAGGTTTAAATGCCTACACGGGTCCGGGAATCATACGCGATAGTTATCCCCCGCGGGCGCGAGATAAAATGCGCGATAGGATCCCGGAGGTATCTGGACCCGTGCGGACGTAAAAATCCTCGGTCTGAGCTTACCCGAGAGGATTTATTAAACACTACAGTGATTTTCACCGTCTCGTAAACCGCGATATTTATCCCCCACGGGCGTGAGATAAAATGTGCGATAGATGATGTAGGTGCGTGGACAAACTCCCTGGTTTTTATTTCGGCCTGAGAGGACGTAAAAATTTGCGGTCGAATTTTCTCAGGGGGGGGAGAAATGACTTAAAATACGCGTAATAACTTACGGAATATTTTGTCTTCGAAAATTTTCTTCTTTCGAAATTTTGCTCCGAGCAACATACAATAAGTGGTAACTGTTTTCCGCGAAAATGAAACAGTTTCTCGCTAAAATCAAACAGTTTCCCGCTTACGGCGATTTTTCTTCTTCTCCGATTTGTTTAGAGGTCAGTTAACGGGAAATAACATTTTGTCTCATCAACCGGAAAGTGATGCAGATAGATTGATCGTTACTGTGTCTATTACTGCCGTTGGCGAAAATGAATTTATTGTAGCTGAGAATATTGACGTCTTAATTCTTCTTAGCACTCTTACGCTTGATAGTAAGGATATTTATTATTTAATACCTTCTTCTTCTTCAAGTGCCATACACTTCATTGTGCGTAGGCGATCAGCTTAGCCGAAGCCAAGCTGACTTTACTAGGAATATAATTAACTAGCTGGATACCGGCTTCGCCCGGGTCTCCTATAATTAAAATACTTTGCCTTTGTGTGAAGTATTTAGATTTTCCAGTATCCTGCTTCGCTTAAGGTTTTCTTCTCGACGGAAATCTTGCTTCCCGTTGCTAGAGCGTTTCAGAATGATTTTAGTGTTCCCGTTGTCGAGTGTTTCAGAACGGTTTATATTGTACTCTACAATTTTCTCTACAGCTTTTCTTTTCCAGTATTTCAAATCACTTATAATAGTGTAGGTACTGAATGTGAATATACCAACGTAAAATTACCATATATCAATTAAGGTATTGGCGATGGGAATCTCGTTAATCCATTCATGCTCGTCCGCAATTTTTCACTTTTTTTTTAAATTAAGCTTTTCGGTCCCGGTTTTTATCGGAAAACCTCTTTAGGGTCCTAGAGAGTAACTGTGCATAATTTGGTTAGGATCGGTCGAACAAACACACAAACCCACACACATACATCCATTTTTATATATATAGATTACTGGTATTGGCGATGGGAATCTCGTTCCATTCATGCGCGTCCGCAAGTTTTTACTTTTTTTTTTAAATTAAGCTTTTCGGTCCCGGTTTTTAGCGGAAAACCTCTTTAGGGTCCTAGAGAGTAACTGTGCAAAATTTGGTTGGGATCGGTCGAACGGTCTAGGAGTCTATAAGGAACACACAAACACACACACAAACATACATCCATTTTTATATATATAGATGGGGTGGTTTCCGTTGCCTTCCCCACAGTCCAAAGATTGATATCGGACCTTTGATCACAGCAGTGTAACCCACTCGACTAGGAATCGAACCATGGTCTACCGCTTTAAAGTCGGCCGGTGTATGCTTTACGCTACACTGCTGGTCCAATACCAACAACAATACCGGCTGGATTTAATACCAGCCAAAGGAAAAATTGAAGGGAAAGTGTTTTTTTCCAATAGTTTAACAACAGAATTACCCAAATGTCAACAACACATACTTTTTTACCATGTGACACAACTTCGGCATTTTATAATAAAGAAAAAATGCATGAACTAAATTTTTCGAAAAATTAACCCATCTTTCAAGCTTATGCAGAAATAATTAAAGAAGAAAATCAAGAAATTACAAAACTGGTAAATGCTGGGGCCGCATGCATTCTTGCTTTGTGCGAAGCACGAAAAAAAAAGAAATATTGAACGAATTCTGGTGTTTATTTCCTTCGAAATCTGATGATATTTTATCTAAATGACATCTTTTTCACATATCAATGAGGGTTTCATAAAGCAACCATAAAAAATACTAAGGCTACTCAATTAGCTGCTTTGCTCTTGGCGATGATGCATTGTCTAAACACTTGGAGAGGGTGTAGCTTCAAGTTCATCAATTGTGGCTAGAAAATAACGTATTTCAACAGGAGTGGGGTTGGAAATATGATCGAAAATTTCTGAAGACCATTATAATGAACCAACAACTATCCCCAGAGAATCTCCTCAAAACAATTTTTTTTATGTATGTGTGTGATCGTCTTTTTCGTCCACGATTTCGGACAAACGCATGCACCGATTGACTTGACATTGGCTGAAAATCACTATCTAAAGAGCTGATTAGATTTTGGTAAAAATCCGTTCATCTTTACTTAATGTTTTGAAAAAAACAAAATTGTTAAAGCGCCATACTTCTTTGAAAATAGTGTCAATCGAAAGAGATTTTATTTTTGCATGTAAAGATACCCAACACTTGAAATTTTTCTGTTTAATTACTATTAAAATACATAAATAGAATCATTGCATTTAAAAGAATATGAGCGGCCTTGGAAACAAAATAACCAATAAATTCTAGCAAATGTTTTTAAAATTAAAATTATAGTTATTATGATAAACCAAGCAGTGAATGGGAAAGTCATGTGATGTCACATAATTTAATTTTGTAACGGGCGGTTTGCATTTAAACCTGCGTCACTATTTGTTAACAAATCTTTTTTTCATATTTGATTTTGAATCACCCAATTTATTTTTCAACGCTCTGTGCATTCGAACTTGGTGACTTTTTGGTGAATTTTTTAGTTGGCTAGAATGAGAAGGTTAAGATATCTTTATTTTTTTATATTGTTAATGATGGCAATTCATTAACATAGGATGACCACCGTCTTTACGTGCCTTCCGAAACACGGAGATTGCAAAGTGATCTCTACCCGGACTGGAACCGAGGAACCGAGGTATACACTAGCAGTTGATCGCGCTAACACCCAGGGCAACGACCGTCTCAAGTCAAGAGATCAACTCAAGTCAAACCAATAAATTAAAATTGATGATGTGCGAAAAGCACGAAACCGTTTGTTTTTCATAAAATAGAATTTGGCCTGTGATAAAAATATTTTCTGCTTTACTTTTCTTTAATGATAAAAATCTCAGATGCAGATCACAATTTAAAAAATCGCTATCTGTATCCGGGATTCAACAGATTCTGCAACTGATTAGAAACTTCTAAAAACGATCTTGGCTTTAACAGTTCACTTTTCGATCTAGGTGCGTAATACTAGTATACTGTTAAAGCAAACTAAAAGTTTAAAATAATCACAATTTCTTTGTTTATATCAGTCATTTTAGAATTGGCGTAAAATTAGCCATTTCTCAGGAAACTCTAAATAAGATACTGTCAACACTTATTGCTTCAGAGTTAAACAATATTACAGTACAATATCACAGCTGTTTTAATAAAGTATTTGACAAGTACAATTAAGCACAAATGAATTAGACAATTTGTTTACCCTCGAAACGTAGTGAAAGATAACTCTTGTTTGTCATTTTTGTGTTGAAATAATCTTTAAAAAAGTCCCAGTGTCGACACGTCTTCACGTCGAAGCGACGGCATCTAAAGATAAACGGCATCGGAAAGTCTCAATCCGATCTTATCTAGGGGTAGCCGACAACAGATTGACATGGAAATAACTTGTGCCATTTTGTTTAAAAATGTTTGTAAATATAACATCGATTTTGAAAAATGTATGTTTTGGCTTTTAATTTTGCATAAAACTCTCAAAACTTATCCCTTATACACCATAAGGGCCAATTTCATAATGCAATTTAATGTGAGATTAAAATTTAATTGAAAAATTAAAACAAAAACGTATTTTATATACATTTGATAGAATTTTTAGTTAAGTAGAAAATTTTGGTTAGTTAAATATTTAATTTTTATGTCAAAAATTTACAAAAAAACAGTCAAGATTAAGTTATTATCGAGGGTCAACCGCTAGAGGAAATCTTGTACAATTGACTTCACACTTAACGTAATTTATGATAATTCTGCATACTTCTTCGTACTTCATATAATTCAGCAGTAATTCACGGGATTCCAAAATTTGAGCAATGGAGAGTCCACGCCCCGGATCAAGTAGTTTATTTTTTATCATTAGTAAACTGAAAATTTTCCATTGCAGAGGCACTAGAAGGTGTTCCACACCCTCTAGACCCCCGGATTAAGTAGTTTATTTTTTTTTTTTGCAGAGATCTGCCTCCCAAAGGGTACGGAATTTATAATTAATTGTCAAATTAAGAATTAAACACATTTACTTGACCATAGCTAATTTTAATAAATTTGAGATATGTTTAAATATTTAATTCACTTTTAATAATAATAAATTATCTAAACCGGGAGTCTGGTGTGGAACACCCTCAGTGCCTCTGCAACGGAGATCTTTGGTTTACTTCTGATAGAAAGTAAACTACTTGGTCTGGGGGTTCTGCATGTTCTGGAATGTTTTTCATTCCAAAATTTGTGCACTGGAGGGTGTTCCACACCCCCCAGACCCCCCGGATTGAATAGTTTATTTTTATCAGAAGTAAACTGAAGGTCTCCCGTTGCAAAGGCACTGAAGGGTGTTCCACGCTCCCCAGACCCTCCGGATCGAGTAGTTTATTTTTTATCAGAAGTAAATTGAAGATCTTCCGTTGCAGAGGCACTGGAGGATGTTCCACGTAAAGTACTTCATGTACTTCATGAGATGTGTACAAAAAACTTCACCAGCGGTTAACCCCTCGGTTATTATATTCACATTTTTAGATCTAAAAACGAAATTTATGCTTAAATAAACGATAAAACAGTTTTTCCCTTTTCCCAACCAAACGGTTGTCCGGGAGAAAAATGTTAAACTAAGAGGTGGATCCTCTTGTTTAAAAAAATACGTTTACCCCTTGCCCTTGCATTGGCTAACTCCGACTGTAATCGAGGGCCATGAATTCCATCAGGTAATCTATAGGAACGAATAAATATAACAATCAACTAAATTTACTCTTCCCAAAAAAAAATGGAAAGCGTGTGTCATCATCAGCATATGAGACATACAAAACATAAAACAAAGCAACTAAAGTGCACTTAGGTTGAAGACCTAAAGTCCACAAGATCAAACACCAATCGTCGCTTTCCATTAAAGATTAAAAACGACCCAAAATTCATAAATATAGTTTCGTTTCCCTGAAGGGAAAAAAGAAACAAACGAAATAAGCTACCCTGCTACAATGAAATGCTACTTTGACATACAGTCGACATCAAAAATGAATGGCAAATGCCTACAGGATTTCATCAGTAAATAACAAGCATTGCGTTTCCTTAAAGTTTTAAAACTCACCCAGCTCCGCACAAAAAAATCATATTCGTCTCGTCAATTTTATGGAACGGATTCTTAAGGTTGCGATTTAGAGAAAAAAATTTGCTCAAAAAAAATTTTTAATGATAATAGCGCCAAAATAATGTGGAATAAAAAGCGGAATAAAATCAAGTTACAAAAGCTTAATTTGATGAAATCTTTTTTTTTCATCTATGCTGGAGCTAGATGCTATTGAAACTAAAGGAATTTAGTTTCAATTCTTGGTGTATAAATAGCAATTGATAGTTATTTCAA
Source organism: Lycocerus yunnanus (assembly GCA_036346125.1). Classification (NCBI taxonomy): domain Eukaryota; kingdom Metazoa; phylum Arthropoda; class Insecta; order Coleoptera; family Cantharidae; genus Lycocerus; species Lycocerus yunnanus. The sequence continues at coordinate 10,862,399 of JARFIX010000013.1, forward strand.
TTCCAGAAGCTTATGTTTATAAAAACTTTCTTGCCTATTTTAAAAAGTTGTGCGTATTTTGTAATTAAATTATAATTAAAACAAAATTATACTGCAACTCTAAATTTTGCAAAATCGGACATTTTTAATTTCTCTGTGGGTTGGGATGCGCTTTTTTAAATTTTTTGTTTACTTCCAAGATTTGCCGCTTTGGTAAAATTTTTGAGAGGCCAAGCGTAAGCCGAAAAAATTTTTTACTTCACTTTCTTTTTTTTCTGTTTTTTTCTTGGTCCGACTTGGGCTCCTGATTTTGCGGATCAATGTTATTGTCTCATTTTGATCATTCCAAATTTGGATTTGGATTTTAGCAAAATACCGAGATTGTTACTCGTTTTTTCGTTCTTTTGTGTTTCGCAGTTTAATAATTTTTGGGTCACCTTGGTCAAACGTTGACACGCTTTTTTCCATTAAAAAGAAATGTTGAAAAAACCAAATTAGTAAATTTTGAATAAATAATTTTCAAAATTAAAATACTATAATATTGTTCTAATAAAATGTCCAAACGTAAGGATGCGAAATATGAGTTCTTTCACCAAATGAGATGCGTCAAAGATGCAGGCAGTGGATTTGAATTTCCTGAGATGAAGAGATGCACAAAACTAGATCAAATAAAAAGTAAAGATGGCAACGATTTCCAAATTTTCTCTGTCAATGAAAACTCTCAGAATATTTTTAAATAATTCTTCTTCTTCATCATTTCACGGATTAGTCCTTACGGCCTGTTCTGGTGCCTATCTCTTTCTTGGCCTCCCGACATTTCTTTTTCCCTCTGGTCTGTAGCGCCATGCTTTCAATGGGATTCTCTCGTCTTCCATTCTCTCTAGATGTTCACTAATAATTGTAAAATTGCATTAAAAATACAAACTTCCTGAAATACAAACAATCTTCGGCTGGTTTATGTAGTTCTGAAAAGCGTCTAGTATATGTATTTTATAGATTATAAAAATGAATAGTTATTTCAAACTGATGGCATCGGAGTTCTTGAACAAAAAAATTCGTGCAAAATTTACGAAGATATCCCAAAATTTTACATCCTTTTTCTTTCCATTTTTTGCGCAACTCATACATAAAAAACGTACATAATTAAATAATTATATTATAATGAGTTGTGTTGCGTTGCAAAGTTATTTAGATCATACAATAGTTGATAGCAGCCCCAAAATTTGAATTTGGAGAAATTAGAAAAATTAATTTAAAAAAAAAATTTCTTTAATAATTTTCGAAATTTTTAGAAATGCAAAAAAGACAAACACAGTCGATCTGAACTATAAATTAAAAGAAAAATATAGTTGAGGTGATAGACCAATGAAAGTATAACCAGTAGACATCCTTTTCACAACACATTACCAACGTAAACTTTCAAAAAAGCAGGGTCGCATTCAGCAACATCGTCGAATGAAAAAAATAGCAAACAAAAATTATAATTTCCACAACTTACTGGATGACCAAAGGTTTCGTTCTTCAATAGTTCAATCTTTAATAGTTTTTTGGGAAATTTTCTATCCCAAAACTATAATTTTGTTTTTAAATTCGATAAAAATCTAAATTTGGTGCTGTCAAGGAAAACTTAAGGTTTTACCTTAATCAAAAACGGTGCAACCGGGTATAAATTGCAAGGAAAATTTCCTAAAATATAAGAAATCTTTATCTTCCTTCTGATGATTTATGCATTACATATTGTTTTTATTATATTTTCCTTTTAACCGCACTGAGATAGTTTTCAATTTATTAAGATCAGGTAATAGTTTTAGGACACTTTCTTCCCCAAACCTAAAATTTTGATTTTAAATTCGGTCAAAAGTCTAAATTTGGTGCTGCCAACCTAAAAATTGTACAACCGGGCATAAATTGCTGGGGAAAATACCTAAAATATGATAAAGCTTAATCTTCATTCTGATAATTTATTTATCCATTTTTATCATATTTTCCTTTTAAAACTGCAATTTTAAAAATAAAGCTGATTATTAATTGAAAATGTGTAATACCACATAAATGTTTGTATTACAGAAATTTTAATTGACATCATAAATCATGATGGCTTTTGACCTTACGTTCTGAATATTTAGGAATATCGTTAATGCAAAATTATGATTATTTTAGTAATCAGCAAGGAATTTTACATTTTCTTTGCGGTGACAATAAAACATCATGTAATATCTAAATGCATTTAGTTACAAATTAGTTTTCTCCGTGTATGTTTTCAAAAGGTGAAGTTAACCTTGGTTGGTATGTAAATAATTTTAATTGCGCATTACCTTGCACATTGCATTTAAAAAAATTATTTAAATATTTTAAAATATCATCACATTTATTATTGGTACTTTATTCTTTTATTTGTCCCATTGCATAGTATGTTGACCCACGAAACTATTAATGATAACAACTTGAGGTTGTTGGGTCAATTCATAATTTCGAAAACAACTTCGACCGCTTTAAAATAATTCAATTTGAAAAATTATTTTTGCGCAAGTACTATGTATTTCCCTTATCAGGGAAAAGCCCATGCCATTTGCAATTTTTATAAAAATTAAATTTCATTTAGCGAATCGTATTTATGTGGCAATTTTTAAACCACGCTATTTAAAAGCTAAATGTTTATGTAAATATAAATCCTCAATTAAATTTTGATTTTTATTTACTTTCGGTTTTAATTGAATTTTGTGAGTCATTGGCCTACAAATTAATTTCTAAACAACGTTGAAATTTTCGTTTCTAATTATAATTATTGCAATGAAAGTTGCACTTATCAACTGTTTAGAGTATGTATTTTACCAAATATTTAAAATACATATAAAACAAAATTTAAAAAAATAAATAAAATTTATTTTTAAACTTAAATGACCGGTATTTTTTACGTTGTATTTAAAAAACCTTGATAACCAACAAAATATTAAAATGTCTAATTTTGAAGGCTTGCAATAATTAGTACACTTCAATTTTGCCTGCAGCCTGCAGTTTTTTTAAACAAATCATCATCAGTTACTTTATGTATCTATCTGACCTTACTTATTCATCATAATTTGATGCTAGAAAACTAAAATCTTGCACAGATCTCGAATAGGTATCAGAAATACCGAAGAATGATCTTATTTCTTTTTACAGCGAGGAGGGGGGTGTATCGACAAATTTTTGGTTTCGTTTTGTGATTTTCGAGTATTTTTTCTCAAAAAAGAAAATCAAGTCTATTTGAATTTAATTTTTTTTGCTTATACTGTATCAGATAAACACTCCTTATGAATTTTGGAAACTCCTAATGTATTACTTACAAAAGATTATCTACAGATGGCGTTACCGCCAACCATTTTAGTAGTAGCGTCGTCTGGTAAGATTGGATACAGTGATTCCTAGTATATAACGGTATATAATAATCGACATTAAGGTGGCAAAAGTATCAATTATTTTCAAACACTACTGGTAGATGACTCTGATATCGATTGATCACTAGATAATGCGAGCAGCAAAATTTATCGACGCCTGTATTAGTTCGTACTTTTTTTCCGCTTACCTATTCAGAAAATAGTTTTGAGCACAAAAAATGCTTATATTGACAACTTAAATTGTAAATCTTTTCGACATAAAATAAGATAATATACTGTACTATGCGCGTGCCATCTATGAAACATTTTCCAAACTGCAAATAGCATAAGCAGGATAGGGATTAGAAGAACCACGATTAATTTCGTTACTAATGAGGTTAATAACAGATTTTTAAACTGCAAACTCTCAAATAGATAATTTGTAATAACATACTGTAAATACAGCATGATTACTTTACTATTTTCACTACAATAAATAAAAGAACTGAACCGTTCCGCAGGCATGTTTTGTTTATTTATTTATTCATTAACTATAAATGTTTTTACTTGTAATTATAATATATTATCGACAAATGTTCAAATATATCATGTTGCAAATTTGAGCACGGTACGTTATATATACTCGTTTTTAATTGTGGTTTGTTCTTATGGCCAACATAACTTGGTATTTGCACCTTAATACATACGAGCATTAAGTACTTCAAAGATGTGCCAGCACTTGGTGAGGGAGACGCTGTAGGAAAAATCCAGTGTACTTGGTCGGGAATCAAACCCACGACTACTAGTATATAAAAGCCTAGAACCGTGCTTCCTGTTAACTGTAGCTTTTTCTTTCATCTTCTTTTTCAGCCTTTCACTGCACATAAGCCTCTCCCAATCTTCTCCACCTCCCTCTCCGTGGCTCTCCTTAACTGTGACTTACTTGCCCAAAATAAATCAAATATCCAAAATCTAAGAAATTATCCTAAATGATCTTTTTTGTTCTAGGCAAGCTTGATACTGGTTTTTAGCAATAAAACACAATCAACATGTCCAAGAGTGGCTACACATGCGTACGTTACATATTTTGTTGGATGAACGTAATTTTATGGGTAAGTCGAACAAATTACACTTGCATGGCATATTAATTTTTATTATCGCAAATTATCCAAACAAATTTGCTAGTTAACTGTTGTAACTGAAAAGGAAAAGGATGTGTTGGCATCGCTAAATTACCAAATTAAATTGTTACAGATCACAGGATGTGGAGTACTAGGGGTAGGAATTTGGTTGAGAATTGCATACGAAGGATACACATCTCTTTTACCCGAATATGCACTCCTTAGCGCCGATTCTTTAGCAATTGCAGTTGGAGCAACTTCATTTATATTAGCATTTTGTGGTTGCTGCGGTTCGTGGTTTCAAAAACGATGGATGCTTATAACCGTAAGCCAAAACAATATTCGGATCACATTTCTCATTTAAAAATATAATTTTAGTATTTTAGTTTAGTAATTTTTATGTTCCTAACCGAATTTTTGATTGGATCCTTGGCGTTCGTTTTTCGGGAACGTTTGGGGCACGCGCTAAAAGAAGAGTTGAAAAATGGAATTCGTCATCATTACAATATAACTGCTCACGGTCCAAACAGTTTGGTAGCCATTTGGGACCATTTACAATCGGAGGTACCTAGTACATAGCTTTTGCAAAGGTTAAATTTTAGGAATTATTTTTTAGTTCCATTGCTGTGGAGTAGAAGATTATTTAAATTGGTATAACATTGACGCGTGGAAAGGAGAAAATTGGGTTCCCGATTCGTGCTGCTTACCAGCATCCTATTTCAATCAAAGTGATGGTAAACCTTGCGGTCATACTGAAAATCTAGACGATTGGTATCCCAACGGCTGCTCGCAACAAGTAAACCGATGGTTTGTCGAGAGGCTACACATCGTTGGAGTCGTGGGCTTAATTGTTGCTTTCGTGCAAGTGAGTTTTGAATTCTTCAACCGAATTTCTGAAATAACCTTTTTTTTCAGCTATATGGATTAATATCTTCGATGTTGTTGTTTTGTACGGTTAAACATAAACGAACGTCTTACACATACAAATCTTACGAACCTAACGCCTGACTAGAAATTGATTTTGAAAAAATCATTACAAATGTGATTTAAAATTCGACTTTGGAAGAAACAAGATGAAAACTGTATTTATAATAGCGAAACGCAAATAATCCCATAAGTATTCATTTGAAGAAGAGAATCGATTTTCTTGGCTTGGATTTTTCTACCCTTCTCCATAAACCAAAAATACTGGCGTTGGAGTTAAAAAAATTATGAAAAATCATGAAGGAACATTTTTGGACGACCTATTTTTTCCCTTCCTGCAAAAATATTGCGGAACATAGATCCCTGTTATTGTAACCAAAGAATATAAAACATCACCCAATAAGAATACTCAATATAAAAGTAAAAATAGGAATTTCTCACAGAATACAATAGTTTATAGATACAATTTTCAATTTTTTCTTGTATTATTACAACACAATGTACATATTATATTTTTAGTATTTAATTTATATACAGGGTGTTGCAGTTAGTTTTATCCAAAATTTTAGAGCGACATATTATAAACTCAAAGCACAATGAATTAATTTTTCATAAAAATTCATTATCACCACCGTCATAAAAAAAGTTTTAAATTTTGTCTCTAGAAATTTAGCTTCTACTTTCTGTAGCACCCTGTATTGTTATAATATTTGGGTGTAAAGCATTCCTGTACAGAATATAATCGTATTAACTTATTTTAATGTAGTGCCAAAAAAACGTGTCTTGTATTATATAATAAATTAAAGAAATTATTTACTTTCAAATTTGTTTTGTTATAATCTATGTTTTGTGAACTTTTTCTAGAAAAAGATACACCACATTTTTTTATTTAGCTCTTTTTTAACCCTTAACGAACAGCTACGTGACATAAACGATATGCGTTTACTTGTAGAATTGCAGTTTACTTTAATTATTATGTGTTGTAAAAACAACAATACAACATCTGTTTTTTTTTTTTTTACAACTTGATTATATTAGCTTGATTTGTAACTTTTTACACATTTATATCAAATAATGGTAAGGGGGCAGTATCAAATTAGCTCTTGGGCCGTGGGGTAACAAGGAAGGATTTCTGGAGAAGTTCCACTAAATTTGATTTAAAAGTGGCCTTAGTTTTAGATTTCAAGAAGAATTCAAGGTATCTATTATATCTAGATGGTATAAGCCATGTATTGGAATGATACTTCAAATTTTTAGATTCTGTAGATTGGAACGGACAAACACTGGCTGCTTCTTAATTCCCGGTTGTGGTAATCACCCCTTATAGTTGATAGGCCCTTCAGGTAGATTGGAAGTGAGGTCTTGTAAATTGTGAACAGCTGCTTAGTAAACTGCAATTCAAACTGCGTTTCCATTTAAACACTGAATCAAGATTGTGGTTTAGGGTTCCAATAATTCCATTTATATTGCTAGGATAGTCGGACCAGCAGTGTAGCGTAAAGCATACACCGGCCGACTGGAAAGCGGTAGACCGCGGTTCGATTCTTAGTCGAGTCAGATACACTGCTGTGATCAAAGGTCCAATATCAATCTGTGGACCATGGGAAGGCAACGGAAACCACCCCATGAATTATACTCCCATGAAAATTCATCTTGGCTTCGGCCAAGTGGTCATGACGCTTCTGACAAGAAGCAAACGATGAAGAAGAAGAAGTCGGATACATATGGTTGAGTATCATCGGCATACATGTGAAAGCTGGAATCCTTGGTAAAAACAGAAGGAAGATGCGCAGTGTAAATTGAGAATAGCAAAGAACCTAGTAGACTGCCTTGCGGAACACCTTTGCTACACGTAAGTTGATCAGATAAGTGGTTATTCCATTTAACACGTTGAGTTCTATCGGATAAATAATTAGCCGGTAGGTTCAGTGCTGAAGTACCACAACAATAGTAGGATAACTTCCGTTGCAACCTTCTCCGCCCACTTTTGAGCATTAGCCTCTTTCTCTAAGAGAAAGGTTTAAGCATTGAAACCCACGGTTGCTAAGTCCGGGTTGGGGAATGTGTCTGTAACCCTTTTCATTGTTGATGCTGGCAGTCATCAACTCAGGGGGACCGCCGGTTTTACGCGCTCTCCGAAGCACGGGAGACGATTATAGATAGAAAGAGAATCAGAAAGAAAATTTTTCTTTTAGACTCCTTCCGGGTTCGAACCGAGTGCCTTTGCATCAGTAGTTGATCGCTCTAACTACTAGGCCAAGACCGATATCATTCGATACTTTTGACAAAGCAGTGGCGGTGCTATGCTTTTTCCGGAATCCAGGCTGATGCTCCGATTACATTCGTGTTCGAGCAGTTGACGGTGCACTATTTTTTTTTCTAACACTTTGGAGAGGGTCGGCAAGATGTTGATAGGACGTAGTTCGTCAAATTTGCTGGCGTTAGGCACTTTAGGAATGAGAAAAATAGAGAATTTCTTCCACACAACCGGTACAATTGAGTTTACCAAACATGCGTTGATGAGGTCGGTTAAACTAACCAGACAGTAAAGAAGAACCAGCTTTACCATTCTGGCATTAATATTTTCCACGCTATCAGCTGTTGACTTCATTTTGCACAGCTGTTGTCTTCATTTTGCAAAACTTCTACGTGTTGTTGACTTTTCGCCATAGCTGTCTATTTAGGACTCTCATTTTCCAATCTTTAATCTGCATGGCTCTTAAGTCGATGTCAACTTCAACCAGGCATCTCATTCTTGGATTTCCCCTTGGTTTTCCGACATCTGACCTCTATTTCAGTCCGCATCTGATAGTTCTGTTGTCTTGTCCTCTCATCACGTGATCCAACCAGTCTAATCTCATCGTTTTAATATGTCTGACAATGTTTTCATTTTCTAGCTCTCTTATTGCACTTTTTCATGTCTTCTTTCTTGTGTATTACTGTATAGAACGATTTTTGCTTTATTCCACTTCGTTGGCACTTTGTTTCTCTCCCTATCCATCATCAGCTGGTACATCCTGCTCAATATTGTTTCATCTCCCGTTTTTATTATAATAAATGATAGAAATAAAAGGAAAAGCCAGCTAAAATGGTTGACCTCTTAAACACCAGGAGATAATGGAATTTAAAAAAAAAAATACAAGCTGTAAACCTCTGCATATATAAAAACAACAGTGGATTGAAGGAAAGGCGGCAGACTTAGAAAATCACAAAGGAACCCAAGATAATTCTACAAAAAATAAAAACAAAAAATAGAAACAAAACTGAACCGAGAAGAATGAAAGACGAAAATAGAAACACGAGATATGAAGAAGGAGAAATTAAGGACATATGGAGAAACTATTTTCTGGGCTGCTTGACTAAAAAATAAACGAAAGAAGAATGGCTGAAGAAACGTCAGAACCAAAGAAAAGAAAGAAAGAATTGAACCAACTTACGGCGAATTCTGTAAATATTCAAAAATAAGAATGCCTCAGGAACAGACTGCATAAATACTGGGTAGGTAACATTTTCTCCAATTGGAGAAATGTTGGTATAAAAACCATAATATTAAATTCTTTATTTTTTCAATTTAAAGCTACAATTTGCGTGGGGCATTCTGAAATAAATTAAAGTATGCAGTAATTTTGTATTGTTGTACTTCAAGTTTATTTTCAAAATGTTTGAAATAAACTAAGTTTATCTTCATTGTAGCCTAACATAATCCTTCGATTTTACCTCGAAATATTTATTTGGCATAAATAATACATGTAGAACAAAAATAAATTGCGGGAAAACTAAAACTTGTTTATATGAATAAAGTATACGAGCACACTGTTTCATGTTTTTATATTTATCGTTGTAACATAAAAAGCCCTATGATTTGATATGATTTATCTGTTTGACGGCAAATGAACTAACATTTCAAACCAGAAAGGTAGCTGTATAAGAAACGCAATCATCCAAGTTCCGCTTTGCTATATTATGAAAAACATTAAATAAAAAGTTATAGAATAATTTACTGACATCACCTGACGTTTAATTTATACTTCGTGGGCTTGGAATTGGAATGTAATAACGCAATGCATATTTTTATTTATTTATTTATTTACTAATAAGCAAACAAACCCTGAAATATAAATAATATAAGTTCTAGTAAAATAAAATTAGTCAATTTTTGCAAGATTAAAAAATTAAAGATGGCTGACAGATTTTTGAAAATTTCCTGGTGGTCCCCGAATTAATCTGCTTTTGAGTTTTGCTATATCCTAAAACATACCAAATTTTTTTTATACTTTATTAATTTTCCCGCCAAATCGCAGTTAGATCTAAGTACCTCATATTTTACTTTAGCTTTAAAAAGCTTTTTGAATATTTCTTCAACATCTTTTCTATATTTTCCAACATGGTTCCTCGAACCTCAATGAAATAGCAGTTGCTGTCTCCGTAATGGCAAGAAATTGCTTTCCTGAAACCCTAAAATACAATATTTAAAAACAATTTCAAAAATTGCGGGTATGTATTCTTAACCTTTGTTAAATTAGGTCCCGAACCGTGCAGCAAATTAGGGTGAAAAAATAAGGTATCTCCCTTTTCCATTACCAAATTCACTTTTGGAACGTCTTCAAACCCAGCAACTCCCAAATATGCTTTAGTTTTCGCGTACTTAAAATTTTTAAAAATGTTAAGTTATATTTTCCAAATTTGAGTTACTTACTGGTGGGTATTCGTGATGTTGCAAGCCTGCTTTATGTGAACCGGGAATTACAAATAAACAACCATTTTTTTCATCAATATGTTCCATTGCGGTCCAGGATGCGACTACTGAATTTTCAGGACGAACAGGAAGAAAGTGCGCATCCTAAAGAAATTTGAGAAGTAAAGCGTTAGACAAAAAAAAAGTTTACCTGATGTAGAGGATGTCTGGAAGTATCAGGATCCGCATTTGGTGGTTTGTTGATTAACATATTTTGGAAGGTGGTTATATTGGGTCCAATAATACTGGAGACAATGTCGACTATGGGTTTATAGGAAATATATTTAAAAAGCACATCGTCATAAATAAAATCTTGTATCTAAAATGGGAAGGAAAAAAACAAAAAATTGGTAGTTAAAAACTTTTATAGCACGTATACCGCACAAAAAATTTGAGCAGAAAAAATTACACCCAAAAACACGCATATAAAAGGGCCGCATAAAAACAAGTTTGACTGTATTAATTTTACTTGCATTTTTTTAAATGATGCGTATCATGTTTTTCAAAAGACTCAAATCGAAACAACGCAAATCGAGGCTTTAATGTACTAGTTCTAAATGCTATTTATTATTATGAAAATATTTTTATTATTATTAACTGTTAAAAAAATTTACCTACTTTATTGATTAGAAATTCCCCTTTCAGATTTTTCGATCTTAACGATGAATCTTTCATCACTAATAATGGCTTTTGGTCCACTTTATCGTTGCAGATGTCCAAAAATCTTTGCCTTAAACATAATTTTTGTTAGTACTACAATCGACGACCGATAGAATGGCCAGCTAGGTCCCCTGACTTAACTCCTTTTGATTTCTTTTTATGGGGACATTTAAAATCTGTAATTTATGATACAATACTAGCTAATATTGAAGAGTTAAAATTTCGAATCACAGTGGCTTGCAAAAATATTACGAAAGAAACTTTTGAAAATGTTAGAAACGAGTTTCAACAAAGACTGTATCATTGTTTAGCTGTAAATGGGGAACATTTTGAAAACTTGTTATGAAAACACTCGCTTACAAACATTTTTTCTACTGTTTAATACTAATAAATAGCCTTCTAAAATATGTAAATATTAAATTTTGATTAACAATGGTTAGTTGATAATAATGTTTTTATTTTGTTTCAACGCATCTTACTCGAAAATCCTAATGTGGGATAAAAAAATTTTCCAACAAAAGTTGTTTATTTTTTCATGCAAAATATGAATCTGCTAAAAAAAATTAAGGTGCCATTTAAAAAACCAAAGTTGACCTTCAAATGACCTTGAAAAGGTCAATAAATTAAGAAAACAATTATGCCATATTCTGTCCCCCTCGCTATCATACAACTTTCGTTCGAAACATTTTTTCATCTGACTTTTGGTTTTTGAGATATTAATTGCTGGAAGTTTTAAAATGAACACCCGGTATAATCCCTCGTTGCAATGGTGACTTAGCAGCGGAATAAATCCTAAATAGAGCCCCCCCCCATTTATTACAATGATGCTAGCGGTGGAATAAGTTTTTAATATCAACCTCTCCCCCTTTGTTACAAGAGCATCAGTCTCGCAATGTGATTTTTTAAATCTTGCGTATCATGCATAAACTAACAAGACTTTCTGCTTTTGAGAGTAACTAACCGGGAAACAAACAAATTTCTTCTTTTATTTAAGATGGTAACGAGGGAAACTCGTTATCTACACTAATTATTTCTACAGATTTCCTGCAATTAAAAACTATTCAAAGCCTACTACTCTTGATGCAGTTTTGCAAAATTTAATTTAATTATTATTTTTCTGTTATTTACGTGATATAAATAATATGTAGTTTTTTTGAGTTCATTAAAATGCAAGCAAACACAAATCTTTTAAGTTTTAGGTAAACTTTGCCTACTGAGCCAGCCGCCTAATTGGGCCAAAATTTCCTTGCCCGATGTGTCCCGACTAAGCGAAATTGACTGTATTCCTATATATTAAAAAAGATAAGAAAAACTAAAAATATTTGATCATAAGAAACCTCTTAATATGAAAACATGCAAAAATTATAAATACATAACATAAAATAAATTGGGTATGTTTGTTATTATTATGTATCATATTTTCAAATTATTGTAAAATACTATAATTATACAAGAACTTCGCAAAAAAGCGATCTGATCAAACGAAATATTGTATATTTAATGACTAAACAATAAAAATATATAAACAATAAATAAAAATTTTAGAGAAGTATAAAAAAACTGATAAAGATACCTGTCTAAATAGTAAAATATTTAGGAAAAATCTTACTGTTTACGCATGTCACCCCCACTGTGGCCTTGAATGAAAACGGCAAAAAGAAAAAATTTGGATGCATTAATTCTACGACTTACTTGCATTCTTCTAATAGATCTTCGTCCACTAATTTTCGAATCATGAGGTATCCATTATTTTCGTAAAAGTCCCTCTGCGCTTTTGTGATAAAAAGGTCATCTTTGGTGTATTTGTATGATTGATCATCTCTGCAAACAATATATTTTGCATGATTTTGAACTGCAATGAATTTTTTCAAAAGTTTTACCCATTGCTGACCATGTTCGATTTGTTTTCGATTTTTAGAAACGTATTGATCTAATAATTCTGATATGATTAATGTGAATGGAAACGAGATCGAAAGCAATACTTATAACTATGTTATCATCGACGTCATTCCCCCCCACCATGCACAGTAAAAAAATATATTTTTTTTTAAATAAATAAAATTATAGATTATTTCCTATTTTAGATACCTCTGGACCAAAATAATATTAATATCCCAGCAATTGTATAAGCTACGACATTGTCATAGAAAATTTTTAATTATCTCTTAAATACCAAATTATGTTTTTAATCCACTCATGCGCGTCAGATTTTCCCCTATAGTATTATGTTGTAGTTGTTTACCAAGTATCAACGTGATGACTAGACATCGGATTATATGCATTTGCATATTTGCATATGCAAATGCATATATCTCGATATTTTTAGCGTTAATGCATATTTTCGTACTTTCTTGCCGATCGTGCATATTTTAGTATTTTTTTGGCCGATCGTGCATATTTTAGTATTTTTTTTTGGTCGATCGTGCATATTTCTTACGTATTTTAGAGATGGTTTTAGAGGTGCCGGTAAAGTAGATTAACATTTTCTGTTGGTACCAACCCATATTAAAGTTAATATATAAGGATATTTCATAGTGCATATTTCGCCCTTTTTGCATTTTTGTGCATATTTCGCCCTTTTAGTGCATATTTGCATGCATATTTCGCCCTTTTTAGTGCATATTTGCATGCATATTTTAGCACTTTGTTAGTGCATATAATCCGATGTCTAGTGATGACCCACCTGGAAGTTAACCAGACCAAAGATAGGTTTTGTCAACTTTTAAAACTGGGGTGTACTAAAAGCGGGGATGTACCATCCAGCTGTTTATAGTTACGATAAGTCAATATAGATGGTATGCATCAATTGTTTTGGTGAGATAGGCAACCAAAAATATAAATGACGTTGAATGACAAATATTATAACCTTAAATTTATTTTCTTAATTTTTATTAAAAAATGAATTTTGAGAGCGATAATTCTACTGAAAATCTTTCATTGCTTCATGAAAGCATAAAATTAAAGTGTGAACCATTTTTGTGTCCAATCAAAGAGTGTAGTTTACATCTTGCCAATAAAAATAGTCTTAGGAAGCACATCGAAAGGATACACAATCCAAATCGAATATACAAATACAACTGCGATTTGTGTATTAAAGGATTTCATAAAAATACCCAATTAGCCCGTCATAAATTCGAACATACTGGGATTCATCCGTTAAAATGTGAAAAGTGCAATTTGGGATGTATGAGCTTGACCCAATTAAACCGACACATGCGGACTCATACAACTTACGAATGTGTTTGTGGTGTAACCTTTGAACGATACAAAATTATGGTGGCTCATAAACGATTGTGCCAAATTCCAACATGCGAATCGTGGTAAAGTATTCAAAGACAAGTACCTCCTAAAGATGCACATGCAAACTCACCAAAGTGCACCTTCTCGAATTTACAGTTGCTACAATTGTGGGAGAGGCTATTGCTACAAAAAAAATTTAGTTTGTCATATCGTCCAAACTCACCAAAATATAGTGAAACCAAAAAAGGTGTGCACATATCCAGGTTGTGACAGGACTTTTAGTAAAAATGTGAGTGGTTATACAGCTATTTGCTCGGTTTGATTTTGCTTTCTTTACAGCAAAATTTAAATCACCACTTCAAGGTGGTTCATTCTGGAATTGTGATAGAAAAGAAACCGAGAAAAACTAGGAAGGATAAAGGTCAATCTAAACGAAAAGTTAGCCTTTGAAAGCTCTAAAAAAATTTAGATCTCCAGAAGTTTTAGAAAGTCAACACGTCTTAAAATCAGAAGGTGATGGATGTTTTAGTTTCAATTTATTTATATTTAATTTATTCTTTTATTTCTTTTTTCTGCAGAAGTTAATATCAAGGAGGAAAATATGCCCCCGATAAGTAATGATGAGAGTGGCAAAATTATCTTCACTTGCTTTTTAGGGAAAATTAAGGATGAACCTGAAGATGAGGAAGTGTCCAGTTTGTCAATTTTTATTAATTTATTTGTTGCTATTTTTAAATTTTGCAATGTTTTAGATTTCATGTATTAGATAATTTAATTTTAATTGTGAAATTTGGAGTCACGGTAAAAGTTTTACGCTTACATCTGAGGTGAGTGTTCCAGTTGTATTTATTTTGATATTTTAACAAATTATTGTTGAAAATTTTCCAGCCGATCGTTTTGTTCTGTCGGCCAATGCCATTGAAATATCAAAACATTTGGATTTAATAAAAATAGGTATACAATTTTATTTTCAATAATTACTTTAATAAAGAAATTTTTCCAGATAAATTTTTACATATGGGAAAGAGAAGAAAGTATCTGCGCCACCTGTTTTGAAGAAGAAATGTTTTAGAATTTTCCAAGCAACTAGAACATTATTAAAGCATTTTTGTTTATTTTACTTTCCCGTTTACGTAGTATTTTAATTTGTTCTTAATTTTAAAAAAATGCAAAGTTAACAATAAGTTGTTTTTGCTTAAAAATGTATATTTAGTTATTCGAGTGATACGTCATCAACGTGTATGGATTTTTCTCAATATTATTGAAAAAAATATAAAGGCTATCGATAAAAAACCCTACCTTAACGGATTGTTTGGTAGAAAAATGAGAATTGCGGTTTTAAAAATAAGAACTATTCTGTATTGTGTTAAATGCAAAGTTACTTACATTAAAAGTATGTCTTGAAACATGGGCAGGAATTCGTAAAGAAATTAACTTTTAACATAACGTCGTCGATCTGTGAATAACTCCAATGTAACAATTTTTGGAAAAATGATGTTTTGGTTGATTGTGATTCTACATTGTACGCTGCACAGCTGGTAATAGCCCCAATGTAGAACCCTAAGTAACCAGAATGCCTAAAAAAAAAGAAATTGTAAATATAAATTAAATATTTTTTATACAAAGCAGTTTTATGCGTCTTTTGAAAGATTTCACTTTTGTAACATTGGAGTTATTCACAGATCAACGACGATAAGCTACCTCCATGGATAAATTTCAGTTTTTGTTCTTTGCTCCCTTCCGAGGCAATTAATGTTCCGATTCTTTTTAAATAAACAAACAAACTGAAGCTGATTCTGAACTTATTTAATTAATACATTTTTTTTACATTTTTCATTACTCTAAGCTTTTGCATTGCAGGGCTTCAAACTGCACACCATAGGCTCAACTGTACGATCTCCTTCCTTGCTGTTGTTAGACAATTGTTCCACAGATTTACCTTCTCCTGTTTCAATTGCACGAACTTCTAAATCAATTCCTAGAATAAAAATAGAAATTAAAAACAAATCAACAAAAATCCACTATTGTGTTACTTTCAAAAACTTCTTTTTCGAGCAAATTTGGATTTTTTGATGCTCCTTCGGCGATTTTAAAGTTGGCCAAACCAACCAAACGTGCACTAACATTTCCTTTACGAATCCCCTTATCTTTTCTCGATTTTCTGGGTTTCTTTTCCACTACGATGCCAGAATGCATCACTTTGATGTGTTGATTTAAATTTTGCTAAAAATATGAAACTAAACATCAGAAACTAAATTAAAAAGTAAATCTTACATTTCTAGTAAATGTCTTCCCACAATCTGGATAAGTGCAGGCTTTTCTTGGCTTCTCGACGTTCTTGGGGTGCCTTCTAATATGGCTGATTAAATTTTTCTTATAATAATACTCCTTGCCACACGTATAGCATTCATAAACTTCAGATACTGTATCGCTGTGCGTTTCCATATGCTTTTTTAAAAGATAAGCTCCCTTAAACACTTTATTGCACACCTCGCACTTATTGACTAAAAGAATAAGTTACAATTAATTAAGTTATTCAAAATTCACACAAAATATTCTTACCGCAAATCGTACACGTCCTTTTGTGACTTAGGAAATTAAGATATCTCTCAAACTTTTCTCCACAATCACATTCTACGTAGTGTGTGTCCGCATATGTCGGTTAAGTATTCCGTAACTTAAAAATCCTGCATCGCACTTTTTACACTTAAAGGGATGAACTTGTGTATGTTCAAATTTGTGGCGACTCAATTGCAACTTTTTATGAAATCCTTTATTGCAAACATCACAACTGTAATTGTATACACGATCGGGATTGTGACGCCTGCGAATGTGTTTAGCAAGGCTATATTTGTTAGCAAGTTTGAAGGTGCAGCCTTCAACCGTACAAGGAAGCAACTCTTGCTTTGCTTTGCTATGTGCTGTATTTTTATGCCGCAGCAAATGGTTTGAATAAGCATAGGCTTTCGTACAATTTTCCACATCACAAAGGAATGGACGCTGAAAAAATATTGGAATAATTGTATCAGTTTAAATGAAAACAAGATTACCTCGTTGGTGTGCTTACGGTAGTGGCAATATAATTTAAACGGTTTCTCAAACGAATATTTACAGCCCGGTTCGGGACATTTATATTTTTTACTATTGGTGAGTACGCAGCTGTCGCTTTCAGAATCAAAGGTACTCGAATCCATAGTTATTAAATACACCAATTACTAAATTAAATGGAAGATCGACGATTAAATTATTCGGTTATCAAATTCGCACATGTTCCTGCTTCAACGTCAAAAACTGACAGCGACACGAAGTGGCGCCCTCTGGTAAAATTTATAATTTAAAAAACATATAATTTTCCTTAATTCCACATTTAAAAAATTATTAAAATATATAATTAAAATTATTAAAGTAATTAGATTTCAAATTTTTACATATATAAAAAATCACGCACTGTTACAATTTTTTATTTAAAAATTTAAATTTCCCGGTTTAAAATTTAGGGTTTTTGGGTTTGTTGAATATTTACGTTCGCATCTCGAACCCCACTTTTACACTAGCCAAATTCATTCTTATCGACATTGTTGTTTGACGAGTTGCACCAAAATGGTAAGTTTTCTCAATTTATCGAAATCATCTTTGCTTCAATTTTAAGAATTTAATTGAAAATGACAAATTTGACTTTGTCTTTTTACAGGCTGCACATAAGACTTTCATCATTAAGCGTAAATTGGCTAAAAAGCTGAAACAGAATCGTCCGATCCCACAATGGGTTCGCATGAGGACTGGAAATACCATTCGGTAAGTTAATTTGTGTTTGCGATATTAAAATTTGTATTAATGGTCTTTATTTATTGTAGTTACAATGCCAAGAGGCGTCACTGGCGTAGAACCAAGTTGAAGTTGTAAACGATGTCATGGTTTTTTGTATTACTTCAAAATTTGTTCATTTCGATTACAATAAAGTAGTTAAGTGATTCAACGGCTTTTATTTTATAACCGCGTTCAAATTTTACTTGCAAAAAATTAGGTAATATTTGATTCATTTTCGTAACCTCACATTTGCATGTGTCAAAAATGTATTTAAATGGCAAAACTCAGCAGTGCATTGGTGTGATCGTTGGTGGAGTTGCAGAACGAAAGTTCCAGGTTCGAATAAGGAATTTTTTAGCTTGGCCCTCCTGCAAACACCGATATGCTGATGTGGTTCAACCACATAAACTTGACCCAACAAAACTATATAATTACAAAAAGTACTGAGATCTTATAATTAAAGCACTTGTCGTGATCGCATATAATAAAAAGCCGGTGTATACTTGACACTAGTATACACTGGCCGACTAGAAAACGCGAGAATGCAGCTCAGTTACGCTGCTGCTGTGATCAAAGGTCCGATATCAATCTTTGGACTGTGACGTAGGCAATATACCTCCCATTAATTATATTCCCTAGTAAGGTCAGCTAGGATTCGCCAAGTTGATCGCCTACGCACCGTAAAGTATACGGCACTCGAAGATCATAATAAAAGTTAATCAAATAAGATAATATAAATTTGAAGTCGCAAGCGATTCAAAATTAAATCTGATTTTCTTGCCAATTACAAATAAAAATATATACGAAATGAATCAATAATTTTAATTTTTAGTCTGCAAAAGATTAATTTAAATTTTTACAATCTAAAATTCAAGAAGTGTTGAAAAATATCCCTCCAAAAATAGAAAACAAAAAAAGTCTCTATAGCATATAATTATTTATTTTGAAAGTTAAGACCCAGGAGACATTCACACGCACCCCTTTTTTATTTCTAGTCATCCTTATAAATGTGTTGTCACAGACTTTTGTAAAGAAGTTAATTTCCAACAATTATTTATAATTTTTGTATTTCTTATTGTTTTTGTTGGTTTTCAGCCCACTTCCCACGATGAATTGCAAAATAATATAAGACGCAATAGTCAATAAGTTCAATTATATTAATAAAAAAAGAATTATTTATTTGAAACTGTTTAACCTATCTTACAATGAATTAGTTATTTTTCTTTTACGCATTTGCTCCAACCACGCTTCCAGTTGTTCGTGAGGTTCTTTCTCCATATTTTGGTAGTATTTTTTGGGTGGCGTTCCCTCTTCCAATCTGACAAAATAGTGGCAATGACAATATTCTACCCTGCCCATCCTCATTCTTGCGTGCCTTCTCAGACCTTTAATGACCATACCTTTTCCGACAAACGACTCGGCTAAAATTAGCATTGAAGCTTAATATTAAAAATCACAATCGTAGCTTTAATACTTACCAACCCACATATTACTAGGATATTCAACATTGTGCTCTTTGACTGCCAGCTCCTTTGCTTGTTCCAAAACCTCCCTTACGTCCTTAGCTCCCTTCTTTGTTACAAACTTAAGTTGACGAATTGCTTCATCCACCGACAATCCTCGAACCATACTAGCAATATACCACATCTTAAGCGGACTATATTTTATGTTAGCACGTTGATGGCAAACGAACTAAAATTATCCAAGTTAAAAATAATTAAGCAAAATATTTACCCACAAACCGCTGGTCGAGGCTTTTCATCGTGAGTTTGAGGAGGATAAACCTTCTTGTTCAATCTTAGAAAATTTCTTGGAGAATAATCGTTATAATGGACGCCCAGTACAGAAGCAGTGTGAAATTGTTTTAGTGGAGCACTACCTGTTTTTGCTAAAACTTTACTTAATATGCCTGACAGAATCATTTTATCCGCTACAACAAATAAATATTTTAGAGGTTATGTCAGAAATGGAAGTGGTCTCCTGTGTTTAAGTTAAAGTGAGGTTATACTTCACCAGCAAAATGTTGAAAATTACAAACTTTTTATTAAAAAATGCTAATTTATTAAGACAAATACCAAGCAATACGAGGCACTTGATAAATTCTCGTACGTTTTTATCCCAATCGTATTATTGTAACGAAATTTGGCAAGATCGGCTCAAGAATCCACTGTTGCAGAACATAAACTTGGACGAATTTTACAACGAATTGGACATCAAGTACAACTCCACAAAGACAATTAGTGCCGTCGATATTGATATATTTGTAAATATTGCTAATAATGAAATATTCACCGATGAATTGCTCGATTTAGTTCACAAGTTACGATTAGGTGCCGATACTTGCAATACCTTCAATTCGACTCATCACGCTGTAGTGAGGTATTTAATAAATTTTGGAAAGAAAGACGAACTGTTGAATATTTTAGACGATCGTTTAAATTACGGCATTTTCCTCGATCATTACACTTCTTGTTTATTATTGGATACTTTTTGGAAAAGTAAAGATTACACGTCAGGTGCTCGAATAGCAATCCAAATGATGTTACAAGAAGACTTCGACCATCCTTTGTGTGCAACCTATTCATTATTGCACTGTTACAACTACCTGCTCAACCCAACCGGATGGTCTGAACCTTCAAAGCCCGAAGAACCAAAGGAAGAAGTGAAAATTAGAGTAAATTACATAAGAAATCCTTACGATGACAATCACTTTGATTTGAGGGATCCTCAAAAGTTGGTCGGTAAAACAGTGGCTATGATTACAAAACAAAAAAGTAATATGTTGGAAAAATCTTTACATTTACTTGGTTTGGCACTTTTCGAGAACATGCAGAAGCCAAAAAACTTATCGACGAGTTGATAAAAAGTAATGAGAAAGTGTTGGAAGACGCTTTAAAATTAATACCCGAGGAGAACGAAACAAAAGTCCACACCCAAAATTTGCTTGTGGAAAAAGGTGACACACAAAAGTTACTACAAGATGCTGTAAAATTAGCGGAACAAACTCAAGCAGAGATAGATATTGCAAAACAGTGCGAAAATTTTGCTAAATGGGATCAGGAACGGTTGGACGCTCTGGAGCGTCAGAAGTGGCGATTATCTGCCGCAAAACGACTGGAAAATGTCCAAATCACTAAGAAAAGTTTGGAAGAAAAAGAGATATTGCTGTGGTATTTTGAAAATAAGGATAAATACGATTTGGAAATTGAAGAGAAGCAGGCCATCCACTCGGCTGTTAAGAAAGAGAAAATTAATGAAGAATATGTGCCACCTGAAATTAGACCGCAAGTAGCTCATTAAAATTTTGTAAGGTTTAAGTGTAGGTTTTTGTATAATAAATTTATTAAAAATTATCAGTCTGTCTTGACTTTATTGCATTACGTAGATACATCATAACCTACAGACAAATTGAAATATTATTTTATATAAACAATAAAATAGTCATACAAAATCGGAATATCAATAAAAAACCTTTAAATAATGTTAACCACCAATACTAGTTCATACCATATAATGTATTATGTAGATATAAAGTAGGAACATTTGTCCACCCTCTAGTTTGTGCAATAGTTTAAAACGCATACAAACTCTATTTTTGTTCTTTAAGTTGCTTAACAAGAAGAGCCGTCTCCTTTTTAATTTCTGCCAAATCGGCATTGACTTGATTCAATTTTGTGGAAACGTCGCGCGTCATTTCGGCATCAATTTGTTCTTGAATATTTCGTGCGTCTCTTTCCACCAAACCGAGGTTTGTAACTGCTTGAATGATTTCTCCAAAATCGCTATGCAAATTGGCCAATAGTTTGTAAGACTTTCGTGCTGTCTCTTCACGTTTTGCATCCTATAAATTAAAAATTATAAAAAATCTTGAGATTTGACAAACACAGGGTGAAGAATATTAGCAAATACTATAGAATTTGATATTAGTAACGCAACAATGTTTTTGACGAATGACTTATGACTCTTAAGCTGTTATATTGTGAGTTTGACTCGGAAGTTAGCAGTGACTGTTACAAGGCTGAATAAGATGACACCAAAGTTATTCAAGATAGAATAAAAAAAATTTTTATATTTACCCTAAAAATTAATTCATCCGATAACGTAAACGATCGATCCACCTGCCCATTTAAATTATTGATATCTTTTTGAACCAACTTGGTATCTTGCAATACATTTTGTATATCGTCATTTTGCTTTTTGATATTCAAAATGATTTCTAAAATACGTTTCGTGTATGCAGATCTAAAATTGAAAAATAAGGCAAGTACAAAAATTGTATCAACAATTTTTTAACCTGTGAGTATTTTTGTTAATTTTTTCAAACTCTTTTAAAATCTGAGCTTCCACTTTTATTTTCTCCTGCAATTCCACTGCCAATTGTTCATTTTTATCCCTTAAATTTTGCAACTTTTGTTGTGGAGTCAAAACTTTCGTCTAAAAACACATATTGTTTGTGGCAAAAATCAGAAATGTTTATGTTTCACCTCCTGCTGTTGTAATTCTTTATACCGTTCCTTCAAAGACGTTTCCATTTGGTTCCACTGTTTAGCTAATTCTTCTAATTTTTTGTTACCATTTTCAACCAAATTTCTCAGCTTCGATATTTTCTCTTCATTAGAAATTACTTGTAATGCTTTCAATTTGGTGGTACTTTTGCTCTTAATTTCTTCTAAAAGTGACTCCCTCGTACTCTTTTCTTCATTTAACTAAAAATTTATAGAAATTAAAACTCAGAAATGGACGAATAAAAACAATTACCTCTTCAAGTTTAGTTTGTGCCAAATTATTTTTAGCTTTAAATTCCTTATACCTGATTTTGTTGTTTTTTATTTCTTCCATAATCACATTAATTTTTTGTTCATTATCAGAAGGTTCGTTTTCCGTGAAGGTTTGTTTCACTCTTTCCTTAGGGACAACCCTGTCCTCCACTGGGACGTCCATTTTTGATAGTTCAGCATGTGAAACCAAATAATCTTTCAAGTTACGTTGAGGAATTGAAAATTCGCTATCTTTAAATAGCAACGAAGCAATCAGGTTGTTAGATTTACACTGTCTCGTGACATCAGGTAAATTATGAATCCAGTACTGCCTAACAGCTAAAATGAACTAAATGGTTAACTAAAAAGTCCCATAATTAGAGCTAACCTTCAGAACTAGAACTCTGGCTGATATTTGGTATTCGAACATTTTCGGTTTGCAAAGCAAAGCAATCGCCACAATCTTGCTTCAAACTAACTTTTTCGCATTGTCTAACTCCGTGTTCTAAAAACGAACTAGGAACCCACGGACTGTCCAAACTAGCAGCAATACGTTCTTCGATATCTTTTACAAGTTTTGAAACATAACCTAAACAGAAAAATTTTAAAACTCGATATCAAATTGCTAGTAGCATTTACCCAAATCTTCGCTAACTGTGCTCGTGTTTAAGTCACGAGGTAACTTTTCGATTAAAAATATAAAGAGTTTTCTAATTTCGTGCTCGTTACAATATAAAATGGTTTGATATCCCATATCGTTTCTATACCCCAATTCTTTTATATGATCTGCAACATTCGTAGCCGTCTTTAACCGTAAACTCATAGACTGGGGAAGTTTGCGTGGATATTTAGCCGTTGGAGGTATATTTTCGAGACAGTAAACAATCGCAGTGTAGATCATGTCGGGAGTAAAATCTCCCACACTGAGCACATTTTCCTCTATATCGCTAAAAATAAAGTGTTATTGGGGTTATAGTAAAAGGTTAAAAATTACCAGTGAATTTGCTTTAAAGATTCTATTATAATTCGGTCTACTTCTTCCATTATCAATTCCAATGTAACCTCACTTTTTTAAACGTCAAAGTGACATCCGGACAGAATAAGGCTAAGTTCACACAAACATGCGGTGCGATAATAAATCTTGAAGTATATCGTGGAGATACAATATTGGCCCCACTACCTTGCGATACCCCAGAACTGATAGGTGTACTTGTCAAAACCACGCAAAATTTATGTTGAAAATACTTTTTTTCTTTTATTTAGTGTTAAAAGTATTACTTGGTTGCTACCAAAAACTTCAAATCTGTTTGTTGGCAAGTTTAGCATCCAGGCATTCCCTCGTTACTACAAGAAAACTCAATTAGGGAGCAGCAAACAAACCACGAAAGAATAACCCCAATCTAAAAATTTGTTTTCCTCTTTTTCTCGGTCACCGCTACACGACTGGATTAGAATAGTTCATTGGCATTTGCCGCCCCCTCTCGAAATAAACTATTTTTTTAAATATGCCCAGAGAATATTGGATATTTTTATTTAAAAAAATTACATTTGGATGCTCAATAAAATTTGCCCATTGTTATAATTCAAGTCTATTCCAATTCCAACAGATCGGATTAAATAAAAACTTGAACGATTAGGATGACTGCCCAAGTGATGAAGTTGAAGTGATTTGGAAAATTTTAAACAACAAATCAAACAATGTAATAGTGTAACATTAAAATAAAAAAACATTCCATAGTATTTTTGGATGTTAAAAATAAATTGTTGGTTCGCATCCAAAAAATGCCATATTTTTCATTTTATTCTAATGAAAAATAAAATTGCAAGTGCTTCTTTTATCGGCGCCGACAAAGTTAATCATTGCCAGAAGGTATTCCATACAATACCTGCAAGTCTAAATATTATGATATGAACTAGGTATTGAATTCGGATATGATGTAATTGCCCTCACATTAAATCATTAAAAGGGAGTAAATGAAAGGATAAATAAAAGCAACCAGAAAAATGTTTGAAAGTACTGTATATTTACACAATTTACTAAATGTTATCGCATTTGAAGGTGACTAAATTTGTACAAGTTCTATCAAATAATACATTTTACGATTACTATTTAATTCAACATGAATTAAATTAATTTACGTTGCTTAAGATTCAGAAGACCACCACAGCTTCTTTTTCACCGTTAGATGATTTACTAGTAAATATGCTACATAGGCTTGTGCACTCATAAGACTATATCCCAAAACAAGCGTAGGTGTATCTCTACGTTTTTTCAGCTTTCTTAAAGTCTAAAATAAAAAATTATTGAAATTCTAAATAGAAAAATATCATAATAAAGATAAAATGTAGAAATTAGTTATTTTAGTCAATTTTATGTTTTCTAGAAACACTTTTTTCTGAATTCTTTTCATAGGTTTTACTTATTTAATTTGTTTTGTACTTTTGGTCCAGTCAATAGGGATTAAAAAAAGCCTTTGCCCTACTAAAGGTGGGGTGGAAACGATTTGAATATATTATGTTATTTAGTCCGGGCCCTGATGAAAAATCCAAGTTTTCGATCTAGGGGGAAAAATTAGTTTTTTCAAAATAATTCCCCAACAGTTGATCTTAGAATAAAAATGTCTGATATAAATTTGAAGACTAAATTTTCTGCATTTTCTTTATAAACACTTTTTTGTAAGTCCGATGTGTAACGAGTTACAGCGGTGGATACGTGAACATTCATTGAAAAAATCCTCCAACTCCTCGTTTTTTTCATTTTAAGAAATCATAAATGTAATCAATATTTATGATTAATATTCATTACAAATAATAATAATAATAGCCGGCACTCCATTCCATGCGGAATTTCGTCACGTCGTTCACCAATTCATTTTCTAGGGTGGATTAGTCCTTTTTTTCACTTTTCCTTTTTATCTTTCTCGCTGACTCTACAATTCTTTGTAGTCTTTTGCATCTTCAACTATCTTTCTCCATTTCTTTCTATTCAACGCAATCTCCTTACATTTTCCAACTCCCATCACTCTTAGATCGTTGCAAATCTCATCTGCCCGTCTCGTCCTAGATCTACCTCTCGGTCTCTAGATGTTCGGTTTCCAGTTCATGACACTTTTTATCGTACTATCCTCATAACATTTCTTGCAAAATCTCTCTCTATTATTAAGGCCACTCAGTTTATATCCTGCTTCTTCTCCCCAGAGTATAACATCGTATATTTCTTCAATCTTATCTCTCCACTCTCTTTCCACCTTATTTTCTGCACTGCCGCTATATCTATTTTGTATCTCTCCATGTCGTTGACTACTTCGTACATTCTTCCGGGAAGCAGCATTATTCTAATGTTCCATGTTGCTATTCTCTTTCTGGATTTATCTTTTTTTCTTCTCTATCATCTCTTTTTTATATTTCACAATACCAATCTCGAAATCAATGGGTCCTTGCTAGGATCGTTGTACCTTGAAGATCTTCTCTTTTGTTTTTTAATTTTTTGGATCGGGTCTTCCTCAGCTCCTTGCTGGTGTTTCATGGCTATCTGTATTTCCTTCCATCCAAGTACTCTATTATTTCCACACAATTTTTGAACTTGGTGGTAGGTTCTAAACGCATGGTACTGTGCAGCGTCATTTGTTGGTGGCAAAGAAGCTAGATTGAATTTGCTTTGTATTGTCGATTTTGTGAAACGTTGGTAGCGGACTTCTTCCAAGGTTTCCTCTTCCATGTTGCCACCAAACAAAGCAACAAGAACACTTTATCAAGAAAATATCAAATTAGAGGATTTTTTGGATGAATGTTTACGTTTCCCCTGCTCTAACTCGTTACACATCAGACTTACAAAAAAAAGTTTATAAAAAATGTAGAAAATTTAATCTTCTTCAAATTTATATCAGACATTTTTGTTTTAAGATCAACTGTTGGGGAATTATTTTGAAAAAACCAATTTTTGGTACCTTCAATCCAAGATGGTAGATCGTGCTGACCCCAAAGTTGAAAACTTGAATTTTTCATCGGGACCGAGTAATCACATTAAGTTCGATAATTGGTTGATTTTTAAATTTTCAACCAATCAACAAACTTGATCCACGGATCAACGTGATCTGGGGATTAACTTCTGTTATACAACTGGGCCTAAATAACATATATAAAAATCGTTTCTACCTCACCTTTTGTGGGGTAAAAACCCCTATTGACTGGATTATTTCTAGTGAAACCAAAATTCTTACCATATTAATTTAATCTAAATTTACAATGACCAAAATTTTTATAAACACGAAACACATACGGTAACCCTGCAAAAACTGTAAGAAATATAGCAAAACTTTTACAATATAGGAAATTTTGTTGAGAATTAAAAAAAACTAAAAAGTCAAAATGTGGGCTCTGAACTGTCTCCCGCAAGTCAACTTTGGAAAATAACTATATTATACTCACTTACTTATTTGTAGGTAATTTAATTCTCTACAAAATTGTCTATATATATTTTTGTCGTACTCCTTGCCATTTGCAGAGTAAGGTTGCACAACATTTTTTAATTTGTTTTTGAGAAGATAAATTATTATACAATACAGAATGATCATTAAAAGAGCAGAAGCTAAACTTTATTAGCTCTTCGGAATTTGTGAATATATTATCGTTAAAAGTAATTTAAATACCTAATTTTAAAAAGTGAAAGGTAAAACACAGACATTGAAGTTAAACATATTTAAATACACATGCAGTCCTCCTTTTCGATGTAGTAAAATCAAATAATTTAGAGTAATTAGTAAGGATAAAGGTAATAAACCACCGAAAAAAATACTTACTCGAAAAATGGCATACCGAAGGGTAACATCACGATACAGAAATATTGGCATGTCGTAGTTCAGTTTTCAATATCTAATATATAAATATCAATTAAATACTGATCAAATGATAAATACTACATTCTATTTATGTTATCTTTTAAAAGTCCACTAAGGACATTGAAGGTCTTTCGACATAACCCAATATTTGAAAAGATAAGCTGTCAAAATTTTCACGCTTATATTAAAAACAAAGATCCACAATACGCAGGCGCGTAGGGTGCGTTCCGCGACGTACAAGCTGGGTCTTCAGAGTATTTTATTATTTAGAAAATAATTACTTATTATTATTTTTTTCTATAAGTAAATTTTCCAGTAACATTTACGAAATACTTTATTTAGTAAATAAAAGGGTAGACAGGGTAGGCCAGTCTGACACTGAACTACGTAATTCAGACTGCTTGAAAGCGCTCTAAGCCAATGCGAGCGCACTCTAAAGCTGTGTTGACAACAATTGACATTACTTCAATAATAAATATTACTTAACAGTCTTTTATTTATTATTAATATTTAATTAATATTTTTTAATATTACTATGATAATTAGTATGTTCATTGATGCTAATTATAGGTATATAGTTTATCGGTGAAATATTGTAACAAATAGGAAATATAAAACCACAAAATGTTATACACATCGTTGAGCTTTCTCACAATTGCACCTAAAACCGGTAAGTGTTTTGAACTTGAACAAAATTAAGACTGTTAAACCTGTTACTTTATAACAATTTTTTTCGATTGTAGTTTCTAAAAAATGCTATCACGCATTAATAAGGAATCAAAACATAAGTAAAATCAAACCATCCACACGTAATATTATTTGGAGTACAACGAGCAACGATATTCTTGTAAAGAGGTCAACAAAAGTACAAATATTGCATGTTTTGAATGTTGGTAAACCACAAAAATTAAAATGTTCACAATCGTATATATCTACATTTTCCTGCAAACGAACATTGCAAAATAAGGACACTGACCAACTAAAAACTCTTAAAGTGAAAAATATTGTTTCATCGGCTACAGTAACTGATAAGAAGAAAGGT
This sequence comes from Lycocerus yunnanus, assembly GCA_036346125.1. Lineage (NCBI taxonomy): Eukaryota > Metazoa > Arthropoda > Insecta > Coleoptera > Cantharidae > Lycocerus > Lycocerus yunnanus. Next base: position 10,890,858 of record JARFIX010000013.1, read on the forward strand.
AACGAATAACATAATTAAGTAATACTACTACCACTGTGCTACCTGACGTATTTTTTTAGACGCAAACAAAGATTTACCACCTAAGCAAAAATCCAGCATTGATTTCTCAGTTCCTTCATTAGAACGCAACTATTTAACACCAGAAAGAGCCATGTCAGAATTTTTACTTAAACCAGACGATTTAATGGTGTTGCGAAAGTTGGTCCGTCGTTCTCCATACGAAGGTAAACCAAATATAACAGTTTATTGGAGGAAAGAAGTGGAAGCTAAAGCCTTACAGATATATGGTTCAAAGGAGAAATTACAAGAAGCAAAGCTCAAGAGAGCATTAGAAAGGCAGGCACACAACCAAAGTAAGCCCCAGTAGAGTTGCATTTATGTTTTAACTTAGTGATTTTTAATTAATAGACATCTTTAATTTCAAGAAATTAATGAAAAATTTAAAAAAGGTAATTATGAATTCAAGTGTACAACAGCACAAAGCCGGCCTTGATAGTCAATCTGGGAAAGTCATAATTATGGCAATTAAGATGTAAGGGATCTTTGTTTTATTTTCTATAAAATTTAAATTTTCAATTTTTTTCAGGAATTCGTTAGTTTTTTGTATTAAAGTGATTGCGTGGATAATGACTGGGTCCCACAGCATGTTTGCCGAATGTGTTCATTCTTTTTCGGACACAATAAATCAGTTAATTTTAGCTTATGGTGTTCAAAAATCCATTCAGGTTGGTTCCAGTGCAATTAACACCATCGTTCCATATCAAGTGATCCAAAGACCCAACTAATTTTCACATCTTTCTAAATCTTTCTTTCCCTTCTTGCAAACACTTCCCCAGGAAGATGAGCTAAGAATTAAGACTGAAATTTTACTCTGTTTGATTGCATTTAGGTGGAGTATGTCTTATGAGCAGTCTTGTAGCCCTTTTCTTTTTGAACAAATTCCATTTAGCCCCATCTTCCGAAACAAGCAATTAATTTCTCTCTGGACCACTTGATATTATGGAATGACTCACAAGCTACTATTTTACCATTAAAGTTTTAGGATGCTGATGCAGATCATCCTTACGGGTACACCAATATGAAGTACGTGGTTTCACTGATTTCTGGTGTTGGAGTATTTTGTGTTGGTTCTGGCCTTTCGTTTTATCACGGCATAATGGGTCTTATGCACCCACAACCAATTGTAGACGTTCATTGGGTAAATATTTTTAAAACTTACCACAAATCAGTTTATTGGGTTATTTTTTTCAGGCATATTCCGTCTTGCTTCTTTCTCTCGTCTTTGAAGGTTTTACGTGCGCTACTGCATTACGGACGTCTAAAAAGAATGCAGAAAAGTTGAATATGCCTCTGTTAGAGTACATAAAACGGGGTCAAGAACCGGCTGTGAATGTTGTCCTCACAGAAGATGCTGGTGCAGTGCTTGGTATTTTAGTTGCTGGATCGTGTGTGACAATTTCTGCACTGACACAAAGCCACATTCCCGATGCAATAGGTTCACTACTAGTAGGGGGCATTCTAGGAACTGTTGCTTCTTTTATTATTTACACTAATTCGACAGCTTTACTTGGCAGATCGATTCCGCAAACATATTTAGAGAAAATAAATACGGCATTAGAAGGCGATCCTATGATCAGAGCAATTCATGACGTTAAAGGAATAGATATAGGTAACTCTTTGGTTAGGTATAAAGCCGAAGTTGACCTTGATGGAAGAGCCTTAACCAAAGTATACCTTCAGCAGCACAAATTAAACGAATTATTACAGGTGACCGAAGGATGCATTCAACGTGTAACATCAAATTTAACTTTTTGGGATTTTTAGGAAATGAAAACGGTAGAAAATGTAGATATGGTAGAAGAATTTCTCTTGAAGCATGGCGAAGGCATAATTGATAATGTGGGAAGTCAAATCGATAGGATTGAAATGTCATTAGGGGTAAGTTTATATTAAAATTAGGTAAATGAATTTTGAATGGCGTAATTTGTTTTCAGGCAAGCCATCCTGGAATCCGCCACTGTGATCTGGAAATTGTGTAATTACAAAACTATCTTGTGATGATAAAATCATACCAATTATTTAAATGAGACTGAAAAGTATAACTTTATAAGAATATCTTACAATTTGGTTTTTTAAATACTACAGAAACTCCAAATTTCGGTTTTATCTGCTTTTACTATTTTGGCTACAATTTTCCAGTATTATACAATAAACGTGATTTGTAAATAAGAACTTGTGCTGATGTATTTTATTTCACACCTATTTTATTTTAATTAACATTCGCAGTAAAACTGCGTCTACACATCACGGAGCGATTTTAATTAAAATTCGAAATGGTGTGGACCGAACTTCATAATATAAAAGTTAACCTCAAATATTTAAAACCGGTAGTGTGGGAGAGCATGCGAATTTTTTAAAGTATAATTTCGATTTTGGTGTGTTATTTTTTTATACCTTAAAATGTCGCAATCAGCATTTGCAGTTTACAATAAACGTAAAGCTAAGAATAAAAAACCAATTAAACGGGGTCCAACAAATAATGCGGAAGAATTCACAACTCCATCACCGAGAGCTCAAATCCCAAAAAAAAACCAAAATGTCACGGCATAATTGGAGAGAAAGTATTATCCCAGAAAATGGAACGAGTGACAGTTCGCTGGCCGAGAGTCCAGAAAGAAAAATCGAAACGAAACCTAGTACCTCGGGTTGTGAAGGCTTTAATGTAGTTGCTCGTATAGAAAACTATAACACCTGGCTCTTATCGCCCGTCACTTTTGATACATTCATTACCAATCATTGGGAAAAGAATCCACTGCTTATCAAACGCAAAAATGAAAATTACTATCAGGATTTATTGAGTTCCGAAGAATTGGACGAAATTTTACGCAAGAATCAATTATATCATGGTCGTAACGTCGATGTAGTTAAGTTTACAGATGGAAAAAGAACAACATTTACTAACGAAGGTCGTGCAAATGCATCCGAGTTGTGGGATTATTACAGTAACGGATGCAGTATTCGAATTTTAAATCCTCAAACCTATTCAACAAAGTTGCAGTCGTTATTGGCAGGGTTGCAAGAAATATTTGGTTGTATGGTCGGAGCTAATGTTTACCTCACTCCTCCTCAGAGTCAAGGATTTGCCCCACATTATGATGACATAGAAGCGTTTGTCTTACAGTTAGAAGGTCGCAAGCATTGGAAATTATACAGCCCACTGTAAGTTGAAAAAAATTTTGGCCAGCCATAGTTAAAACTTATTTTTGTGTAATTTTTTTAGGGATGAAAAATCCGAGCTGCCTCGATATTCGAGTTCCGATTTTGATGCCGACGAACTAGGTGAACCAATTAAAGAATTAGTTTTGGAAGCTGGCGATTTACTATATTTCCAGAGAGGTATCATTCATCAAGGAGCACTACAGATGCTCATTCGCTTCACGTCACTATTTCTATGTACCAGAAAACTACATATCTGGATCTCTTGGAACAGGTTTTTACGCCTGCATTGCAAACGGCAGCACAGGATATTGAATTTAGGCGTGGATTGCCAATCAATTATTTAAAACATGTCGGAACTGCTTGTAACAATGTGAATAGTTCGATTAAGAAAAAAATCGTAACCAGGATGAATTATTTGATGACTAAATTGATTCAAAATTACGTATCTGTGGATTCCGCAGCGGATGAAATGGGAAAACGGTTTATGTGGGATGCTATACCACCGGTTCCTTTTAAAGAAGAAGAAAATTGTATGTCTGTTAAAGATGGGAGAGGCTTATTAATGGTACTGTCATTAATGCAATTGAATTACATGGACATGTGAAAATTCGCCTGTTTCGTTACTACTCTTTGCACATTGCCGAAGAAAATAATCAATTTAAAGTTTATTATTGTACCGAGAATGCTCGAGTTTATCACGGTGAAGAACAGCAAGTTTTATATAGCGACATAGAACAAATTGAAGCATTTAAATATTTAATTAGAAGTTATCCGAAGTTTGTTACCATTGATTCTTTACCAATAGAAGGTGATGCAATTAGATTTCAGTTTGTTTCCGATTTGTGGGAAAAAAATCTTATTGTTACAAATAAGCCTTTCAATTCAAAATAATAAAATATGTTGGATTTGCCAATAAGGTTTTGTAAAATTGTGAATATTTCATTTTTAAAATTAAAAAGTTTGTCAAAAGACAAATTGGTATCATTTACATAATATGTCATCTACCCTTCTTATAATGAAGTGTATTACACTTCCTGCAGTTTGGTGCCCACATTACACAGTAGGTCTTTTGTGCTCAAACAGATTGTTTTACGTAGTCTAACCAGCTTTTTGACAATAAGCAAGTCCACAATGCAAGTTCATAGAGAGGATGATTGTTATTAGGAATATACAACTATGACAAAGTTGTTATTTTTGCAAAATGGAACTCCATTTCTTGCTTCTAGTGCTCTTTCTACATGTAAAATACCAAAAAAATAAAACTAGGGATATCCACAAAATTTAACGTTGAAAATATAGTATACCGGAATAAACTATAGAAGAATTAACATTAAAGTTAAGATTTCTCAATATTCTACTTTTGTGACATACCATGTTTATTCCTGTAGCCTTCATTTATTACCATGATCGCCAGTAGCCTAGGTGTGATCTGGAGGATGGAAGGAGCAACATTTTTAAGGGCACTGTTTCTTCTAATGTAAATTTTACAATAATTGAACAGAAAGGGGCTCTAAAACAGATCAAATATATCATGGAGTCAGTCTGCAGTCTACAAAAAATATATTGTGATTTAAATGACAAAGATCCCATTTCAGCAAAAAAAATTCAAAAAGTGGTTGTCTTCAATGAGCAACCCAGCGATCGAATCTAAAAATATTAAACAATTTTTAATGATTAATTCAAATGAAATCATAAATATCCATACGACGTTTAATTATATAATAATATATTCTAAAGAAAAATTAATTTGTTTGTATTGTAATTTGTTTTAATAAATATTAATTTAAAATATTCACCAGGGTACATAATGAATTTAGTAGTTACTAAGCAAATGTTGAATACATTAATAAATACAACATTTTTAAATTAATATTTATTAAGGAAAACACCAACGCGGTGTTGCGATAAGCATTTAGCTGTTTTCCCCAAATAATAAATTTTTATTTTTAGATGATATTAAGGCGAAACCCTAACTTTGTATAATGATTTTCTTTATTCTAATCTTTAAATTTTCAGATAATATTTGAAAAAACCTAAAACTTAAGAAAATGGAAAAATGTAGGTTGTGTACCTAACTCTTTTTCTCTGTATACCAATTAAATTGAAAAGTATCCAGTACTTGAGATTGTGTACCACAAAAATATTATCTTTCTGTTTCTATAACTTTTATGAGATCTGTTTTTATCTTGACAGCAGCATCTGAGGTATTCCGAAGCGACTGTTACTACTGTGAGCATTACATCTGAAGTAGCTTGCTAGGCTGGCCTCAGATGTGCAAATTAAACTCACAGTTTAAGAATAAATTGCGGTTAAAATTTTTGATTAAGAAATAATATTACCTAAAATATGTAGTTCTATAATAACATTGGCAGAAATTCAACAAATAACAATTTTCATACTACGAATGATCAAGTATTGTTTTCACGCAGGAAAAAGTCGAGATTTCATGGATTTATGTGCTTTGATGGCCCACAGCTCAAAAAGATCATTTTCAAAAAAACACTGATTCTGTCACTTTTGCGGCGGCTGACATATCTTCTATGGGCTGATATCGGAACATTTGAAAATGATTTGAATGAACCTCTTAATATTTTTTTTAACAATATATCGTACTAGAACGAGTTTCATGAATGAATTTGCCCCAACGTGGGGCGAATGGGAAATATTACAGGATTGTGTAGCCTATTGTATCTATAAAATTACTACATCTAAAACTACATGCGTCTAAGGATCTGATCCCCGGTTTCACAAAACATTTAAACTGCGATTTCGGCTTAAAGTTTTAAGATTGAATTGATAATATTAAAATTATTGTGAATTAATGAATGGCAGTAACAAATTCTATAATTTATTATTCATCGACATTTTTTGAACTGTTTTGCTTTGGGCGCTAGAACAGTAATACGGCCAGGGGCGGAAGAGATTCGCACCTCTCTATCTCTGCCTAGCTAACAAAGTGAAATTTTAACTGATGATTCTGTTACGAATTTTAAGACGAACGCCGCTATTCCGAATAAATTTCCAAAAAAAAATTCTCAATAAAGTATTTTATCGCATGGCGTTCTTTTCGGCAGTGGCGTATTTAAGGGTGGGCAAGGGGGCAATTTCACACCCCTCTAAAGATGACTCGGATTGTATCCCTGAAGCCCTTCGTGATAAAAATAATGTTTTAATTTAAATAAGTTTGAAATAATTTTTGAATTTCTTTTATTTTTTTGATTTATGGAATTTGTCAGTTATCTCTTTACCATTGACGCGCATGAATAAATTAACGAAAAATGATCTGGTTTGCCTCCCCCCCCCTCCGATAGGCAATTTTTTAAATACGCCAATTTCGCGATGTCTACAAACGTCAAAATTGGAATTCTGGAACTACTCTCTTACTCGTCAAGTTTTTTTTGACTAACTCAAAATTATGAGCAGTCATTCGAGTTTCACTGTATTTACTTACTAGGAGGTCATGGCGGCCAATAGGCCGCTTGACCTGCTAATATTACATGAATAATAATGTAAAACGCGCAAGAAAATGTTAATAAAAACATCAATTGACGTAATACATACAATCTAATTGTAAAAAAATCAAACAATATAATTTGCAAACAAAAAATTGGACCTTCACAGTCGACTTGTTTGCAAATTTATTTGTTATTCAATACAGTACAAACGGATATTAAAAAAAATATTTTTAATTCCGAAAGCAAAACTACATTTTAAATTTGGGGTATTTTGTGCCTACTTGACCAGCCACCGATCAGGGCCCGATTATATCATATACAAAAACGATTAATATTTTAATATTATGAATGTTTGATAATGAAATTTAAAAATTTTTTTACTTCCAATTTTTTTTTGGGTGGAACGCTTGAGAATCGAAACCGCCCAGACCTATTTATCGATTTTAAGGGCCCTCACAAATATGTTTAGGACCCCAAAACCCTTCATTCGGCCCTGCATTCGACTGATGTGGTTTATTATTTTCTTAGTTCTTCATCAATGGAGAATACTTTAATTTTATCAAATTTTTTCATTTATATTTCTCTGATTTAATAATTTTTTAAATTTTAATACTATTAGCAAATGTGAATATTCGAGCCTACAGTTCGAGTCGTGAGTGAGGTTCCTTAGCACTAAAAAATTGAGTTTTTTAAAATCTATTTCTTAATTTGGCTTGAATGTTTATATTTACTCTTGGTATTTTTTTATAAAAAAAGGGCCGAGGTTTCGAAATGTTGATTTTTTCCAATTTTACACTTGAAATTTTAAAAAGTTAAATTTTTTTAAATTTTTGCACAAATAATTTATAATTGCGTAATTAATCAAAAAACATGATTTTGAACAGATTCAATTTTGTATCATACAAACATTTGAGTTTGACCCCCCCCCCGAAGTTTTTTCCCTAGCCCATTAAATTTTTCTTAATGCGGTCCTGGGTGTTAAGTGTCAACGACCGAACACATTTCGTAAACTAATGCCAATGTATATTGTATATATCTATGTAATACATTGTACATTGTACATACACGTATTTCAGTGATGGTGTGATATTACCCAGTTGGAGTGGAACATCACCTCATCATCTCGTGGTTCCTGTTTTTCCAAGGTCAAATGATGTTTCCTGTAAATTAGATTTTCGAAATGAGAAAAAGTGATGTGTTACATAAGTGGAATGGATTATAGATAATTAAATATACAATATAATTAAAGCTCCAATTTCCACCACTACTAAACCGGTAGACACGCTTGCTTTATTCATGAAGAGGTAGTTTTTCTGACAACATTCGAAGGATAAGAAAGTAATTGAGCGCATTGTTTATTTTTTTTTATTTATTAAATAAAAGTGAACTATGAACCTTTAACGTAAAGTTTTGATTATCAATTTTCAGTTAATAATGGCAGTGGTACGGATAGCTTGGAATTTGCTAAAAACTGAACCATCACTGCGACATGTAAGTTCTATTTTGATTAAAAATTATTTTTCTAGTATGCTTCTTTAAGGCCGCAGTGACATGTTGTATCGTGCGAGACTTTTCTTCGCTGGAGTTGAACAAAAACTTGGAGTTGATAACCAAAGAAAAGAAAAATGTGAAGGTGGTTGATCTCAAATTATCCCAACCACAAGACAAACCAATGGTGGTTCTATTGTCATGGCTTATGGCTAAACGAAAGCACATTTATAAATTTGCAAATTTTTACATTGGCAATGGTTTCGACGTGTTAAATGTTAGCATAAGCCCTTGGCAACTGTTGTGGCCAACCAAGGGATCGCAGGTTTGTTTGTAAGCTTCTAGCAGAACATTTTAAACTTATTTTTGCTGCAGGTGATAGCCGGTGATATTTTAAAATTTCTGAATTCAAACCAAAGTTACTCCCCCGTACTTTTACATGGATTTTCCGTTGGGGCTTATTTGTGGAGCGAAGTTTTGGTTAAAATTGCTCAAGAGGAAAAGCGTTACAGTGGTGTGGTTAATCGAATCGAAGGACAAATTTGGGACAGCGCTGCTGATATTACCGAATTGTGTGTTGGAGTTCCCGTTGCCGTATTCCCCAAAAATACTGTACTGCAAAACGCCCTCAAGCAATACATGATGTGAGTGAGTTTAATTTTTTGTTGCCGAAAATCTTGAATTGGCTTCTTTTTAGCTACCATTTGAAAACTTTTGATAAAGTTGCCACTCACCACTACGTTAGAGCTAGTCAGATGTATCACACCAATTTAATCAAGGCCCCTGCTCTAATTTTTGTCAGTAAAACTGATCCAGTGGGTGCCGAAAGTTCTAATCTGAGAGCCAAGGAGAATTGGGAAAATTCAGGAATTAAGGTAAACTGACTCAAGTAAATCAATTTTTACTTTCTATTTTTAAGAGTTTGATTTTATTATTTGATTTAAACTTGATTAATAGCACTGCAAAACTTATCTCGCATAGCAAAGTACATTTTATTCTTTAATTAGAATAATACTCGTATAACTGAAAATATTAAACTTTGAAGCTTTATTTTAATTACCTTTATAGACCATTAATTTTATAAAACTAGTTTTATTATTATCATTAAAAATTTTTAATTCTTTAACAAATCTTTTCCTTTTATTGTTTTTGAATTTTATTTATGCAAATTTTTTTCACAGTTTTTGATTTTGTTTTTTAAAATACCAAGTAAATTATGAATTGCCATTGTTTAAATGTATAACGCCGGCTCCACACATGGGAGCCAACGTTGCGCCAACAACGTTCGTTCAATGTGTGTCGACAAAATAGTGTTGGAGCCAAGATTTTTACCAATGTTTTACGAGTTGCGTCAATGTTGGAGTTTTTCCGTTGGCTGTCGGTTTTTCGACACACATCAAAGGAATACTTATAATTACATCCCCCAATCTCCCAATGTATGGATGCCATAATGAACTTGGCACGATATTTGGTCCAATATCGCCGCCAACGCGTGGAGCCGGCTTAATTTTCTTTTAATTTCTTGACTGCCAAAGAATTTAGTTTTGGAAAGATTTAGTTCAGCTCAATTTAAGAATAAAATAAAAATATTTAACCTTCTCATTTTTACCATTAGCAATGCGATATATACATAATTATGTAATTATTTTTAAAATATTCTAATTTAATAATCACGCTAGTTGGGGTTAAATTTCATTTGGTTTTTTATAATATTTTTTAAATTTAATTTATATTTAGAATTTTTTAATGATGTATCATATAATTATTATGTCATATGTTATTAATACCATAATAAGTTTTCAGAATTTTTTTGATTTTGGATCTCGGAGAGATATTCTGTCTATTAAATCAGTCAAATAACTAAAAATTCTACTAAAGTAAAAGTGTAAAGAACATCTTACTGTTATAAATTATAAATAATATTGATGGTTGGGTATCTCACAATTATTCTAGTACAGCAATATTCAGTGAGTTTGTAAAGTTTGGAACAAATTCAATAAAAATTTTTTACAGGGAGTTTTTCAGAAAAACCTGAACATGTCGATCTTTTTTTTTTAAATGCCACTTTTTTTCTACCATTGATATTTTTTTCATCATGTTTTATTTTTGAACTGTGATGTCTTGCAAATTTTTTAAATGTCAACCCTTATTTTTTTTACAAATTTGGATAGAACACAATTTTCAGAGTATGAAAATGTAAAACAAAAATTACAATCTTGAAATGAAAAGTTTTCGAGATAATCAGTCCCAAGGTTACAAAAATGCATTTAATCAGTGACTTGAGTAAATTAAAACAATTTGTTAATATTTGTAAACAAATTTAACATTTTATCCATTAGTATCCATTAGTGATTAGATAAATTTATAATTAAAGTAAATGTAGACCTTTAGTCGAATAATTTGTCACAGATAAATCATAATAATTATAGCAAGGTATGAGGTATTTTTGTAAGATTAAATGGTATTATGAAATAGAATAAAATCATGTTAAATCCATCACAGTTCGTATCTAAAATAGTAATATGACACGCTAGCCAAAGCCGTGCCTCCTGCATAACATACAATTTAATAGTTATCAATAGGATAATCATAGCTTCCTATGCATAATTTGCGAACTTCACATTTGTACCACTACAGGGTACGATGGGTCGATTCTCGCTCCCAATGTTGTAGTGGTACAGGCATAATGGTGGCTTCAAGTCTGATCATGTTACTGCTGAACCAATGCACGTCTACGATGGCAAATCTTTCGAATGATGCCGAAATCGCTCACATGGTAAGGTTCATGACCAGCAGTATAGCGTGAAACATACACAGATCTACTAAGATGCGTAAATTCGCGGTTTGAATCCTGCTCGCGTTAGATACACTGCTGTGATCAAAAAGCCAATATCGATCTGTGAATTATGGGGAAGGCAACGGGAAACCATCGCATGAATTCATCCTAGTAAACTCATCTTCGCTTTAACCAAGTTGGGTCACGACGCTTCTGACAAGAAGCACTCAATGAAGAAGATGGTAAGGTTCATGTATGCCCATGACAGGATTTATCACAATTTAGAAAATAATAAAACAGATAAAGAAAAGAATTAAATTAATTCATAATAAAGAAGTTCTTGATTAATAATTTTATTGGAGTTTACTCCTTAAGAATCGATTTTCATATATAAGGCGCCCGGTATGATAAAAATATGAGGTGTAAAATCTACTGATGAATGACCTCGTTACTTTTAGTGCGCACCTATGGTGCGCAAGCAATGACCGCGTTATTTTAGTGCGCACCTATGGTGCGCAAGCAATGACCGCGTTATTTTAGTGCGCACCTATGGTGCGCAAGCAATGACCGCGTTACTTTTGTGCGCACCTATGGTGCGCAAGCAATGACCGCGTTACTTTTTAGTGCGCACCTATGGTGCGCAAGATAATATTGCCGGAACATTAGTGACAATTATCTTTTATAACCATATTTTGTTAGTTATTAAGATAATATTATATTTTAAATAAAAATTAATTATAATAGTTTTAAAAATTTTTATAAAAACATTTTTATCAATTTTCTTAAAGTTGGTTAAAATTTTTATAATTATGCATTTATAAATTTTCTAATTTTTTTTTTACATTTTTTACTAGGAAAAATCTAAACCACCTCCAAAAACTGCAAGGCGACTAGCATACTTAAATAATTTTCATGTACTATTTATTATTGTACGTAAAAGATTTAGTGACAATTTTTACTGGGGTAAACTCTAGTCGTGCGTCGGAGCTGACACACACGGTTTTATCAAGATTATTTTAATTAGATAATATTAGATAATAATTGGATTAGATAATGAATTATATTGTTATACATTTTGAAATTTAAGGACTGATTATTTCGACAAATTTTCTCTTCAAGGCCATCGTTTCTATGTGCTTTATTTTTGCAATATTAAATTATCATTGTTCTCTATCCAAATCCCCAACAAAAAATTTAAAAAAACCTTACGATGTCACCATTAAAAACCATAACAAAATAAAAAAATCTCAATGGCTGAAAAATAGGGTTGATGTTTCCGAAGATTTTCTGAGAAAATTTGATGGAATTTTTTTCCAAACTTTAAAATTTCAAAAGTAGCTAGTCAAAATAACTTTTGTTTTTGAGCAAATTCGTGAAAAAGGAAAAACACCAAAAATGGGAAGAGGGTGTGCAAAACCAATACTATTTGAATTTAAGTTTAACCCTCTCCCCACCAGCTACCCCTGCTTCGAAATTTTAAATAGCACTCCCAATCTTGCCCTACATCATTTTAAAGGTTGAAAAAAAATTGGATATAGTATTTCTGAGTTAGAGATGAAACAAGAAATAATTTTATGTTAAAATTCATGAAGTAACATTTTCAAAATGTTTTTTTCCATTATTGTCCAAATAATAATACAACCTATTTTGGAACTTGGAACTTTTGGATCTCTTCCTCTAAATTTTAATTTAATATTTCTTAAATATTTATAATGTATGTATTTTGCGGTTCCCGATACAAAGATACAACCTAAGTTACTCGTTCCCCCAAGAGAGTACTCGAACATTTAATACCTCAAAGATGTTGCTAGCATTTTGTGAGAGGACCAACTACTTTACGTGCCTTCCGAAGCACGGAGAACGACCACACAAAGTAAGCCTCTGCTCGGATTCGAACTGGGTGCCCTACGTTAGCAGTTGATCGCTCTAACAGCCAGGCCAATGGCTGTCTCTTTATAAATGTCTCTAAATATTTATAATTGATTTACTAACTTGTGAAATTAAATGTTTTAAGAATAATTTTAATAACGTTTAAATTAAGTGAATTTTTAATTCGTTGTCGTCTGCTTCACGGTAAAGGCATTAAACTTTTAATTAATTTTATAAATTGGTAAATTTTTTCTTTTACGTATTTTTAAACAAATATTTAGTCTAATTGTAAGACATTATTGATCAACCATGTTTTGATTTAAAGAATCTCATCTGTTATACCAATTTATAAAATCAATTAAAAGTTCACTGAAAATTATTCTTAAAACATATTCCTTAAATATGCTATCGGTGTCAAGTTGTATAAATTAGACAAAATATTCATTACACTAGATGGATCCATTTAAAATCTGAACTTCCGTTGTGCAAAGAGATTGTTTATAATTCACGCCACTCACGCGGGTGTGGGAGGGGTCAGACCTGCACGATAATTTAATAATTTCTATTTACCTTGGTGTTTAATAACACAGGAAGGTGTTAATTAACAATAATATTAATTAAATTTTTTTAAAGTTTAATTGAAATTATTAACAATAATAAATTGTTATTTAAGAATTAACTAAAAATACGTCAAAGAAATTTGATCATTTTAAAAAATTACAATGCCTACCTTCACTGCGTTTTGTGTGAAATAGAAGTCATGTATATTCTCGACTATGTTTTATAGAATTATGAATAAAAAATCCACACTAGTTTTTCTTCTAAAAATTGGCATTCTTTTGTTTTAGGTAAGAGGGGTTACAAAAATATCTGTCGTAATACTTGAAGGTATAGCTACTATATAAAAGAGAGCTGACTTTTCCACCATATCAGAGCCACATTTCAATTCGTGACGTTTTTTTTGTATTTTGATGTTTTTATTTTCAAATCTCATGCTGTTACACACAACCTTAGAATATAACTCCTTCTATATTCTAAATACACAACTTAAAAGTTGACTTCGAGATATAGGACGAGTCAGCTATGCTTTATAATATAGTGCTTTACTTGAGAGAATCTACATTTTTGTCACAAGAAAATGTATGAACAATCCCATATAACTTAACAGTTTGAATCATTATTTATAAATCATTTATTAATTTATTTTAGCTTGTAAAAATTTAAAAACCTTTTAAAAACATAAAAAAGCATTATCCATGAATTCCATATTATTGGACATAAGGGGGGGTTTATTTTTAAACTTTTTCCAGAGGAACGTATTTTTTATACAGTTATTGATTTGGTTACCCCCAAGAAATTAAATATATAACCTCCCCCTGAAGAGCCTTCTCAACATCTGCTAAATGTTTTTGTAGAATTCTTTTTCTATAAATTTCTATGCCGAATTTTGTTTATCAAAATAAAAGTATTGTTGTAATTTTTTTAAAAAACATGATAGTTTATCACAAATGTTTTTTTTTAGATTAAGATTAAGTTATTTCCTTATTTCTACTTATTCATAAATATAATATGAATTCATAAAAAAACAAAAAGTTGCTAATATTGACAATAAAATAACGATATTGACTCGCTAATTTAAATTTAATTCCATATTGATGAAACTTTTGGTAAAATATCAAGAGATCGATTTTGTTAAAAATGAAATAATTATAAATAAGAATAAGCATAATTCAGGAATTAGCTATAAATATATTCATCCCTATGCAGTCTACAACTACAGTTTATAATTTAACTTGGTAAGTATAATAAATTACGAGACGGTCATTGGCATGGTTGTTAGCGCGATGAACTGCTAATGTAAGACTCCCCGGTTCGTATCCGGGTAGAGCTCACTTTGCAATACCGTCTCCGTGCTTCGGAAGGCACGTAAAGACGGTGGTCCTCTCACAAGGTGCTTGCAACATCTTTGAGGTATTAATTGCTAGAGTGCCCTCTTGAGGGGACGGGTAAACGACTTCGGTTGTATCCTGACATAAGGAAGCTCGTTTCTTTATAGGGTATCGGACAACGTCGCAAGACGTTTAAAACCGATTGTATGTATGTATGTAAATATAATAACATTTTTTTAAATTGTGCTCTTGTAAAAAATTTTGAAGAATTATGCTAAAAAACTAAATGAAGGAAACGCGTGTTACCATTGTTGCTTATCGCTGAACTGGCTAAAGTAATCGAAAAATATCAAGGTTAATGAAGATTTCCCTACGAATCATTGCCTATAATGTGAAAAAATTCAAAGATTGTGCAAGTTTCAGTAGTAAACAACGTCCTGGACGGCCTAGAATTACCACTTCTGCAGAAGAAAGGAACTTAGTAGTAACTAGTAGACGTAACCAACGTTGTACTGCACTGGAAATATCAGCTCAAGTAAATTTGCGGCGACACAAACCATTTAGTGTATCAACCATCCAACAACGACTTGGAGAAGCAGGCGTTTTCAGTAGTGTAGCTGTACGAAAACCAATTTTAGGTCCGCAAAATAAGAAGAAGAGACTGGAATGGGCCACAAAACATCAAAACTTGATATTAAATGGATGAAAAAATGTGCTCTGGAGCGATAAATCAAAATTCGAGGTTTTTAGTTCTAAACGAAGAGTTTTTGTTCGAAGAACAGTAGGAGAGTAAATGTTGGAACAATGTTTACTGCCTTCTGTAAAACACCCTTTGGGGTGTTTTGGTGGAGATAAAGTGGGGAATATCTATAAAATTGAAAGCATCGTGAAAAAAAGCAGTGCAAGAACATCCTTAAAGAGCAAATGTTGCCTTCTAGAATGAGAATTTTTGAAAAATCGTTTACCTTCCAACATGATAATGATCCACAACATACGTCAAAAATGTTCTCAAAATATTTGAATCAGTTATCACGCCAAGGTATTCTAAAAGCCATGATTTGGCCTTCAGATGTGAACCCTACTGAGTTATTGTGGGATGAGTTGTGGGGGAGTTAGACAGGCAGGTCAGAAAAGTGTGTGCCATGAGTGAAAAACAGCTGTGAGATGTTTTGAAAGCAGAATGACAGAAAATTCCAACAACAACTTTAGAAAAATTAATTAACAGAATGCCAAAGTTGTGCGAAGCAAATTTAAAAATAGGGAAGGACCTATTGATGAAAGCAAAATTTAATAAAATTGTTGTTTTAAGGTCTTTTTTGTTTATATAGTTGAAATTTTCCTTCTACAAAAAAATATTTGACATGCCTGCCTGTTGGAAAATGTGAAGTTCTCACAATACAAAAATTCAATCACTTTTTTTTATAGATCCACAAAGAAGCATTTAAGAGTTTAAGGGAATAATTAATTATCCAAAATATGTACCACGCAGCAAGATTAATAAATGTTTAATGGCTTAAAAAAATTATGGATAATCATGTTTGGAAAAGCCGAAATGACGATATTTTACAAGTACTTGTTGTAAGTACATACCTACCTATCTACTTCTACACTCAATTGCATTTACTTTGTAAAGCAAGGTCCATTAATTAATTTTTTTATTTCCCCCTCCAATTGTAAGTGTAATCGAATTTGGTGACTATCTTTACCTCAATATTTTTCCTTATGCAGGCAATCGCCATTTTCGCCAAGTTTAATAAATAAATACGGATAGCAAAATTTTAATTGATAGAACGAAGGAAAAAATAATTTTAATCAAATTTGACCTCCCCCCCAACATAAGAATTTGTTACATTTTTTAAACCTCTCCCAAGCCTTGCGTAATTAATGGACATTCCTAAAGTATACTGCAAGTTGACACTGGAAATGCCACAGAAAACATTTTTGGGAAATAAATTAACTAGACAAATATCCGTAACGATAATTTAGATCTTGAAGACATTCGTCGAGGATAACAACTAAAATGTTAAAAATTTAATTTTCTACAAAATTGTCTAAATATGATTTTTACTATTTTTGCAGCGTTTCTAGTATAAAGGCTTGTTTTAAAAGTATGAATGCTTGTTTTTAGAGTTTTTGTGTTGTTTTTAATAATTGAAATTATAATTGATAAAAAATTTATTATTACTAATATTTAAATGTTGCATTAGTGGAAGCTGAGTACCATATTTTAGATTTATGAGATGTGGGATTAAAAATGAACTTAGAAGTACACCTAAGCATATACAACTGTTGTGCCAAGTGAAATAAATTTTTTCCAAGACGATTATGACAGTTATATGTATATAGGATCTTTTTCTTAGTCGTTAACTCGATTTCGAGTGTCGTGGCCCCTCCCTATAAGGGGGGGGCTTTCTTGACTAATTACCTCAGTGGATAGCCACTTCCTTCCGAGGGAAGATGGTCAGAATAAATGTTTTACACTGCCCGGCTTGAACCGGGTATTTCGGTTTGATATTCGACACACTCGAGTGCCAGACCATGATCATGTTCATATATAGACTAGATTTCACATATTCTTCCATCTTTCTGGATATTTTAGCTTCTTTATATTGACAGTTGGTTAGCCAAAACAATGTAAGAACTCCAGTATTGCATTGAAACTTGAAATTTCCCCATTTTTCCAAATTGGCGAAATCAAACTTAATACCTAATTCGTAAGCGCAAATTCAGATGGTATCTTTCGTCGAGGCATACTGTTTCGATTTTTGGACAATAAGAGAACATCTAAATAGATGATCAATTAAATTTATTTCTTCAGTTACCATGTTAATTTTTATTATTATAATTTAAGATCAGTTAAACACAACAAAATAAGAACAGTAGATAAATTTTAAAATGGCTGAGTAAGGAAGAACGCCACTTAATGTTGTTGAAAATTGTATGAAAAATACTTGTGCTTATGGTATATGAGTAGAGAAAAGATGGTTAGACGACGTGAAGTGAATAGCGGAAAGGGAGTAGTTTCAGCAGGCATATGTTGCTATATTTTTTTTTGAAAGTCAACAAAGAAACCTCTATTTTTCAAGCAATACTCTGGTGTTCCCTCTTAAATTACACAACAAATTCAATTTGCGTAAAGGAAAATATGTAACTCTTCCATATGAATTAAATCAAAGACGGCAGTGCATACACCGGTAGACCAGAGATCGGGAACCCATGAGTATGTTTCTGGTCGCCCTGGATGCGCTACTGTGATTTAGAAATCCAACATCGATTTGTGGTCTATGCGGAAGGCAGCGAGAAACCACTGTTAATTAAATTTTCTTATCAGGAATTCATCTTACACGTCAAGTTGTATAATATTCCCCACTAACACTTACACTAGGATTCATATATAAGTATTAGTACTTAATAATGTTTTAAAGCATCAAATTTGTATTTCGTAGTCACAAATTCTTAACTAAGGGAATAGGAGCAAGAAAATTACAGTGACTTGTAACTACTTCTTTCTATCTAGGTACCTAGTTTAGTAGATGCAATTCAGAAGAAAATTTTAATTTCCCTAGATTTCTAGAAATTTCCTCCCTATACTCGATTTCTTTACTTATACTATATTAAATTAATTCAAATTAGAAAGTTAGTCTCCATGGATCTGAACTATTGGATTACCCTCTTTATGACTCGCGAAAGCCACAGTAAGAAATGAAAAACTTGAGTGTTATTTATTTAATTTATCTAACTGGCTCTCTGGAAGTGCAGAAATCGGATATTGGTCGATGAACATATTATTGAATATAAAAATCTTGCAGTCAGAAGAGCAAATTATCTTACCATGTACCCCCTTCTGCAAATGCTTCCTCAGCTATACGTAACGTCCACATAAAAATGGTATATTTATATGATGTCAAATCATCATCCCTGCAACATTTGTACAAAAGATCATTGGCATCAATTAGTTGAAAAAATGTTGCTAATTTCCGAGAAACGTGCGTCATACTTTTTTTTTTAAATAAGTAGTGATATATCTGATCTATATTTTATTTGGATTTATTTATCCATTGCAGATGATTGCCAAGTATTGACGTCATTTTAAAAACTGTCCTTGAGATAATTGAAATTAATTTTAAGAGTGGCCAGATGAATTAATTACTTCATTGCTTATAAATTGTTCATTTTGTTTCGAGTATAAGTGAAGTTGGTCTTAACTGAAAAAAAGAGGTTAGTTCAAATGAGAAAATCATTCATCGTTGCTTTGAAGTAACTTCACAGTCACTGCTTATTTTGTAATACAAATTTAGCAGTGTTTTATACGTTCGTACTTTCTACAATACTTTGATATTAAATACAACAAAAAATTTAAACCTGATTTGCAAATAGTCAAAATACTTAAAATGCATTGTTTTTATTAATACCCATTTATACCAAATATGAAATCATAAATGTCTGCGTCATTCAGCATATCTCATGGTCGTCGCCAACTTTGCTTAAATTAGCTACTCGAGCTACGTTTCATTATTCTAAATATTTAATAAATATCGCAAGTGCCAATTTAACTTACATACATATTTTTGTTCCAGGTTAATTGGAAGTGCTGGAAGAATTCCCCTCATGTTGGTCATTACTACAGACATCCTCAAGAATACACAAACGAATTAAATGAATTTTTATGCAGTATAAATTTAAAAGATAAAAAACAATTGCAAATGCAAAATTAATTCAAATTAAGCAGAGAAACATTTTAGACCTAAATAGGGTGCACACCGAGTGCCTAGATAGTGGTTTTTTGCTTTGACATGTGTTATTATTAATGTTAATTTTTATAATAAACTTTAATATAAAATAATAAAACTTTATTTTTTTGTCAGATTCAAGCCTGATGTGTCTGGTCACCACCTAATAAAATTCAATGCCTTTTAATTTTAATTAAACCAATGAAAATCTACAGTTTGAACCGCTTAAGTTTTGAAGATTTCATAAGCAACAATTTTATTTTTTATCGTTTCATCGTCGTCAGCCAAGCAATTTTTTTTTCTTGGAATATTCTTCTAAAAGTGATAGCCTTAGTTTTCCATCTTGGAAGACTTGTGTAATTTCCTAAAGTGGAGAATAAGGTGATGGCAGAAAATCACTGGCAATGGACGAAGGTTTAGACGATGAAGATGATACTTCTTCTTGATGTTCCAATTCCTGCTGCATAATTATTTTAGCAATTTCCATTTTCGTCACAGCCTGCCTTCTAAGTGAAAAAGAATTCACAATCTGTGCATATCCTTTGAAAATTAATTCGGTAGCATCCGCATTAGATCCATGTTTATTTTCCAAGTTACTATTATTTCTATTTTTGGCCCCTTCATTTATTTGTAGATTATTAACTGGTGTTGGCGTAACTACCGGTGATTCAATTATGGTAATTTCTGTAAGAGGTTCCAGAGAAATGTCATCTTCGTTACATTGCAGTGGTTCCGCTTTAATTACAAAATCTTGTATTTCTGTAGGTAGTTCTGTTAAAAGGCAGTTTTCTCTTTCATTTACCTCTTGTGTTTCTACTTTAATTGCAACATTTTCCATTTCTTTCTCATTCAAGTTTGGCTCATTAAGTGCAATCGACATGAAAGGCCTGAAGGTCTCCATTTCTTTAGCCCATTGCCAATGCCTATATTTTCTCTTCACAATTCTACCTCTTCTGATGTACTTCGAATAGGTGTCCCTAATATTCTTCCATTTCCTCTTTATTTCGTCACCTAAATTAAATTGTTGTTAACTATTGTGAACATAACCTAGAATTTGTTTTACCAGTTTCATTGAACTCTGCTCCAATTTCATTCCATATTTTAGTTTTCTTTCGAATATGTTTATACTGCGGATGTGTATTATCAAATAAAATTGGATTTTTTTTTACTTTTGCAATTAATCGTTCTATGAATGCCATGCTCACTGTCAGAATTTTGTAAAAAATATAAACAAGCAAAACTTAGGGGAAAATGTAGTGCAGGATAATAATAATTGACAATTTTGAAAACAATTTTTTTATTTTGGGATTTAGAACTCATCAGCATAACCACGAATTGATATATCGTCCCGCTTGTTGGGAACCTCTGAAGACGAACCTTTAAAATAATAATAATAATTTGGAAAGCATAAATAGCAATAATTAACTTTTAATACGATATTTTTGTTGTTTTAAAGATTTTTAACTGCGAGTTCAAATTATATTGTATTATCCCTACGAATTCAAGGTTACATTGATATTTTTAAAATTATTATTAACGAAAGATTTGATTACGTAAATATTTAATAACTTGCATTTTCTATAAATTTCCGGTTTAAACCGATTTTTAAACGAACTATCTGCCTTTGGATCCCTTTTGCGCTGGTCGACTTCGTATTGGTTGTCTCACTCGCGTTCTTTTGTTGTCCACCACAGTTTGATCGCGTGTCAATTTTGACAGTTCGATTGTGAAGGTTAAGTTATTTGAATTTTTATAATGTGCCATTGGATTTTAGGTCTTTCGTAAGGTCTGTGGCTCACTTTTACTATTTTTAATAACAATAATATTTAAATACAATAATCGTGTGCACTTTTTTTAAAAGTCTAATTTTGCTATTGCTATAGACGAACGTAATTACATAAATTATCAATTAAATAATAATATGCTGGTTATTGATAAAGACTGGCCAGTCTGCAGACAATCATTAACGAACAATAATCAGTGGAAAAATTATTTACAGAAATGTTGACCCTAGTACGTGCAGCAATTAAAGGAAGTGCATCAACTTTGGTTTTGATTAGCAAAACCAAAAATTTAGCCAAACACGTAAGATTTTTGGTTTCTTATGTTAGATAAACTTTCATTTTAATCTTTTTAGAACGTGATTGTGAAATTGAATTACGCACGAATGTTTTCTACGTTGGAATTAACCAAAAACTTGGAGTTGCACAGCAAGGATAAAAAATCGGTACAGGTTAATAATTTAAAGTTATCCAAACCACAGGACAAACCTTTGGTTATTTTATTATCATGGATGTTGGCCAAGCCGAGACATTTAGCTAATTTTATTCAGTATTACACAGAATATGATATCGACGTTCTAAAAATTACCCTCACACCCTGGCAGCTGCTCTGGCCTGCTAAAGGATCTCAGGTTTGTTCTTATTACATATATTAGCATATAAACAAATTCAATAATGAGTAATGATTGGAGTTATTG
Source organism: Lycocerus yunnanus (assembly GCA_036346125.1). Taxonomy (NCBI): domain Eukaryota; kingdom Metazoa; phylum Arthropoda; class Insecta; order Coleoptera; family Cantharidae; genus Lycocerus; species Lycocerus yunnanus. The sequence continues at coordinate 10,912,763 of JARFIX010000013.1, forward strand.
TTTCTGTAATCAGAACCTACGAATTATACAAACATATTACATTTGGGGTCAAAAATCATCAACACAATGCAATTATTATTAAACAATAGATTAGAAATTGTCTTTTTATAATGCCAAAGTGATGAATCCTCATTTTTTTATCATTCATGAATATATAAATATTATTCGGAAGAACTTTCGAGAGTTATCTGGTCACTAATTATGTTATGTAAAAATATACAAAAATAATACGAAATCAAAGTAAACGATTTTAACGAAATATATACTTTTGAAAAATATTAGAACAAGAGCTTTGATTTAATGTGAAGAACACACAGGAATAACAATATTAATATAAAATAAACTATTAATGCCATCTGATAAATGGTAATGGGAGGTATCTTTTAGTAACTACATATAATATAAAAATGATTGGAGCCTAGCGTCGAAACGTTTTTAAAATATTAAGGTTTATAGAGAAACGATCAAAGTCCATGCATTTAATTTTAATTTCTGCAAAATATAAAACTTGTGACTGATCATTATTCCCGTGTGTACTTCATATATGATTAGCAATTTAGTAATAACTGCTGCTCATAATCCACGGATAAAAAGGCTGAATTTTGTAGTCTTGTTTAGCAATGTAAATTTTTCTTCAAACATCAAAAAAACTTTACTTGATTCAATCACGACTACTTACATAAAAAGAAATCTTTTGCAAAATATGATCCTTAGGATGCTTTTTTCAATTAACATCGATTTTTTTAAATTTTTGCGGAACTAATTACTATGTAATTGTTATTATTTTATAAACATGATTTTGTGAAACTTCATTATAATTAGAAAAGAATAAATTAATTTTGTTTCATATTTAAATACATGTCTTTATACACAATGAAAACACTTTTTTTATCATTTTAATGGAAAACTATGACGTCATAAAATCATGTTTTTTAAATAATTAGTTACCCAGTAATTATTACTTATACGAAAATAAAAACAAAATGGCAAATCGCATTTTTTTGTACAATTAACTTTTTGGTCAAACTTCAAGTTTCACTTTTTTGTAAAAGTAATTTATTGTTTTACTTTACTGCGAGCGGCACTAAAGTAGATTAGTTAGTTATTTTTAACATTTGAAGTTGAAAATAACATATTTTACAGTAAAAGAAAAATATACTATTCTCCTTTAGAGAAATGATGTTTAGTGTTTCGCAATAGCAGTGCTTTAGCCTGATTTGCTTCAGGTTTGGAAATTATTGCACAGAGATTGTTCTCGTACCTCATGAGACGCTATCATATCGCATTGGTAGCTTAGTCTTCTGTATTTACCTCAGAAAATTTTTGGGCGATTACAATAACTTACAAGAGTCTGTGTTCATTCACCTATCAGATTATCTGCAGATATCGGACTGCCGACTTGAACTGAAGAACTTATCTGTGCTGGCCATACATTACTCAAACCGAATCTGCAGATTTTATCGTCAGTTAAGAACTGACTTGACTCTTCTCAACAAGAAACAAAAGCAGGGTCACTGGGCATATGGGAGTGAAACGATTTTTTTGTACTTAAGTTCTCTTCTTAATCTAAATAAAAAGGGACACAATAAAATAAGCAGATTGGTGATTATAATTTTTAATATTGTCGTTTTAAAATGTACATAAATCTTATTACGACACCAATACAAGATACATCAATAATTTAGGTTTATTGCGAATATTTCATCTTCTTCTTGTAGTCCTTCTCCTATCGGAGGTTGGACACCATCATGACTATTTTCACCTTGTTAACCGCTGCTCTGAACAATTCTATACTGCTGCAGCCGAACCACTCACGCAAGTTCTTTAACCATGACACCCGACACCTTCCAACGCTTCTCTTTCCTTTTATTTTGCCTTGCATAATGATTCGCAATTCCTATTTCATAGGGAACTGAAATTTATATCTTTGAGCGTCCATGGATATTACTTTGCCGTGCTATGCTAATATATTATTAATTTTCTCTAAAATAAGAATTTTCTCTGTCAAAATATGTTTTTACTGTAAATTTTTCAAATATCAAATAGTGAACAACCCCGAAAAAGTGAAAGGTCTTTGCCATGTTTAATTCACTATTTCGCGACTTGACTGTAATTAGAAAAAATAATCTTAATTGATTTTGTCTTATCGCTGTTGTTCGTATATTTTGTTATGACTTAAAAATTTTGTTTTCGCAATTTATTTAATTCAAAGTTTAGATCAATTAATTCGGCTGTGTTTTATTGTTTAAGTATATATTTCATGTATATTTCTGTCTAATTGACGGTTTGCCTTGAGAATGAGATTTTTTAATCATAAAATTGGTCGGCAATAATTATTATTTGTAGTAATCTCTGTATGTTTTATCTTTGTCGGCTAAAACGTAAAAATTAACCGCCATTTTACAATGAACCATCAGCTTTAAAAGGGTATAACTGTGGTATATTTTTTAGCGATGAATAGTCAAGTTAAATTAATTAATATAATTATAATTAAACAAATTTAATTTTACAAATTAATATATTCAATCCTATAACTGTGGTAAAACATAAATAAAGTATTAATTAGTTGATTTTGAATTCTTTTCAGAATTTTCACATGTACATATTTTTTAGCTGATAGCAAGAGATGTTCTAACATTTCTGGACATTAATGTTAGCTATGCCCCTCTATTTATTCATGGATTTTCCGTTGGTGGTTATCAATGGGGCGAAGTGTTGGTTCATATGGCACGCGATCCAAAACGTTACCAACACATTACTAGTAAAATAGTGGGTCAAGTATGGGATAGTGCAGCCGACATAAGTGAAGTGTCGTTTGGTTTCCCAATGGCCGTATTTCCTAAAAATTTGGTTTTACAAAACGCGATGAAGCAATATTTGCTGTAATATTTTTATGAAAAAGTTGTTCTTCGCCTAAACGCCTTCGTTTTAGTTACCACATGAAGGCATTTGAAAAAGTCGCAACGTGCCATTACATCAGATCTAGTCAATTGTTGCACAGTGATTTGGTTAAAGCACCTGCGTTGTTTTTGGTCAGTAAAACAGATCCGGTTGGCGCAGAGGGATCTAATATGCGTTTACGAGAAGACTGGGAACGTTTGGGTGTTAAAGTAAGTTGAACTTTTGCTCTCAGGTACTTCCCCCAAATTTAATTTTTTATTTCTTTCAGGTTTATTGGAAATGTTGGGATAAATCTCCTCACGTAAGTCATTTCCTTTACCATCGTGAAGAGTACATACAGGAACTAGAAGGGTTTATTAATAAATTAGGTTTAACTACTCACCATAAAGAGTTACAAGCAAAGCTTTAATTAATTGAATCGCCTGAGGATTTGATTTCTTAATTACCAAATTTTGTTCACTTTTGGAATTTTGAAGTTTTCTACTTTGGTAATTGAAAAATTAATTCGTACTTATTTTAACAAATGTGCCACCCAAAAGACTTAGGGTGACGGTTTGAATTAATTTTAAGTTTAAAGTGTTTTATTCAATTTTACTGAGGAGGGTGGAAGTTTTGCCACTTTTATTTTTTGCCACAAGAAACTTAAGGATCTGGGAGTTTGTGAATTATTCCTGGAAGCAAGGGCGTCACTAGATGAGATGAGCTTTTTTTGAATTTCAAATGTTTTTTGTTTGAATCACATTCTAGTGCCGCTCATGACTTGCGGTTATTTTTTTATTATTGCTAGTTTTTAGTTTAGCACAGATAATGCAATGTATTTCATAGTTAAAGAAATTGGGTGTAAGATGGACCAAAACTGGAGTTTTGCACTTGTAATTTTAAGGTGTGTGGGTACTAAATCGATATGAATGAATATTTAAACACTAAGATATCGTAGGAACTTATTTACTATTGTTTGCCTCTTATATTTTTATTTTAGGTTTTTCACAGTGTAATTTTTGCGATTTGAAATTTAGATTTAATAAAGACAAATTTATTCTTGATATTATTTGCTTTTATTATAGCTATGTACACTGCATATTTATTTAAAACTGATCTGCCGAATTCAACCCGTGGCACTCGAAAAACTCATACACATGTACAACGTTTGGATGGAATTTTTACTAACATTCAGAATTTTTGATAACATTTTCAGAGATCAAGTCCCATTGGGAGAAAGAAAAGAAATTGTATTTCTGTATAGGCGAGATTATTCTTAGATCATTATTAAATCATAATATTTGATCTAAGATGATACCTATACCTGGTTCTATTGGATAAATTCGTGAAGCTCTAGCAAACCGCTGGATTCCAAAAAGTATGAAATAATTATTTTTTTAACATATTCAAATTTAAGATTTAAATCAAATTCAATTAACGTAAATTTATTAAAACGCAGTTATAATTAATATCGCACCAAAAGTACTTGAAGAGCCACTTAAGTAATAACCGAAGTATCTCGTAATTTTAATCATACTCCAATATTGTAATAAGTTTATAAATTAACCGAATTTAGTTGTATATTTATTTAAATTATTAAATATTGTTACGAGTGTCGACGTCTTAATTTTATTTTAAGTAATTTTCTTAATAGATCACATATAAGATCACTATTTATTTAATTGCTAAAAATCTACGGTAAGTGGGTATTTTCAATCCACTTGTCATAAAAATTTCAAGCACCCTTATAAACAATTATTATGTAATCAGGTCATAACACAGTGTTTCCCACGATTTCATGGTACTCCAAAAACGGTACTTGAACATGAAAGGCATAAATATAGGGGAACAGAAAGCAGTTCAATCGGGAAGTTCAATCCTGGCAGTGGAGTTCGGTTGGCTAGTCAGCCCAAGTCATTGACAGTTCGGTCGAAGCGAGCGTTTTTGCCTTTCCTAAGGTAAAACCGTGCGCGACGTTTTTTTAAATTTATTTGATCTTTTTTTAATTTAGTTAATTTTGAAGGCAAACCAGATTATTTTTAGAATCTTTTTAATCCATTCATGCGCATCAGTTGTAAAAAGATAACTGGCAAATTCAAAAAATAAAGGAAATGCAAAACTTATTTAAATTTTAAAACCGCTTTGTAGACATTATTTTTACCACGTAGGGTTTCAGGGATAAAATCAGAGTCATCTTTGGGAGGGCAATTGCCTTCTTGCCTCTCTAAATGCGCCCCTGGCTAATCTGAATTAAATTTTTTTTCAAAACTCAATAACAACAAAGCTGTTAGTTAGGTCTAATATTGTATCGGAGTATAAAGTTTTATTTTGTAATCTTGTTTTTTAAACATTACCCATCAATAAATATTGTCACATGTTAGATCAATTTTCTTTTATTTGTTTTATTTTAATCCTCGAAGTTGATCACGAACAGTGAAATTTAGTGAAAGCAAGAAATCATTTGATTCCCACGTCTTCCAAAACTCTGATTTTCTTCCTCCTAGAGGAAGTGGTGGCAGCATACTCATGCTATTCAAGATTTAGTTTAAAGTAAAATCCCCCTGTTACAATGTAACCTAGTGGTCTTAATGAAACCCCTCGTACTACAATAGTAGCTTATTGGGGGAATAAGTCATTAATAGAAACCCCCCTGTACTACAAAACTCTGTTTCCAGAAAGAAAGCTCGATAATACTCTCCCCCACATACCAGCAGGTATTTCTTCTGTGAAATCTCTTCCGGGAAATGTTCGCTCATGTTTCGGAGCACCCTGTATTTCAACCAATTTTGAAATTTGAGTATCAAATTTTTTTGGGGTTATGTCATCACAGTGTTTTTGTTCGAAAGGAATCGAAAGGTTATGTTTGCATACACACGAAATTTATTTGATTATAATTTAAACAAACAAGCAATTACAGTTTATCGTTTGCAATGACCTTCAAATTGTTGATTTATTTTCGATTAACGTTTAATTAAACTAGCGCAGTGCATTTCATGGTTAATTATTCGTGCGTCACTTGAAGTTTTTCAATGGTAAATTTCGAAAATGTTTTTGTTATGATGATTTGAAGTACCAATTGCCATAGATTGCGATAAAACGATTTGTATTATTAAGCCGCGAATACGTCGTATTTAACAAAATGATTTTTCTCTTGACGATTATTATAACTTTGTGTGGTTTAAGTAGTTGCCAAATTTTATTCTATCAACCAGAACAGGTACACTTAGCGTTTGGCGATAATGTCACCGAGGTTGTTGTTACATGGTCGACAATTAACAATACCCAAGAATCTGTGGTCGAGTATGGCATCGGTGGTATGATCCTGTCTGCACAGGGCTATTCCGAGCTTTTTGTCGATGGAGGACCTCAGAAACGTTCCCAATACATTCATCGTGTCACGTTACCTAATTTGACACCAAATCAGGTTTACGGTAGGTTTCAGTTTGTTTATTTATGCAGCTTCTGTATTCTTTCCATTTACCAGTTTATCACTGCGGAAGTAATTCGGGATGGTCTCCACAGTTTTGGTTTAGAAGTGTGCCAAATGATGTTAATTTTCAACCACAATTGGCAATTTATGGCGATATGGGTAACGAAAACGCTCAATCTCTCGTCCGATTGCAAGAAGAAACACAACGAGGCCTCTACGATGCGATTTTGCACGTCGGAGATTTTGCCTACGACATGGATACGGTAATGTACATGGGTCAGACCTTATGAAATTTTAGTATTGGACCTCTTGATATGGAATGGCCCATACGCTTTGATAATTTTAAACTGACTAATAAAAATTTTTGTAGGATGATGCACAAGTGGGCGACGCCTTTATGAGACAAATCGAATCTATTGCCTCTTACTTGCCCTACATGACATGTCCCGGAAATCACGAAGAACGATAGTAAGTGAGCCTACCCAAATTTTAGATGATTCATCTCATAGTATTTTCTTTATAGCAACTTCAGTAATTATAGGGCGCGTTTTAGTATGCCTGGAGGAACGGAGAATATAATGTACAGTTTTGATATTGGCCCCCTTCACATAATCTCGATTTCCACCGAAGTTTACTATTTCATGTTCTATGGAATCAAATCGATAGTAATTCAATATGATTGGCTTGAAAATGATTTGATTAAAGCAAATTTGCCAGAAAATCGTGAAAAACGACCCTGGATTATCGTAATGGGACATCGCCCGATGTACTGTAGTACCACAGATAGAGACGATTGTACTCATCACGAAACTATCACTCGTGTTGGAGTACCTTTTCTACACTTGTTTGGCCTAGAAAAACTATTTTATGATTATGGAGTCGATTTAGAAATATGGGCCCACGAACATGCTTACGAACGTTTATGGCCGATTTACGATTATAAAGTTTATAATGGAAGTTACAACGCGCCCTATGTGAATCCCGGAGCACCTATTCACATTACAACGGGCTCGGCTGGTTGTAAAGAAGGTAGAGATACTTTTAATACTACTTTGCCTCCCTGGTCTGCATTCCGTAGTGGCGATTATGGGTATACTCGCATGAAAGCTTATAATGCTAGCCATTTGTACTTCGAACAAGTGTCTGATGTCAAGGAAGGTGCTATTATCGATTCGTTTTGGATTATTAAGAACTCTCATGGTCCGTATCAGTATTCCGAATTAGACTGGGGTAAATTTGATAGTGTAAGATTAAAAAATTTACATGGTGGTGCCTAATTAATTATTTAACTTGGGCATTTCAAATTTAATAGGTTTTCTATAAATTTACAAAAGGGTTAACCTAATATTATTATTAACTACCCATTTTCTTTGAAATGCTTACACATTCCAAAGATTGAATTTTATTGCATTTTAGTTACCAAATAATTTATCTACCATAGCCAATATTTTTTTACTTAATATTTTTAGTGTATTATACGAATAAGGATGCAATAATTTTTTGTTTTATTTTATGTAACATGTTAATGACATATTAGTGAATAAATAAATGAAAAGTTAAGTTTTCCACTTTGGTTTTTGTGGAAGAATAGGAGAAGTTATATCATAGGCACCTGACTTGAAAATATCAGCAGGTAGGTCGATTGACAGGTGTTTACCGCACACTATTCATCAGTTTTGGAGACAACTTATAAAGTCGAAATCAGAAGATTAAGCATCAATGTCTGAAGTCACTCTTGACCAGGGATACCAGACGTTCCGCAATGAGCAGAGCAGACCGACACAAGAGTGATTTGTTCTGCAGGTAAAAGGATTAACAGACTTTGGCTGTAAAAGTTATGGATGTTTTTCTTTAATATGTCCAACACCAGGAACATTCGAGGAGACAACTAATTTACTTATGACCGATTTCTTCATCTAGAGATATCTATTACATAAATTAACGAAGTAGCTAATAGGACAGCAACAAAACAAAAAATTTTTCTAATAAATATCTCTTGGTGAAGAAAACGACGATTAAAGCTCTCGTCTCTGTGGTCATAGATTACACTAGTCACTTATAAGCTTATATCCGTACCTCATGACTTGGAATGCACCAGATCTCTCTAAGCAAGTAACTCGTCAGTAGTGAACTCGAAATCAGATTTTAGTTTAACTCGACAAACTAAAATTAGTTTATCTCCAGGTAAAAAGAGCTATCTCTTCAGTATATATGAACCTTAGTTTTTCTGACCTATCTGTATCTTCCGCCCGGTCTCTCCGAGTGAATAACGAAAGAGAACTTCAGAGAATTACCTTAAGATGTTAAGGCTTGTAAAGGGAACACATAATTATATAGGTACCTATAATTTCTGCGGTTACTTTCAGTTTAAGTTATCAAAAAATAATAGGGCGACGCCATCGCACTATACTAAAAGATCAATATATCACACGAGGAACAATATATCGTACTATATTTTTTCCTCAACAAGGGGTGTGTAGGGGATATTGATCTTCTATATAAATAAAAATCAAATGTTGTTAGTTGGTAAGTGCATAACTTAAGAACGGCTTGAATGATTTGGCTCATTTCTTTTTGTAAATGTGTTTAAAAGTCCAAATAAGGTTAAGAAAAAGAAGAAACTATAATAAAGAAAAATTAAAAAGATGCCGAAAATTTGGAAAACTGAAGGTGCTGTTTTGTATAAACACCCTGTATGTTAAACCGAAGAATAGGCAAATAGTCCAATCACAGATAGAATATGAACACCATCTATGTACATCTGGAAACACAAGCAATCGTATAGTAGAAAACCCTTGAAACAAACCAAACTTAAAAACTCGTGACCCAAACTCCTGAGTTTGGATCTACCTTTAATGAAGATTTATAACTGTGTGAAAGTGCTTTTTTGTATGAACACCCTCTATGTTAAACCGAAGAAAGAACCCATGACCCAAACTCCTAAATTTGGATCCACCTTTAATGAAGTTTTGCAACTGTAAATTTCTGTAAAAATATAAAATGGTAAGAAATCGGACAACGCAACCAACTAAGTTGGTATTGTAGTCTTGGTTTTAATCACTCATTGCACCACCTATCCGAAAGGCCAGGACAATGTCTGCCGAGTTAACTAGTATTAAATAGAATGAAATTTTGAAATTAATTCCTAATCCTTGTTGACACATTAAAATTGCAGGAGGAATGTTTCCAACCCCTCTCCCCTAAGTTCAGGTCTGGCTATTCATATGATCAAAATAAACATTACATTCAATATCACAATCTGTTTTATTTGTACAAAAATATTTATTTAGGTACATGGAGATCTAGAATGTAAAAATATTCATCATATCGTAACATAATTAGCCATTACAGATAACTATTGTATTTTGATTGTATATGGTCTTCTGCTGTGTTCACTTACTTGAGCTCGATAGGTTTATTTGGGAAAAGCAGTTTTGGGTAAGTTGGAGAAAATTGTTCCAATTGAGGCTCGAACCCAATAATTGCTTTTGGTACTTCAAATGCTCTTTTCTGGAATCTGTATTATTTGTGCACAAATTTATTTCAACTTAACTTGTAGGTTTCAATTTCACTGCTCCCTTGGCCCAAAGAAAATTTTTTTTCTGCAACACAAGTCTGATTCAAACTCTTGGTCCTCTTGTGGCACGTTTTATAATAACAACGTTTAAGGATTTCGTTAAAATCAAAAAACAAATTATTATCGCTACCATTTGGTCCAATCAAAACTTCACAATCCAAATTAGATTTCTCAACATCGTGCATGCAACATCGTAAAAATTCAGGATGAACAGTCACATATTGCCCCAAGTTATAATGGGTTAATTCAATCTCTTGGGCCAATATTCCTGTTATGTAAATATCATCAATCCAAAAGGAAGAAACGCTTTCTGCAACGTCGACCAATTTTTCGCACGTTTTTGGATTGGTAACGTAAAACCAACCGGAAACAAACGTGGGATACACAGAATTTTCATATTCCTTGGTAGTTACATACCATTTATTGGCCGGTTCTCTTATGGGAGTCAACCCTTTCAAAATATATCCCGCCAGTAAATCCGAAGGAAGCTCCAAATGTTTCAATAAATCCACAATTTTGTAAAAATTCACCACAATGTCGTCGTCCATTTTTATAACGTACTTAAAGTTTTGGCAATTCGAGGCCCATTTCAGACCCATCAAGTGCTTGTAAGTCAAATTTCTGTAGGCTTCGTTAAAATCTCCTTGTAAAATATCTCCGAATCGTTCGTCTTCGTTTAAAATTGCACTTTGACTCGTCAATCTTTCGTTTGGTGCAACGCCCAGAAGAAAAATTCGAGTTAAATTCAATTGTTTCAATGTTTCGGTAGGAAAAGCGCGCCGCATTGCACTCCGTACTTCCACGTTTCCCAAATAGGAAGTCACCAAAATTACGGCCAACTTGCTGGTAGCCCCGCAACTATTTTCAATCACATAATTAATTGTTGACAATTTGCGCGATTTCTTTAACTTCACGTAGACCACTTCTTGGTTTTTTAAAAATATCATTTTGAAAATAAAAAATTATAGTTATAAAAGCAACAAACACAAAGACAATTACAATTTTGTAACGCTTCATTGTTGTTGTTTACGCATTTTCAAACACCTGTATCATCTTAATTGAACTTTTATGGGTCGGGGCAAGGGAGTGGTGGGAGCAGGTTCATTAATTCACGTCAGAGGTTCTCAAAATGTAACAAATTTTTATTAACATTAACAAAATTAATCATTTTGACTTACATCCTGCTTAAAAATATATTCCTGCTTGTATCCCGGTTTAAGCGAGCAACTGTTTTTACAAGTATATACTATTAAAGTTCCCCAATCTACTTCTTGTTCGTTTAAAAGCACCAATAAATGAGGTACAACTTGAAACTCAAACTGTCTGGGCGAGGAACAATATTCACAATTGGGAATAATTTCTGGTAAAGGTTTTTTAGCAATAAATAAAGGAGTCTTACCACGATTATACCGTAAGACTTGTTCAGGTTCAAGCTTGACACGGTCCACAAATTTTTGAAATACTTTATCAGCAGGAATTGCACCGGCATAAGCATTTAACTCATTTTCTGAAATGTTCTGCATCGTTCCCAATTCATTCAAGTTTTTAAACTGCTCAAACATCTGTAGGGCACTTTCTTGATCCAAGTCCTCCTCTTCGTTTTCTTCCACTACACCTTCTTCTGCTTCTATTACAAGTTCAAATTCGGAAAACAATAATTTTGAATCTGTCGTCTGCACATCATCCCCACAAACCTTTTATGAGACTTCCAATCGGCAACTTGATGTTCCCGACAACAATAATAAGTCTTTTCACATTTGGCACAGTATTTTACAGCTTTACAACCGCATACTTGACATAAATTCACCCACTTAGTCAACGTAAAATCCACATTCTCCTTTTCTTCTAAGGCTTTGTCAGAATAAAATTCGTTGTGAAGTGGTAAATTACTGCGAAACACTTTGAAATTGTCGACACAGTTTGGGGTACAGCATGAAGAATTCCTACACGCAAAAATAAACAGCGTACGATGAAAATTTGACGGATCTTCTTCATATGGTGCATATATCTGGCATAAAAATATCATCTGCTTTTTGCATATTTTGCATTGGAGATCTTCCACGCTTGGCAAGTCTTTCAAATCCAACCACGCCGGTTTTCCACCCACCTTACTAGGGAAAAAGCAACTGCGTAATTTCCACCATTCGCACTTTTCAGCAAAACCTAAATCCGGTGTTTCCATTTTTGTGTTCTTTAAAATTTTCCCTTGATTAAACTCTTTTATAGGTTATGTACACTTAATTTTTGGTTGGTAATTATACAAAACCTTAACTCGAGATAATCGAAATTAATAAAAAAAATTTAGTGTAATGTAGATTAAAAGATTTCCGGTTTTTTTATTAATATAAATTCTAATCTTGAGAAATTTCGTGGTAAATTTAAATTTATCAAACTGTCAAAAAGTGAAAAACCCTAAATTGACATCTGTTTAAATTTATTTAAATTTTTTAATTTTTATTGCAATAAAGGACAATAATATGTTCAAAAAAGTCGGCTATATTTTCGATGAAAAGTTAAAATTAGAGTGTGATAGATTACCCGCCGTTAAAAATAGGGTAAACATTTTTAGGTTAATTTTATTTGTTTACCAATTTTTCAAGTTTCGATTTCACTTACAGGCTTCGATAGTGCACGATTTAATTACATCTTACAAGCTTCTTAAGGAGGAGAATGTAAGTGTAATAGAGAGTAAGCCAGCTACGGAAGACGAGCTTAAATATTTTCACGCTACTTCTTATTTAGATTTTTTGAAAAATGCTAACGATTGCGAGAATTTGTCCTTGTTTGATGAAGAACAAGTGGAGTATGGTTTGGGGTACGATTGCCAATTGTTACCCAAAATGTACGATTTAATTAAAACCATCGCAGGAGGCTCACTCACTGCTGCCAAGTTGCTAAATAAAGGAGATTACGATGTTGTTATTAACTGGTTTGGGGGCTGGCATCACGCTCAAAGGTGCTTTTTTTATAATATCAAAAACTATATTTTATTTCAATAATTTTTAGGGATGAAGCAGAAGGGTTTTGTTATGTAAACGACATTGTTATAGCAATACAAGAGTTGACGAAGAATTTTGGAAAAATTTTATATATTGATTTAGATATTCATCATGGTAAGTGAATCAAGACATAATCTCTGCAGGAGTTTAATTTAAAATTTAGGAAATGGGGTTCAAAATGCGTTTGAATTGAGCAAAAAAATTTTAACGTTCTCGATTCACAAATTCACTTGTGGTTTTTATCCTGGTACAGGAGGGGCCGACGAAGTGGGCTCTTTAAAAGGCAAATATTATTCCTTAAATGTTCCCTTATTAGAAGGATGCTGTGATAAAACGTACCTGAAAATTTTCAGTTCCATTTTTCCAAGGTAAAGAAAATATTTTCGATTTTAATTGAATTAAAAATTTGAATTTAAATAATTTTAGATTGCTTTCTACATTTCAACCTGAAGCAGTTGTTGTACAGTGTGGTGCGGATGGTTTGAATGGGGATCCTATAGGTCTGGCTAATTTGACACCAAAATCAATGAAACTGTGCATTCAAGAAATCTTGAACTGCCACCTGCCTACCTTATTTTTGGGAGGAGGTATAAATTTAAAAGTAATTTTTAAACTATTTTATGTAAACAAGTAATTGTTTAAGGTGGATACAATTTTGAAAACACCGCGAGATATTGGACACAACTTACATCTATAATTACCAGAAATGCTATTGATAATGACATTCCAGACTGCTCTCAGGTAACAAATCTTATATATTTGCTTGAACTCTTTTCAAGATTAATTTTTAGTATTTTACCATGTACAAACCCTCATATGAATTGCAAATTGATGAAGGTAACCAGAAAGACTGCAATACCGAAGAATATGTAAATGAAACAATAAAAATCCTGTTAGATCATTGTAATAACATCGTAAGCATTTATTGAAACTACTTAATTTTTATTTCAAATAAATTTTTTATGTGTTTTAATAGTAGATAATTGAATAAATAGAGACGGTCGTGGCTTGGCGCTTAAGTGCGTTAACTACTAAGCCTCGCGCCCCGGTCTGAATTCAGGAAATTTATTTAGATTATCTTCCACGCCAACACGTTTGGCAAGCGAGGCGTGTGTAACTGCCAGAACCTCTCAGGAGAACCAAACCAATCTTTACAGAGAGGTTTTGAGACAAATTTTGTTCGCTAATTTTGAAAATTATTAATTTACGTTTTCTTCACCATCTATTAGATCAATTAATGAAGTAACCAATCATTTCTTATTTTTTTTTATTTTATTGCAATGCGATAGGTTACTTTGGTAATTTATCTTATAGATATCTCGAGTGAAGAAATAGGGCTTAAATCTATTATTAAAACATATTATAATTTTACAAGTTAATAAATCGAATTATAAATTTTTTATGGGATTTACTGTAAAATTTAATTTTTTTCTGATTATGAAATAAAAGTTTCGTCCAAAAGATTGGCTATGTGACGTAGGCAAGCACTATCTTTATGATAAGTTAAAATCCTTGGCCTGTTTTTACCAAGATGGTGATTTTTTTACAATCATATTTCTGATTTGTTTGTTTTGTTGCTGTCTGGTTGGTTAGTGCTTTCTACAAAATATTGCAACGGCACTTTTAGTTTTGGAGATATTACGGATTTAATTGTGTGCCTGATGACGTCAGAGCAGCAAGCATAGTGGATGCACTATTTTCAGAATATGTCGCTATTATTAGACCTTTTTAGTGCTTCATTCTATTTCGTAGCAACATTTATGGTTTTTTGAATTTCTGCCTTTAAACAGCCATAGCACCATAATTATTGATTTTATGGTATTAATGAATTAGTGATTTTTTAACGATCATTTACTTATCTACAAACTAGTTTATAACCTCCTATCATCTAGAATAAACGGATTCCGAGTTCTGAATTAAATTAAGAGAATTCCAAGTTTTATTTTTTTCGTTTTTGTAGCAAACTCTGTATACTTTAAACGAAGCTACTTACACAAAAAACGTTCGCCCATGTTGAGGAAAATTTTACCGTTTTCGATATCTTTAAAATTCTCATGGTTTATGAAAACCTTTTCCTGTATCCTGTACTCTCTAAGCAGTGGCGTATTTAGAACAAAATTAACTAGTAATTTTACGAACTTATACAAAATAGTGATAAATATTACATAATTATCAATTTGTTTGTAATTTTACAATCCAAGTCATTAGAGAGGGAATTATCTTCTTCCTCTCCTCTTCCTAAATACTCTACTGTCCTTGGGAATACAAAAATATCAAGTACCCAATATATCTTATAGGTTCCCCCCCTCTCGTAGATATTTTTTGCACCAGTGCATTAGGGAATTGGATTTTGGTCTAAATTGACTAAACACTTATTGTGGAACTACGTTGACATTGTCATCTAACAAAGCATCGCTTAGTGAATTGAAGTTTTCAGCGTATTGGAAGTTGCTATGACGTGACATTGTTAGGTACTCTTGCGGTAGAATACAATAATAGGAAATCTTTGTCAATTTTAAAAAGCTTAACCTACAAGCTTTTCAACAAGTGGGTATTCTGGTAAGTTTAATCTGCGTGCTCTCTATAATTATTATTCCTACTTTAAACTCATTTAAAGAAAATACATAGAGGCGTAGGTTCGATTCCCACTTGTTGCCGGTAGGTCAGGTACTTGAAAATTATCAAAGATTTCTTATTATTTAGATTCTACCATAACAATGACTAAGTACGTCATGTGATGGTCATAGTAACTCCCTTTACGCTGAAATTATCGATCTACTATTGAAAAAGCAAACTGCACAGTTTGTAGACTGGGAGGTCTAGGAATACCCCCAGCAGCGAGAGGCAGAATATGTTTGTTAGTGCGTTGAATAGATTTACGATAAATTAAAAACTCAAAGTAAAATACAATTTAATCTTCTTTTCAATCTTAATTGATATTTAAACTATTTTTGGGAAAATTTACCGTCCTTCGTTGCTGGCATCGCAATTTATGTATTGCATTGTTTCAAAAATTTCTCATTTTGAACACTTGATACTGAGACTATCTATAAAAAATTTTTCGTGACAACTAAACAAATAACTTTAGACAGTAACTTTACACATCTTCGAGCATATGATTTTGATCTCCTTTTTGTGGTGGTAGTATGAGAATGTGTTATTAGGATTATTATTTACTATATTGCCAAGGCAACATAATTTTTAATTTACTCTAGATGTGAATTAGAATAGTTATATTTTATTCTAAAAACTAAAAAGTATACATTCAAACTATACTATATATTACTATTAACTTGGGAAATTAAAATTTTCAAAATTAGTAGGTTAAATGAACAATAAAACAAAATTATTTGTGAGCTTTCAGCAATGGTTATTACTATCATCAGACGTTTAATAACAAGCAATAACCATTGCTGAAAGCTCACAAATAACTTCGTTTTATTGTTCGGTTAACCTGTTAATCGGTTAACCAATTTAATGTAGTAAGGGGGGGGGGTTCTTTATTAAAGAATTATTTCACCGCTAAGCCATTGTAACAAAGGGGTATTGCGGCCATTGCAACGGGGAGGGGGGGAGTAGCGTGAGTATGCTGCCACTACTTTCTCTAATGCCCGATTTATTCACCTCGAGATATCTCTTAGATAATCTATCTATAAGATAAATTAACGAAGTAGCCAATTATATTTCTGATTGTTTTGGTTTGCTGCTGTCTGATTGGTTACTTCGTTAATTTATCTAACAGATAAATTATCTAAGAGATATCTCGAGGTGAAGAAATCAGGCATAAGGGAAAGAAAATCAGGGTTTCGGAGGACGTGGGAATCAGATGATTCCTTGCTTTCACTAAATTTCACCTTTCGTGACCAACTTTGGGGATAAAAACAAAACAAATTAACATAATATGATAATATTTATTGATGGCTTTTGGTTTAAAAAAAGGTTTACAAAATGAAACGTAAAACTGCGACACAAAATTAAAAGTAACAAACAGTTTCGTGGTTATGAGTCTCGGAACAATAGTAAAAATTAAGTATTTACGTACCCCTTACGTAAGTACGGAAAAAAAGTTAAGATTTTGATGGATTTATATTTTTTGAGCGGTCCAGTACAGCTTGGCGCCGCCGACTCGGCACACGACAACTCGGCGCCGGGTCAATTCTTTTTAGGAAAATTTCGGCGCACCCGGATCAACTTATAAGTATATATTAGAGTCAATATTCGGAGTGTTTCTAAAGATCACCAACTCTTCACCAGGTTTTTTATTAAAAAAAATGTTGAAAATGTGATTGTACAAACATAAATAAGAAATTGAAAAATTTGGCTTCGCACTGGTCTAAAGACAACGAAAAATTTTCATTATTATCGATAACTTAATAATTGCGTAATTTATGATAGAAAATGGTCTTTTAAAATTTTTTAACTCTTTTCTAAAAAAAATACAAATTTTTCACTGAAGTCTTAGAATTAAGACTAATTATTACTCTTTTCAGTGGCGTATTTAAAAAATGTCTTTTGGGAAGAGCAAACTAAATTATTTTTAGATTCTCGTTAATCCGTTCATGCGCGTCAGTGGTAAAGAAATTACTGACAAATTCCAAAATTCAGAAAAATTAAATAAATTCAATACTTATTTTAAACTCAAACTTATTTCAATTTTAAAATCGCTTGGTAAACATTATTTTTATCACGGAGGGCTTCAGCAAAACAATTCAAGTCAACCTTGGAGGGATGGGGCAATTGCCTTCTTGCACACCCATAAATACGCCACTGACTATTTTAATAACTTGTAGCGACTCAAATTAATGATAAAGTTTTTGGAATAAATAGTTAATTTGAAATAAAAACATAGAAAATCCTACACAGTAAAAATTTTGTTCGGATCAAACAAATTTATTTAATTTAATCAAAACTTGTGTTATTATATTTATGAACAAATTAAACTATTGTTAATCAAAATAAAAAATTTGTTTGAAATGTTTTATTTGGCTAAAATTAAAATATAATTTGTTTGGCGGAAATAAGTTATTTATTTCCGCCGCAAACAAACAATTTTACTGTGTAAGACAAATTTTATAAAAAATGGTAAGAAAAATCTTATGGTAACTGGCATAATGTAAACTGCTCTAAAGCGTTGGTGATTGTTTTTTATGGACACCTTGTATATTTGGTATCACTTTTAAAAATATATTAATAACTCTAACTAGCCCAATCTACTTTTCTGCAGATTCCCATTTGGAAACTAAAATTAAAAAAAAATTTATTGGCCATACTGTTTCCTTCGTTTGAAGTTCCATGAGCTAAATAAAACCATTTCCAAAAAATGTCTGTGTGTGTATCCTTATAATATTAAGATTTATGTTAGAGCTGGTTAGATTTTGGTTGAAGTTGATTTATGGAAACTATTTTTTTTAATTTGAAAAGAAAATATAGTTGAGGTGATAGGCCAGTTTAAATCAACCTTTTTCACAACACATTACCAACGCAAATATTCAAAAAACCTCAACTATACTTTCTTTTCAATTTATAATTCAGGTCGTCTATGTTTGTCTTTTTTGCATTTCTAAAAATTTCCAAAATTTTTAAAAAAAATTTCTTTAATTAATTTTTTATTTTTTGAATTTCTCCAAAATCAAATTTTGGCTCTGCTATTCATTTTTTTTATTTAATATTTTAAAAGCTAATAAGGATTTCAAAACCAAATTTGGTATTTCGATATCTTTTGAGACTTTTGAACTGATTAGATTTTGGTTCAATATATTTTTTGGTTCAAAAATATTAAAAATTATTTTTAATATTTAGTAAAGTATATAATATCTAGTAATGAGCATGGTCACATCCGATTTTTTCTTTGATTGAAATAAAAAATTTTATTTTATGAAATTGATCAGTTTGTCATGGAATATTGTCACGTAGATGTTCAACTTCTGTTTGTGCCCCTATTATGGCCCCATATTTATTTACCGTGACACAGGTGTGATGGTACGTGAGGGTATGATCAGACATCAGAGAATTCTAAAATTTAAATTCTATAAAAATCTATTGCAAAATTTGCACAGTATAAATAATATTTTCAAGTCGCAACCTTTAAAACTTAAATGCCTTTAAATTTTAATCGAAGTAACCAATGAAAATGTATAGTTTGAAAGGGAGGAGGAGGGGCTAAAATAATTCTTGGTTTTCATTAGCTACCAAATACTTTAAGATTTAAAGAAGTTTGTATAAGATTGATTATAATCTTATTCGTTCAGAAATGAAATATTCATCTTATATGGATGATTTGCTTAGGTGTTAGTGTGGTTGTCAATTGAAGTTTAATAGACTACGACGAGACATCAGCAATAAAAGTTTGATGTTACATCAGGGTCACCAATACTTCTGAATAGCTCTAATCAAAATTCTACAACAGTTTGGCCAATTTCCAAACAGCAATAATCAATTCAAAAAATTTCAACCAAAATTGAAATAAACTGTAGGTACATTTTTTAATAGCAAACGTGGAGAATTACCGTGGTACTATCTACGAGCCCTTTCCATTTCTTTGTAGGTCAAATTAAAATCAATCAAGCCAAACGTGCAATTTTAACGATCACAGTTTTACCTCGATGTTATTGAGGGGACATCTTTATGTAATGTCATGTCGCTTCCGTATGACTTTCCCACAGTTTGAACCCAATAATTTATTTTTGGATAACAAATTCTCAAAGAAACTTTTGTTAGCATGACACACGCGACTTGTGCGCAACGCAACAGTTTTCGTTCATGAGCGTACATGATGTGATCTAATTAAAGTTCACCTAAGGTAGGAAATGATAAGATAAAATTATAAATAAATATTTCGTCAATTTAAAAATAATATAATTTTTTATCGACGCATAAAAATAATAATATACCATGGATGCCCATACATAATATTTATTTTGATATAGCAAATTTTTAAATTTCTGTAGGCACCCGGTAACTGACCTAACGTTAGCAAATCACGTTGCATTACTTTTGCAACATCCCGCTATGTATTTTTCAAAACGTGCGGCGCGTAGTTGAGTGCTGACACTAGTTGACTACGGAGCAAAAGTGTTTCAACTTTCCGAATTCCCTCGTAGGTGATTGTAAAACTTGAAATTTACTTATTGTAATCACATCGATAAGGAATCGAGTTTGGTTAAACTTTGTTTGGCCAGCCCTGATATAAATGTTTAAAGAACCTTTCGCATGGTGCCGCCAATGATTTTAGTTTTGCATTCCTCCTATACCAGTCCTATTATTAATGTGATGAAAATTTAGTTTAGTTTTAACTTTCGTTGTGAATTGTTCTTATTCCGTTCAAATTTATTTAACCGTGTATTAATTGGGTAAGTTTCTTGCCTAACATACATTCAAGTGGATAATCAATAACGGTGCATGCGTTGAATTTTGCAACAACAATTTCTAGCCAATTTTTTTTTAATTTTTAAAATTTTAAATTTTGTTTTTTTGTTTTATTTGGAGACGAAATTAAATATTTACGTAGTATTTTCTTTGATTATGTAAACGGTCATGGTTTATTTTGTTAAGATATTTTATAATTAATGCGGTTCAATGTTTCTGTTGCCTTGACATCAAAAATTATACCTATAGAAAAAAATTTTATTAACGAAATTTGTTTATTTAATTTCTAGGCAATTGTTTTTATTATTATTATTTAATCATCGTACTATTAAAAGCAACCTTTAAACTTTGAGTCCGCATTGTTTTAACAAAAAAAAATTAAATTGATTGGGTCATTGCACAAGCCCGTTTATTTTTATTTCAATACAAATTTGAAGTTGGAATTGTTTACCCGTAAAAAAGTTTTTTGGAAAAACTCACAAAATATTTTTTAAGCCACTCTCGCTACGGGATTACTTTATAATCCATCCTGGTATCTAATTAATCTCAACTAACTGCTTATTACGTAATTAATATTTTTTTAAACTTAATACGACGTTATTGGAATATTCATGAGTTTATTTGTTTGCTTAATTTTTATTTACAAGGTTTTCACATAAAAAGTTGTACATCATGCAGTTTACCTTTATCGAAGAAGTCTAGAATTGCCAAATTTTGAGAATTAGATGTCTAATTTTAAATTTTATTATTATCAATAATATATTGTTTCATTCGCACCTTTTTTGACAAGAAATTTTGCATTTACGAGGCACAGCGCAACGTAGCCGAGCGTATGCAAATATTTGCGCGTCGTTCAAACGAAACATGCTCCTTTTTAAATACTTAAAAATAAAAAAAGGGAAATTTTAAAATAATTAGGAATTAAATTGAGTTGGTAACAGATGTTGCTAATATTTCACTAGTTTGTTTCACAAAATTTATAGTTTTTTCTAATTTTTTATATATGGAACACATAAATTTCGTTTTCTTGCGATAGCTGATTGCATTACATGTCGGTAAGAAAAACGCGACTTTCACCGGCAGTAGTCAATATTAAAATGTACAACTTTTACCTCATTCTTCTTTTGTTTTACAATCATCAAATCACAAAATTAACCAAATCAAAGGTGGAAAACTATACTATGACTCGTAAAGATTCATTTGTTTAGAAATAAACTAAATTCATTTAGAAAATATATTCATGACGTCTTTCAATCTATTTGAAACAATTAAAGTAAAAATTATATTCTTTCTATTCCAAGTTGGAATGTAGAAAAAAAATGTTTCGATGTCAAAAACTTGTTCTCAAATAGGGATTTTACCG
This sequence comes from Lycocerus yunnanus, assembly GCA_036346125.1. NCBI lineage: Eukaryota > Metazoa > Arthropoda > Insecta > Coleoptera > Cantharidae > Lycocerus > Lycocerus yunnanus. The sequence goes on from JARFIX010000013.1 coordinate 10,934,377, forward strand.
TGGGGGATTAAAAAATTTGTTTGTACAAATTTTAAACATCAAGCAATAGCGATGACTTGATAAGATAATAACAATAAGGAACGACGCATACTTACATTTACACTGTTACACTCAGTCCAGCTCAAGTTAGTTTTTCACCAATAACTCGAAAACGATGAAAGATAGGCAAAAATATATTCAAAAATGATCCTTTATCATTTAACATTTCAATTAAAATTTCTTATAAAAATCAGGACCGCTTGTGTAGTCGTACTCAATGGACAGCATAAATTCTATGAAAAGTAATGCACATTTTTTAATTTTGAGAGATTGACTGTGGAGTTCCACTGGATGATACAAAATTATTTTTTATATATAAATTTAGATTTTGACCTTGGCGAGAAAAATATTTACATTTAAAATGCAGGTATTTTTATTATTTACTTGTTTTTATCTACAGACTTGGCCGGTTGAGTAACTTTTATTATTTTGGCTAATTCCAGCTTACATAAAAAATTTAAATTTTGTTAGATTTTAATCGGATCCGTAAACATGAATTTTGACCCCAACTCCGCGGTGATAAAACCAAAGTCGTCCAGAATACAGCCGTGCTTTTTTATAATAATTATATTCCGTATGGTTATAATTAATTATCATAAGGTAAATTAAGATAACATCGGGATTGTTTTTAGTAGTTTCCGCTTTATTGATAAGTTAATGTATAGGATGATGGGTCAAAGTAGAGTCTACAGTTTTGATAAGATGGAACGTTTTTTGAAAGGCATTCATGTCACCTTATCTCGTGGATACAAATATCAGGTGGTGTACCATTGTTTTTTGTTTTTAATTTTGCTAATTGGATCTATTTTGAAAAATATTCCCGGTTACGCAACTTACTCGGAGGAAACGATACGATTAACAGTTTTACTGATTAGTTGACATTAACCTATTTGTATAATGAAAACTTAATAATGTGTTGACCGTTATCTTCACTTTCGATTAACGATTAACTTAAAGTGACTTTAATGGAAAAGCTAATTACAATGTACAATGTTTGCCCTTCTTTATAAACGTTTTCATTAGCATTCACATATCGTCCAGAGGTCATTTTGTGAATCTGTTACAATAATAAGTTATGTAGTAATATCAATAGAGCATAATTACGACCTTCAAAAGTCTTCAAGTTTTATAAACAATTTTGAAAAATAATTCGGAACCAAATACTTTTAAAAATTTGAATTTTCCGGAACGTTTCAACTTTTATCTCGTTTAAACAAAAATTAAGATCTGACTTTTGGAGTTTACTAATATTTTTATAAAATTTTACGGTACACTCTGTATTTATTTTAGTTATATTATTTCGATAAGATCAACCTTTCAATAACTATTCATTTTTGCTGATTTTGCTTGATTGAATTTGAAATTTTTATCACTATGTAATCCAAATTCGACATGTTTTGTATTGAAGACATTTGAAAGTCATCTGCTGTTTTCAAAATTGCAAGGTGCAACGTTCATTTTAAAAAATGCGGGGGACATCCATACACCCTGCCCTTAACTACAGAAAACAAAAAATTAACTTATAAAATTAAATTTTTTTTATCTTAATTTTGATTAATCCCCCAATACGTCTTTTATGATACATAACTGTTATGTGTTCCAAAAATGTACTATTATCAAATTTAATAACTTCATACCAACTTACCTGTTTTATTATTGCACTTGCATTAGAGTATTTTTAATCGCGATATTAAATTAAATTTATATTGGTAAGTAATTGTAGATTTTGAATACAAAAAAAAATTAAATTTAATATTTTTAGTTATCGGAAGATAAACTTGATTTTTTTAAAGCTGAAATTCAGCCAGCGGCAATGTGGACGCCTATGTTGTTAATTTATTTTTGGTCAATCTAAAAAGAAGATGGCAATGATTACACATGACTCAACCCACGATGAAAATAGTTCCCAAATCATCCGCGGTCAGTGCGGCTAAAAGGCCGCTTGAATTGTTAGTGTTAGCAGGGCCGGATTTAGCTAGTCTAGCGCTCCAAGTTATTAACTTAAGGCGGTTATCAATAATATCTACAAACATTAAGGGTAGGGCAAGGTAAATAGAATATTGATGATAAAAAGAATGTATTCTATTTACCTTGAGGGTAAATTGATATATATGAGTCCCCCTTCTCTATTTTTTTGGTAAATCCTGCCTTAAGTATTACATCATCTTTAACACACATTTTATGTAATTAAGAATTTTAATGTCATGAGAACTTTTTTAATATTATATGATATCAGCTCAATAAATCTACCGTACAATCGAAGAACCTGGTAAGTCGAGTTTTTAAAATTGGGTTAACGGTTTAATAGTATTATTTTAACGAGTTTTTACCTGTATTTGACTGACTTATTAAGCTTTAGAATCTTCCCTTACTCTCAATTTCCATCAACTCCATTTTTAGTAACTCAAGTAACTAGGTTTTTCAATATTACGGTATAAATAAGAAAATTATTTACATCATGTTTTTTTACTTTATCAGATTATGTATTATGAGAATGTATTGTTTACGTGCAGAAAAACAAATTGAGATTTTGATGAATTTACATTTTTTGAGGTCTCGCAAAAGCTAAATAAGAGCATTTTCCAAAAATGCATGTGTGTGTGTCTGATCTAGAACTGATTAGATTTTGGTTAAAATCGGTTCATGGAACTTTTTTTCTTATTTTTAAAATCTTTTTATCTTTTAAAATTATTTAATATTTCAAAAACTAATGGGAATTTTAAAACCAAATTTGAGATTTCGTATCTTTATAGTTAGTAGGAGTTAAAGCTGATTAAATTTTGCTTGAAATTGATTCACGGATACAATTTTTTAAAATCTTTTTATTTAATATTAGTTTTCAATAAATATTTAGAAAACTAATGGAAATTTCAAAACCAAATTTGAAACTTTGAATCTTTATTGTTGGAAATGGTTAATGCAGAATATATTTTTCTTTTTATTATTAATTTTTTTTTTAATATTTAGTAAAAATATGATCAAGTTATGGACATGGTCACATCCGATTTTTAAAAATTTTTTTAAATTTTTACAAGCCAAGTGAAATTGTTAATTTTTTCCAACTTACATTTTTAATTTAAGAGCCGTATTTCGCATCCGCCATATTGCTAATTTTATTAAAAAAATTACGGCGTTATTTTGCATCTTATACAAAAAGTACCTTAATAAAATAATTTTAAAATTACTTTATCTACTTTGCAAATTCATTAAAAAAAAAAAACTCAAAAATTAAATTTAATTTCTTTAACTAAGATGATCTACTTAAAACTAATAACTTTCTGGTCTACATAAATGTTTATTAGGAATAATCTTTTATATAAAATTTTTTTATATCGATCAACTACTGATGCAAAGGCACCCGGTTCGATCCCGGGAGGAGTCTAGAAAGGAAAAATTTTCTTTCTGACTCTTTCTATCTATGACCGTCTCCCGTGCTTCGGAGGGCACATAAAGCCGGCGGTCCCCCTGAGTTGATGACTGCCAGCATCAACAATGAAAAGGGTTACAGGCACATTACCCAACCCGGGCTTAGCAACTGTGGGGTCTTAATGGTTAAACCTTTCTCTTAGAGAAAGAGGCTCCAGTCCTGCTAGGCTTAAAAGGGCTGAAAGATGATGAAGATGATAAAATTTTTTGTAGATCCATTTGTTTTTACATAAATCATCAAAGTTTCTTAAATTATTGTTTATTAAAAAACAAATGGATTTACAAATAATTTTATATAAAAGAATATTTCCTAATCAACATTTATGTAGTCCTAAAAGTTATTAGTTTTAAGTAGATCATCGCAGTTAAAAAAATTAAATTTCATTTTTGATTTTTTATATTTTTAATAATTTTACCTATCAGATAGAGTAATGTCATATTTTAATTATAATTTAATCATAATTTTTTAATTATAAAGTAATTATAATGTAATTATAATTTTTATGTGATATGCAAAAAATGCCGTAATGATCGAAACAACGCTGTGCAACGGTGCTTAAACTAAAAACGTAAGTTGGAAAAATTTAACAATTTCACTTAACTAGCTTGTAAAAATTTAAAAAGCCTTTTTAAAAAGCATATGATTTCACAAGTTAATAAACGATTTGTAGAAAATTATTTACTAATTAAATTTTAAAAATGTATTTTTGGTTAAAAGTATTAAATGATAATGTCATACTGAAATTTTCTCTAAACTTTTTTGACTGAGAAGATTGAAAAATTAAACAATGGCTGGTTATGGGCCCAGAAAAGGTAATATTTGGTTGTTGTAATTTTACGCAGTAGTAACCCTGTCCACTAAAGGGAGTATAAAAGTCATCACATTATAAAATGTTTTTTTCTCCAAAAACCTAAAAAATAAATCTCAATCGGAGATCTTAAGATCAAGGCGGTCGTTAGGCCGCTTGAACTTTAAAAATTTCTAACTTTAAAATGCAGCAGGAGAAGTAAATCAAATTTTGGTACCTCCAGCTATTTTTCAGTTCCAGCTTACTTATAAAAATAAAATTGCAATTTTTACAAACATTATATTTAGCAAAATTATAAATAATATTTAGTTTTTTATGACATTTAAAAAATTGCATGAGCAATATGAACCGAGTACTCTGTAGGTGTGGATACCTACGTATATTTTTAAAATACAAAATAGTTTACTTGTGAAGTGTTCCTTTTTAATTTTCAAAAACTTGTTAAAGAAATTGTTTTTGCAAAATAGATAAATTTTGGTCCAATTATCAAATTTCATGTAAAAATAGCGATCAACTGCAAATTGAATTAAAACATTTAAATCATATTTAAATAAAAACTAAACATTTCATTAGCGGTTCCACGTTATGTTATTATCATACCACAAATTCGTTATCTGAAAAATATTTGATTAAAAATAAATTTTGAACACAAATAAACTTTGTCTAGTTAATCATTTTGTTATTTAATATTTCTAAAAAAACTATTAAAACATTAATTAATTATTAAGTAATCTACAACTAGGGTACAAATTCTATTTTCACGTTTTGTTCGCAGTAAATTTTTTATATTATATTTTTGCTAGGCCCACAGAACCGGGTCAATAGTTTTGGGCCCCTAGCTAAAAGTAAGCTTCAGTTTTTTTTAATTAATTTAATAATAATAATTTATTGATTATCACAAGGTAATATTAAAGCACTTTTAAAAATATTTTTTTAATTTTTAATTGTTGGGGCACCAAATTTACATAATATTATTACTATGTTCGTTTTTCTTAATTGACTTGAAATTTATTGATGCCTACAAATATTATTTATTTTAAAACTTTTATTAATTTTTTGGCACCCGATCGCATATAAACCTCCTTTCCAGACCTACCCAACAGAACCAAAATAGAAACATGTTATTGGCTGAATTTGAATTTGTATTTTTAAATTATAAAAACAATGTAGCAATAAAAATAAGCTCTTACCGAAACGATTTAAATAATATCTTTTATTTGAAATTTATCTCCAACCAAATCGCAACTAACTGCGGCGGAAAACTGATTTTATATAAGTCAACGACATGCTTCTATTTTCTATTTTCTTCTTTTGCTTCTATTTATCAGTTGTACAGTTGTAGGTCGTCTGGTCTTTTGGTCCCAACTCAAAAACATTTTGATAGTCCTGCTCATGAGATGCATTTTTCAAACTTTTCGGCTTCTCTTGTTTCCTTAAAATTCCAAAACTGTCAATCTTTCAAAATTTTTCAAACTTCATTTTCAAAATTCATCATGAAATTATAAGACCAAGAGTAACAAAATAAAAATTTTCAGTATCCAAATTAAAAATGTAAGACGTCCAATTGAAATAAAAAATATCCAATAATAAATATCGACCCACTTAATAAACCAGCAGATAAATTCAACACATTAGAATTAGGGAAATAATGTTCAAGTAGCTATAATAATTTTATTGGGCATTATCTCGGCAATGACAAGATTATTTGCACACTTGTGGAGTATTATTTGTAATAATTTAGATAAGAATGTCACATCCAAAACCAATTTAATAAAAGCCGTGCCTCTCTATTATCTTGTAGTTTATTGTGTCGACTAACCTTTTTGTTCTTCTTTTTAAGGTACTCCAAGTCAAATCGGCGGTACTGGCACATAAAATAAAATGTTTATTCGATTAGTAACCAGGACATCATCCAGATACACCTCAACATCAAATTATAAATGGAATTCTCGGCATTATTCGACTCCGATAGAATATAAACCAATTAGAAGTGTTTTAGTAGCAAATAGAGGAGAAATCGCGATAAGAGTTTTTAGAGCTTGCAATGAATTGGGAATCAAATCGGTTGCTATTTATTCTAAAGAAGATAGGGGCCACACTCATAGATTGAAAGCGGACGAAAGTTACTTAGTAGGAGAAGGATTAGCTCCCGTGCAGGCATATCTTAGCATTCCCGATATTATAGGTATTTGTAAGGATCATCACATCGATGCCGTACATCCCGGTTATGGATTTCTTTCCGAAAGACATGATTTCGCCCAGGCGGTCGTCGATGCAGGCTTACGCTTCATTGGACCTACTCCGAGAGTGGTACAGCAAATGGGAGATAAAGTTGCAGCCCGTGAAGCTGCCATTGCTGCAGGTAGGTCCTAACTCCAAACGACGAACCTTTTCTAATTTGGACACTTCTCAGGCGTTGCTGTGGTACCCGGCACGGACGGTCCCGTAACGACAAAAGAAGCAGCCAAGGAATTTTGCATTAAACATGGATTGCCCGTTATTTTTAAGGCAAGTAATTGTATCCAATTTGAAACAAATTTAATATTGGTAACGTATTTAGGCCGCTTATGGTGGAGGTGGCAGGGGTATGAGAGTCGTGAGAAAAATGGAAGAAGTGGAAGAAAACTTCCAAAGAGCTTCGTCTGAAGCCTTAAGTGCGTTTGGCAATGGTGCTATGTTTATAGAAAAGTTTATCGAAAGACCTCGTCATATCGAAGTCCAACTTTTGGGTAATCCATGAAATAAAAATGCAACTCTTTAACTGTGTGAGTAATCTGCAGGTGACAAGGCTGGAAATGTAATTCACTTATTCGAGAGAGACTGTTCGGTGCAAAGGCGACATCAAAAAGTGGTTGAAATTGCACCCGCCCCAAATCTAAGTCGAGAGATCAGAGATAAGATGACGGAAGCTGCGGTACGACTTGCAAGACATGTAGGATACGAAAATGCTGGAACTGTCGAATTCTTGTGCGATCAAGAAGGAAATTTCTATTTTATTGAAGTTAATGCTAGGTAAGGAAAAACTTCTAGTACCCAAAATTTATTAACTTTGGGTAATCCTCGGTTTTCAGGTTACAAGTAGAACATACAGTTACAGAAGAAATAACCGACGTAGATTTAGTCCAATCCCAAATTCGCATTGCAGAAGGAATGACTCTTCCTGAACTTGGATTACTTCAAGAAAATATTAAACCTAGCGTAACTAATCTTACAACAAAATTGGGTTATTTTTTAAACGAAGTATTGTTTTTCAGGGTTTTGCAGTACAATGTCGTGTAACAACGGAAGATCCGGCCAAAAACTTCCAACCTGATATTGGAAGAATTGAAGTTTTCAGATCTGGCGAAGGAATGGGAATAAGACTCGATGGAGCTTCAGGTTTTGCTGGCGCCATCATCTCTCCATATTACGATTCCCTTTTGGTTAAAGTAATTTCTCACGCGAAAGACTTACAGTCTTCGTGCGCAAAGATGACTCGTGCTTTGAAAGAATACAGAGTGCGAGGCGTAAAAACAAATATTCCGTTTTGCTTAACGTTTTGGAAAATAAAAAATTTTTAAACGGAACTATCGACACCTACTTCATAGACGAAAATCCCGAGTTATTTAAATTTACAGCATCTCAAAACAGGGCCCAAAAGTTGCTCAACTACTTGGGAGAAGTTTTGGTTAACGGACCCAGTACTCCATTAGCTACCAAATTATTACCTGCTGAGATTAAACCTCACGTTCCAACTGTATCAAAAGGTATGTCTTCTGTCTTGATACTATCCTATACAAATACTTTTCATTTTTGTTGCTTTGATAGAAATTATTGAATTAATAATTTTTTTTAAATTTTGCAACTGATAAATTTTTGCTAAACTTGGTTTTGCTTTGGATTTGTCCGAACCGATCCTAAAAAGTCAGGACAAACGTTTTCGTATCTTGGAAGATTGAGACGACTTGCAGATGACCACCCCAAATTTTTCCTGCAAAACCAAGGATCTTTAGGCATTCTCATCATTTTTTGGCATTGTAATAGTTGCAAGTTTTAAAAAATTCCTGTTGTATTAAAACAAAATTTTCGTAACTTAGTTTTAACTTAATATTTGTTAATTTCTTAGTTAAAAGTAAATGTTTAGTATAATTTGCTTGCGTTTATTCTACAGCCTACATCAGCGTTGATCCAGAAGAACAAATAAGTAATTATTTTTTTTTATCTTACTATGCTTTATGTTGCTCAATAGTTTCGTACTTAATTCGCTTAAATCTTAGCACTAACATTATTATTTACGTTTTCTTCGCTTCGATAAGTCTTCACCAATTTTTATGCATTAGGTGAACAGCCGCCCAAAGGTTTTCGTCAAATTTACAAGGAGGAAGGTCCAGAAAAATTTGCCAAAGCAATAAGAGCACACAAAGGGTTGTTGTTGATGGACACCACCTTCCGTGATGCTCATCAGTCCCTTATGGCTACCAGAGTGCGCACGCACGATTTACTCAAAATTTCTCCGTTTGTCGCCCACAATTTTAGTCAACTGTATTCGTTGGAAAATTGGGGTGGTGCTACATTTGACGTTGCTTTGAGATTCTTACACGAATGCCCTTGGGAAAGGTTGGAAGAAATGCGCAAATTGATCCCAAACATTCCCTTCCAGATGTTGTTGCGCGGTGCAAACGCAGTCGGTTATACAAATTATCCAGATAACGTAGTCTATAAATTTTGCGACATGGCTGTAAGTTGCAAAAATGGCAAGAAAATTTTATTTTAGTATAATTTATACTATGTTTTTCCAGGTGAAAAGCGGTATGGACGTATTCAGAGTGTTTGATTCGTTGAATTACCTCCCAAATTTAATGCTCGGAATGGAAGCTGTAGGTAAAGCTGGTGGTATAGTCGAAGCCGCCATTTCCTATTCTGGTGACGTGAGCAACCCTGCAAAAACAAAGTACGACTTAAAGTATTACTTAAATTTGGCCGACGAATTAGTAAAAGGTGGCACACACGTCCTCTCCATTAAAGATATGGCCGGACTTCTCAAACCATCTGCTGCAAAATTATTGGTCACAGCTCTAAGAGATAAATATCCAGATATGCCCATTCATATTCACACGCACGATACCAGTGGTAACGGTGTCGCTTCCATGTTAGCTTGTGCCGAAGCTGGTGCAGACATCGTTGACGTAGCAGTCGATGCTATGTCTGGCCTCACCAGTCAACCCAGCATGGGTGCCTTGGTATCAAGTCTTCAAGGTTCTCCATTAGATACTAAATTCGATTTAAAAGACATTTCGGAATACTCCGCATATTGGGAACAAACTCGTACGCTATACGCTCCATTCGAATGCACTACCACCATGAAATCTGGAAACGCCGACGTGTACCAAAACGAAATTCCCGGTGGCCAATACACCAACTTACAATTCCAAGCATATTCGTTAGGTAAATCTAGCCCGTCCAAATTTTCTCTCTAAATTTAAAAATGTCTAATTTTAGGTTTGGAAGAATTCTTTGAAGATGTCAAAAAGGCATACGCCGAAGCGAACATGCTTTTAGGAGACATCATCAAGGTTACTCCATCATCAAAAGTGGTTGGAGATCTAGCCCAATTTATGGTCCAAAATAAACTTTCCGCTAAAGATGTGGAAGAAAAAGCAGAAGAACTCTCTTTACCTAAATCTGTGGTGGAATACCTTCAAGGTCACATCGGGCAACCTTACGGCGGATTTCCCGAACCATTCCGTTCCAAAGTGCTTAGGGATATGCCACGTATTGAGGGAAGACCCGGTGCTAGTTTGGCTCCATTAAATTTCGATCAATTGAAAAGCGACCTTAAAGAATCATTTCCTTCTGCTAGTGACAAAGATGTTATGTCGGCAGCCTTATACCCACAAGTTACAAAAGAATACCTTGCATTCCGCGACAAATTTGGACCCGTTGATAAATTGGAAACCAGAGTATTTTTGACTGGCCCTAAAGTAGGAGAAGAATTTGAAGCCACAATTGAAAAAGGCAAAACTCTAGGTATTAAGTGCCTTGCAAAGGCCGACGATTTAACCGAAAACGGAGAACGGGAAGTCTTCTTCGAATTGAACGGCACTCTGAGATCGGTATTTATCAAAGATAAAGAAGCAAGCAAAGAAATCCACGTACATCCTAAGGCAAATAAGGCCGATTCTAAACAAATTGGTGCTCCGATGCCTGGACAAGTTATCGATGTTAGGATTAAAGTTGGCGATAAGGTCGAGAAGGGTACTCCTTTGGTTATTTTATCCGCCATGAAAATGGAAACTGTTGTGCAAAGTCCATCTGCTGGTATTATCAAAACTGTAGAAATAGGCATGAATATGAAATTGGAAGCGGAGGATCTCCTCGTAACTTTAGAATAAACAAATATAAAAATAAGCAAATTTATTTTAAAATGTAGAGAAGATAGGCTGTGCCAAAAAAATTGTAATTTTACCGTTCCATTTTTTAAAATTGTTGAAATTTGTTAAAATTTTTGTTAGTAAAAACTAAGCTCTATAGTGTATGTATATTTGTACATTTTTAATTATTAATTACCTTTTGGTAGTGTACCATCAAAATTTTTGATTAATATATTTTTTATAAGCGTGGTATCACTGATTCGCCTTTTCTCTAATAAGTTATTTCTATTTCAAAACTTTTCAGTTGGTGATTCAGTTTTGGACAGCCTATTGAAGAAATTTTATTGTTGTGATTTGGGTCCAATCGACACTTTTGAAAAAAGTACATCAAGTACTTCTATGTCAAAATTTTGACAATGCCGCCTTTTTTATTCCAATATGTCAAATATTTTAAATTATTCAATCAAAACCAATGTAAAATATAAATTTTTAAATTGAAGGTGTAAATTTAAAGAATGCGATCTGGTTCCTTTGACCGCCCCCCTTTTCCGAGTGTGCGAGTTTATCAAAACTTTATTTACCATGTTAATTCGTTCAGGAATAAAAAACGCTCGGTATTATTTAATTAAAAATTGCAGACATTGTTATGGTACGGCGCCAGTAAAGTCGCGGATAAAAAAAGTTTTGGTCGCAAATCGGGGCGAAATCGCTGTGCGAGTCTTTCGGGCATGCAGTGAATTGGGAATAAAATCGGTAGCGATTTATTCCAAAGAAGATAAAAAACAAGCGCATAGATTGAAAGCAGACGAGCATTACTTAGTAGGAAAAGATTTGGCGCCAGTGCAAGCTTACCTCGATATTCCTGATATTATCAGAATTTGTTTGGCTCATGACGTCGACGCTGTCCATCCTGGTTATGGATTCCTTTCAGAACGAGCCGAATTTGCTCAAGCTGTTGTGGATGCGGGCATAAAATTTATCGGACCTACTCCACAGGTGGTGCAACAGATGGGCGATAAAGTTGCTGCCAGACAAGCCGCAATTGCAGCAGGAGTTTCCGTAATTCCCGGTACGGATAAGCCGGTAACTACTAAAGAGGAAGCACGAAAGTTTTGCGAAAAACATGGTTTTCCCATCATGCTCAAGGTATCCAAGCAAAACATTATTTTGTAGAATAGCCTAACGTTTACAATTTTAGGCTGCCTATGGTGGAGGTGGAAGAGGAATGCGAATTGTTAGGAACGCCGATGAAGTGTACGACAACTTCGAAAGAGCGTCGTCGGAAGCTAAAAGTGCGTTTGGAAACGGAGCAATGTTTATCGAAAGGTTCCTCGAAAAGCCTCGTCATATCGAAGTACAACTTTTGGGTATCCTTGATATCCATGCATTTTGAACATTAAATGGAAGTTTTACTATTTTAAGGTGACAAGATGGGAAATGTAACGCATTTATACGAGAGAGACTGTTCCGTTCAAAGAAGACATCAAAAAGTAGTCGAAATAGCTCCTGCTCCAAATTTAGATGTAAAAATTAGGGATAAAATGACAGGGGATGCGGTGAAACTAGCAAAATTTGTTAAGTACGAAAACGCAGGTACGGTGGAGTTTTTGGCAGAATCTACTGGTAACTATTACTTTATTGAAGTAAACGCCAGGTTCGTTACGAAAGCAACTTTAGAAGTTTCTTGCCAAACGAAAATAAGTTTTTCGGTTTTAGGTTGCAAGTGGAGCACACCATTACTGAAGAAATTACGGACGTGGATTTGGTGCAGTCCCAAATTAGAATAGCCGAAGGATGGACTTTACCAGAACTGGGATTAAGCCAAGAAAAATAAAATACTCAGTTTGTTTCCGTTCACAAGCTTTTCGGGAATGATGAAATAATTACTATTTTATTTAGGGATTTGCTATTCAATGTCGCGTGACGACGGAAGATCCCGAAAGAAATTTTCAACCCGACAATGGAAGAATCGAAGTATTTAAATCGGGCGGCGGCATGGGAATAAGACTGGATGGTGCTCAAGGCTTTACGGGTGCCATAATTAGTCCATATTATGATTCTCTCTTGGTGAAAGTAATTTCTCACGCTAAAGATTTAAAATCGTCGGCCAACAAGCTCGTACGCTCTTTAAACGAGTTTACGGTTAAAGGCGTAAAAACCAACATTCCGTTTTTGCTAAATGTTTTAAGAAATAAAAACTTTTTGGAAGGAAACTTGGATACCCATTTTATCGACGAGCATCCAGACTTGTTTGTTCTTTTGACGGTCAAAAGTAGAGGGCATAGACTAATTTCCTATTTGGGCGAAATCTTGGTCAATGGTCCCTTAACTCCTTTAGCGACAAATTTAATGCCTTCAGAATTGACGGCAACGGTGCCCAAAACTCCTTTAGGTATTTTAAAAAACATAATGAAAAATGTGTTCATTAATCCAAATTGTATTATAGACGATTTACCTCCAAAAGGTCTTAGACAAATATATCAACAGCAAGGTCCCGAAAAGTTTGCTCGAGCGGTAAGACAGAAAAAGGAGTTGTTGTTGATGGACACAACATTTCGTGATGCTCATCAATCCTTGTTAGCAACACGAGTTCGCACTTACGATTTACTCAAGATCTCCAGATATCTTGCTTTCAATTTTAGTCAATTGTATTCTGTGGAAAATTGGGGTGGAGCAACATTTGATGTATCTATGAGATTTTTGCACGAATGCCCTTGGGAGAGATTGGAACAAATGAGAGCTTTGATACCCAATATTCCCTTTCAAATGCTTTTGAGAGGAAGCAGCGCTGTGGGGTATACCAACTATCCGGATAATGTGGTTTTCAAATTTTGCGAACTTGCCGTAAGAGAAATAACCTTCTTAAACATTTACTTATCGTATAATTGTTAGGTACAAACTGGAATGGACGTATTTCGAGTTTTTGATTCATTGAATTACGTACCAAATTTGGTAGTGGGCATGGAAGCGGCTGGTAAAGCTGGCGGAATCGTGGAAGCGGCCATATCATATTCTGGGGATGTCAGTAATCCAAATAAAACCAAATATACTCTAAATTATTACCTGAAACTCGCGGAAGAATTAACAAAAGCTGGAGCACACGTCCTTACCATTAAGGACATGGCCGGACTTCTTAAACCGCAAGCAGCCAAGTACGACTTTCTAACAACGTCGATTGCATTAACCTTAATTAAAATTTAATGAAAAGGCAATTCAGTTGCATACCTAAATAGGCAACATTGCAAATATTTATTCTTGTAAAAGAAAAACTTTAAATGACGTTGGTGCAATCGGCTCTCTTGTCAGTTAATTATTTCTTGTAAAGCGAAAAACTTTCAGAATTTTGCTAACAGCTATACGAGATAAACATCCCGAGATACCGATACACGTTCATACTCACGACACGAGTGGAGCTGGGGTGGCCACAATGTTAGCTTGTGCTAAATACGGCGCCGATATTGTTGACGTGGCAGTTGATTCTATGTCGGGTATCACGAGTCAACCGAGTATGGGTGCAATAGTTGCCTGCTTACAAAACACTCCTCTCGATACCGGATTTAGCTTAAAAAACATATCCGAATATTCCGCATTTTGGGAACAGACTAGAATGCTATATGCTCCGTTCGAATGTACAGCGACCATGAAATCTGGCAACGCCGACGTATATGAAAACGAAATCCCTGGTGGTCAATACACAAACTTGCAATTCCAAGCATTTTCCTTAGGTTAACAATTTTGTTATGAAATAAATTTCGTAATTTTCACGCTCTTATTGTTGAAGGTTTGGGAAGTCAGTTCGAACAAGTTAAGAAAGCGTACGCAGAAGCCAATATACTTCTCGGCGATATTATAAAAGTGACCCCGTCTTCGAAAGTTGTAGGAGATTTAGCCCAATTTATGGTGCAAAATAAATTATCTGCGAATGATTTTCAAGAGAAAGCGTCCGAGTTATCGCTACCCAAGTCGGTGATTCAGTTTCTTCAAGGTCACATTGGTCAACCCTACGGTGGCTTTCCGGAACCTCTTCGGTCAAAAGTTTTGCGAGACATGCCACGTATAGATGAAAGACCGGGGGCGAAATTGGAACCATTTGATTTTAATGAACTATCAAAAGATCTTAAAACGAATTTTAAAAGCGCACAAGATAAAGATGCAGTATCTGCTTCTTTGTTTCCGGATGTTACAAGAGAATTTCTAAAATTTCGCGAGGAGTTTGGTCCTGTGGATAAATTAAATACGCGCGTATTTTTGCGCGGTGCCAAAATTGGAGAGGAGTTTGATGTTTTACTTGCTAAAGGCCAGACTATCATCATTAAATGTTTGGCAAAAGCGGAAGATTTAAGATCCGATGGTTATCGGGAGGTGTTTTTCGAAATGAATGGAAATCTAATATCGCTTTTTATTTTGGATCAAAAGGCTGCCAAAACTATAATACTGCATCCTAAAGCTATTGCAGATAATCCTCACGAAATTGGCGCGCCCATGCCGGGCACCGTTGTCGACATCTTGGTGAAACCTGGCGATAGTGTAACCAAAGGAGCACCACTGGTCGTGTTATCGGCAATGAAAATGGAAACTGTTGTTCAATGTCCTGTGGTCGGAATTGTTAAAACTATACATGTCAAGATGAATATGAAATTGGAAGGTCAAGATCTTTTAATTACTCTAAAATGATGTACTCGTATTAGATTTATTTACATAAAATTATACAATTTTAAGTTTTATAAACAAATTTTTTGCTGTTTTAAATCCTTTAGTAGTGACAACGACCAAACACCACATTTTTCATTTTTTTTTATTCGATGCCATCTGCAGAGGGAAACTCAAAATTTTTTTATTGCTTATAAGTTTGCCGAGTGGTTTCGAAGGAGAAAAAATATTTTAAGCGTTTCTGGATCGCTTATCGATTTTCCTCCAATAAAGTTTACGAAGGTTATTAGTATTACACAGACGCATATTCTTACAACTGAAAATTAACAAATTAGACTCAATATTTTGAAAAAATAGTTACCCATCGGGTTGATATACATTGACAGAATTTCATTTTGATTTTGTTCACGGGAAATTTCGACTATCGGCTTTACCAAAATTTAATATTATGACAGATGGGTTGCAAAAACAAAAACAACAAAATGGCGCGCATTTGAAAATCGCCATGTTTGTTTCCATCTCGAGCGGGATATTCAAACAACGTAAATATAGCACATTTATTTATTTAACATCAAAGTTTTATTATAATAAAACACAGGTGGTATAGTATTTTAAAAATTCGAAAATTAAAAATACAAGTAAAACAGATATTTTAAAAATTGGCAAAGGCACAAGTTGGAAAATTTAATTAGTTGTAATTAAATCAAAAAACGTAATCGTAAGTATTATGGAATGTATTACATAAAATTTTAAATAGTACGAGTAGACGCATACCAGGCGAGTTCGAGAAAAAATTTGTCGTTATTTAGACCGACCTTCAGCAAAATTCAAATTTCTCCGTCGCTCGCTTTGATATCAAATTAATGATGAAATAAAAAATGTCAACATCCACTTAAATTCGTCATTAAGTAGTGAAAAGTTTTCTACAAAAGTCTCAAACACAAAAAATAATCGATCTAACTAATTTTCTAATACGTTTTTTAAACTAATAGCTTTACAGTTACCAAATAGGCCGTTGATTCATTAGGAATTAAGTTTTAATAAATTAGACGTTTCTATGTTATACTAAATAATTGTACATTCTATTAATTTAAATATTGCGTTACTAAGAATATCTCGGCCACGCCGTATGTGCCTTATAATACAGAGCACCTACACACGGGCGCGCGCGCACACACACATACATCGTACTAACTACAAGATTGCGCGTTAATTAAGCAAAAATGATATGAATTAAAAAAGGGTTCCATATTAGTTTCAAACGTGCCGAGTTTCTTTGCATTTTCTAACGAGTGACTAAACTATGTAACAACGATCAAAGTAACAATTAGCAACAATTATACTATCATAGCAACACTGAATTAACAATTTCTTGAAAAGTTTGCAGTTGTTTGGTGGCGGCGACCACTAACAATTTTTCTTAACCGTCCCATTATGTCTAAAAAGAGTTGAGAACGGAAACGTACAGGACGATCGCGAAAAATTAGTCAATGCGCTTAAAATAAACAATATTTGTTACATCTTAAAGCTTCTTCCAGTGTTGGAATTACTAAGTTTTTGAATGTACCCTGTAGATTATTTTATATAAAATGGGAAATTTGCCACTTTGCAGCGCACCTCTCTTGAATTCGAAGACGTTCTTCCCTAGAAATTTTGAAAAGCAACCTTTATACTACTTCAACAAGGAACAAAGTCCTGGCGAACGAGATTATTATTATTATTATTATAGATGATTATTTTTGGTATGCATATTTACGTTGGGGTAACCAGCTAGGAATGCGCACCAAAGCATTACTCAACATTTTTTAAATTTTGGCACGCATTACGCTTCCAAACCGACCATTACAACAAGTATTGGTACCAATGTGACGTCATGCGCAGCGATGAACGTATTTGAATTCCTTAGTGAGCATACCGCATAAGCTCTCTCTGTTATTGCACTATACCGCTTAGATGCCTATTTTTTGTGATCGCCCAGGGGGTGAGTGCGTCTAAATTGGAAACTATTGGGGTATCCCCCCGAAACTAACAACATCGAAAAAAGACTGTAGAACTCTTGGTCTGCCTGTAGGTTATAAATTGGCACAGATCTAATAATTGGACCATCGTTTTAATAAGTGAAAACCAAAACGTAATTTGAAAGAAAGTTCCAATAGTTGTGCACACATGCAAATAAATATTATTTGAGTAGCAAATTCTTATGTATTAATTATATACAATCATGGTAACTTGCGCTATTGTACAACAGTGACTCTTCAGGTTATAAACAAAAAATAAATTCATTTAACTATCAAAAAACAATGCACAAATATTCAACATATTAACAACAAAACGTTCTCATAATATTCAATCTTCCAACGTACTTAAAATTAATACGTACAAAATTTATACAATTAAACAATTAATTACGTATAAAAAATAAAACTGGCACATAATTATTATTATTATTATTCAAATGTGTTTTAAGTCATGGGCAGTCAAACTATGTGTGTATGACCTGCAAAGCACCTCATCTAAACTTGACTAAAAACTACTATCACAACGACGAGAGACGACAATATTAATGACTGCAGTGGCGACTTACCCAAAAATTGGAAAAAGTGAGGTTATAAAAGTTTCTACAAAACGCGCAGGCGCTGTAACAACGGGGATTCCCCTACAAATCACTTTCCAGTTGGGAAAAATTACAGTTCCTCGTTTTGACCAAAACAAAACGGTACAAATCGAAACGAAATAAATTAAAAAAAGAACACGATTCACTGGACGTTCCTACCATCGAGACTCTGGGAAGGGACGCAAAAACTTTCCTCATTAAATAAATTCGTCGCCACCGAATATTTTCTACTAGATACTATTATAAGAACTTGTGTATCATTAAAAAGCGTTTATCTGCCACCAAGATGATTGTCAAAATGTATGTGCGAGATTTAATATTTTAATTAATCTCAATACGGTAGTTACTTTCGTTTAAGTCATCAAGTATTGCTCGTCGAAAGTAACGTTCAACAAAAATCGATCGTTGAACTACTACTTGATTGAGTATATCGTTTCAACAATTAGGTAAATTCAAGCCAAAACCCAATCTTATACTCCAACCTATTGCGCATTTGTGTTTCCCAATACGTTTTCCATTTCGGCCAAATGATTTTCGAACCCCTTCGATATTGCCGCTTTCGCCTACAAAAGAACGTGGTCAAAATTATTTAACAGCCAAAACGGAATTTTCCAACGGTACCTTTGCTTTGTGATCCATCAAAGCGTTTCGCACCATTTCGTGCTGCCTCAATAATTCGTCTTTACGCAATTCGAACGATTGGCCCAAACGTTCTCGTTCGGTCACACCTCGATCTACCACGGCACTAGCAACCTCTCTTTTAACTCTCACCAGCTCGTCTCTATCGCGATGCTTTTTGGCCAACGCTTTCACCTCTTCTCTACGATCGGCTTGAAGTCGACGCATTAAATCGGACGTTTCACGATCCAATTGCATCTGAAAAAATTAATTACGGCATGCGCATCCACAATCGCCGAATACTAACTTACCTTTAACGATTTGAACTGATTTGCTTGGGATGTTCGCATAACTTTGTCGGCCGTAGCGAAAATTATTTCGTGGTACTTCTCGCGCAAATCCTTCTCCTGGGTAAAAAATTCGCGATTTGCCACCAATAATCGTTCCGATGTGCTGCGAGGCAACGCCGGTCTATCCAAATCGGTACTGCTGCTACTTTCAATTCCATCGACCACACTCGTCAACGGTTCAGCACTGGGAGATTCTGTCGAAAAAACGGCGGCAACTCTAAAAAAGTAATGAATAATTCAGTTTGTTGATGGCAAAATATAGAAGAAACAAGTTGATTGATAACTTGGTTTATGTTTACAAAGCTCGTAATATAAGTAGTAGACACGCGTTTGACTAAACTTGATTGATAAATCGATACATTTTTTTGTCATTATAAACTAATAATAGGTACTCACATATTTTTGCTCGAAAGACGCTTAACCAATTTCATATTCATCAATTTGGATATTTTTTCGCCCGCGTCGCCTGTCGATTTTTGCGATTGCAGCGTAAGTCTCTTCTTTTCGTACTTTTTCCGTAGGTTTTCCAATTTTTTGTCCAATTCGAGTTTCTTCTCTTTGACTAGTTTGTTGTCTAAAATTTTATCCAGAGGTTCGGCATTGATCTCTTCTATCGCGGGCGCTTCCGAAAGCTTGATTATGGAGTTTTGTTGTTCTATGGGAGCGGTAGAACTGAGAGTGGTGGTGCTACCGCCCAACATTGGTTCGTTTTCGCCAATCATTTCGACGGATAATCCGCCGGCCGCCAAAGATGGTCGCGGAACGGGACTACCGTTACTCGTAATTTCTTGCGTTACCCTCAACACGCTATCCTTCCTTTGCTCATCTTTACTGCTACTAGGCACTTCCATATCGTCAGTCAATACTGCCAATTGTCGAGACCGCTTTTCCAAATCGCTTTGATACTTAATGGGGTTTGCCAAAGCTTCAGCAAAATCCGACATGCCATCCGGTACATAATCTTTAACTTCTACGAACAAAAATAACGCGCACAGAGGTAACGGTTGTCCTAATTCCGATTTTAAATTTACGTGCCGATATCCCGGGCAGAGACCCACAACGGGGAGCACGCGATGGCCAATAAGTTTTCCCGATTCTTCGTAAGCGGATATGCGTACAGAAGCCAATTCTGGAAGAACGACTTTTTTAAAGACGAACGGTTCCTCGTCGTACACGGGATTAATGCCATTATTAGGAACAATTTTAGTGCGAAACTTTTTCCTAACCGTATCGGCTGGCAAACCGTACATATCAACTTCGACGTAAGTACCAACTCTTTTGTCAGTCAAAAACTGACCAGATATCACAGATATTTTCACGTTACCGGCAATAATTCCGTCGACAGTAGATTCGGCAAACGGATCCAATCGTCTATCTTTCCGCCTCATAAATTCGGGTTTTAACAAATAGCCGGTTCTAAAATTATATTCAAAAATTCCTAAATTTAGCTGCATCGCGAGATCCAAAGTTTGAAAATTTAATGCCACCAACTGACAGCCCGCGTTCCAGAAGACTTGAGGCATGAAATTTGAAGAGTCGAATCTCGTTCCAGCAGGATAAACTCGACTTAATTGATATTTATTGTAATTAACAAATTCTATCGGCTTTTCTTTCAGTAGTGTGGTTGCTTGCTTCTCATCAAACGACGACATTTCGTAACTGCGATTTTTTTCTGCAATAAAGAAAAAACATGGTAACTATTTTTTTAAACGATTTTCAAATTGGAACACGATTGCTTAGTTCAGAACGGTTGTACCGCATTATTATTATTCACGTTCGAGGTTTGTCTACGTGAATGAACTAAGAGAATGATTCGAACGTTGTACCCTAGCAAATAGCAATTTTGTTAAAAACAAACCATGCGAACAAAAGCAAAGTACATTTTCTACGTGCGAAAATGTAGGAAATAATCAAGATGTTTCCAAATTAGTATTCGTCGAGCACATTACACCAAAGTTAACATCATCGATGCTTTATTTCGTGAGTATCGATTTTGTGAACCCTTGCCTCGTCTAGTTTTTTAAAACAAAACAGAGACTGTAAGCTTCATTGGTCTGTACACTCAGGAAATTTTAGCAATCTTTCAAACCGACTGGAATCGTTTCCAATTGCAAAAAAAAACTACGTATGAGATCAATTGGTTGCAAAAAAACCCATATAAGTAGAAAAGCTTATTTAATCCGCAATGTGTTTAATATATTTTTTATAGTTATGGTTGTATTTTTTTTGTGTTTATGTGACACCTGTCAGTATCTCATTTTGCCTAACACATTTTTTCAAATTTATGTTACCAAAAAATAAAATACCAGGTTGTTTTCAAAATTTTTGGGTAACATTTTTTCCACCCTTCAAGTACACCCCGTCGAAATGATTCTAAATTTGTAAACATTTTTTCAAGAAAGTGTATATTTTGTAGTCAATTTGTCTGCTGCAGAATTTTTGTCTATGTTTTTCCCGCTCCTTCAACACATAAACCCTTTGCACTTTAAGCAACTGAACTACGGAAACACGAGCAACGCACCACGTCAGCTCACAATGCGAACATAGCTATTGGAACAGAGGCACTCTTTCCTACCCAGGAGAGCGGAATCCGGAAATCAAGTAAAGTGAAAAAGACTTCCACAGATGCCTTAGAAGAAGTTGTGAAGGGAAATAAACGCCTTCTGGTGAGGAACCAGAGGAAAACTGCAGAAGATTGAGATATAACGTGGGCTAGAATTAATATTCCCGAATTCGAAAATATACGTTTTCCTATAGAAATGGCTTTACCAAACGAAAGAGGACAATTTTACAAGTCTTTTAAAGTGAGGATGAATTTTGCGGGTTCTTGATTAAGTTCACAATTTAAATTTGAAGATCACGAATTTTCCGTAAGAGATTTTCCGTAAGTGCATTATTCCGTAATATTACGCAATAAATTGAACACATTCTATCATCAGTCCTTGCGTTGTACGTGGGTTAACACTCACAACCTGCGAAGAGCTACCAGTCGCACCATGCATCTGTCACGGTAAATTTCGAGGCCATGGGATATTTTGAATAAGTTTAACCTCTCCTAGGACCACGTGGTTCAAAGATTTATGTTTCTCTAGGTTACTTTTGGCTGAAATATTTTTTCATTACTTTAATAGTTGGCCCTAGGTTCTGCCGAGTTGATTTGGAAAATTTTGACTACTTCCGGGGTCTGAGAGTCGAGTACTGCCGGGGTTGCCCCTTTAGCATTTATATTATACTAGTGGATACCGGGGTCTTAAAAAGTGGAACTCTGCCTTTGTCTGAATGATTGAATAGCTGGATACCGGCTTCGCCGGTCTCCTATAATTAAAATATTTTGCCTTTGTGAAGTATTTAGATTTTTCCAGTATCCTGCTTCGCTTAGTTTTCTTCTCGACGGAAATCTTGCTTCCCGTTGCTAGAGCGTTTCAGAATGATTTTAGTGTTCCCGTTGTCGAGTGTTTCAGAACGGTTTATATTGTACTCTACAATTTTCTCTACAGCTTTTCTTCTCCAGTATTTCAAATCACTTATAATAGTGTAGGTACTGAATGTGAATATACCAACGTAAAATTACCATATATCAATTACAGGTATTGGCGATGGGAATCTGTTAATCCATTCATGCTCGTCCGCAATTTTTCACTTTTTTAAATTGCTTTTGGTCCCGGTTTTAGCGGAAAACCTCTTTAGGGTCTTAGAGAGTAACTGTGCAAAATTTGGTTGGGATCGGTCGAACGGTCTAGGAGTCTATAAGGAACACACAAACACACAAACACACAAACATACATCCATTTTATATATATAGATATAGATAATTGCATTCCAAATTAATTTTTAAAACCGTTTTTTCCAAAATTTGTCAACCGACCGCAAATTTTATTTTTTTATGTAGTATTTAGACCCGCATCTTTCAAAATCGTGGAAATTAAAATTCGGGTATCTTAACTGCCACCAAACCCAACAAGAAAATTATAGAAAAAGAGTTAAAATAACACGGCCAGGAGACGAAGGAGATATTTGGCGTACCGGTGACGGTTCGAATTCCCTGATCGCGATTTTTACCATTTTTGAAGTGGTTTATGAAAAATGAGAGTCTAATTAGCGCATAAAAAATTTTAATTTGCGGTCGGTTAACAAATTTTGAAAAAACGGCTTTAAAAATGAATTTAGAATGTAATTTTGTCATTGTTTTGAACTGTAACCCGTCCACCGAAATTAAAATAGGTTGTGGGAACAGTAAAGATACCAGAATTTCGTTTTACAACGAATTATGAAGGATGAGGTCTAATTAACTAATAAAAAAATTAAATTTGTGATCGGACTACAAATTTCGGAAAAAATTCACTTTTTGTGTGAATCCGACTCTTGACGTTGTTGCGTTTATTAAAACCGCTTGTAGCGCTCGGAGCGACGCGAAGCGAAGCTCAAGGTTTGGAAACGCTTTACTTACTGAAAACATCCCCCAACTAGAAAAAGTATGGATGTTGATGCAACAAATCTCAGAGAGCGACTGGTATCTCCCCACCTCTAGTCATTGTTAACACAGGCACAGCACACGTACCGCCTACACAATGTTTTCCATATTTGGCGTTTTATTGCGCAATAAAACACCGTAAACACCGTATCAAGTACACCATTAAAAGCGAACTAGCGACATGCGAAGACAAAGTACGAGAGAGGAACCAAGGGGTCAGGAACCGAAGGGTTTCTAATCGAATCAATATCTCGAAGTACCCAGTCGACCATCCTAAAGATGATATGTATAAAATCCTAGAGTACTCCGAATTTGGGAGCAGAAAAAGTCTAGAATAATGAAATATTACACCTTCAGTGGAACGTGTACAACAAAAACGAAAAGAAAAGAACCAAAAGGCCGAAAAAACCATCAGGAAGGTATGCTCTAAGTGGGCATTCTTAATACCTAAGAAATGGATTGCTGCGACCAAATGGCGTTTGGAGAGAGGTTTTGTCAGTGAGACACTACCGGCATAGATGGTGACACCATCGGTGTCTCCTATGAAATTTCCTTTTCTTTAGCCTTTCCGATTTGTGTCTGCGATTCTATTTTATTGTTCTTGACAATTGTCAATCCAGGGAGACCGACAGCTATACGTACCCTTCAAAACACAAAGACAATTTTCACAAGAAAATACATCTTTCCCTTTACCCGGAACCGTATCGGATACGTGACGACACAATGATGACAGATTTTTCCTTCGAAGATACCAAAAACTGCTATGTATTGCTTTTTAATTATTGTCATGAAAAATGAAATAAGGCCATTTTGAAAATATGACTGTTTTTGGAAAACAGTCGCCAATAAATTAAAATTAAATCTGGTCGTTCTCATTTTTCAATGTAATTTATTGGCGATGATTTTCCAGCATTTTTAGAAATAATTCCAGAGCACATTCTAAAAGGCGTATAATTCAGCGTCAGTTTAAACCCGAAATTAAGCTAAACGAAGTTTAAACTTCTGTGCAATTTGGCTATGTTATTTTTTATTTTGGATTTAAAGCAGACATATTAAGTCAAATTGAAGGCGTTTTCAAAGTATAAAACAATAGAAATTAACATTAATAAAACAAAATAAAAACTCAAAAACATTTGAGACCGCTGTAGTCGGGGAGCTACAATAAAATATTTATCTATGTCCATATAGCGCATTTCGGATTTTTTAAATTAAAGTTTTTGCCTTTACGACTTGAATTCAATTTAAACCTAATTAATTTATTTTACTTTTGTAAAATTTCATACAAATATTCATGTTAACAGCTCCTCGATTCCAAGAGACAATTTCAATTTATACGAATGTTTTCTGTTTTTATTTTTACACTTTTCATTCAACAGCTTTAAGTTCAAATAAATTCCTTTCTAATTTTCTATATAGAAGCATCGTGACTATGTATTCCACCAGTGGCGTATTTAAGGGGGAGTAAGGAAGCACCCCCCCCTTAAGGATGACACGGATAATCTCGGTACTCGGTATTAATACTTACGTAATATATTCATCACTATTTTGAATGTATATAATTATAGTTTGTATTTTTGAATTTATCTTATTTTTTAATATTTTACCATTAAAATTTGAGCGTTTGTCCTAAGTATCAGTATTTAGCTACAGGATTGAAAAAATTGATCCATCACACACTGTACAAAAAACTTTTGATTTGTGTTAGCGGCCAGAAAGGAAAAAAAGTTAAATAATAGTAAACCCATAAAATAACAGTATTAACAATACAAAACAGGCCGCGAACAGACACACTCACTCTACTCACAAAATTTTCTAAGTTCATAGATTCCATCAGTAGCTTTATTGAATGATATTGCTATGCACTCTCTTGCATTTTGATTCTAAACTTTGATTAAATTTAAGTAAATATTAGATAGTAAAAAGCCCATTACCTAAAGTGCATGTTTAACACAAAATTTTGCTTTGCAGTGCCGAAGTGCATGAAAAGGAAAAGGAAAAGTGAAAACTACGTTTGAAATATAGTACATTAATATGAATGTTCGAATTCTTTCGAGGTGTAGTTGAGCAAAGCATAAAAATAATTCAACTTCAAATATTTCTCGATAACAGAATATTTTTTAGTGTTTGCATTTAAATTGTAAAGATTAAGGTGCCGATTCGGGTCACGATCGTGAAAACTTTAATTTTAAAAGAAGTAACCAATGAAAATTCACGGTTTTATTTTATAGGCGGGGCTGCAATTTTTGATTTTCATTATTTAGTTTGAAATTTAAATCTTAAAGATTTGTGTTTAAAATTAAACTGTGGTTAGTTTAGTTAAAATTAAAGGTTAAAGGACTATTAAATTTGAAAAAAACCACACTATAATAATTACGTTTAGTTCTATTCAAATGACATATTGACCGTAAATAAAAAACAATTGAGCATTGTTTTTTGAGTGGCGGCTCTCGGAGTATTGATTATGAGGTTATAATGACAATGATGAAATTAACCGATAGGGGAGAGCTTTAATATTATATTGCTTAATGATGAATGATGAGCTGTAGTTAAATTAATCACAGCTTTTGTTAAAAATTAAGTTAATAAATTTGAGATGTAAAACCGCTCACGGAAGCAAATGAGGACGCATCAAAATGTTGGAGAGTATGGCAAAATTGGGCTTATTGTCGAAATAATAATTATGTTCGAGTGTGCGTGCAGGCGGCAATAATAAAAATGTGGAAAAATTTTAAAGATTGAGCAACCTAAACGTCTCCAGATACGTTTTACAATCATTTTCTCACCAATAAATTATGCAAACGAAATACCAACTTAGCTACTTTAAGGTCACAAAAGTTTCGGAATTCCTGGTCTAGAGGTATCAAGTTGCCAATTCAATTTAACATGTCATTCACGCCGGCAAAACTCTCGCCAATTGCACCTTTATCACATTTTAGCAATTTATTTTATTGAACAATTAAGTTTTTTTTTATACAAAGACGTTCTTTTTCAATTTAATTAAAAAAGGGTTCAAGTGTCGAACGTTCAATATTATTTTTGAAAACAGAAATAATTGGATTTTTCAAATTTAAAACAAAAATGAGTTACTTACTTTCGGAGTTTTCGAAACTAGAAAAATGTATAGGCTGAATGTAATTAACTAGAGCGGAAATTTCTGCTCCCGCTTCGGTTTCTTTTGTGGGTGCTGGTTTGTGTTCGGTACTTTCAGATTGATTTCCACCCGGTATTGGCGTTTCAATTTCAATTGGTTCTACCTCTTCTTCGCTCGACGAGTCTTCCTCTTCCGTTCCGGTCGATTCTTTGGATCCCTAAAATTTTTCCCTAGTTATTATTCCAATAATTTCAAACACAAAGCACGTACCTGTCTGGCCTGTAATTGCAGAGAGGGTGCGTGGTGCGATGCAATATCGCCATTCCCGGTGGGTTCCGCAGTGTCTTGAGCCAGAGGCGGAGTTTTTTTATGCTGATGGTGGTGATGATGGTGCTTCTTTTTGGTTTTAATTATAATTTTTCGTTTTAAAAGAGCCGGTGATGGAAGAACAACGCCTAAAAATTAAACGTGATAATTTGGACTAACTTTAGACGAGGAGAATAAGTACCCGGTTCCAATTTGTGCGAATCCATCGGTTGACACAACAACATATCGCCCAGTATTTCCCTACAATAATTTGCAATTTTGGCTTGCTGCCTCGGATTGCAATGGTTCTCGAACGAAAGTACTACGGGTAATCGGACGTTTTGAACGCACTCTCTGCGATCGCTTCCAAAACCTCCTTCGCTGGAATATCTTGGACGAACGTGTATCCGTGAACCACCACAGGCTCATCAGTTTTTCCGTTCCAAAAATCTAATTCGACACATCTGCAACCGGCGAGTAAACACTGGCGATAAATTTCCACGCTAGATTTTCCCGTCAACTGGTGACCTGTTAGGTAAGTATTGTGCGAAGAGTTTATAAAATAATGAGATAACGGTTGATCCATTTCGTCACATAAATCAAATTTACTACTGGCTACAATATTATTATCTTCGGACATAAAATATTTGAGAAAACCATCGAAGGATAGTTGACCTTTTTGTACGTTACATTTATTTGGTTCGTATTGTGCTATAATATCTTTAGCCCTTGCAATATTTGCATATGGATAGAGAATCTCGTTTAACCTCGGATCGCGTTGTGTTTTATTGAGAAAATCTACAAGTTGAGTGGCCGTCATGTTGTGTCTTTTTGGGGTTCCGACTCTATAAAATACAACCATGAATAATAATTTTCGTGCAACCCTAGAACTTACAATTCATTAAAAACTTTCTCGACGTCGCTCCTTTGCGCAAGATTCTTGTACAAATTAAAAAAGTCTTCAAACTGAAACTTTTCCGTACTAATAGTATCGTTTTTACCCGATGGAAGACCCGATACATCTAAGGCTTTTTCGACTCTCTTGCGATCCTCTTTGTTCGACGTAAACATTTTGATTATACTGAAAAAGAAAAACGGTTAAATTCGCTTCCGTGTTTCCCAAAGAGACAAACTTACTTTTTGGTAGGAATTTTTCCTGATTTATCGGTGAGCAAAGTAAGTTTGGTGTAGCCTTTTAACAGAAAATTAGAAGTTGCCGCGTTTATTTGTGAGAGATTGTAGGCCAAACTCATGAGCGCATCCGCCCAAAGACGTGCGATTTCTTTTCTTGTGCAACAAAAATTTATAAACGTAATATTCACAAAATCCGTGGCACAGCAAACGGTGACAGTTTTTTCTTCGAGCGTATCTTGTGAACCCATCGTTACCAGCTGCCTCAATTTTGGATCCTAAAAATAAAATTGTAATTAAAATGTTGCATTTGAATGCACGTTAAGTGAGATTGAGTGAGAAATTTGCTGTCGACATTATGCCTGCAATTCAATTAGCCATGGATGGATGTATGGTTCACCACGGTGCATTTGTATCGCTAGAGTAAATTACTCGTAGCGACAAACAAGCTCTCGCAAGTGCAATTCAACGAAAAAATTTAATGCATCATGAAGGTTCAATTTAACCGAGAACCACGCGTACGTTGCAAATGGAACAATTCAATCTCGATAATTTCATTTCCATCCACAATTTATAATTTAAAACAAATTTCAGTTTCACGACGGAGATAGGAACCTGATCACATGCTAACTTGATCGATTGCACAGGATCGGAAGGAGCGAAACAATACAATTTTGGTAGTTTTGACCGTGTCGAATTTGATACCAAAAGTTGGTATGCCTGACATTTCGTAAAGATCCGACAGCACTTCCATCTGGGTGATCCGAGAGAAAAACAGTAGTTATATGGGTTGAATTGTGGTATTATAAATGAAAATGTATGTGAAGTGTTCAAGGTGCCTTATGTAGATTACATTAAACTCGTGGATTTTCAGGATTAATGCTGACATCATGTAAAACGTTGACTGAACGCTTCAATCGCAGTGAAACGACCTAACATTGCTGATCCCACTGTTACGCCGGTGGTAATAGACGTAAGTTGCCAATGCAGAGAAGTTGTTTTTTAGTCTAACTTTGTTTAAGCTTACCGTCTGATCCCTGTAATTTGCTAATTAAATAATTAATTATTAACCGAGCCTAGCGTTAATTTCTAAGAACCTCTAAAATACATCTTATATTTCAAAATCTCTTGCGAGAAGATTATAGAAAAAAGTTCCCCAATCTAGATTCGAACTCGAGTGTACTATCTGTGAACGCGCGATAAATATGTTAATCTCAACTTTTTCTCTCTTTGTTGAATCAATAAAGCAACTCTTCATTTTTACTTAATGTTATTTGTTTTAACTGGCGCCCATTATGATCTTAGATACTCTTTCCATTTAGCTGATGGATAACATAGCGTTCGATTTATGATTTAATATATACGTAAAACATAGTATATTGCTATGAATCGACCATTAATTTGTAATAATTTTTTTCCGTATTTTTAAAATTCTTACAATTTTTCCAAATTCAAAATTCCCGCACTTATTCAACCCCTAAAATTTCACTTCAAAGCTATTCAGATTTCATTATTTTTATTATGTTGAAACAAGCTGAATAGATACAGACACTCAGGCTAGCGTCGGAGAAATCAACGGGGTGGGCCTTGCGATGTTTTCTAGATTGATTACAATTAGGTAATTATACGATAATAAAATTAAAATGGAATATATTTAAAACTATATTTACAAAAATAAAAACCCTAACAAAAATGTTGACCAAGATACCGGTACGACTTGTTCAAAGGTAAAATCAAGACTGCGATAAAACCCTTCGTAAAGGGGTTAAGGTGTATAAGACTGACACAACGGTATAAACCAAGGTAAATATTTATTTACCTTGGGTTTAAACAAGACTTCTCATAAGTTTTCCAAAACACCGCCTATATGCCCTTTGGTAGACAGACATGTGGTGCCATACTTCTTTCTGTCGGACAAATTGGGTTTTTCCCATTTGACGCCAACAGAAGTATGAAAGAAGCTAGAAACAAAGGGGTATTGTATGATACCGCAAAGTGCATTTAAAGTTGGGTTTTTAAAAAAAGCTCAAAGAAAAGATATAATAAATTCCCACAAAAGGTAGCAACGGGCCAGACAGGCCTATTGTTGGTGGGCGTCTTGTTGAAAACTTGAACATTAAATTTTACTTCGCGAAACAGGACTGTAATAAGGACATTTATTAATTAAAGCTGTAAGTTAAAATGAGGTGAAACGAATTTCGTTACAATGTCGCCGAGAAACGAGAAATATAACAAACATGACTGAAGAACCGCAGATTGATATTAAAATATCTGCTTATAAATTACTATAATTTGAAGTAATTATTGTATATTAATTGGATTTGCAGGTATTTTAGTAATGCTTTTGATTAATTTGATATAGTTGACATACATATTTTTTATTTCTTAGCGATCCGCGTATTTTTGGCACCAATCAATAAAAATCATCACTTCTTGGAGTTTTAAGATGAGGAAATTGAATATTTGTTACCAGATGAAAATAAATTTTATTTTAACAACCTCAGTTTTAGGATTAGGATATTGGATTTCTGATGATCTTCAGGAGAGCTGAGCTCGCTCTTCGATAGGCATCAGTAGCCATCAACCATCCAGGTTAAGAAAGAACGGGTAAGTCTGAATTTAGTAAAGTGCATTCCCTTTTTTCGTAATCATTAACTTTTGTTTTTCCTTTTCCTATTTTTCTGACAGTATACCAATTCCGCGTTGGAAAAACTGCTCACTTTTTGACGCAATCCACGAATTGAACCAATTTTTGGCATCTTCGTAAAAACGAAAGTACTGCTCAACCAGGCCATGCATCATTGATCGAAAGTTGAAAGGGGCGATGTATGGAAAAAACAGCAGGGGTGGGGGTAGGAAGTTTCACTTTAGTCATGTCCCATGTTTACAGATAGGTTTTTATGACTTGAATAATAGTGGCCGAGCATTGCCGTGCTGGAAAATCACTTTGTCGTGTCTTTGCTCGTTTTGTGGCAGTTTTTCCTTCAATGCTCGGCTCAATCGCATTAGTTGTGTTCGGTAGTGAGCTTCTGCGATGATTCATCCAGAAATACCTGCAATTCTGTGCCTTCAAACTTTTTCATAGGTCCGGGACACTCCTTGTCTAGGCTTAGTATGGCTTTGTAGCTATTTGCGACACGTTTTTTTACTAATAGAAGCCCACCATAAGTTTCTACAATCATTCGAAGTGCCTCAGCAGCAGATTTTTTCAAAATGAAGACGAAAAGCAAAACTTCGACATTTTTGCAATTTTAATTTTTATGGAAATTGCATAATTTTTTAGTTTAATTTTATCGAGTTTAGTTTTGCGATGAAACTTATAAATTTATTAATAAAATTCTTTTTGGAAATGTGTTTAGAGCTGGGAATAGCGGCGTTGACCTAAAAATTCGTACCAGAATCGCCAGTTAAAATTTCACTTCGTTAAGAGTTTGACATTGGGGAGATAAACTAGGAATAATTTTTTTGGTCAAATTCTTGATTATTTTTCTACAGTCTCCTTTTAACTGGATGCACTTATCCCAAAGATTTTCAAGATGTTCAAGAATCTGGAAATTAGAGAGGATGAGGGATTCATTTGTAGCGTAATTCTGCAGATTTTTCTGTTACAATTTTCGTCGAATGAGCTGATGCATTATCGTGACGAAAAAGCACTCTTTTCCTTAATAAATGTGGTTGTTTTTGCTTGATTTCTGCATTAAGTCGATCCAGTAATGCTGCATAATGTAGTCCTGCAATCGTTTTTCTCTTTTTTACTTAATCTACGAAGATTCTGCCATGTGCATCCCAGAACACAGTTGCCAGCTGATGGAATCGCTTTTGCCTTCCTTGGAGGACTTCTATCGGCTTATATCCATTGTTTAGACTGTTCTTTTGTTTCTGACATTAATCATAAATCTATATTTCACAAATCCACGCAGAAATTCAATTGGATTACTTTGAAGCAGTTGTAAACTATGCATTGAAGTTGTCACACGTTTGCTTTTTTATCATCAGTAGTTAACAATCGCAACAGCCATCTCGCTGATAGCTTTCTCTTATCCAAGCGATCATGAAAAATTGAAACTGTTGTACCAGTTGACATGTGCATAGCATTCACTATGAATCTCACGTACTTTCAATCTGCGATCACCCAAAACCATGTCACGGATTTTGTCAATGTTTTTTTTAACTAACCTAACCTCATTTTGTCTTCCCGAACGTTCAGCATCTTTGCTGCTGTTATGACTACAACGAAATTCAGTAAATCTCTTATGAATTATTTTAAGCGACGGTACGGGGTCCGAATAGCAAGTATATAATTTTTTTGTTTCTGTAATTGTTTTAACAAAGAAAAAACAATTTTTTATTAAAATCCGAAATTCACTTTCTTCCATTTTGCATAAAAACCTCAAGTTGTGCTGGAGTTGTCAAAATTTAGGTTATGAAATTGTGACGCCATTTATTCGATTTTTATCTGCGATAACAACGATAAAACAGAAGAATGAGAAAAAAGAACAAGGAAAAAAGAGAACACTGAAATAACAGAACCTTGACAAAAGAGAACACTGAAAAATGAGAACATCAGGATAATTTTTGTCAATTGTTTGCATGAGTTTTGATTATTTAGTTTTTGAGTTTTAATGACGTATTACACCGAAAACAATGTATTTTAACAACTTTTTTGGTCCAGCCGACACGTATGTGTAAGAGAATGCTGTAATTTGTATAAAATATTAAATAGTGACATTCGAAGAACTATTATTAAAAAAATACAATGTAACGTATATTTCAGAAATCCAAGATTTGCCATGGTTGCGTTAGTCAAAATCGACCCTCCGCTCCAGCCGCTACGTGCTGTTTTGACGAAAGCTTTACTGATTAAAGATATCCCCCTATACCGGTCCTACTCGGCAAAGTGTGGAAGTGTTGAACACCTTCTACTATATACGTATGTAGAGAAGAAATATTGCGATATTAGGCACCAATTAAATAATCAAAACTCAACAAAATCATAATTAAATAATAAAAAACTCATGCAAATAATTGACAAAACTTTATTCCGTTATTCTCATTTTTCAGTGTATTTTTAGTCAAAGTCCTATTATTTCAGTGTTCTCTTTTGTCAATATTCTGTTCTTTCATGTTCTGCTTTTTCATGTTCTGTTTTTTCGTGTTCTGTTCTATTCAGTTACCGAAGGTTTTTACGTGAAAATTCACTCTTTCATACCTTTTATTGGTTGATTCGCTTATTATTATCATCCCAAAGAAAGCGTAAAACCAATAAAATAATCTCATAAACATTTGAAAATTGTCTATAACTCTGTCTGTCCGATCTCAATTAATATTTTTTGTTTTTTTAACCTTGCTTATCCATTCACACGTCCGTCCATCTGGGTTATTAAACAAGTTAAATAAAATATTTTAAAAATTACAAATTTAGTGAAATTTGAAAATTTTCCAACTTACATTTTAGTCTAAGACTAAAAATATTTTATTCAACATAAAATTTCACAAGTTAATATTCATTTACAGTTAGTAAACAAGTTGTATACCAAAATACTTCATTGAAATATGCGGACGGACGAACAGATCATAAGACTCCTTTGGATACTACGTATAGAAGCCTAAAAGTACAATGGTTTCATTGGCAGATATTTTCAGAGGGAAATATAATATAGTAAAATAATAATTATACAAAATCAGATTAATTCATCCAACCTGAACATTATTTTCAGCCATTTAATGCATAGGAACGATGTAAATAATATCATATTATATTATATTTCTTTTATCTTATATTTTTCTGTGCAAAATCGAACTATAATGTTTACTGGACAAATAATTTTGAAAAGCGCTGATTTAGGTGAAAATAGCGTCTCCTTTGGGAGGATCACATCCTTCATTTTTTTTGTAAGTAGCTATTCAAGTCCCAAGTCGTATGTCTTTAATTTTACTTTTGAAAACCACCAAAGCTCTTATGCTATCTGGGTTGTTATCATCATTGCAAAGCGTTTGTAAAATCCTCTGTAACATCCAAGAGGTAAAGTTGCGATTCGACAATTTAGTCAAAAAACTATCTCTGTCGAATTTCATTACTTAATATTGTACGCCTCTCGTCTATACAGGAGGTTTCTAAAAGTATAGATAGGCATATTAGTTTACCTTAGCACGAGATTTTATAAGGAAAAACAGGTTTTTGCAAACAAGCGGCGTATGAAAAGAAGTAAGAAATATTAATAAAACTTTATTATGTGCTAAGGTTTTCCTAGATATTTGAAAAGCTGCGGTTTATACAGTTACACGTTGCAGCACGAGCCACTCTTATGCATAATGAATATTAATTTTGTTTTTGCCGTAAGTAAAAGTGCTAATACTAATCAAGACCTTTTCATAATATATAAATAATATTTGATTTATAGTTGTAATATACCCCTTGACCAAGTTGAATGCATAATTTTGAGTAAAATTCTTTACAGGCCATAATATCTTATTTCAGAAATTTCAGGGTATTCATATCTTGGCGCAATTAGCTCGTGACGCCACAGGCATCCCTTTAATTAATTTATATTGTTATATTTCACTATGTGTTCCTAAGAGGCTCTTTATTATAAAGGAGATCCTACGTGCCATTTTATTTTATCACTTGAAGTAAAAATGAACGTAGAAAACATAAATAAAATGTTTTAATGGATCCCAATTTCTTTTTTCTACAAGTGTAACAACTACTCTTCCTACAGGTTGCAGAAGGATATCTCACGTTGGAACAGCTGCTCTCTCAAAACTACTGAAATTGCGGCAGACCGTAATTATTCCCAATTGTGCGACAAAAATATTAACAATTAAGGTTATAACATTTTTCGTCCATTTAACAGGTTTTTCGTGTAAAATTTTCCATTATTCGCTTTATCTACAAATGCGGTGTTATTATATTACCGAATAGCTTTTTCGAAAAATAAAGCCCGGTAGGGATTTGTAAAAAAAACATTTTATTACTAAAACATGATTTCGACATAAATCAAAAGCCCTTAAACGTGATTTCTCACTACGTGAGTGTTGGGCATTTCATTTTAAAAATGACCATCCAACCTTCCCACGTCGTAAAACTAACAGCATTTAAAAGGTAATGGCTTTCTTCCGAATGCGTTTTCATTTATTAGTCAAAGTGGATCACAACATGGAGATCACAACTACATGGGTAGTTTGGATATGCACATAAAAGTTGGAACGGCGGCAATTTGATTTGAGTTTAAAAAGAAACTAAAGGAGGTCTAAATTTCCTCTAGAAAAAGTTGGAAATGCGATTATCCCGAGAAGATTTCATGAGCATTCGGTTCAACTTTTCAAGTACATAATCACACGGCAGGGAAACCTGAACAAAATCAAAATAGAAAAGGTTAATAAAACATTAATTGAATATAAATTTTAGACTGCAACCCCAGAATGAGGATTTTGTTGAAGCGTAATGGCCGATCTTTATAGGGTTAAATTGGGTATTAAAGTGAAAGACGAACGACCTTTTCGTATTCAGTTCACAGGCTGCAGTTACATGGAAGTAAATGAAATTTAAAAAAAATCCATCCCGCTGTCGTTCGTAGTCCAAACTTGACTTGGTCAACACAACAAGGGTTGATAGAATTTTTTTTTTGACGACCACGCGAGATTGGATTATTATGTTCCGTTATAATTGCGGGTCGCAGTTATTATAAGCGTCGCAGGGCGGTAGTTAGGGATACTTTTGAAAGGACCTGCAACAACTACTCGTACATTAATTAATCAGGCATTGTTGGAAATGGCAAAGAGCGAGATTAATTTCTTGTTCAAATGTTGATGTAAGTATTAACTTATTTGACCTGAATTAAAGTTGTGATGGCAAATATGCCCAAACTTTAAAGCCCTTTCAAAATTTAATAGAAATTGTAATACGAATAAATTGTTGCAATTAAAAGGACGAAAAGATTAATTAAAGTTTTTGTGAGTCTTAAATGTCTAATTACGAAAACGGCCTAAATTTCGCATACATACAAATCTCCGCTTGTAATTCATTTAACCAGGAAATACAACAAGGGAGGCTAAATCTTCATATAGTAAGCAAGTGGATTCAAAATCTCATTAAATAAGACAAACGTTTAGGCTAAAGATATAATTAAATAAAACTGAGCGTCTTTAATAATTTTGGCCTTCAAATTATTTTGTAATCATTTCATTTCAAATTAAGTACGATCACAATAAATCGATTAAATTGAGCTCAATTATTTCAATATACAAATGGATTTGTTTCGCCTATTCTAATTGCCACAATGATTGGCAAGAAAATAAATCGATCGATCTGGTTTTCAATAAATATGGTCCACTTACAATAATAATAATAATACAATTTTCAATGCCGTACAACCTTGCAACAATTTTCAATACGAAAGGGTTTTTCAAAATTGTCAATCAAATTTGAATTTTCAAAATTAGAGACAAGTTACGTCTTTTTGTACCTGCTCTTATGAAAAATCAGAGAAATACAATTTTTAGTTGATTTTTGTTTCCATCTGTTGGTGGGGTACAAGAGCTAACTCGACGGTAGCATGTCAAAACGCCGAAAACAAAACGCCGAAAAACAAAAACACCGAAAGTACAACTAATCTAAACTAGATGCCTCTTATAGAGTAAAATATGTTTGCGACATAATAAAAACTATTTTAAGTAATTGTAAATGTTTATTAACTTGTGCAATTATACGTTGAATAAAATATTTAAAAATCACATGTAAGTTTAAAATTTTCAAATTGCATTAAACTAATTTTTAAAATATTTTATTTAACATACAAGGTGTCCCCGTGACCGTGGAGAACCTTTGAGGTGGTGATAGTCGAAACCCTTGGGGGGTACTCCTTTTTAAATCAATTTTTTAAATTTCTGCTTTCAAACGGCCACAACTATCACCGTAGCTATTAATTTTATGGTATTAATAGGTTAGTAATTTTTTAAAGACAATTTACTTATCTACAAATTAGTTTATAATCCCCTATTGCCTAGACTAAACGGATTTTGAGTTATGAATTAAATTAAGAGAAGAAATGTAAAATAGTTCCAACGAAATTTTTTCGTTTTTGTTGCAAACCCTGCATCTTTTAAACTAAACTACTTCCAAAAAAACTAATGGCCCAATTCGGATAGCAAATTTAACGGGCTATAACTTTAGTCTACTGAATGTTTTAGAAAACTAATCTATTTCACAGAAAATCCCAAAATAATGAATAAGATTGGTACAAAAAATATAATAGTCATACAGGGTGTCTCCGTGTACATGGTAAACCCTTTGAGGTTGTGATAGAAGACACTTCTCTAACCTATATTTTTAAATAAAACTTTTGTCCTAGTTCAAACCCTTGGAAGGTACCCCTCTTGAAAGAAACCTCCCATATGACATCTACATATTGCTAAAATCATATTTGTCAGAAAGATTTTTTCTGGTCAGACAACAAGACCAATACTCTGATATACAACCAATATCATCTGGGGTACCACAAGGAAGCATATTGGGACCAATATTATACTTAATATTCACTGCAGATTTACCAACTACAGAACTGACTACAACCGCAACTTTTGCGGATGACACAGGAGTCCTGGCATCGCACTATAATCCCGTAACGGCATCAGAACATCTACAAGCTCACCTTGACAAAATTCAGGAATGGTTGAAAACCTGGAGAATTAAAGCAAATGAAAGCAAGTCAATCCACGTGACATTTACCATGAGGAAGGGAAATTGCCCAGCAGTAACATTAAATGAACAACAGCTCCAACATGCAGAAAGTGCAAAATATCTTGGATTACACTTAGACCGTAGATTGACATGGCAAAAGCATATCTTCACCAAAAGAAAGCAGCTTGGCCTCAAACTAACTAAACATTACTGGATGATAGGTAGAAAATCGCAAATGTCTTTGGAGAATAAAATATTAATATACAAGGCTATCCTGAAACCGATCTGGACTTACGGTATCCAGCTGTGGGGTACCGCCAGTAGATCGAACATCGAAATCCTGCAACGATTCCAGAGTAAAGTGCTCCGAGCAATAGTGGATGCACCTTGGTATGTGACTAATAAAGCAATACAGAAAGACCTAAAAATGACCTCAGTTCAACAAGAAATACAAAACTGCAGTGAAAAATATGTTAAGAGGTTAGAGAAGCATCCCAACAAACTTGCAAATGGATTAATGGACCAATCGGATGATCCAAGACGACTAAAACGTTTCAAACCATCTGACCTAACAACAAGATTTAAACTGTAATAATTAAATTAAATTAATTAGGGAACATAGTAGTAAAAGTAATTGCTTAAATGTTTGTAAAAGTGTAATTACACTCGAATCTAATGGAGGGTGACCACTGGGGATCTCTTTAGATGTCAAAAAACTGTCATAAGAAATACTTATTGTCTTTGTAAGATAGATTGTATGATTAATGGAGAAATAAAAAAAAAAATATTTTTAAATAAAACTTTTGTCCTAGTTCAAACCCTTGGAAGGTACCCCTCTTGAAAGAAATTTTTTGACCTTGTTCATTATTTTGGGATTTTTTGTAAAATGGTTTGATTTTCTAAAAAATGTTACTAGACTAGTTTTTTGTAAGTAGTTTTGTTTAAAAGATACAGGATTCGCAAGAAAAAATAAAACTTGCAATTTTTTAACATTTCATCTCCTAATTTAATTCATAACTCGAAATCCGTTGATTCTAGAAGATAAGAGTTATAAACCACTTTGTAGATAAATAAATGATCTTTCAAAAATTACTTGCTTGCAAAAATTACTTGTGGCTTGCCTCCATTAATACCATAAAATTAATGGTTACGGTGCTATGGCTGTTTGAGGGCAGAAATTCGAAAAATTTCTTTAAATAGGGGTACCCCCAAGGGTTTTGACTTGGACAAAAATTATATTTGAAAATTTGTCTTAGAAAAGTGTCCTTTATCACTACCTTAAAGGTTCTCGGGGATCCCCTCAATAAAAAAGCTCGTTTATCAGTTTGTTCATTATTTATTTGAAAATAACGATTCGCTTCTATTACATAGGCGTAGAGCGATTTTGATTAGTTTAATTTGCTTTGATTTGAAATGTTTCCGATAAACATTGGTTTTGGATTGTATTGGATTGCTGTTCGAAAGTTTGGTGTGGCTTGGCTCCAAACCCAAATTATAATTTGGATTCGGCTCAAAAGACCATGAAAAGATTGCTACTAGTGGAATTTTTCAAATATGACTAAAGCGGAGAGTTTATCTTGCTATATCCAGACTCAGATAAAAGGGGTTAGTGTCTCAAGGCAAAATCAGCAGCTTGGTTTTCAAGGAAGCGTGACCAAAATAAACGTGCATATTAATCATTCAATCGCCGATTATTTATACAAACTTAATAAATGCTTAGTAACAAATAATTGGCAACAGCTGGCGCAGAACAGAAAAAAGTAAAAGGAAAAAGGAGAGGCCTACGTTCAAAAGTGGACAGAGAACGGCTGAAGAAAAAGAACAAATCATTTACAGAAACTTAAAATAAGACAATTTTTCATATTCGTCTCAACGAAGAGGTTGGCCAAATATCCAGGGGAGGTAATCCAACACTTAACGCACTTGAATATAGGCCTCTACCAATTCCTCCCAAAACCTTTCTATTTTGTGACTTCCTAACCACTCCCAACCACATTGTCGAGCCATCTTTTGTGGGGTTTCCCTCTATTTCTTTTGGTCGTTATCGGCTTCCAGTTTATTACTCCTGGTGCCTATTTTCTGCCTCCCACCATGTCCAGTCCAACTCTACGTCAGCCTCGCTACACATTCCACCACATCTGTCACCCTCGTCCTTCTTTTTATTTCTTCGTTTCGGATGTGGTCTCGCAAACTCACTCTGAGCATCGACCTCTCCATCGTCCTCTGTACCACTTTTTTTTTAGAGCGCGTTTTGTTGGTTATAGTCATCACCTCCAGTTTAGACGTTATCACTGGTAGTATGCAACACTTTGAGGTTTAAGTTTGCGGGGATTTCAGAATTTGTGAGTACGTGTCGAAGATTTCCGTAGGCTACCCATGCAAGGCTTTTCACCTTGTGATCTCAGCCACTTGGTTTTCTTTCTCTAATTTAATTTTATGACCTAAGTAGATGTACTCGTCGACCACCTTTATTTCCTCGTTTAATTTTTCTGGTATTGTCGATTATTATAGCAAAGCGTTTGACCCCATAGAAAAATGGGTATTCCTTCCGAGATTGGACAGAGCGGGGGTAGATTCACGATATTCCAATATCATTAGGAATACATATAGCGGAGCCAGCATGCAGGTCAAGATAAGTGAGGACACAAAATAGAAATGATTACTCTAGAAAGAGCAGTCAGGCAAAGAGATCCAATGTCATCAAAACCATTAAATCTTGCCCTCGTGAATGTTTTCAAGCAGCTTCTTTGAGGAAAAAGGATATAAATATAGCCGGAACGTATCGCATTTTACAGACGATATAGTTCTAATGAGCAATACGCCCGAAGAACTGAAGAATATGCCCCAAGATCTTAATCTAGCATCACAAAATACAGTACTGCAAATAAACCAAACCAAAACTAAAATCCTCTCAGGGTTAGGAACAGAATGGATCCTTTTCTTCTTTTTATGCTTCTGTATGCAAGGATACAACCGAATTCGTTTATCCGTTCCCCAAAAGGGTACTAGAGCATTTAATACCTCAAAGATGTTGCTAACACATTGTGAGAGGACTATCGGTTTGACCTGCTCTTCGAAGCATGGAGACGGCTACATAAAGGGAGCCTCTGACCGGATTCGAACTGGACGCCTTACGTTAGCAGTTGATCGCGCTAACAACCAGCCAATGACCGTCTCTAGATACTTGAAAATGTATGCTTTCATGTTTTCTTCTTTCACGGATTAAACTTCTGGTGACATTTTTTTGGCAAATCCGGGCACTGGTATTACTTAAAAAAAAGTCGTGGTTTATTATGCCGCAAACATATTTTACCCTATAGTATCTTGTTTGGATTAGTGGTACTTCGATGTTTTTGTTTTCGGCGTTTTGACAGTGGGTAGAAATGTATGGTTGTTGATACTAAGGCAGAGGTATAATTCGATCGCCTGCATGAGGCAAAACTACAACCCATAGCGTGCTTTACAACCCTAGACAACAACGATCTTCCCCTTTCTGTGAGCATAGTCAGCATAGCCCACAGTCTTCAAACACCCTTTGTTCTATCGACCCTTCGACCACGATGGAGTTTCGGGAAAACCAACTGGGCAAAGTTCGTATGATACCACCACTTGGAGGCAACTACTGGAGATTTTTAGACCTACTGATATCCACTGCCAAGTGGATACGCGTCCTTGGTATAACGTTAAACTGCACAACGTTCGTAGATCTCGGCAATGACCTCTAAACTAGCCTAAAAAATCCACGCTATTCAATCCACAATCCACCGTATCTCAAAGAAAAAGAAGGGAAAAAGAAGGGAAAAAGAGAAAAAGAAGGGAAAGGGTAGACAAAAGAAAAACACAGACATGCCAACAGACAATTGGCAAGTTATTCGATTTTGAGTAGTGTCAAATATCCAATAAAGGCTCAAAAGCGAGGAAGCGAAGGACTACCAATCCAAAAGGAAACACCATGCGAGGGAACACTGTGCTCTTATTCGCCGAGAAAATAAGTTCCCCAGGAAAGAACGACCACGAGAGACCGAGGATGCGCACGAATAGATTAACGAAATTCACTGTATCCCTGAAGAAAACCTCAAATAAGGGAATGATTCACATTTATTGTAAATTTTTAAAAGACGATCATTTTACTAGTTACCTCTATGTATAACCAGAGAAAGAAATGGGGCAAGTGTTCCCCTTCCCTAATCAACTACGATATCAGCAATGAAGGAGAATAAATCTATTGTGGTTTGGAAAAACAGAATGAGCGGCTAGGATTATTCTACTAATAGCTCAAATAAGCTGGGAAATCTGTCGACAACATAAATGAAAGATAGAGATGACGTAATTCCCAAGAAAACCAAAGTGGTATCATAAAGTTTCTGCATAATTTTTAAACATTTAATGCTTTTCCTCCCGATACTGGGACCGAGACGTTAGTAACTTGAAAATTGCTTTAGGTGCTAC
Source organism: Lycocerus yunnanus (assembly GCA_036346125.1). NCBI lineage: Eukaryota > Metazoa > Arthropoda > Insecta > Coleoptera > Cantharidae > Lycocerus > Lycocerus yunnanus. The sequence continues at coordinate 10,976,360 of JARFIX010000013.1, forward strand.
GTGCTTGAATATTAAGTTAAAGTAGAAATATAATTATAAAACGTCAGAAACCAGTGGCGTATCGTGACTTTTATAAGTTGTAAAACTAATAGCCATAAGGGGGGAAACGTGTCGTAGATATCTTGCATTTAAAATTAAATTTCGTAAGAACAAATTGGTGCTATAAAATAATTCAATTTAACTATTTCGGTTTTGTTATTGTACTTAATATACTCATTTTTCTGTAAAAATACGACGGCCATGACCAAAAGGTACCCGCTTCAAACTTTCTTATGGCCATCTCCGTGCTTTGGAGAGTATGTAAAACAGTCGGTCTCCCTGGGTCGTCGACTACCACAATTAATAATAAAACAGGTTTACATCAAGCATATTTCCCAGTTCAGTGAACGATATAACTTTTCTTGGAGAAAAAGATGACTCTCCATCGGCTAAGAAGAAAAATACGTCGAATGTCTGGCATTAATATTTTGGTACGGAAAACGTTGTAGGCGTTGTATATTCGATCTATGAAGTGAAACTAAAACTGTCTGGAAAACTTATATTGGCAAAATATCTGAAACTAAAAGTGAAATTGACACTACTGAAATCGTTTACGAATACTCTACCTTAATATATTTTTTGTTGGCGTTGAATTTGATTTCTAATAGAAACCGGACCTACCATCTCGCTTACCGCGTGTAATCGGATTCGTCTAAAAATCGAATAAAAGCCATATTCTAATGGAATCTATTTTAAACTTGTCTGATGAGATCTTATAGTATGGAAATAGAAACTATCGTTTTTCAATTTTATTTTTTTATATTTATAAAAAATGCGATAATAATAATTTAATAACTGTCTAGTATATACAGGGTGGAGAATAGGATTTTCAATGGTAAATTTTTAATGTTGAATTAATATCTCCCCTAATTATTTTACAAAAAAAACTGCAAAATTAGTTTTTTGTAAAAAGAAAAATGCTGCATCCCGGCATGTGATTGCTCTTTAAATTTTCCTTTTGTCATAAAGACAGCAACGGGAAAATTTTAAATTTAAAACCACCCTGTACATCCACTGCTTTCACATCATATAACAAAACCCACCATTCCGGTTGATTTATTCAAAGTTTGAATTTGAAAGTCAGTAGTGCCAATATGAATAGTTTAACGTGGAATTCTAACCACGGGACAAATAATTTGAGAGCGAAGGGTGAGTTCTGTATGCAAAACAAACTACGCTAAGCTGTAGCTGAACGTAAATGCAAAATTACTTTTTGAATAAAGAAAGTGCGTCGTGTTGGGAAATTTTGGGGTAGAATAATTGGATGTGTCATAATAAGTCTGCAGATAATACCGGCAACAATAATAATGATCTACGATGTTTTTCAGATTTTGTTATTTTCTTTATTCGTTATCTTCCAATAATTGAAGCATTTTAGAAAACACAAAAATATTGTTCTGTTTTTAGAGGGAAAAAACAGATAAGTAAATGGAAACCTTATATCTTATCGAAGTGTATATCTAAAGAAAGTTAATTTGTAAAACAATTTTATAAAGTCACGACGGAGGCAAACCAGAAATTGCCCCATTTTCATTTATCACAAGCTCCCTTTCAAGGAATATGTATGGCTACCGACTGCAGATACTGTCGCAATTGATAGACTTGAAAAGTAATCGTATACGGACATTGAAAATCCATCAATCAACAATTGAATAGAATTTGTGATCATTCAATTATTACTTTTTCACATATTAATTTTGGAACAGGAAGCGCTACATTTTAATGTGCACAATTTAAAAACCACAAAATCGTTAAGCACAATCTTATCACATATTAAAAGAAACGCCAGCAATTAAAACGTCCTGAAAACAAGGTCGCAGGATATCCCATAATTCCGACGATAAAAGAAACGTTGAAGTAAAAATGGATCTAAAAATAAATGAAAATTCGGTATAACGCGGTATCCGCAACATATCGGAAACCATTAGGAAGTCAGGTAATGGGCATAAAAGCTGCATCCCCCATTATCAGACTAGCGACGTCACCCACAGCTTTTCAGTTGCAATTACACAACAGCTAACAACGCACACCACAACGAACAAAACTTCATTAAAAAGCTTGACATGACAGGAAACCTGCTCTGCAATCTCGATGCCAAAAATTACGATGGAAAAATCGAAATTAAAAACCTCTGCAATTTATTGCACCATTTTTACTTGCGAATTCACATCCCCTTTTAAATCTAACCGGAATAAATTAAAAAGACGCCACCCGTTTACAAATATTTTGCCTTTTTTTATTAACCGAAACGATTACTTCCAGTTTGCTTTGTAATTTTGAAATTGACTTGCCATTTTTCCCTCACAAGTTCGTGATTAAAATTATTTCTTCGGATTTTCTTAATTCGATCTTGTACAACAACAATTTGACATCATTCACTTTAAAATTGCAAATTTGGTTCAAAAATCTGTCAACATTTAAAGTTTTAGGAAAAAATATTCCAAAAACATAATTTAAAGTTACAATTTAACTCATTACTTTATTTGTTCTCTATAAGTTAACCACGAAGAATATGACATTCTGTGTATAATCTTGCAAGTGTTAGCCTAACGTTTTCGGTAGTAGGCAATTTGTTGAACATTATTCAGTTAACCCCTCTCCCCATCCCTCCGTCTGCCATTGTTTAGTTCCTATATCCTAACTCTTGGTATGAAAACAAAAAAAGATCTCTTCCTCAATAGACTTTTGTTTGGGGAATCCTGTAGATTTTAAACCTTGCCCCCCCCTTTTTTTTATCTTTAATATTCGACTACCCACGAGATTAATCTATACGTAGATATATTCATGCACACACATCCAAAAAAATTCAACGCGCAGGACCATTTTTAGTAGCATTGTACGGAATAAAACCATACTGGGTAGTTTAGTATAGCATACGGGTCCGGGTGTGGACACTTTTGGGTATTAGCCTCTTCCTCTAGAAGCAAGGTTTAAGCATTAAAACCCTACGGTTGCTAAGTCCAAGTTGGGGAATGTGCCTGTAACCCTTTTCATTGTTGATGCTGGCAGTCATCAACTCAAGGAGACCGCCGGCTTTACGTGCCCTCTAAAGCACGGGAGACGGTAATAGAAAGAGAATCAAAAAGAAAATTTTGCCCTTATAGACTCTTCCCGGGATCGAACCGGGTGCCTTTGCATTAGTAGTCGATCGCTTCAACTACTAGGCCAATGCCGTCTCTTCCAATGACCGATAACGTTCATTATCACCTAAATTTATTCACTTTGGTTGGTGATGCAACTAACTTCGTCGAAGTTCCTCTAGAAGTCTGGGTTTTCGTTGTGGGAAATATCTCCCGTATAGGTACACTACGATTACCAAGATAGGAAGGATTAGGTGGGAGAAATCTCAAGTTCTATAAGTTTGAGAATACTGAGTTTAAGACCCACATGACATTGAAAGTTTTACCAAAGCAACTTAAGATAACTTATTTTCCCATTAGGCTGATCCAGAAAGTGTGCAAATAGTGGTAGCAACACGTAGTCCGCACCATAAAAAGAGTGATCATGACACAGCTTCACCGCATCTTCGACAGCAGCAGAGTGTATACTACAAGTGGACCTACATTGGTAACGCGGAATTCAAACCACGATGACAGTGTCACCATTGGGAGTCCTGTACCAACAGCACTGACAGGCTACCTGCCTATTTCGACTTCTTAAACCAGGGGCATCTGAATACTGAGTCTCCTGCTTTACGGGGTAGCCCATATACCACGGACTAACGGTAAAAATTAATCGCCCTTCTCAAGATTCGAACCTCCGTATTCAAAGCGTGAACCACGAAACCGGGAGTACTAGACTAACTCCATAGCCTATTGAAGCTTTAATGAACTGTTCGGCCTTTTTAGTGGGAAAGCATTTTATTACCAAAAAGGTTCGCTTTGGTTTTATTCCATAAGCGCAAATAAAAAGTGTGTGGATACTTTAAAACTGCACGTAAACGCAGTTTACCACCAAATAATATTGAACTTTAACTATGAAAATTCGTCGTTCATTACGAATAATTTTTTTGACTTTACAACATCGTGGAATGAAAAACTAGCCAGGAAAATTATAAATTCAAAGTTTTCACTTTTTCAAGCTACATAAGTGAAATTTTAAAATTTTCCAACTTACCATTGTACAATGTTGTTTCGTCTTTAAAAGTCTCCTCAGTTAAACGGGAACGGATAAGAAACCTGAACTCCGATTTTGACCATTTTTAAAGTGGATTATGAAAGATGAGGGTCTAATTAGCGTATAAAAAAAATAAAATTTGCGGATTGTTCACGAATTTTGGAAAAACCGCTTTAAAATTTATTTACAATGCAATTTACTCATTGGCATTGTGGTTGTGGCGACAGTAAAATACCAGAATCTCGGTTTTTACAACAAATAATGAAACATGAGAGTCTAATTAAGCAATAAAAAAATTAAATTTGTGATCGAACGACAAATTTCGGAAAAAAATCACTTTTTGTGTGAATCCGACTCTTGACGTAGTTGCATTTATCAAAACCCACTTTCCGCACCCTGCGCTCTGCTCCGCTGCGGGCGCTACAAACGGTTTTGACAAGCGCTTTACTTACTAACTTACTTACAAAAACTTCCCCCCAAGACGATAAAACTCGAAAAAGTGTGCAAGTTGACGCGACGGATGTCAGGGACTGATTGGTATCTCCCCACCCTTAGTCACTGTCAACCCAGGCAAAGCACGCGGACTGGTGATAGAATGGCCGCTCTAATGACGTAATACCTCGCAATAATAATACATTTACATGTATTTCTTATGGGAAAATTGCAATTTTCAAAATTAAATTGTGGCCTTATTACAAGTCCGACAACATTGATCCTCACCATAAAGAGCTTGTATTTTTATGCTCTCTCGTTTGGTGTACTTTTGAGTTCAGGTTTATTACCTCGATCCAGTTAAACTGATCCCTAAATGAATGAATATAAATTAAAATCCATTAAAAATTAAAATAAAAAATTAAAGGCAAAATAACATTGTACCACGGTGTCTTAAACTAAAATGTAAATTAAAAAATTTTGAATTTCACTTAGCTTATAAATAAAAAATTTTTATTTGACATATAATTTCACAAGTTAATAAACTATTTATTATAAATTCAGATTAAAGGCAAAGTGACATGACGCTTTGTCGAATGATCGTGCCGGCTGCAAAATGAAAGCGCCCACGTTGGGCGCCATCGCGTTAAGTCGAGCATGCGACATTTGCCGACAAATTATTATGTATTATGTAACCATATAGAGACGGTCTTAGCCTAGTAAAGCGATCAACTACTGATGCAAAGGTACCCGGTTCGATTCTGGGAGGAGTCTAGAAAGGAAAATTTTCTTTCTGATTCACTTTCTATCTATGGCCGTCTCCCGTGCTTCGAAGGGCACGTAAATCCGGCGGTCCCCTGAGGTGATGACTGCCAGCATCAATAATAAAAGGGTTACAGGCACATTCCCCAACCCGGACTAAGCAGCCGTGGGGTCTTAATGCCCCAACCTTAACCTTTCTCTTAGAGAAAGAGGCTGATGCTCAGAAGTGAGCGGAAGGGCTGAACAGAGAGATGTAACCATATATTATATAAATCAATATAAAGTTGAACGAATGGTAATCGGTCCCATGTTGGTCGACTTTGTGTATAACCGGAAAACTTGACAATAACAAACAGGTCGAATGTGATGTGAATATCCTGACATAATTTGTAAATTAACGAAAATTAATAAAAATTTGCCCAATTTAAAGACTAAATTTAATATTTGAAACAATAAAGAATCGGCTCCACGTTGGGCGGCATAGCGTAGGATCTTCTAAAACTTGATTCGATATTATTATGATTAACAAAAGTCAAATTAATTTAGAATTAAAAAAACTCCCTTAATTCTAGCAATTGGCTAAAAAACATGTTTCGGGCATAATGCGACCATTTTCAAGTAAACCACCCAATAATAATAAATTCTTAAATTTTAAAATATACAAAATTATAATTTCAATCACCGACCATTGTTTCTTCGCAACCGATCGCAGACGTTAAAATAATTTGAAATGCTTTAAACTCCCCCCCCCCTATGTTTTTAAAAACTGACAATTTTGACTGCGATTGAGTTTTGAAATAAAAATTCCGACATGCACGTGTGCATTTGTGACCTTATTGAGCGTTTTTTGGAAAAATTATATTCCAAAAAGAGGAACTTTGGAACCAAAGTTTTGAAAAATTTGCAAATATTGTCACCATTTGAACGAGAGGTTGACAATTTTGTCAAAATTTTGAAAAATTTTTCTGCGCCCGTAGTGTCGTTATTTTTTATCAATAAATTTTTAATTGTAAAAATTTCCGGTTTGCAGTCAGGCAACTTAAAGGTATTGTTGCTAGTATTTGTTTAAAAGACCGCACTACGGAAATCGCAAAATGCATTTTAAAATTTAATAAAGCTTCCGATGCAAAATTTTCTAGTAAAAAAATTGCTTCGATTTTAAAATTTATTTGGCTAGAACTTGAAATTGAATTTTTGTATTGCTTTTCTCTTGGTTTGTCCAAAAATTAAATCCAAAGTGCACGATTTTTAAAAAATTCCCAAAAACTGGGGGAAATGTTAAAATTGTGCAACGACAATTCTTAGCCCAGATGCGAAATCGTCTTAGGAAATTATTAACTCCCGAAAGTATCTTCTAGTGATTAATCCAAAGCCTAAATGATTCTGTTTGAAGCACAATTCAGAAATACCTAATATTTCTTTCTGTTTTTTACAGCTTCATGGCCACTTTATTTTTTGAAGGGTTTTAGTTTTCATTATTTTCCTTTAAAAATTACACCAGTTTTTGAAAAAGTTTCCATATTTAGATTTGTGATATGTTTATTGGAAGGAAAATCGCTCACCATGTTTTCATCAGATTAATCAGTTGGGCGAAGGTCGAAGAACTGTTATAAATTTGCAAATTTTTTTGACAATTTAAAGGAAACTTTCCCCTGGAGCACTTGTTAATTCATATTGTCAAATTTACAGTTTAGATGAGTTTTATTCTTCATTAAGTAGGTGAGGTTCTTGAATTTCATTGGATTAGTGAGCAATTCTTTGTCGTTGATCTAGAGAAATTTCATTTATAGCGCTTCCAGATGGTTTCAAAGAGGATTTTTAGAAAAGGTCATCCCAGGACACCGGGAAAAAGTGCGGAGTGCCGGACAGTCGAAAGCGGATTATTCTGCAATTTAAGAAGCATGTGCGGCTAGCTTTTGTCTCTATAATAGACTTACTAAGTGAAAAACACATTTCCTTTAGCTTTACGAACCAATTATTTAGGTGGAAGGATGTCCACATAAAAATTTAGTGACATTCAGGTTATAATCACCTTAAAAGTAAACATTTGTAACAATGTAATAAATTACGTACTGGTAGTAGACACAAAGGCATTAGTGATAATTGAATCCTAAAATATTAATCTAATGTACTTCACTCAACGTCAAATAATTGCAAAAACTAAACTTTTATTATTGGAAAAACATTCAAAACACGCATTCCCTTTCATTTCGTACTTAATTAAAAGCGCAGCCAGGAATAATTTTCGCCATTTAATTATTCATCCACAAACAAATACAATTTAGACCAAATGTTACAAAATTTGTAATGGATTTCACTCGGACTTAAATTGTAGACACATTTAAAAATCGATGCAAGTTCAACTTATAGCGAAGTTTTAAAATCTTTCAGGGGTGAAATATTCTCGGCGCAGTTAACCCCATTTTTGAACTCAAAGTTGAAGTTGTAAAAAATGAATTCGCGGCTGTGAAGCATCGTCTAGGGTGAAATATTAAATAATATACGGTGAGAGTTTTTAATAATTATGTAATCTTTTTGGTCAATCATGAAATTCTGGTTGGATGTCCATTCTCAAAATTTGATTCGAACGATTTCAACTTTTGAAGATTTTTTTTTATCTCACCCCGTGGATTCTGATGTAAATTCCCTAACTCGTTCATTATTTAGCGTACCTTCTTTTATTCAACTGTCCCTTGTGATAAATAAGAGGACGTCTCTCAACATCGATCTGGGCATAGGTATTATCCTCGAAATATTTATGAAAACAACAAAATGTGGCATTCGGAATAAAAATAAATTCCAAAGTTTAGAAGTAAGAAACATCGAATTAGAAGCACCAATGAATAATTAACTTTGCATAACAAACTTTTGAAAATTAAGATGACTGTGGATTTAGTGTCATTTGCGAGAAATTTAACAAATTACAAATAAATTCCTTGAATACCTCGAATATAAGCGGTGAAGTCTGAGCTTCAAAAATGAAATCGTTTTGCAATTAAATAATATAAACACTTAACGGTTAAACTAATAATAAAATTTTTAAGCTGCGTCTGACGTTGTTTATGTAGTTGGTAAATGTCGATCGACATTGACGATAACAATTTGGTGAGAAAAAATTATTAAACTCTTTTTTTATCTCTAATAAAAAATAAAATAGAAATATATAAAGCTCCGCAGACAACTACTAACTTCCTTCTCTAATGAGAAACTACCAAGCTCGCCAGCACCGATTAGGGTTCCTGGGGCTGTTACATACGGTAGCATCACTGATATGACATTAGAACTACGCCAAGTCGGAAATTTCGGTCGGTCTGGACGTATGGGCTGCAGTTTTGGGGGACAGCAAGTGTCACACATATTAACAAAATTCAAACATTCCAAAATAAATCACTGAAGATCATAGCAAGTATTCCCACATACTATCCCAACAATGTAATTATCAGTTAAAAATGCCAACAATTCAGGAAGAAATAAGGAAACAATGTAAAGAAATACCAATACCGGCTCATAGACCACCCAAACCCATATGCAGTGGACTTACTAACCCCCCCCCCCCTCCATATTGAGACGATTCAAGCGACGTGATCCATTTGACCTAATGCAAGTAGTGAAAATTAGTGATTTCGGCCGGAAAACATAACGTAACCTGCAAAGCAGAATTTTGTATATTGAAAAGAGAAAGAAGATTTCCACTGGGAAATCCCTTCACATGTCCCATTCTTCTGACTTACAGTGTTACTTATTGTTGTTATTTTAACAGATTGTAACTATTCCAAGGATTCAATAAAAAAAATCATTTTATCTTCCCAGTTATAGAATTTCACTACTATCACCTTGGTTTTCCCGTTCTTTCCTATTTTAAAGGCATCCATTGATACAACTTCCACATCCATCTTATTTTTTTAGGGTATTTATTTCTTGTTTCACATTGGACCGTTTTGTGATTGTAGTCCTTTAATTATTAAATTGTTACGTTTTTGGATATTTCCTGGGTTTCATTGTTTTTGTTTTTCTATTTCTTTGATTCTTTTCTCCAACATTTCTTTTTCACTTTTCCATGTTTCTTCCTTTTCCTTTGGTTTGGCTCCTAAGTTTATTAGAGGTTTGTTCCGCGCTTTCCCGAAATTGTGTTGAGCTTGGTTACATTTTCTTTATTCTCTCTGATGCTTGATTTAATATTCGACATAAAGTTTATCAGCATTTCTGTAAGGTGGTCTATTTTTCTTCTATTCTTACGTTATCGTGTTTTGGTTTACTTTTTGGAAAATCATCAGTTTCGTTTTCCGTTCCTTCTCTGTGCGATTCGTCCATCCTGTTCTGTTTCACTTTATTTAATGATCTAACAATTTTCTTGCATCTTCTAAATATAGGTATCGCAAAGAGCTAATCTTTTTTATTGGTTCTCGCCTGCTGTTGAATTGTCACTGGCTTTAACGTCTTTTCTCGCTTTTGGACTTGAAGTTACTGTCTTCCGTGTTTCGATTTTTATGGTTTTTCACTGTGGTGCGTTTTTTAGTTGTGTCGCCAGTTCTTTGTCGCTAATGAGATATTTTAGCTTTCTGTTCCAATTATGTACCGTCAACACAGGTTTTCGTTCGGATGGCAATATTTCGTTCCTGCAACTTTACTTTGAACGTCGATATCGCGAATGGTTTCCCACTGGTGCGTGCTTTTACCATTAGAGCCTCTGGTCTTCTTGGTACGCATTAACAGTGTAATCGTTTCCTTTCAGTTAGAACTGTTCATTAAACCGACCCCTCAAAACTTACAATCCTCGAAGAGAAACAAGCTCGCCAGCACCGATTGGGGTTCCTGGGGCTGTTACATACGATAGCATCACTCGTATGACGTTAGGACTACGCCAAGTCGGAAATGACCGAAGCGTTATTTTATTTTCTGACCAAGCAACCCATGTGCCATTACAATTAGATCTCTTGAATTGCTGATCCGCGGATCCGCGTATGCTATTACAGCACGATCACCCTAAGTTGGAACCATAAGTCGCATTTTAATAACTTTACTTTAATTGAACTTAGTTCAGGATCTTACATTTAATTTTAAACAATGCAAAATTTATAATTATTTTTATACAGGGTGTTTTTAAAACGCGCCGAATTTCCGATAGTAATAACTGTCAAATGAGTTGAAATGTTTGTAAGATTTAAAAATCACACGGCAACGATTCCAAATCGTAGAAATAGAGAAAACTTATAACAAAAAGCTTGGGCTTGTGCGTCCGCAATTTGGAAAAGGATCTTAACCTTAAGGTTTACAAAATCCAAATGTTATAGGAATTGAAGCCGCATGACTATCGTTTGCGTTGGAAGTTTCCTGAATGAACTCAAAATTAATATTGCAAGTTAATCTTTTAATTTATGAAAACTTTGTGCAACGTTGAAGCTTATTTCTGGCTTAATGGGTACGTAAATAAGCAGAATTGTCATATTTGGTGTGATGAGAATCCTCAAGCAATGGAAAATTTTCCATTAATTCAGAAAAATGCACTGTTCGGTGTGGTCTATGGTCTGGCGGTAACATCGGTCCGCATTTCTTCATAAAAGCGGCAGAAAACGTATAACCGTCAATGGTGAGCGGTATACTTTTACAATGGCGACAAGAAAATCGCTTGACTGGACCGCTATCGAAAATTTAGCCCACAAAGAAATGTCGACCTTGGTCTATTGAATTTTAATTTGGAAAGTTAATTATGTGGTTTTGGACCTTTGTGTTTCGGAGATGATGGGATCTACGCATTATTAAATAATGCCGTTATGCTCCGGATCAAGATAGTAGTCGTACTTCAACTAGCCTCCTCATTGTACCACGATGGAAATGGTTCTTTGTCTTGAAACCTTCCACAAAGTCAGATGAAGCGTTTGTAACGCGTCACTGCTATGAGTTTGTGTAGTTTCTAAATCATTTTCAACATTTGTGGTTGACGTTGTCTGTGGGAAACCAGGATAAACCTATTTTTGTGTTCTTTATTTGATTTTAGTAAATTGCTGAAGAAAACCTGATGTGGGACTTACTTGAAATTGAAGGTGACCCGAAACAAAACGGAATATGATTTATGATACAAAGATTTGGAAGTTAGTTCGAAAAAGAAAAGTGGACTTGAATACAATTAGCACCGCACAATGGATCAAATACTTCAAACGAACGGAAACAATTGGCACCGCAAAGAAGATCAGACCAAAGCAATAAAAATAAATAAAATAGAAACAACAAAACCATTACAAAGTCTAAAAAGTAGAAAAGCAGCGGAAATGGATGAAGTCCCCAATGAACTTCTGAAATGCGGAGGTGAAACGTTGACAGATGAACTGGTGATATTTATTCAAAACTTTCAAAATATTAGAATATGGAGATATCGATAGAAAAAACAAAATCAGATCAGAGGTAAACTAGGAATTGAAGGAAACCAATAGAACAGGTGATGTCCTACAAGTATTTGGGAATCAAGTGCGCGTGATAAACAACAAGAGGTGTAATAATAGGCTGTAATGGAGACAATGATATCGGGATGCCTTCGGGACGTCTTTTGGAGAGACTTGGTGCAGTTTTACTCTGAATAAAAAGGATAGTTGCTCCGTGGTAATAAAATCAGCTGGTTCTCAAATGTCAGACAATGTTGGAGGAAGAGTTAGTTGGAGGAAGTTTTCCAGCTTGAAGTGCCCTATTGTGGACATCAATTAAATCATACTCTGGAATGTTTGCTTCAAACAATCTTAAAGTAAACCTTAAAATCTTAAACTTTTTCAAACACTGGTTGAGGTATTTTTGGTCTGGAAGGTAGTGCTGCTGCTTTTTTCCTTTTGGGACCTTAGGGTTACAAGCGATTTGGAAAGTGGTATTCTTCTTCTGCCGGAAGGAGTTTTAATAGAACTTAGGCCTTTTGGTTTTCAACGTGTACCAAGTTTACATCTGATTCCCCAAACACTGGTTGAGGTAGCCTTTGTCTGACAGGTATCCCTTGTGAGGAAGATGTCTTTGTCCAACTAGCGTCCCTTGTTTGAGCGATATTCCTGTTTTGACCTTCCTTGTCTGACAGGTATGCCTTGTCGGATAGGTATTCTCTGCTTACTTGAGGTAGAGATGAGTCAGTTAAAAAGATAATTTGAGTAGTTACTACTATTTCTATATTTGCTATTTGTTGTTGTTTCCAGTGGAGAATAAGATCAGAATTTATAAAACAGCAGTAAGACCGTGTTAATATATGTATGCTGCAGAAACCAGATGCCAAAACATCAAAAACAAAGCAATTAAAGAGAACAATCAGAAATATCGCGGATAGAACTCTGCCTAGTAAAGAGATTTGCAAAAATGTAGAATAATAGACATTGCAAAATTTGTTAAAACCAGAAAGAAGGAATGGAATACACATGTCGATAGGTTGGAAGGGAAGTGAATACCAAAAATCGTAAGTAAGGAGAACCCGCACGAAAGAAACCCAATATGAAGACCCCAAAGCGAAAAGAGAGAGCTGAGTATCGTCTCCATAGAAACACTACCGAGAGAAACTATTTAAAGAAAACAAGTGTGAGTCGACTTGAACCACCAACTATTCTTCAGCTAGTGGGGATGGTAATTTGCTCTGGGAAGTTTGCCCGTCAGGTAAACTTACTGATTAAACTTGTGTTTTTATATCTTTTAGCTATCAATCTTCAACTGTTGTGCTGTGTTCAACAGTGTGTTTGCTTTGTTTTCTTTAATTTTGTGATTCTTCTGGTAAGGAATTAAGAATATGTCAACATATCTTTTTCTACCTTTGTGTTTAGTGAATTAAATGACTCTTCCTCCCTTGACTGTTTTATTTATATCAGCTGGCGCTCCTATAACATTAATTTTTCCTCATAGTGAGCAATGCATTTTCGAACCAACCCTCGCTCTATGACTAAATACTTAACTGTATCAGAGCTAGCTGACCGTGCAATACGATTGACCAAGTGGCATAACGTGGTAAAACTAGGGGTGCAATTATTGTTACAAATTCACGAGTAAAAGTTTATATTTTTTGTTAAAAACTAGCATATAGTTACCCCCATTGAAATTTACTTTTTCGGGCGCCTATGGCTAAATATTCTAAGTACTTTTTCGCATTTTGTGAAAATCTTTTTCTGAAGTTTTTTCCCACCCTCTCTCAAGGAGTGACCTAAACTAACTTGAATAATATTTCAGAGATGCAGGAGTCTATAAGGTTTTTGATTTTGACGCTGGAATATTCGCTATTACCTGGAGCCTGGAGGGATTACAGGGTGTAATCGCCCAAAGAACCGCCAGATATTGCGATAAATAACATCATCATCACTTAAAAGTTGAAGAAAGTATAAATAAAATGGCTTGCCAAAATAATAAAAATATAAATAATTTTAAATCTTTTTCCGCCTTATCGCGGTGCTAATAATAAATAAATAATAAAAAGAAAATTTAAAGGTGCGACCTCATAAAAGTATAAACGCAAATTGATCTAATCAATTGTTCTCCATTTTATGACTTCCATCTGGTGCAATAATTAAAAAACATAGTCGTAACATCTTTGCATCTTTTTTTAGTTTATGTAAAAAAAACCTTTGAAAACGCTTTTAGAAAAGTTTTTGGAGAAAATCCAAGCAATGTTTCTTTTCATCGCCAGATGAATGAAGTAAATTGATTTCGCTCGCACATATTTCGCGGTCGCTATGTGCATCTTTGTTTTGGAGAAATCGATTGTGTTGAAGTTTACGAGTGAAGACGCAGCTTTATTTTGTTTATGACTTGATTATCATGTAAACCATTTAAAAATAAGTTAACCCACTGACATTTATAACAACAAAAACAAATGTTCGTGCAAAAGAACGCCGTAGTAATAGTCAAAAACCGATAACAAAATCATTCGTTTTGATAATCAATATTATTGCGATAAACAATAAAATTGTAAATCAAATAAATATCCGTTTAACTAACTTAATTTATCAAACTGAAATTAATTATTACAAAAAGCAATAATTCCTATGATGCATTTATCCATCATGTACATATCTAACTCCTACTCCAGAGTGGGTAATTAGATTTTATAAATTCTGTGGTTTAGTAATTAAAATTTAATTCATTAATATAGCAAACATTGCGACGATCCATTAGTTATCTAATTATTTAAAGTGTAGCCGCCTGCGTGGTCGCACGGTTTGCCAACCACGTAAATTTTTTTAAATATTAAAATTTTCTAATGAAATTTTCAATAAAATAATTATTGTTCTCAAAACTTTTGTATAAAAAGTTCAATTAACTTCGTACTCGAAGTCAATTAAAAATATAATACACAAAAATTTTAATTATAAACGTTTTCAAAGCAACTTTTCCATTTCCCTCAACATTTAAAAATCATAGTTACTGCAAATTGTGCTTGAATAATTATATTATTCGTATACGAACTTACTTTTCACTATATTGTGAAAATCCTCGCCTGCACATTTTCTCTAATAATTACTCAAGTGCTTTTGAGTTGCAATAAAATTTAATCAGGAATACTAAATATTCAATTTAAAAATTAAAATGTAGTAAATATTGTGGTATTATAAATCCCACCAGTAAATACCGCTAAATTGCATTATAAGCTCCGTCAGTGCACATTAAGGGCCGATTGCACCAACGTAATTTAAAACATTGGCCGTAGGTTTGGAGACTTTATGCGACACGGTGGAAACTCGTCATTGTCGAATCAACTGTTTTGTTTATATCTCAAGATTCATTGTAATTGGACCACATAGCATCCTCTCGTAACAATATTGCGTTCCCCATTTGCATGTTTCAATTTAAACTCCCTCTGTAGATTTATAATTTTTAAATACCTTTAAAAATTCCGGATTTCATAATTAAACGACGTAAAATAGCTCCCCGCGTCGCATTGGTAAAAATTAATTTCGGCTTCATGAAAAGCTTGGTTTCGTTAGAAAAAAGGTTTTCTTAAAAGGAACAAATGAAATACTAATAACTTCATTTGTTTAAACGTTTTCAATTTTATTGCGATGTTGTTGAATCGATGGGCGATAAAATTATTTGTTTGTTATGTGTCCAAACACCTGATTGAGAAGAGAAGAAGTAGAAAAATAGCCGTTCACGCGTAATGGTTATTTATTGGAAAAATGTTGATTACGAAACATTGCCTGCTGACACAAAATACATTAGCGCTTCCATTGGTGCCAATTTCCAAACGCAAAAATTACGACGTTGATTAACGATTCGTCAAATCTCTGTTTTTATAAATCTCTCTCCACCAACAATTTTGATTTTTGATTAAAAATTTTACATCTTAACAAGATTACAAATTAGATGCTCCAGGTTGACTTGGTAATTGGCGAGTGAAAAAAGTGAATGTAATTTTACAACACGAAATTAACGCATTTGTATCTTTCTTTTCTTGCCTGGCTCGTTTAAGTATAAAACATTTATTTTAGACACCATTTTTCAAGGGTTATGGTTTTATCCCAAAAGCTTTGTATCATTCGAGTTTATCAATTTATGTGAATCTCACATTGAAACACATTTTGGAACTTATTTAGCTTCAAAGCTAGTTTTATCCGAAAGCGTCACTATAAATCATATTTTACAGCAATACGTTTTTAAAATATTTTTGTCCTTCGTTAAGGAATTGAAAGTAAGAAAATTGATGGTTCGTTTTATTACCCGCAGTAAAAACCTTAATATCATCCACCGAAAAGAAAACCAGATAATCTTATTAGCGACCAAAACAGGTACGCCATCTAACACCGATAAAATTATTTCTGACAACATTTTTCTCATTACTCGAGGAAATTAGAAAATATTTCAGAGGACTGATGTCTTCTGTGTACCAAAAAAATCAATAGAATTCTCATAAATTTTGCAACGGCGTCGCGTTATAAACTTATGCGTTTTATAAATGGCAATTTTGTATTCCCAAGTCATTCATATTCTCCATAATATATATCCCAACTTTATTATAGTATTCCTATTTTATCTCACCGCTATTTCGTTAAAATAAAACAAAACAAAGCAAAATGCCGGACCCGAAATATCATATCACCCAGACAACTCCTTTTAGTTTATAAAAGCAGCAAATTTACGATTCACATTGGTTTTGCGGTAACGATTTTAAGAACTTCATTATAATTATTACTATTAGTAGTATTATTATTATTATAATAGTAATTAACAAAATCAACAGCTAAGGAAAGCTAGGGGACACCAAAGAGCAATTAGAATAATCAACCAATAAGATGCAACCTAGCGTAATTTGGAACGCTAAAATAACGCATCTGATAGGTTGATTATCATCCCGGAGTAATCAGAATAATAATCGGAAATAATCAAGTTCGAATCAAGCTTGATACAAGCTTTACAGCATAATTAATAAATCAAGGTTGATTCAAACTGGACGAACAAGCTTGATTCAAGCCTGATATAAGCTGGTTGACTAATAAAACAAGCTTGATTCAAGCTTGAATTAAGCAAGTTTTGCTATCTGGATATCGATATTATATTAAATATTTTATTAAGTCCTTTGAAATATAAATCAAAGAAGTTAATTTTTTTTTGTAGATGCTAAAGTGTGGTTCATTCGATTGAAAATAATAGAACAAGTGACACTTTAGACGCAAGAGTAGACGCATTTTAATCGAGAGTAGACAAAATATTTTATTTTTATTTAGACTGCAATTAAAATCCAAGTGTATTTGATGCAAATAATAATTTAATTTCAAATTAGGATTTCTTATATTACTTTTAATTGGGATTTTCATCAACATCTACTATAGAAAAAAAAGTACACTTTATACGACAATAAAATGTAATTATCGACGCGTGAAAAATAATTAACTTTGTCGCTTATTAATGTCTTGTATAAAAAATAACTATTTATCTACTATTATTTTTTGGGCGAATCATTTGAAAAATCGCAAAAAAAAAGAGTACGTTCTACTAGACGACGAAATTTTTAAAGAAGCTACGAAAATATGACCGAAAAACCTGAAAAAAAAAGATTAAAATGAAAAAAATGAATAAAATTTCACTAGATTACAAAATCAAGGTTTCGAATATTGCTATGCAACATCAAAAATCATCAAAAGGATGTTCCTGTCTAAAATGACAAATTTTAAATGGTGGAATAAAATTTAATAATTTGTAAAGAAAATATAGTTGATGTGAGGTGAAAATTTAATAAATACGAAATTATTGACTCTTGGACGACCGATGGGTTTGTAGAAGCTCGCGAAAACTCTCAACAAGTATCGACAAGAAACTTACAAGAGTGGGTAGTTTCTGCAGTCACTGTGAAAAGTTTTAATATTATCAATTTTTTCTATTTTCATGTTTTTTTCTCTTTCTAAAAATTTGAAACGCTTTTTTTGTTTTTACGAAGAATATCACTCTGGCTCCTGCGTTTTTTCAGATGTTTATTTGCTCGCAAATCGGTGATGTACGGGTCGGCTGGTCCCCTTGTAAATTAATTATTAATGCTGTCCTAGCATATTTAACATTTTTGTTGTGATTTACTGCACTAAATTAATGATTTCAGCTGTTCGCCAATGTTCTGTCATCATATAAAAGTCGCATTCTTGTTCAATAAATAAATAATTTAAAAAAATACAAATTTTTTTATGATTTTAAAAGCGATATTAAAGATGAGAGGTTTAATTATCAGATAAAAAATAAAATTTGCGGTTGGTCCACAAATGTTTGACAAAAAACAGCTTTAAAGTTCATAATATGTAATGTGGTAGTATTTTATCTTTCAAACCGTAACTCCGCCAATCGACATTTATTGGTTTAGGGTGAATCCGAGATTTACCGACTCTTCGCACTCTCCGCTCCGGGCCGTTTTGACAAGCGCTTTACTAAATAAGAATATCCCCCAAGACCGATCCTGCTTGGCGAAATGTAGATGTTGACTCGACAGATAGCAGGAAGCGATTTCCGGTTATGACCCACGTACAACGCACGGACTAGTGATAAAATGTGTTCAATTTATGGCGTAATATTACGCATAATGCTTTTACATGTGTTTCATAACAAACAAAGAAACAAAGAAATTTCCCATAAAGGAAATTTGTGATTTTCAAATGAAAAGACTAGTAAAATTGTCCTCTTTCGTTTGGTGAAGCCATTTTTAAAGGAAAAAGTGCATTTTCGAGTTCGGGAATCTTAACTTTAGCCAAAATCCATTTTTACCCTTCTTGAAATGAACCCAATCATGACAAAGTTTTTAAATTCAAACAAAGCTTTATTAATTTAGAATATTAAATTACTGATCGTTCTCTGCAATGATAGTTAAATACGACATTCTTAAATTTTGTTTCAATTTAAGAACGTTGAATGATTGGGTCAATTTAAGAACGTTATTCTAACTGATAAAAACGTATTTTTTTAGTGTAGGGTAACATTCAGAGATAACAACATATTGCTCCAAGAAGCACAAGGGAGCATCTGCACTGTTTTCCCCAAAATTTATGGCTTTAGAAGCTTACATCTTAGATAGCTTGGTTAAATTTACCTCATATGTGCTTGTGATTCTGTTTTCAGTCGTCAATGAAATACTAGGATGCCGGCAGCGGTTCGCCGGTTCGTTTTAGCCTCCAATGACTATAGCCAATAACAAGTAGGCAAATTTTATTACAGATGGCGTCAATTTTACCAATCAAATGGAACCAAAATTGTTCCCTTTTCTTCGTTGACTGGTAGGTTTTGTTTTAAAATTACAATAGTATACAGCGTGACCCACAAGAACTTGGACAAACGTTTAAAAAAAAACTTATTAAACGCAACAATTCAAAAATTTAAAAATGGATAACAATTAACAACAATCTTATGAACATCATAAATTATAAAATTTCAAAGTGGTTTCCTTCTGCGAGGATACAGAGCTTTAAACGTCGAATGAAATCTTCGGCTGTTTTTCGTACCTCTTCTAGGGATATTTTGTCCCATTCCTGACGCAAAGATTGTTTTAGTGATTCCAAACTTTCGTGGGGTTTTGCACAGGCTCGGCCTCTAAAATTGACTATATAGCGTAATCCATTGGGTTGAGATCTGGTGTGTATGGAGGCCATTCAACGGAACTGATAAAATCAGGAAAATTGATTCGGCACCATTCTTGCGTAGTTTTCGCCTTGTGGGCAGGTGCAGAGTCTTGTTGAAATGTCTAATGTTGGTCACCAAAGTGCTGTTGGGCCTACGGAAGAACTACAGCCTCTAAAACATCCCGGTGGTAAATTTCCTTGTTAATTTTTACTCCTTCCACAAAAACTAAAGGTGTTTTACCGGTAGCACAAATACCGCCCCAAACCATGACAGACTTGGGGTATTGGCGATGAACAACGATGGCAAAAGGTCCGGGTGCTTCTTCTGACCAATACCTATCATTTTGACGATTGTAAAATTGTTCAATCGTAAAAATTTTGTCATCAGTAAAAACGAAATTTTCCCATTTTTGAGCAGCGGTGCGATATAGAAGAGCACGGCATCGTTGAAGTCGTACTCGCTTGTTTTCATCAGTTAACATTTGGGCTTTTCGCAGCTTATAAGGCTTCTTCGTAAGTTCATTCGTCGAGCCGACTCTCGCGTGATTCCGGTTTCACGAGCCACTTTTCGCATCGACAGTCTCGGATTCTTTGAATCCGAAGTTTGATGATATTGCGATTCCGGCGAGTGTTGGCAGAACATTTTTTCCTCTTCCGGGTCGGTCTTCCATATTACCAAGTTCTTTGAATCGTTTGATGGCGTCGGAAACGGTTTGTCGAGGAATTTTAAGCATTCGAACTATTTCACATTGACGATTTCCAGCTTCAAATAACGATAAAATTGCGGCGCGACTTTTTGACATTTTGTAACTCGCAAACTGGTTGTTCTTTTGTTTTTCTGATCTCCACTAGATTATTTTTCAGAAAAATTCAGTGATTTTCGCGAAAAAAGAAAAACATGTTTGTCCGGGATCTTGGGGGTTACGCTGTATATTATTAACCAACTTAATTAGTTATATGATTACTACAACGGCCAATCCGCACTCCAGAATTTTATTTGTGTTAGCTGGCATCCAAATTAACATTGCTATTTTTCATATTTAGCTGATCAACTGCAGGCTTCAAGAACCTAATTTATAAGAATCCTTGAATGCTTTAAAACATCCCCGCTTTGCAACTGTAGATTGAAAAACTCTGCGCTTCATAGAAATGACAAAGTCAAAGTAAAATTTTGCGCTACAATTTTAACAATTTTTAAACGAAAATACATTTTATGTATACTGAATAAAATTCAGTTAATTATTGGACAAATATTTAATTATTTGTATATAATAAATTAATATTACAGAACATACCACATTGTTGAAACAAACATGGTTTAAATATTAATTATAATTAGCTATTCCATCAACCCCCAATGCTTAAAAGTGCAAAATGTAGCTTTTAAATTGTAAATTTATATTTCAAGAGCTTTCAACCCTTAGTTCAATTAATTTGTTATTTTCAGTTGAAGAGGACCGGTCCCACTACGGGTTCTCGTGGAACGTATTGTATATCATCGCTTTATCTTTGTTGAATTTAAAATCATTTTCAGATTTAAAAGTCTGTGTACATGTGGCTAATTAGTATTAGTATAAGTAATAATATTGTTGTTTCTTATTTTTACTTGATAAAATTGAAAAAGTAAAACTCTTAATTTACTGGATCTTGAGAAAAATTACATTTTATATTAAACGAGCAAGTAAATAAATCCACTGATAAAACTTTTTAAAGAAATTTTCTCCCTATTATCTGCTTACTTTCAAAACAACTTATTTTTATACTGAATGGGGATCTGGAATTACAATAAAAGAGGGAAAAGTGCACAACAACATAATTAACTTAATAGCCTATATTTCCATTGGTGGCTTAATAAAGAATCCGATACTGCCTTTTTGTAATAATTTTCAATCACTATGCCGAATTAAAATTACAATAAATTAGCGATGCACATAATTTACGAATTTGTACGAAAAAATACAGAATCTGGATCGTTTGTCGATTTTTGAATCACACCGCGGAAGATTTATTTGGTGCCGGAGAAGACCAAATGGAGAGAAATTTTTCAGTTTATGTACACTTAGCATGCCTGAGCCGCCTTCCAGAAATAAATTTCCACCGACATTTGTTGAATTTGTTTAAAAATTTCAATTTGTAAAAGTTTCGAGAAAAAACAAAACACTTTACTCGCTAAAGCAATTCTGGCAATACAAATATTCTAAATTCATCATTTCTTTTTTGCCGACGCCCTTCTTCATCTTTTCAATTAATAAAATGTATTTCAGTGTTGATTCATTATTTAAAATGAATTTGCAATTGGTGAAATGGAAACAATGAGAGAAAAGTTTTAACAATTAGATGTAACTAACCAGAACATTCTGTAATCCCAAACATATATTAGCCGATGGACAACGCTAATTTGGACCTTAAAAGTTGTCTTTATAACCAAGTCAGGCACAAGTGATTACTTTCTCGGTGGGAAATGGATCAGTTTTATACTGAAGTGGAGGTTCGTCGAGATCAGTTTTTGGGGACATTGATATTTAAGGTATTGCTACAAAAAGCTATTCTCAAGAGAGTATTCTCACCATTACTATAGGACATGGTCCTGGAACAACATGGGTTATACACCATAGGATATGCAGACAACATACTGCTTACTGGTATTTTCAGAATCTTAGAGGACCCTCTCTCCCGGTAAGACAGAGCTCGTTCTGTTCACCAAAAAAAAAGTTTCCGTCCACGGTCGTGTCCAGTAAACAGTCAACCATCTTAATAATAGTCGACAATGCTGCTTTTCTTCAACTTAGAGATATCTCTTAGATAGCTATCTATTAGACAAATTAACGAAGTAACCAATCATATTTCTGATTTTTTTTGTTTTGCTGCTGTTATTGGTTACTTCTTTGGTTTATCTAATATGTTGTATAAAATTTTTATAATTATTTTTATAAAATTTTTATACAACATATAATTTCAACAAGTAATAATAAACATTTACAATGATTTATCTAATAGATAATTATCTAATAAATATCTCTAGGTAAAGAAATCAAACATAAATCAAGTATCTGGGAATAATAATTGATAAAAATGAATGGAGAAAACATTTACAAATGAAATTAAAGATTGCAGGAATGGCGTTCTGGCAGTCTCTGGAATCAATGGTACGGCGTGGGGCTTTTCCCCAAGATCACTCTTTATAAGGAATAGATCAATCAATTGGAGGATAGAAAAAATCAACAAAACTATCGGGGCTTAAGTGTTAGCGGTACTCTCAGTAGACTATACGGAAAGATTTTACAAAAAAGACTGAGACAAAATGTTGGACATAAAATAGGAGAGGATCAAAGTGGGTTTACACCGGGACGGTCATGTGTGGATAACCTATTTACAATACAACAACTAATAGAAAAGAAAATATCTATAGGAGATGAAGTACACCTGGCGTTTATCGACTTACAAAAGGCGTATGATAATGTACCCAGAAGCAAATTATGGAAAGCCCTAAGGGTCATGGACACACATCCGAAATTGTTGAATAGTATACAAGAGCTATATAATGATAATGTCGCCTATGTTAAAAATGGAAATCAACTGTCGGAACCTATATCGACTAGTAAGAGGCTGCGACAAGGATGTAGTTTATCTCCTTTGCTTTTTAACATATATGTGGAAACGGCACTAAAAGAGTGGAAACGGAGTTGTGAGGAATGGGAATCCTATAATGACCAGGTGCTGTTTACATTGAGCTTCGCAGATGACCAAGTAGTTATTGCTCAGGATGCGTATGACCTGGAATTTATGTTGAGAAGGTTGTACACACAATACGAAGGATGGGGTTTGCAAGTTAGTTTACAAAAGACAGAGTATCTCGTGGTGAACTCAGAAGCTAGATTTGAGGTACTTATAAATGAAGAAACTTCCGTAAACCAAACTAACGAATTTAAATATCTTGGAGCTCTAGTTGATAGAAATGGAATAGGAACTAGAGAAATAAAGCAAAGGATACAAAATGCTAGAAAAGTTTTAGGCGCATTGAACTCACTATGGTGGGATCAACGAATAAATAAAAGAACAAAAAGAATAGGACAAGTAATGGTGGAATCGGTGTTGTGCTATGGAAGTGAGGGGTGGCCATTGAAGGAGGATGACAAGAAAAAATAACGGCTGTTGAAATGGACTATCTACGAAGAAGCGCCAGAGTGTCCAGAAGAGATAGAATTACCAACGTCGAAATAAGGAATAGAATGAAAGCAAATGAAACTATTATAGATAGAATAGAAAAGAAGTTTAAAATGGTTTGGGCACCTCCTGAGAATGGCGGATGATCGTTGGCCAAAGCGCATGTGGTCTTGGACCCCACCGAGAAGGAAGAAGAGAGGCAGACCGAGAAGATCGTGGAACGACGGGGTGAAAGCTGCGATGGAAAAGCGTGACCTGGAGGAAGATATGCCATACGATCGAGAGGCTTGGAAGAGGGGAGTGGGTAGACAGCGACTTGCTGTATAACTATATATAATGTAATGTTAAGTTGTACTTAGTTAACCCAAATATATATATATCAATCAATTTCCTATAAAAATCGCTTAACCAAACGAGGTGAGGTAAGGTAAACCGCAAAATTAATTTTTTATGTGTGCTAATTAGACAATCACCTTTAATAATCAATTTTAAAAATTGTCAAAATCGGAGTTCAAGTTTATACCTGTCCCCATCTGGATTCCAGGCGGATCTTATGGGAAGAGAATTAATCAACCCTCTGCGATTTTCACTTTTTTTTTTAAATTATGAGAGATACGTATAGAGGACGAGCGAATTTCCACCCAGCGCCAAAAGTGGTGATAATTTAAATCAGCGATGGGCTTATTTAAGTTATCTATATTATCGACACCGATCAGCTGTCAGCTACGTTACGATGAACGTTGAATGTAAATAGTGACATAATAATAGTGTTTTATCATTCATACAGGGTCAATTATTGCAACACAACATTAACGTAAATATTATGTCGAAAGTGAAAGGACCACGAGTGATGTTCAAGGTGTCCGCATAGGGTCGCGGTTTTATCATATTCTCTCGGACTCTATAAAAAACTTACAATTTTGGAAAAAAACGGCAATAAAGGCTTGCGATCATTTTATTGGTGCTCTCATTGCCTTTTTTACAGTAACTCCGCTCATCAAAAATTAAATTTTTTTGGATTTTGTTGAAGGTTGACGCCGCCTACGGCGGCGGTATCCATTTAAAAAACATCTCTGAAGTGTAATCCTAGTCCAAATTATAAGTCGTTAACGCGACAAATGTTTGGGAGCGACTAGTACCTCATCAGGCGATGAGTAGGAGAATCCACCCAGAATAATTCTCATACATGCGTTTACTAGGGAAATTTCGTCAACTTTAATTTTGAATTGTAGTTTTAATATTCTTCTTCGTGTGCCATATCCGATCTCCCGGACGTTGGCGATTCAACTTGGCCGAAACCAAAATGAATTTACTAGGAAGGGTGACAGGTAAGAAATCCATTTTTAAAGTGGATTATGAAAGATAAGGGTCTAATCAGCGTATAAAAAATAAAACACATTTTGAAAAAACGGCTTTAAAATTTATTAACAATGCAATTTACCCATTGGCTCTTTTGAACTGTAACCCCGCCCATCAAAATTAAAATAGGTTGTGGCGACAGTAAAAATACCAGAATCTCGTTTTTTACAACAAATTATGAAAGATAATGATGTAATGAGCTAATGCTGAAATTAAATTTATGTTCGGACAACAAATTTTAGAAAATATCACGTTTTATGTGAATCCGACTCTTGTGTAGTTGCGCTCGACTTACTGAAAACATCCCCCAAGTACCTCCAACTCGAAAAAGTATGTATGTTGACGCTACGGATCTCGGGGAGCGACTGGTATCTCCCCGCCACTAGTCATTGTCAACCCAGGTGCAGCACACGGACTGGTGATAGAATGGCCGCCTAATGACATAATACATCGTAATAATTCACTTACATGTATTTTTTTAGGGGAAAATTGTAATTTTCAAATTTGAATTGTGGCCTTATTAGAAGTCCAACTAAATTTGTCCTCTCGTTAAATGATACGTTTTTGTTATGCTCATTCGTTTGGTTGAACCATTTTTATAGAAAAAAGTGTACTTTCGAAGACAGTTTTCTTACCTCGCACCTGGTGCAGCTATTTTTATAGCAAAAAAATTAATTTTCGAGTCAGAGTTAGTTAACTGGAACAAAATATACAGATAGTAGATATGTCAGAACAGCGACTATTGTGGTACTCCGAGGCGACAAGATTACTTCTGATCTGGTGCTTCACTGCATACAGATACTGAATGATATATCCAGTCAAAATACTCTTTCTTTCTGCTGGGTTAAAGAACAGCAGTGTATCGCAAAATATACACTAGTCGACTAGGAAGCGAGAGATCGCGGTTCAAGTCCTGGTCGCGTCGGATACGTTGCTGTGCTCAAATGTCCGATATCAATCTTTGAACTGTGAGGAAGGCAACGGGAACCCACCCCATTAATTATATTTCCTAGTAAGGTTAGCTTGGCTTCGGCTAAGTTGCGCGCCTACGCACTGTAAAGTGTATGGCACTCGAAGAAGAAGAAGAAAGAAGATCAAGGTAACGAAAAGGCCGGTGAGCAGGTGAGAACGAGATGAAGATGTTTAGCGTCAACATGCGAACAATTACTGAAATGCTGACTGAATACTGCAGATTAAACAAACATCTTCACGCAGTGGGGTTTGCAGATGACCCTACATGCTGTAGAAGTAAGAGAGGAGAAAATAGACAAATATATAAGACGATCCGCGCTGGAAAATTTTTAGTCTGAAATGGCCGGAATCAGCGGACCTCATCTGCCAGGATTCTAGAATTTATCTTCCAGTTAAAATAGCTTAGGAGACGGGACTGGAGACACTGAAATTGGAGGCAGCACAATAGGCCTGATTTAATGTCCTAAGTACGTGTGAGTTTCTCTGGCCCTCTATTATTAATCCCGAATTCAGGTGTTCTAACACATCAATAT
This sequence comes from Lycocerus yunnanus, assembly GCA_036346125.1. Taxonomy (NCBI): domain Eukaryota; kingdom Metazoa; phylum Arthropoda; class Insecta; order Coleoptera; family Cantharidae; genus Lycocerus; species Lycocerus yunnanus. The sequence goes on from JARFIX010000013.1 coordinate 11,002,770, forward strand.
TGAAGTTCAAAACTAAAGATTATTTACTGATTTAATTTGTCTCTGTGATCCTGTGGATGACAATCATCACCCCAGGGAGACCGACGGCTTTGTTCTCTAAAACATAAAGTAACTGCTCTGATTATTTAAAATAATCACAATACTTTCAATTATCTTCAAATAAAATGTTATTTAATCTTAATTTAATATTTTATTTGAGAATTTTCATCTGCTTGAATTCTTCCATTTAGAGAAAGTGGCGCTAGAGCAAACTTGTCGATAGTTATCCTATATTCACTGATTAGCTGGAAGAAAAATTTGCTTGTAAATGTTTTTGAATGTTTCATGCTCAGGTATGAAATCGACCGATCAGATTAGTGGATTTCGTCCTTGAGTGGTGCTCAAGTGTTCTCGAGTGAAGTATCGATTGTAAGTACGCGATGGTTAGCTACGGCCCTGTACGGAGTGATAAAATTCAGTTAGGGAAAAGAAGTTATTCTTGTTTAAATAATTGGCGTATCGATTCAAGTGTTTTTATAATACGAAAAATATTTTCCTGTAAATAAAATGACGCATTTGCTAATCCGATTGATCTGCTCGTATATACAAGTATAATGCGGTTTGTAGGTTGAAAACCTTTTCCGAGTTTTGTGACAACCACCGCCAGCGGTAGCTTTTTCTTTCTGTTTTGCTGACGATTTTCATTCTCTTTGTATTATCGTTGTCATTTTAATAGAATTGTGGATATTTCAGTGTTTTAATTTTGACGTAGCATCGTAAAATTTTAGAGAAAGGTTTAATCTGAGATCTTTCGGTTTAGTCTAATTTCTCTTTTATTTACCAACGAAATAAATTTTGGACGAGAAAAGCAGAAAACGTTTTCGATCTTTTAAAAGTGTGAAAGTAATTAGACATGAATAAAATTATTTTTTTTCGACATTCACCTTGAATAATTATTTAACAATTTGACCTTTCTACTTGGAGGAATCGAACAGCGCGGAAGGTGTTGTTGGGGAGTCGCTCTCTCTATGAACTCAGTGTAGTTCTTACATAACATTTTGAGTAAAAAACACCCGGATCAGACAAAAATGCTAATTACATGATAAATTACCGCTACTACTACTTCAAGATTAAATTCGTAATTAAAAATAATTAGGTATGTTTCGCCAAAATAATAATGATATTATGAACCTCACACTTTTGATCGTGGATTGGTAATAAATGAATTTTTGAAATATAACATGGCAATAAACTGTTATATTATGCAGACTGCTTTTTATGAAAGTTTATTTATGTAATATTTCAAGGGCAAGTAATTTGTATTTGATGATAATGATAATTCAAACGTGATCGCTTTCAAGGTAGAAATTATCCAATATTCACAACAATGGAGAAGTTTTAGGGTATCCGCAATTTATTCCATTAATATTTGCTACTTAAAGATGCACCCGCACCGTCAGCTAATAGTTTTGGATGAAATGATTTAATAACGCAAGAACTTATTATTTGGGTTTATCTTCTTACCTTCGGTATTTTCGCATACTTTTCCGTTCTCGTATCTCGTATTGTTGCAATATCCAGTAGGTCCATTTCGTTCATTTGATCTACCCAATGTAGATAAAATCCATGTTCATCCACACGTAACGTGACCGGTGTTCCAACGCCAGAATCCTGAAAAATGAAATCAATTTTTATTTTTCTAATAATAACTTTTTTAAATTGCAATTGAGAATTATTATTTAAGGCGCCTCGCACACCAATTGTTTAAAATGTAATTGAAGCTTAAACAACAAACGTAATTGTAACAAATTGCCAAAATATAAACGAAATAACGGCAATACAAACTAACGATGCGCCATTGTCGGAAGAAAATAAGCAATAAGCAATAAATAACCATCCCCAGGATCCAATATAAAATCGAGTTCTTGACAAAACGTAAACGTTTGAATGCGTTAGGAGAAGTAAAATTTGCGAATAATTTTAAATCGACAATAAAGTTGGTAGTAATTGCGGAATTGATTTGAGAGTGGTTGATTTTAAATCAAAATGCTTGCTTGCTTGCTTATCGTCATTATCCATGCTACAATGTGCACATCGAATAAGGCAACATTTTAGAAATTTACACCAGAATAAACATTCATCGATATACCAAAGTTGCGCAAATATACAGATTCAAAGACGCGTCTATATGCTCGTCACGGTTATTCAAAAGCTTATCTATTTTGTCTTCATACTTTTGCCGGCATTTCTCCACTTTTCATTAACTTTTACTTTCATTCAAAACATTAACAAAGAAAATTTTCAAATAAGTTACAAGAAGTTTCAGAAAAACAAAATCCTCTTCTTTATGAGAAGCTCAATAATGATGTTATTTGCGAAAACAGTAATTTTAACAAAAACTCGCACGCATTTCTTGAGGTTTTAATAAACTTTGTACGTCTTTCCAGATATCCGAGTTAAGGGAGTTGTAAAATGAGCACCTTCAGTTCAATTTCTGTAATTGGAACCCACGTTCCATTTTAGAACGCGAAATATTTGAATTTGGAAGCAACGAGACCTCCATCGTGGAAGGAAGAAAAATTTGATTTGACGCACCCTCGTACACCTCGAACAATCTAAACCGAGTTTTAACATTTTTGGCAATCGACTTAATTATAGCAAGCAACAATGAAATCCTTTAACTACAAAGCATTATACCGGAGATTAGGCGCATTTCATTCTCCCATTTTTCAAGTCCATTTAATTTGCAACTTGTAATCACCCTCTCGCATTAACAAAATTACTTCCAACTTTTCAATAAAAATCACTTGGTGTGGATAAAATCTTTAGATACTTATATTAATTTGAGATAATGCAAAACTTCCACTTCCAGGTGAACACATAAACTAATTAATTTTCGCAACTCAGGATGCACAATAGAAAATAATCGATACTCTAAAACTCTTAAGCACTAAATGTTCCATTTAATGCTGGAGGAGAATCCCTGGGCTTGATGAAAATTTTAACTCGAGATGAGATCCTGGCTATAGCCATTTCGCCACGTATATCTATCTGATTGTTAACTTGACGCAAAATGAAGTGAACACCAACACAATTTCACCCTTGTCAAGTTCTCATAGCATCTCCACAAGTTAAAAGTTATTATCGCACAATGAGAAATACAAATGCCGTTAGGCACTCAACATTCTCGTTTCAAATTATAACGGCCATTTTAATTATTATTATTATTACGACTGCTGGATCAAAATTTGAAACTGGAGTGCTTACATCATATTTGATGCACCACTCTAATTATCCTGTCATTATTTTGTATGTAAATAGAACCTCCCTGTTCGTAAAACGAACCCATGAATAAATTATTTTATCTCTAGCACTAAAGCAACAGGCTTGGACAGCGGATCCTTCATTCTCCAACAGTCGCTCGCAATTTAAGACATTTCATAGATTTATTACAGTCGTGCGACCCTGGAAAAGGTTCAATGTGGAATTGTTACAGCCAAAAAAGGTTTTTCAACAACTTTTATTTTATAGTTCAGCTACGCCCTCTCGTACCGAAATTACCGAACACAGCAATTGTGATAAAAGCACGATTTTACACCCCTTTAGACGTATCATCATTTTTTCTAAAATAAAAGTATCTTACATCCGACAAAATATAAGTCTACGACTTCACGCTATGCTTTCCATCGATTAAAAATATGATTCGGCTAAGATTACGACGATCCGACCACCGTTTTGGGGTCACTGCTTTAGTAACATCTAATTTTTTTTGTTCAATTAAAAATTAAACAAAAATAGTAAATGAAATTAAGTAGTGAGCAATTAAGGATTAAAATTAATTATAATAAAGTTAAAGAGTTAAGTACTTAATAAAAAGTTAAAACAAATGAAGTTAGCAGTATAGTGAAGAAGAAAAGTCATTGAAGTTACGAAGAAAATTAACATAAAAGATAAGTTTGTTAGAATTATTAAATTAAAATATTAAAACAAAGTAATTGAAATAAAAATATCACTGCATTTTATCGTCCGCCCAGCGAAGGGCTTGAAAAACCACAACACAAAAATTGTATGGCGACCGGATTCGATGGTACGAAACGAAATATGAAAATCATTTTCATTTAAAATCACAATTAAACAAACAAAATTTCAATTTCACCAGATTGACGAACTAAAAGGTAAAACCATTAGTACGTCGATTGTAAGAAGTCTATTTCTCCTAATTTATCAGGGGTGGACTGGCCAGAATATAATAAAATTTCAATGCAAAATCGCTTTGCAAGCAGTCCGGACTGGCAATAGTTTAGTTACTTTAGTTTAAGTGCCCCTGGTCTTCAAGATATTTTGGTAGTAGAACATTTGTAGAAAAGTACAAAGTTCTCACAAAGTAGAAAATTTGAAAAAAATTATAAAGCAAATGTTTTTCGAATCATTTTTGCAAGGCTTTCCAGCTGTTTTACAACATTTACGTCAGTTCTAGGCGCATTTTCCCAATTCTACGCATTCCAATTATACATAATATGTAAAAAAACGAGCAACGCATTTCTGAACACATTTTAGAAAAAGCGAAAGGAATTTGGGACTTTTTGACAAAAACAACTTTTGGCGAGAGTCAATCAACTCCCTAATTGCGATTTTCACTACTTCAATTTAAATTATGAAAGATAAATTATAGTATAATAGACGAATAAAAACAATAAAATTTGTAGTCGAATCACAAATTTTGGGAAAAAAGTCGATAAAGAAATGCGATCATTGACGCCCCTATTCCTCTTTTTTTCACCCCTCCACCCATCATAAATTAAAAAATTAAAATTTATTGAATTTTATATTTAAAATGTATGACAGGATTTGAGGAGAATGTGCTCAAGGTTGACGCCGCTTACGGCGGCGCCCACTATAAAAAATATCCCTGGAGTGCCAATGAATTCTAAAATTATGAATGTTTATACTGAAAAAAGGTACGTCTTATTCATGAACACTAATCGTCAAGTGAAATTCATCGTAATGATGAACACATCGTCAATATGATGTACAAAGCAATCAATTAAATTTGATGGGTCATTAATACAATTAATTTGATTTCATTAATTCATGTTTATGAATATGACGTATAAAATCATCAATCAACTTTTATGAATGATGAATAGTTCATCAATAGAAAGAATTTGGTTTCATCAATTTCATTTTATCGGAGTGATGACACAAACATCAATATGACGTACATTCACGTACAAAAACATTGATCAAGTTTGATGATCGTATTTATACGTACATTATCACTATGAATGCAAATATCAATATGATGACATATTAATGATTTTCATCATATTAATGAACACTTTTATCATAATAATTAATTTAATTATCAATATGATGACCGAGTACGTTAAATCAATGATTTTGTTCCTCATTCATCACAATTATAAATGCAATCACCAATATGATAAAGAATGTTTATGTACATGTTCGACCATTTGGTACAAATTTGTAAATATTTTTGACAAACTCGTTCAACATATTGATAAATGCGTTCATATTATTTATGAAGCAGAAGATCAAGATGGTCATTGATCTGGTTGTTGGCGTGATTAACTGCTAACGTAAGGTGCCCCGGTTCAAGTCCGGGTAGAGCTCACTTTGTAATGCCGTCTCCTTGCTTCGAAAAGCACGTAAAGACGGTGATCCTCCTATGTTAATGAATTGCCATCATTAACAATATAAAATAGGGTAACAAGCACATCTGAGGCCAGGCTAGCAAGCTACTTCAGATGTAAAACAAATAATATGCTTACAGTACTAGCAGTGGCTTCGGAACTTCGCCGAGGTTATCATTTGACAGAACCTAGTCCTAAGTTAAGAGGAAGAAGAAGATAGATGAACACTTGTTCATCATTACCACGAACGCAAAATTGATGATTTTTTCATCAATATAATGAACATTTTCATCAATATGATGTCACTTTTTTTCAATGTACGCCAACAGATCCAAAAACCGATTGACAAGTTCCTCGCGTTGTAGAACTAGGCTCTACCCACTAGAATATCTAAGAGGGTCTGAACACACGTACCGCATACAAAATAAATTTAATATTACGCAATACTTTGCTTGCATGGGTCTCTTATGAAGAAATTGGTGAACTTTCAACTTAAAATTTGGGCTTAATTTGGCTTAATTTAGCCTATCAAATTCATCTTCACCTAAAAAGTCTTGTATTAATATACACTTTCGTTTGGTAAAGCTATTTTTATAGGAAAAAGTGTACTTTCGAAAGTGAACTTTCTTTACTGCTTCTAATACATTTGAATGAAAAAATTTCATTGGCGTAGGAAACATTCATAAGGATTTAACATTTTATGAAGCTTAGTAGTGAAGTATTCAAATGCACTTTTAAAAATTTTGACAGTGACCTTTAAACCACTTTGCGACGTTTATGCTAATCCCAAGCTAATTTTTCCAGCTCTATTCATCCCGATGTATCATATTATGTAATAAAAAAGGCAGCGAAATTTAAAAAAAAACCTTTTGAACTAAACAATTAAAGCACGAAAATACCTACATTTTTTCTGCTTCTAATGCATTTCAATCGGAAAATTTTCTAGGCGCAGAAAATATTCAATCATCTCTTAAATATATTTATTTTCCACAGATCTACATATATTTTTCCAATTCTATAATGTATGGAATACATAATTTCCAGAGAGGTCAACATTGCATCTACGAGGCCGCTATAGAGAGGGGAGGGGGGCAATGATCAGCATTGATGGATATCTTAGTACGAATTCCGCAGTAATTAAACCAAGCCGATATAGAATTAAGTTAATTATTGGATTAAATTCTAGTTTAGTATTCAGATCGCGATCTCATTGATACTTTGCTAGAATGATGAAAAATAACCGGAAAGGTAATTTTGGGTAACTGCTCAACCCCCTTCGTGACGCCTATGATTGCATCAACTACATTTTCATATTATTTTCCAAGTTGGCAGTATTTTTCACTACATTTTATCTTGATTTTCTTGTATGATATTCTGTTATGTTATTCTGTTCTGTTTGTTCGATATTCAAGCCTAATTTTGACCGTAAAATCCGTATCCGTAAAAAATCAATATATGACTAATATAATTTGAAAAAATTGACAAAAGTGGACATTAACGCTAAACTTTTTGCGATATCGTAAATTTATAAACATAAAATGCAAAGTGGCCATCAGTGGCCGAAGTGGGCCAGTCCGGACCTGTTTGCAGGTTTTGCACATTTACTGCTACTCTATTTATATTGTTAATGATGGCAAATCATTAACATAGGAGAACCACCGTTTTTGCGTACCTTCCGAAGCATTGCAAAGTGAGCTCTACCTGGATTCGAACCGGGGCGCCTTACATTAGCAGTTGATCGCGCTAACATCCAGGCCAATTGAGTACTTAAGAGAAAAAATTACTTGACAAAAGTGTTACCTTTGACTAAAACTAGTATTTTGCCAAGTAAAACTTGTATTTTGCCAAGTTTTTCTGTTCTGTAATTTGAAAAACTTTTCAATACTTGCTGGAATTTACATAAATAAAGTTATACGTTATTGGCATAATTCAACGTTTCGAAATATTTCGCTTTTACAATTGCAAGTAGTTTTGCGAATCAGTGAGCGGAAAGATGTCTGAAAACTTACTGAATTGCGCATTTTCTTATAAAGTATATACTTACATGGCAAAACTTATTTAGTTTCCATTTCTAATAGTTTTATTCTGTTTTAATCGAGCTGTTTTACAAACAAAAAATGACCAACAGAATTTGTATAATATTAAGATGGATTTAAATTCACTCCAATTTTTTTATGTTGACGTTCGTTCGAAGCTATTGTGGTTTTTATACTAAGTGATTTACTTACAAATATTTTCAGACTTACAGGGGTGGGCTAGCCAAGTAGAGAATGCATAACATTCTGTCTAGACCGGTTCTCTCAAGGGTTGTTTTTTTAATTAGTAAATTGCTGAATAAACAAACAGTAATTGAGTTAATCAAATTTTTGAGACATTTAAAATTTTTCTATTAAAATTGCACGTAATAATTTTGTTTAAACCTTATTTATTTAATAATTACAAATTATAAGATCAAATAAGATCTTGGACTTAAAAATATATTATTTAATGTTACAATTGGCGCCCAACGTGGGGAGCCATAATTAAAATTAGTTTCTTAAGTTTATTGTAATAAACTCAACTTAAATATTGTGTAAAATTTATTGTTAATTCGTACTTTTCAAATCAAACTACGATCTGAGTATAATTAGAGCAATATTTCGGCGCAAATGTGCATGTAGGTCTATCCAGCCAGTCCGCCTTTGAAAATCAACGACCTCTGCGATCTTCGAATATACATTTTTTTATGTTAGGTGAAACCGAACTAGAATTGTTTAGACGAATAGCTAATTTGTTTATTATTTCAAAATTAAGATTGGCGAACCAACCGCAAATCGCACCAAAAATCTAGCTGACTTTGCGGCATTTGTTTTTATGGTAAAAATAAACATTCTGCCAATAGTCTTCCAACTGTTTGGCTGCGGCTTTTTAGTGATGTGAAAACATTAAAAATCGTCGAAACTCAGTAAATTTTGTTTTGTTATATACATATGTACGTGGCAGCATCTTGCTGAAAAACAAACAAATAAATTTGGAATCTTGCAGAGAAGTCCGAAAATAAAAAGGGTCTAAAATGAAAACGTAAACTCTTCATCGTTCGTGCATGAAAACACCTGCGAGGAAAGATCCCATAAGGAGCATTTATTTAATCTCTCAGGGTATTTCACCTTTACACGTAATGATAATCATCAACCGGATGTTTATATCCTCGAAAGAAAATGTTTTATTTGACAAAAGGCGATTACGATCGATAAACAAATAAATTATTACAAATCGGTGCATATTTGGCACCCAACCAGGGGGCTCGTTAAATGGGTCAAGGCTAAAAGGGTACATACAACTTTTTAAAATTATTACACGACATTTCCCTTCCATTACTAAAATTGCTACTTTAAGAAATAAATAAATAATAAATCTGGATAAGAAAAAATTTTGTTGGAAGAAAAAAATTTGAATATGAGCTGAATAATCAATGCGTGTAGAGGAGAGCACTTGGGAAACGAATATGTGAATACGGGGGGAACCGCAAGTCCACGAAAATTAATAGCTAAACAAGGGAAAGTCCCGTAATTGATTTCAAATTTTAATGCGCAACAAATTGGAAACAGATATTAACGGCATAATTACAACTTAGAAAGAAGCTTCAAGTTGGAAAGTTTCACGAGCATTTTCATTGCACCTACACGTAAAATTCAGTCATTAGTCATAGTTGCCTGAAGTTGAGAGACAAGAAAAGCGTATTTTGCAATTCAACCTCGAAATAAACCCATTTGCGAGACGTCTTTTAATTAACTTGAAAAACTAGCCAGTAAAACAAAAGACTAACGCTAACTTGTTTTTCCTACTTCTTGTACTTTTTGCACCGGGATCAATAAAAAATTTGTAGCCTATAAAGTTTTCCACTGGTTTCCCAATAAAGACTGAATAGCAAATCGCGATTTTATATTATTATAAAATGTCGCCGTCATTACCCAGGTACTTGTTTGGCGCTTATTACAAATTAGGCATCATGGCGGCATAAATTTGCACTTGACGGTCGTCTAGTTCATAAGTAATTAATTGGAGGAAATTAACTACTAGCAATTGAATCAAATTGCGAAACACTAAGTTTGAAATAAAATAAATTTATGATTTAACAAATTTCCTGCGCGCGTTGCCCATTCCATAAAAATATCGACTGGAAAATTTTCATCCCCTAAAACGGAGTGACACTTTTTATGCCTTTCTTGTATTATATCGCATCGCAATCGTTGTTTTCTTCTCTTTATTAAAAAACAAAACCTATTTATTCGAAATTACATTTCAGCGTCTTTGTTGTATTGTAAAATAACATTTCGGGTGTCCTCCGTATGCGGGGTGACCGAAATAGTAAATTAAATGTTATTGTCTTTACACCCTCGCTCGTTATTTACAAACTTGTTGCAATAGCAAAACGTCGAAACAAATGAAAAATTTCGTGTGGGCAGCGTAAAAAATTTCAAAAAGCGGTTTAATTAAAATAAAAATGTTAAAAACATGAATTCACAATTTGAGTGTAACCGACGATAAATGAGTGATGAATTACCCTAAACCTACCTTTTAGTCAAGCGAGATAAAATTGTAAATAATTTTGCATTTTATTACGACCATCCATCGCTTTAAACAAACTAGAAATTTATTTTCTGGCCGGAAAAAATGATATTACCTCTTCACGTGGAAAAGCAACATTTTTATTATTTACTCTCTTCTACTCGATACTTTATCTCGACTCGGCTATGATGGAAGTTCTGGAGCAAACGCAAAAGTATTCATTTGTTTTCCCGACGGTACATTATAATATTCTTGTTTTTGAATTTTTATCTTCTTCGAGAAAAATTTCTAAGAAATCTCTCGAATGAGATCTAATAACTTGAAATGTAGAAAATTGTTGCATGGAAATAACCATTTATGTAAACCTCTACTTAGTTCAACTTTCTAAATTATAACATATTTTACGACTTGCAATACAAACGTACATAAGTATCAATTTATATAAATAAAAAGATGGCCATAATTCAAATTTCAAAGCATTTACTTGCCATCGATCCCATTTATGCGACGTGTAGGGATGACGCGACTTGCTCGGAGATGCCATTTTTACCAAGTTTTATAAATACTACTTCAATGCTTTATCGAATAAAATTAATCTTATTGTACGGATTCAATAGAGAATTATAGTTTTTTCAAAACTTGAACTTGTCCTATAAATTCCATTTTATGGGTGAAATCGTAAAATTGTTATAGCTGCAACATGTGTATTGCAATACTAACGAAATAATGTACAATAGTATATTATACACCAAGGTAGTGAAGCATAGTGTTATAACCCTAGCGCCAGATTAAATCCCAGGTGCGTAGCACCGCGGATTTAAGCGCGGGTTATAACACGCTTCACTACCGTGGTTTATATACAATTTTTCCACTACTAGGATTGTTTACTCTTATAATAATAATTGTTAATGAATAAAGTAAATCGTTTTAATTATTTATTTCAAATTATAAAACAAATGATAGTTTTTGTTTTGATGTTGACACTTGCTTGAAAATGTTTAATTAATTTTGACATAAAGGTTACATTAAATATTTTGATATTTGTAAGTTTTGCGAGTATATAGTTGACGAAAACTATTTTGTCAATAAGTGTACTATTTGTAACGATAATTGATTGTAATAATTATTAATAATCGATTTATAAAGTTTCTAGTCATAATTAGCTGTCATAATTAATTCGTTTTCTCATTTCGCCTAATTGCTAAACGTCACAAAATTCCAATTTAATCAACATTTTAAATATCAAATTAATCTTATTTATAGACCGATTTTAATTATTTAAACACTATTGATAGAATTTCTTGGTTATGCTAATTCGTTTTACACATAAATTTTCTTTCAAAATGGCCCGAAGTTTCCGGACTACGCATTTATGTTCATTATTAACTACTAGTGAATAATAAAATATTATTCACCTCAGGTGACAGAAGGCGTGGTTCACAGTTCGATAACACGTTGAAATGATAGTGTTTATGGCTAGTAGTGGAAAAAGTATTTTATTTACATAACCCAACCGTTCATTTCATAGTTTTCAACCGACTTTCAACGACAGGCCCAGGGTAGGGCTAAGAGATCAGGCCACTGCGATTGGTTACCTTCCAGGCGCCTTCGAGGTACAACTGAATGTCAAAAAATTATATATCCTAAAATTAACGAAGATGAACTGCATTACACCGAATATTTTTTATATTCAGATTATTTTAATGTCTCATTATCTTTTTTTAAGTACACAATGTCGATAAAATTTATTACAACTAGAAAACAATTTCTTGTTTTCATTAGAAGGTTTAATGATTTTCTTCATTGTTATGTTCCTGTTTGAATGTCAAATAAATACAAAATTAACGCTGATTGTTATCCTATTATAAAGATTAATTCCTTAAATCTTAAGTGCTAATGTCTTGTAAAGAGGAAAGATTAATGCGAGAAAATTTAAAATTACATAGAAATTTAGTTAAGAAGTACGCATAATATATTTCACAAGAAAAATTGCTTAGAACCATTGATTTTAAATACTATCAGATGTACCACGCAATGCTACATTTGATTAGGATTTAACTTATAAACTTTAAGGTTATGTATGTAGTATGTCAGTTGTCATAGAAAGATCGGCTAAAGCCCACCAATAATAGTGAACAATTCAAAATCTTTCCAACTTTAATAGATGATTTCTAGGGCGAACGTAAGCTTAGGCTGGGCTTTTGCTATGTTCCACTAGAAAATGCTCATCTCAAAAACGATTTAATGGATTAACTCAAAATTTTTAGATCATGATGTATAAAATACATTAGAGTACATTTTGAAAAATACCAAACCACTTATTGCGTTCTCTATGCTGTTTTATATAGTCTCCCAAAATTTTAAGCCAATCCGTCCAGCCGTTTTTGAGATAAGTACTTCCTAGTAAAAATACTTATCCAACCACCCCAAACACTTCGTTTCTAAAAACAAAATAATCCCAGAAGAACAATACGGCACTCAACTACATACCAAATAGTTCAAAGATCAAATTTGTGAGGTATTCACTCTTCCGAAAGAAGGTTTTTGAAGTATCTCTCGCCAGTGGATCCATTGGAGCCTCCACAGCAAACCTATTAGTCAAAAAATCATTCTAAATACATCATCATCATTAAATGACTTTCATTCCTTCAGAAATATAGTCACCCTCTTCCATGGGTTTTGATAAATCCATTTCATGAGATGAATTACTCCTATTTTCCCTTCTATCTTCTCCTTTCTCCTATAACTTTTCATGTGATTTTACCCTCTCCACCACTTTTCTCCATATAATTCGATAGATGCAATACACATTCTGAAACGAAGAACTGAAAAATATCAGGAACAGAATATGGCTTTGCACCTCCTGTGGGTGGTTCAAACCATAACTTTGAAGATTGCGTTATTCATACTTCTTCTTCTTCATCAGCCTGCATTCGTCCACTTCTGGACATATGTAGGCCTTTCCCAGTTTAAACAACCTTGATAGGTTCTTGTTTGAACATGGAAGGTCATCACAACATTAATAAAAAGACAATCAAACGAATTTCACAGTTCCCCTCAAACCTCTCTGAAAAATATTGGTTTGGTTCTCGTGAGTTATTGGCCTGAGTCCTGCATTATACAGTATTTAAACAATTTGAATTTGTAAAGATGGGAAAACTTGCCCATCGTTATGTGATACAATACAATATTCATTTGAAAGGTCTCCGTCTAACTAATATCAAAACAGAGCTAGATTCTACTCTGAGAGAGTCTATTTCTTCGTTTACAATTGTAATATATTAGGTGGTGGAGTTTAAACGAGGTCGTGCGAGCTGCAAAGGCAAACATCACAGTGGTTAATCAAATGAGGTGACCACGTCAGAAATGGAGAAGAAAATACACAAAATAATATTCAACTGAAATTGCGCAAGCTACTATCAGACATTGCAGACATTTCAAAAAGTGCTGTACATCGCATATTGACTGAAAATTTGGACATGAGAAAGCTGTGCGCAAGTTTGGTGCTGCGTTTGCTCACAATGAAATAAAAATAGTATCATGAGGATGTTTCGATTGAGTGTTTGGCAAAATTTACAGCAATAAAGCCGAGTTTTTGCGTCGATTCATGGATACATCGCTTTTCACATTTGAGATGAAAAAACAGTCAAAACAATAGACTGAAAGAGTAGAATCGGTTCCAAAGAAGGTGAAGACAGTTCCATCTGCAAACAAGGTCATGGCGTCAGTTTTTTGGGATGCGCGTGGGATAATGTTTATTGATTATTTTCAAAAAGAAAAAACAAGCAAAGACGAGGATTATACCAACTCATTGCAACGTTTGAGTGATGTGAATCAAGAAAACGTAGCAACATTTGCCAAAGAAACGTACTGTTTCATCAAGACAATGTACCAGTTCCTTTGTCGCAATGGCCAAAATCAATGAGTTAAAGTTTCGCCAGATTTAGCTTCTTCGGAATATTTTCTATTAGAAAAATGTCTCGATAACAAAAGATTTGCCAAAACTGAAGAGATGAATGCTATTGATTGGTTGATGGCTATTTTGAGGAGCTCGACGGTTCTCACTAGAAACAGGGTATCGAAGCTATTGAACTTTGCTGGGAAAAGTATTTAGAGCTAAAAGGAGATTATGTTGAGAAACAAAGATGTTTTTTCCTAAATTTTTTGTGTTACATTTGGAACTACCCGAAGTGGGACAAGACAACCCTATTCAGTATTGCAACGAAAAAAGTAGCAAGGAATATTAACTGCAGGGGTACCATAGTAAATCAAGAGGAGCAGATTATTGCATACGCGGATGATTAGTAATCATTGCAAGATCGAGGAGAAGAATCAACGAAATTTTTACAGAGCTGTTGATGGAAATTGAAAATGAGGATATAGTAAGAAATACAATAAAAGCACAACAAATAGGATAGCTGAGACATGTTTTAAGAAGAGAAGACAATGTGCTGACAAGAGTGATAATGGAATGAAGAAATGAAGAAGGAAAGACAAAGAGGAAGACCAAAATTGAAATGGTTGGTTGGGATTCAACGAGAACTGACAGAGATAGGAAATGGCGATTAGAGAAAAATATGTAGAATAAGTAGAATTGTATGGAGAAAAGTGGTGGAGAGGACAAAATCTACACCCCATATCAAACTAAAATAGCAAGTTTCGACGCCTGTTTCCAGATCTTCAAAACAATAGTTGGTTTCAATGTGACATATGAAGCTAAGCAGCTCACTTGGACAAGTTCCAAACGTTACCATAAATAAAATTTATGATTCGTTTCAAATGCGAGGGTGCAGGAGAACTTCCAACTTAGAATCCATTGAAGATTTTCAGTCACCAATCGGCAATGAAACTGTACTACAGCCTGGAATGCTCCAACAATGCATTAATCCCTAAATGGGTAATTACTAGCTTGAGAATTTTCTACGATGTAAGAAGCACAAATTTAGCCAGCAGCTTTCTGTTTATGGCGGCAATTGTTTGAAAAAAATTACTTTGGTAGAAGTACCAACCTTATAAAAATTAAGTTTAAAATCTGCGTTGTTTAGTATTTGTTTGACAGCCATCGATAGTGAGCGCTCTTAGTAGATTTGTAAACATGCAAAAAATTGGTCATCGTTATATGATACTTTCATTTGAAAGGTCTTAATCCAACCAATATCAAAATCGAGCTAGATTCTACTCTGAGGAGTCACCTTCTCCGTTACCAACAGTAAAATATTCGATGACCGAATTTAAACGAGACCGTACGACCTGCCAAGACGAACCTCGCAGTGGTCGACCAAATGAGGTGACCACGGCAGAAATGGTAAAGAAAATCTACAAAATAATAGACTGAAAGAGCGCAAGCTATCAGACATTGTAAACATTTCAAAAGTGCTAACTGAAAATTTGGACATGAAAAGCTCACATGAAAAGCTGTGCTTTTCAAACCACCTTGGTTGCCGCGTTTGTTCACCATGGAACAAAAACATCGTCGTGAAGAAATTTCGATCGAGTGTTTGGTAATGTTTTACAGAAATAAAGTCGAGTTTTGGCGTTGATTCAGAACCATGGCTGCATCACTTCACACCTGAGATAAAGAAACAGTTAAAACAATAGACTGAAAGGGAGAATCTGGACCAAAAAAGACGATGGCAGTTCCATCTGCAAACAAGATCATGACGTCAGTTTTTTTGGGATCAGGGTGGGATAATTTTCATTGATTATCTTGGAAAAGTAAAAACTATCAACGGCGATGATTATGTGAACTTATTGCAGCGCTTGAGTGATGGAATCAAGAAAAAATGTCAACATTTGGCAAGAAAAAAGTATTATTTCATCAAAACAATGCATCACTGCATACGTCCTTTGTCGCGGTGGCCAAACTCAACGAGTTAAAGTTCTAATTGCTTTCTCGTGCACCCTATTCGACAAATTTAGTCTCTTCGGATTATTTTATCTTGAAAAACTTGAAAAAATGACTCGGTACTGAATTATTTTCCAACAATGAAAAGATGAAGTCTTGCGGTTGATGGCTATTTTGAGGAGCTCGACTGTTCTCACTATAAACAGGGTATCGAAGCTATTGAACTTCGCTGGGAAAAGTACATAAGAGCTAAAAGGTAACTATGTTCAGAAACAAAGATGTTTTTTCCTAAATTTTTTGTGTTTTCATTGTTGGTTCGGGTACATTTGGAACTACCCTCGTATATACATATATTATTATGTAGGTAATGATCAAGAAGCACTGATACGTAGAAACATAGAATCAATCGGTCGCTGCACTTAGAATCAATATAAATATAAAGTTGTCTAAAAATAGTTTGCCATTTAAAAAATCTCACACAGTTAAGGGGTCTTCTTTAGCGAGGGCTCCAAGGCCTCTCCATTGACGTCACTGAGCCAACGTTAGGTTTGGAAGATTGGAATATATGAAATTCAAACGCAATCACACTTTTCCGTTTTGACATGAATAAAGGATCCAGCTGGGAAATTTTTGCTCGAAATGATCAGAAGTCAAATCGGAACTGAAGTTTTCGATGCTTAATTTAAGAAAAAAGTGATATGACAACTTAATAGTCCAACGAGTAAGTCTTTCAGCTGAGTTTTTCAAACTTATCAGCCGCATCAAATAATAAAGTCCAGTAGCATTTCCGTTTCGTAACGTAATAATTAGACCAGCAGTATCACGTAAAGCATGCACAGGTCGACTACGAGGCGTAAGCTCGCGGTTCGAACCCTGCTTGCGTTAGATACACTGCTGTGATCAAAAAGTCCAATATCGATCGGGGAAGGCAACGGAAAACCACCCCATGAATTATACTCCCTGGTAAATTTATCTTGATTTCGGTCAAGTTGAATCGCCAACGCCTGGGTACCGGATATGGCACATGAAGAAGAAGAACGTAATAATCACGCTCAGCTTGGGAAAAACCAGGAACCAATTCCTATGAAATCACCATCTTATAAAGGAAATGGCAATAAACTTAGG
Organism: Lycocerus yunnanus; assembly: GCA_036346125.1. Lineage (NCBI taxonomy): Eukaryota > Metazoa > Arthropoda > Insecta > Coleoptera > Cantharidae > Lycocerus > Lycocerus yunnanus. The sequence continues at coordinate 11,019,921 of JARFIX010000013.1, forward strand.
AGACCTCAGTTAATTCAAGCCAATAGAAGGCAAAGACACTGATAGAAACGAAACTGATGAGGATATCACTATTCTGCAAGGGATCCTAATCCAAATGGATAGTCTGTCGAAAGCTGTGGCAGAACAGGAAAAGCGTTTAGATGCTTTCATGACCATTCCTACTGTACCATCCTAAAAGTTTTCCAAAAACATTTTCCATTAACCGTTGCTAAGTACAGGTTGTTCGATTCCCAATTGGCACATTAATCTGTAGGTCCTTGTTTAAGTACTAAGGACTGATATTAGGAACTTATGTTCCTTCTCTCAGAGAGACTCGGGTATTTAGGGTTCTATTTTGGACACAGAGAGCCATGCTTTAACGGTTCGTCATGATTTGAGGTTTATACACGGAACCAAGCAGCTTTGCGTACGGCTGATAGCACTCCAAAAGGGATTCAAAACAGAAGAAAAGAAAGAAACCATAACAAAATCATAAGCAGGAAATTTAATAATTTGACTTGATTGACCCAATTTTTTTAGTACACGAATAGTTCTTAATCTTACTAAAATTTAGGTGTTTTGTGCACCTAAATTTGTGTTTTAATTAAATGGAGATAGTCTCCCCATAGACCGTTTTCCTTTCTTTGCCTTTCTTCTTCTCGGTCTTCCATGAGTGCTACGTATCGGCGACGTCCGCAACCGCTTTCAATTTTTATTTTGATTGGGAAACTTTTTCATCTCCAATAGGGAAGTAACTAAAATTATTAAAATTTTAGAGTTCTTAGAACTTAAGTTTCATTTTTATTAATTTCTTTCACTCTCAAATTTACTTTGTTGTCAGTGGAAGCATAAATGCATAATTTACATTTAAAATTGCATAAATTCGAAATCACCATTTTCCTGTCTTCAATCGTCGAAGGAGGTTATTGGTAGTAGATTTTAGGGAAGTTACTGCTATTGAGTCAGCCGCCATTTTGAATTTAAGGGAAAATTTGTTTTTATTAAATTAATATTAAACTACAAACCTCAAGGACGCAGAGACACGTAGGAAGACCGAGGAAGAGATGGGCCGGAACAGGTCGAAGACCTAATCCATGATGGAAATGATGATGATGATGATGATTAATATTAAATAACTTGTTGATTTGAAAATTTTACCAAAAATGAACTTTTATTTCATTTTTTGGAAATTTTATTTAACTCTCTAGGTTTAAGTCGAGAAATATCAATCGTAGACGAAAAATGGTAATAATCAAAGTTGTAGAAAATTTAATTTTCTACATTAATTAAATTTAAAATTAAATTAAATTTTCTACAACTTTGATAATAAGTATCTTTAATCAGATTTTGAAAATGGAGGGAGTTATTTAATAAAAACAAATGATTTCATAAATACAAGATGACTGCTTGCACAACAGCAGTAACTTTTCGAAAATCTAAATTTAGACTACCAATGACATCCCCCAGCGATTAGAGAGAGAAAATTGTGGTATCACACAATCATCTGATTTTGCCGAGAGTTAATTAACCATGATTGCGATTTTCACCATTTTTTTTAGAAATTATGAAAGATACCAAATCACTGGCGACCCACCTACAGCGAACGGACGGGTGATAGAATCTTTACCATATTTGACATAATATTACGCAATAATACACTTAGATGTATTTCTTATGGGAAAATCGTAATTTTCAAAATGAAATTGTAGCCTTATTACAAGTCCGACTAAATTCATCCTCACCTTAAAGAGTTCGTATTTTTCTGTTCTCTCGTTTGATTCAGCAATTTTTATAGAAAAAAGTGTACTTTCGAGTCAGGGTTAGTTAACTCTTGTCCTCATTTTATATATTGCGGCTGGGCTACATTTCTACATGGCATCGTAAGCGGACCCATAATCCTCACATACCGGAAGAGCAGTACCTCTTGAGAGGACGGAGAAATTATCGTATTTTTTTTTGCAAAACAAATTTTAAATTGAATTTCTTAGTGCAATAAATAAGAATCTTGAAGGCTCACATATCACTCGCTCTCTGAATTAAACGATCGTAATTAGTTGAATCACCTGGTATTATGTAATAAATTACTAAAACAATTATTACAAAGCAAATTCAAGGCTAATAAAACTATAATTTTCGTTTTAATGTAGAAATAGATTTTAAAGCATAAATTTGTGGTTCGGTGTGTAAAATTTTAATCCTTCGGAAGAAAAATTTGAAATTTAAAAGAATGCAAAATCAATGTAATAAATAAACGTTTCGGGTCTTTAAAATAACGGCAGGATAAATTGTGTCCAAAATCGAATATAAATGAAATTTCTTTCTAACAGTTTGTTTTTATGTCAAGAAAGGTAGCTGGAATTTACTTTTCGGCAGTAATATTAGTCAAGTTGAAGCAACCCGAAATTTTCAACAAAGTGCGTAAAGGTTTTGTTAACGAGAAAATATTTAACGTTAAAGTTCAAGGTTGGTTTCCTGCGCGAGGGTTATTTAAAAATTTTTTTTGGAAGCGGTACGCGATGCTCGCCAAAAAGGACGTCCTCCGCTAGAGTGTAAATAAAATCTACTCTTCAAGTGCATTGCTGTATAAATAAAAATAAATTACGAGATGTACCTAACGACAAAACTATTAACGGAACCGTTACGTCGTCGTTGCAAAACAAACGAATGCCTAAAATTTTAATATTTTTGAATTTTGTAAGTTTTGTCAATTTTTCGCCGATACAAAAAAGGTTTTGGATGTCTCCTTATGGCCGCTAAATTATTGTATGCCCCGAAGGAGGAGGCTTTACATTTTTTCATAATGCACCTCATATACGAGGGTATATAGCTGGTATCATTACTTATATCTTTTATATAAAGTTAAAAGTCATGTCTTTCTGCTTACAGTCGTAATTTATCATAATTTGTTAGCATCGTAACGGAAAAATATGTGGATACCGTCCGATATGACGAAAAAATTTGCGTTAGCACGCACGGACCGCGTAGTAAATTATTCTCGCATCGCATAATGTAAAGATTTAAAAATGTAAGCGTCGCCCGAGAAAGTGTAGGGTAACTAAACTTGAAGGTATTAATCTTGAAATTGAATTTAATACAAACGCTTTGAAGATAGTTAGTTGTTTGTGTAAGCCTTTTTGGCATAGTATCAAATTTAGGGGATGGCAAATACCGTTATATCATGTCGTTCTCTTTTGATAACAGAAACCGCCCAAAATAGTTTAGGAAGTTAGAGACGATTATGTGGAAACCTGGAAAGCAATATACTCCACATGGAAAAGTTAAATAAAAGTTTTTTAGCGTCGCCGTGGCCTTAAGAAACAAAAATTGCGTGTCAGATACAATCTGAAACTAATTTTACCAGACAGTCTACGCCTTTATCGTTTAATTCATCTATACACTTGATTACCCATAACCCACCTAGCTACTAAAGGAAGAGAACCCATTAGTACTAGTAGTAGTGGCGCATTAGCAGTAAAACGTAAAATATCAATTTGGAAATGAAATTTATGGAAAATAACTACCAAGGTTAAACATTAACGATTACACGTTAAGATACAAGAACCATTGTGATAATTACTTGGGGGTAGGGTTAAAAGTTTAAATTACCAAATGGAATGAATTCTATTTTAAAAGAGTCAAGCCGGTTTTTCCATTTCCTCACCGTCAATATATTGATTTCCGGTCTCCAAATGGTGCTCTTTTCGATATTAACAGAAACGTTATAGAATTTGGACCAATAGACGAATAAATTTTCACAAAAGAGAAGAAGCGCGGATTTAAATGCAAATGGACCTCTTTACAAATTGCCAACAGCTAAAAAAGCCACATTATTTGCCTTCTATGAGATGAAACAATTTGTTCTCTGCAAACTAATTTGTTATTTTAATCTCAAATTTAATTTCCTACTCAGTTACATATATAAATTATGCGGTTGTACCACTCCCAGGGAACAAACTGAAAGAATTGAAAATTTATTGCATCCACTACAGCTTTATTGTCGTGTATGAAACAAATTGGGCACTTTTGCACCTTTACATAAATTCAATGCAATAAATTTATTTTCACAAATGCGATAAACAGAAAAATTGGCGCCCAACGTGGGGCGCTTGTATGTATGTACCGGAACTTAAAGCGATAAAGAAAAAAGTATGTTATTTATTTAAGTGGAATGCCAGAATTGTAATCTTGTATATATTGGCCAAACTAACCAATGGCTCCATAAACGAATGAGTGGACATGTTTCAAGTATTCGATGTAATAAACCGGAATCCACTGCGATTGCCAAACACATTTTAATTGATGGACACAATGCTGCCTTTTCTAATGCCACAATAATCAAATCAGTCACCAATTACAAAGATCGACTTCTTCACGAAATGATTTGCATCAAGAGGGAAAAAAATGCGATGAACAGAAAAACCGACATTGAAGGTTTAAGTAATGTCTACAGCCATCTACTCATCTAGGCTACAAATAACGTATTGGGGTTAAGTTTTCCTATTTAATGAGTTCTTATGTAGGTTGTTCCTTAACCCGCGATTATCTTTCATATTTTATGGATCAAGAAATCGTCTCAAATGACAATACGTTATATTCGTTTCCATGTAATTGCACAATTATTATTAAATGTCTGATGACAGCAGTAACCATTGCTGAAAGCTTACAAATAATGTTTCGTTTTATTGTTCATTTAACCTTATAATTTTAAAATTTGAATTAATATTTATTTAACAATAAATATTGCCTCCAACTCGATAAAAGCGCAATTTTCCAACAAAACATTGCAACATTGTTGATTTGAGCTTAAAATAAATGGAATAGAAATTTACAGCTCAACTAAACCAAAATGAGCCGATAAAATCACGAACGAATTTCATTTTACCTGATTTAATACACATCAAAGGTTTAACAAGTGACACAATTAAAATTTTACCTGCAAAACACGTGTAGTATAAGTACTTAATCGGTTTATTTTAAATTATAAAAGTTTATCTCATTTTAAAACGGTTCGATATTTAAATAAGCGTAAAAATTGTTTTTTGTCCACTAATATTTCAAACCAAGTATTAAAAAAATAATATGCGACATAAAACATGAATTCAAAATCGCACCTGTGACCCTCTCTGGGGGATTCCCCATGAGGAAAATATTGCTAATAGCCGACTCGTGTAAAAATTATTACAGAAAAAACCTTTTTGATGAACTTTTTAGAGTCCCTGCTACACTATTATTTATATCACGCGATAGCATTGTATTTTATATTTGAAAACAGAAAGTTTCGCTCGTTTGATTATAATCGAAAATTTTCGCAACTTTTCGAGAGAAAAGCACTTTTCGTTGCTCAATTATTTACTATATAAATTTTAAACAAAAGTTGAAATAATTTTCCCACAAATTATTAATAAATATAAAAAAATATACCTTGCAAAAACTAGTAGCCCTAGAAACCCTAAGAGAGTAGAGTTTGCATTTCTGAACTGAAAGGTACACGTTTTCCTATAGAAATAGCTTCATCAAACGAAAGAGGACATTAATACAAGACTTTTAAGGTGAGGTAGAATTCGATAAGTCCTATATTAAGACCACAATTCAATTTTGAAGTTCACGAAACACATGTGAGCGTATTGGGATTTTAACACTTACCGCTCGACTGCATCGAGCATCCATAATTTCGAGTTTTGTCGCGCTCAGGGATATTTTTAATTTGTTTAATTTCTTCCCAAACCCCGTGGCTCAAAGATTTATTATATATTTGCGAATTTATTACAGCTATTATATTATAACGCATCATATTTCAATACATCAGCGCCGTGTTTAGCATAATAAGTGCCAGAGGTCTTTGTTCTGCGATAGATCCTCTTCCAACTACCTCTTTTCCATGGCTTCTTGTACCTCTTCATCCCATCGTCTTGGAGGTCGGCCTCGTTTTCTTCTTTTCGGGGAAGAGGGGGGATCCAGGTCCATACTTTTTGTATATATCAAATATTTATTATTTACTGAATTAGTTTTGGCTTGGAGATATTTTTAATGAGTTTTACCAGTTGACTCTCAGATCTGATGACTTTTCGCGTCCAGGAATGTTTTTTAATTGTTGCAACGTCAAAGGTTTCGCTACCATTTGCAATTATATTATAAATATAAAATACTCTATTTAAAATTACTCTTAGCGTTAAAAACTAATTTTTACTTTTCGATCGGGTTACAGTTTAAAATAAGCCAAAGAGACAATTGTATTCCAAATTAAGGCAAAAGTCTATTAACCCCGACTTTTTTTCTGTAAAAATAGTTTCACCAAACAAAAGAGCACATAAATACAAATCTTTAAAGTGATGATGAATTTGATAGGTTCTATATTAAATTAGTTTGTATTTTTTGCATTTTAAAATTTCTAAAAATTTTATTTGTAATTTTTATATTATGCCCAAACTTTGAGGTTTGAAGTTCACGAATTTTCACAAAAATTATTCTGTAGCCGGTACTTGTATTGAGACCCACTTAGATATTCTATTGGGCGGAGCCTACTTCTACATTGCGAAGAGCTTGCAGTCTATCTTTTGTTGGCGTACATCCACAATTTTCGAATACTTTCGCAGTCCAGGGATGTTTTTTATAGTGGGCACCGCCGCAGGCGGTGGCTACATTCAGCACATACATTTTAAATACAAAATCTACTAAAATTAAGTTTTAATGGATTAATAATTGTAAAGGTGCGAGTAAAAGGGAAATGAGGGCACCATTAAAATGATCTCATTTCTTCAATGCCGATTTTTTTCAAAATTTGTGGTCCCACCGCAAATTTTATATTTTTTATTCGTCTATTGCGTTATCTTTCATAATTAAAAAAAGGTAAAATCACAATCAGGGTTGATCGACTCTGGCCCTAATTAATTTTTAAAGCCGTTTTTTCCAAAAGTTGTGAACCAACCGCAAATTTAATACTTTTTATGCCTATATTACAATATTATCTTCCAGAATGCTTTTAAAAATCGTGAAAATACGAGTTCAGGTATCTTAACTCCCCCCCCCCCCACTTTAAAAATGACTCAAATAATCGCCTGCGGCCCGTTATTAATTCTTCCTCGGGCTTATTATTCCAGAATAAACTAGAAAATTTGGCTTACAGCAATAATGATAAGCACCTGGTTATGTTATTGCATAAATTTGATACCACATTTTCTCTCTCCAACTGCTGTTGCGCCAGCCGCCATCTTACATTTAAGGAGACATTTGCTTTCGTTAAATAACTCCTCCATTTTCAATATTAAACTAAAAATTGACATAACCAAAGTTGCAGGAAATTTAATTCTCTACAAGATTGATTATTACCATTTTTCGCCTACAATCAATATTTCTTGACTTAAACCTGAAAAAAGGGGACTAAATAAAATTTTTAATTATCTCGTTTACTTTTTTAACGCATAAATGAGCATTAACTACCAAAGTTATGAAGAATTAAATTTCCTACAAGTTTGATTATGACCATTTTCACTCAAATTTTGAAAATTTACAAGTTATTTAATAAAAACAAATTCTTAAATTTAAATGGTGGCTGGCGAAACAGCGGCAACTATCCGAAAATATAAATTTAGATTTAAAATTTAATTTCCAACCGTAAACAAATTGAATGCCACAATTTCCTCGCTCTAATCGATGGGGAAGATCATTGGTAGTCTAAATCCAGATTTTCGGGGAGTTACCGGCGCTGTTACGCTAGCCGCCATTTTGAATTCAAGAGGATTTTAGGCTATAGTTAAGTTTCCCAAACTCTGAAATACAATTTTTCTATAGAAATGGCTTTACCAAACGAAAAAGGATTATTTTAGAAGTCGTTTAAGACGAGGATGAATTTGGTGGGACCTTTAATAAGCCCATAATTTAAATTTGAGAATTATGAATTTCCTGTAAAAAACAAATGTACGTAAGCATTCTTGCGCAATATTATGCCATATATGGAATAAATTTTATTACCAGTGCGTGCGTTGTACCTGGGTCGACACACACAACCGGGAAGGAGCCGCCAGTTGCTCTCTGCTATCTGTCGGGTTAACATCTACACTTTGCCGAATAGGATTTTTAGTTAGTAAAGCGTTTGTCAAAACGGCCTGGAGCGGAAGGGAACGAATGCAACCACGGCAAATTTCGGATTCACCCTAGAAGTGTATTTTTTTCAAAATTTGTGGTTCAGCCACAAATTTAATTTAATTTATTTGTTAATTAGACCCTCATCTTTCATAACTCGCTTTACAAATCTAGCTTCGGGTACCTTAACTGTCAGCAAAACGTATTTTAATTTTGATGGGCGGGGTTACACAGTTTAAAAAATCCAATGAGAAAATTGCATTTCAAATTAATTTTTAAATCACGGATTTTGTCTTAATTAAATAACTCGCTCATTTTCAACATTTGACTTAATTCAAGATGGCGGCTGGAGGAATAGCAGCAACTCCCCAAAAATCTAAATTTAGACTACTAATAATCTCCCACCGATTGTGGTATCGAATTTATGCAATTTCAAATCAAATCAAAGATTATTAAAACAAAAAGCTAAAAAAGCTTCAATATCCAATTGAAAACTTGATATTTAAATATTAAAAAATATCGCATTACATAAAAGATTTTGTATATGTAAAGAATTACGAACACAAAGAATACGGGAAGTTATATAATATTATACTTTAAATTAAACGTGAATAAATAGATTATTAGTGGCACTCAACGCAGATAACAAGGCAATTCAAGCTCTCTGTAGTATCAAACGCATCAAAGAGATCGGGAAAGCCTTTATAACATGATACTGGCACTTGGTGCATTGAGGTCAACTCGGACAAAATTCCAGAGGAAATGAAGCAAAAGCTATAAGACAAAATTTGGCTCGTTGTGCGGCCAAACGAGTAAGATGGCGCCGGAATCAAGGATGAGACTGTATAAAGAGTTCGTCCAACTCATCGCTTCCAATTACCAAATCAATCGACTTCGTTGTATTAACAGCATAACTTATTCATTGTGCTCCTTTGGGTTCGTATGCAACCTGTAAGCCCTGTACCAGATGCCTAGTTTCCAGCAGGTAGGTCCGTACAATTTCGAAAATCTCACTTATCCCCCGCTTCCACTTCAACAGATCAGCAGGCCAATTTTCTATTGCGGTTTGATGACCCTTAGATCTTGCTTTTTTGAACAGGAAGGTAGCCTAAATCGTATATGTCGGAATGATTAAGCTTGATTTTACTACTCCCCCTCCCCTAAAAATTCCCCAAATTTGAAATCATCGGCGGCGCTTTTCAGTTGAATTTATATAATTGAAACAATTTTATTGGAACTGTCGGTTCAAATTTCCGCGGCAAAGATTTGGTCCTAGCCCACTCCCTTGTCGGTTCAAGTCCCATTATGATATATGCGCGAATAATGCAAATGCGAAGTTTTTCAAACGGTGCTCAAGTTCCGTAATGATTCTATGTTTTACAAATGCTAATACTTTTTAAATTTTCTGAACTCTTTAGAAATTTAATCCTTGTAGCTAAAAGCTTGCTTTATATTTTTTAATAGGTTACGTATCATTTTTTTTGTATTGTAATAATGTCAAAGTTTAAAAATTCATTAAAATCTTTAACACTTGTAAACAACTTGACATTTTGTTTGAAGTTCCCTTCGACTGCCATGTTTATTAAAATTTGGATTAATTTTTTTTACACAGCTTTCGAGCTGTATTTTTTTTCCTTTTAATTAACTTTTATTAAATTTTTGGATTGAATACTACAGCACAAACAATTTCTTACTAGATTGTATTTACTAAACTAACCTGAGGTTATTGACCAATTTTTTTATGTACTTGCATTGTAACACAAAGTATGCAATGCAAGTCGAGGTTTGCGCATAGATGGGTGACCGCCTCGAGAACACTACTTGTCGCTGGTCTCTAGCAAGTTGCAGTTTAGCGGGTTAAGCAAGTTCTCTTATAAAAAAACAGATTTCCACAAAAGCCTAGAAGGATCATCCGATCTAGGCATCGAGTTATGAAATTGACCTATATCTTGTGAACCCCTCCCCGTACAATAAAAGCAGATTAAAGTAATTTTGTAGAGTATTTCAGTCTGTACAATAATTTTAATCTAAATCATATTTTTGCTAAGATCAACTGGAAACGAGATATTAACAAGAAAAGTGAAAAATTTGAAAAGGTCACGGAAATTACCTCGCAAACTCTATATTCCCAATGGAGCAAGTCGGAAAAATTTTACTAGCAAAAAAAACAATAAATATTTTGTAGGTAGATACAAACGCAATTTTATTTTTGTATCAATCACGCTGCACGAAATGAAAAATCTGCGACATTTTTGAAAAATGATGACAGTATTTTTTGTATAAAAATTTCCTAGTTAGATAAAAATGTATAGAATTTCGACTGCGCCAGTTTATATCCAACAAATTATTTTTCGAAATCTTTCTAAAATAACGATTTAACTTGAAAAACTTATAAAGTATTCGCTAGAGGTGCTTTTAGGTATTTTACGCATAAAGAAGATAAACAAAGTGGAAAATTTTACTTGTTCCACCTTATTGACAAAATATTTTTATATGCTAATTTTTTATTCACTTTTTCTTACAAAGACAACGTTTACAGTACCGACGGTGCTCCTGTGTGTATATGGAAAGCTTCCTAAAAATAATACATTTTTCATCCTTGAAATCGTTTTGAGTGAAATTTAATTTTCTAATAAAACAATGAGATAATTTTAGTCGTGAAAAAATAATTCTATGTTGATATCACGAAAACTAAATTATTTTAAATTATGTAATCTTTCAAATCAAATTTCCATTAAAATGTAAAACCCTATAGCAAAGAACTTTATACTCTACAAAATATGATTTCAAGTATACCTAGGAATTAATGCAGAATTTTTAAGTAAAGAGAATTAATTAGCTAAAGCCTTATGCCAGAATAAATCTTCGAGAAATGTAAATCAAAATAACATAAAAATCTGCATAGATTGTTGGAGTAAAATTAACATAAACGTCTTTTAAACGAATAATACCGACCAGTTACATTGGACAATATTAAAAATTTTAATCAGAAGTGAGATTAACGACTTAATATTTTTAATTTATTATTTAAACACACCGGTATTTTATTTAATGAAACATATATTCAAGGAAAACAACTAAAAAGCGTGCAAAACAAACATATTCTTCATGTAAATACTTTTATTTCTCCAAATACTGAGGAATAAACCATTAATTTTGTAATATTAAACTTTAACTTTTAAATTTCCCGCGCGAATTTCATTTTTTCAATTAGACGCACTACAATTGGACACACGAAATTTTATTAACTAAAAAGTTCGCTTTTAAATTTGCAACTGGGAGTTGCGCGCCATTTCACGCATATAATCAAAAATTGGTCTGCTTGCGTAATCGTTGAGTTTTCTTTAATTATTTTCATTAAATTATTTTGCAGTGTACAGCATTTTCTTACGTAGTAGGATTTCTCCTGTGCTATATTGATCTTTATTAAGTGCTTTCATTAATTTCCAGATGCTGGAATGGTCAGCATCAAATAAATAAGTATTGGGGCGCCATGTTAATATTTTGAATGCCAAAATTCAGTAACTAAAAAATGTCTTCCATTTTTATGCCATACCTACTGATGGACTACTGCCGCCTTCGTAAATTAGGATTGCCACCCAAAATCAAGCTTTCTAATCAAAGAAATTGTGGTCAGTGGCGTTATTAGGTTGAGGCAAGAGGGTAATTGTGCCACCGAATCCCTGATAGAAATGAGGTTTTGCAATAGGGTAAGAGTGGGTCAAACGGACACTCTAAGGGTTTTATAGTTATATTTAATAAAAGCAACATAATATTTAAGAACTAATTATTTGGTTTGATATCTCAATTATTAAGCTAACAAATGATGAGATTAAAGTTGAAAAAAAAGAAACAGTTTTGAGAACTTAACCTAAAACAAACATAAGTGAAAATGTCCGTCTGCCCCCACACTCCTGGGCAAACGGACATAAGGTTTAATATACGTTATAAATAGTTAAATTCGCACTTTTAGTCGCAATGAATGATGATAAGAACGCTATTCAACTTATCAGCTGAATTAAGAGCCATTTTATCTTTATTTACAGCAATTATGACAAGATTCATATTTTCTTGATTCCACGAGCTTCCACGAGCTCCTCTCTGTAGTTCTAATCCGGATCTGTACCATTTTTCTGTAAACATTGTTTAAAAAAAAAGCATAAATACTGTACTATCCGGTTCAATCAATATCAATCAATCAATATCAATTTCAATCAATATGTCCGTTTGCCCCGCATCGGAATTTTTTTTTTTTAATTCAAAATCTAAATAAATATTAATATTAGGACAATGAAATTACGTGGCAGTAATTCCAAAGACACTTGGTTTTAATTGACCTAACTATAAGTTTTAAATTTTTTACTAAAATACTTAGATTCTAAATAATTTCTAACAAAAATATAACAACACGTTAATTTTACTTACATTTCCTATCACTCCTCACTTTTAACATGCAATAATAGCCTTAGATTGGAAAAATTTTAACAAATTACTTTCTTATTAATTACCTCAAATGTCAACGACACTAGTAATACTGCAATAATAACGCGGCGCCTTTTCTGAAAAACTTACGAATTTTTTCTAAAAAATGTCCGTTTGCCCCCATGTCCGTTTGACCCCATCTTACCCTATTTTTCTTAACGCCGCCTATTAATTTATTCCCTGAGAAATGCTAGAAACTCTAATAACAATTTTTTATTAACTTAATTTTTCTTGTAAATATTATTAACTACCCCCTTAAGCAGTTTCTAAATACCCCACTGCTGGTAATAATGTTTAGTTTTGATTATACTAAACAATAGAAAATGTTTCTAAGCAAAATTTTGTATCGGGGAAGGAGTTGGCCATTTTTTTTTGTTAAACGTTTCATTAAATTAAATTAAACTTATAATATGTAAATAAACTTATAACCTGGATGCGTCCAATTATCGCGAATATCCGCGATGTTTTGATGTAGAACCGCGATAGATTTCATATATTCGTCAGGTTTTTACCCGACCTGTTTGGGGCAATTAAACACGAATAACGCGTTTTTACATCCTTCGCCACCATTTTCAAAAACGTTTCTAAATAAAAATTATACAAATTGAATACCCTGTTTCACTCCCTTAGGTTTTAATTTCACAAAATCCTTTTTTAGCGGTTCCCTGTACTAAGAAGTACTAAATACGAATATTAGAAAATTTTCCAACTTACATTTTAGTCTAGGACCCTGATTTTAATTTAAATGGAATTTAATCTATTTCATTCATTTAGGGATACTTTAGCTGATGATATCTTGAAAAGACGAAACCACTTTGTTCAATGGGGTTCTAGACCAAAATGTAAGTTGGAAAATTTTCAAATTTCATTAACATTGTAAAAAAAATTTTTAATTTCATTCAACTTATAACCTTTTAAAATATTTTATTCAACATATATTTTCACAAGTTAATAAACATTTACAATTATTAAAATTTTTAAAATTAAAAGATTAAATAAACAACAAAAAGAAATTATTCGTAAGCTTTCAGCTATGGTTACTGCTGTCATCAGGCAGCAGAAAGCTTACGAATAATTTCGTTTTATTGTTTAATTAACGTTTATTAAAAAACGTGAATGCTTGTTAATGAAGTGGCTTATGTTTATTTTAGGTGGACTCTTAGAAAGAAACTCTTAGGAAAGAAACGCAAAACGGAATTGGATTTATACGTAGGAAATGTAAACAAAAACAGCCAGAAAAAATTAGGGATTTGTCGGAATCTCTAAATATACTGAAATACGTAATTAAAGACTTTTGTGTTTTTAAAATGAAAAAAAGAGTATTGTTTAATTTTATTTTAGTTTGTTGTGTTTTTTCGAATCTTGTTCATCCATTCATGCGTCGTTCGTCTTCATTATTCAAGTTAGGGCCATAGACACAGTTGTATAACAGAAGTTTATTCTTGGATCCCGGTGATGCGTAATTTAAGTTTGGTGATTTCAGTAATTTCCGTAATTTAAACATCGAACTAAGGTGTTCCGAGAGTAAACTCCTGTTATACGATTGGATTGAAATTAATTATTTTTGATAAATAGCTTTTTAATGCAAGTGATATCAGAGGGAGGAGGGGAGAAATTAGTTTCGGTTAATTAATTACACGATTTATGTTCAATTACATCGAATATTTAAGCATTAGTTAAATTAAACGTGTCCTTTGTCTGTTCCTGATTGAAAGGATACACCTTTCAGTGCAGCTTAAACTTAACTGGGGTCGAGGTAATAAACCTGAACTCAAAAGTACACTTTTTCCTATAAAAATGGCTTTACCAAACGAAAGAGCATAAAAATGGGAATCATTTAAGGTGAGGATGAATTTAGTTGGATTTCTAATAAGGCCGCAATTCAAATTTGAAATTACAATTTTTCCATAAGAAATACATGTACATATGCAAGTATATTATTATTGCGAGGTATTACGTCATTAGAGGCGCCATGCTATCACCAGTCCGCGTGCTTTGCGTGATGTGCCTGGGTTGATAGTGACTAGCGGTAGGGAGATACCAGTCGCTCCCTGACATCCGTCGGGTCAACAACCACACTTTACTGTGTTGGACCGTTCTTGGAGGACGTTTTTAGTAAGTAAAGCGCTTGTCAAAACTGCTTGTAGCACCCGGAGCGGAGCGGAAAGTGGATTTTGACAGACGCAACTACGTCAAGACTGAGATTCACGTTAAAAGTGAATTTTTTCTGAAGTTTGTTGACTAACCACAAATTTTATTTTTTTATTACACCCTTATCGTTCATAATTCGTTGTAAAAACCGAGATTCTTTATCTTTACTGTCGCAACAACCTATTTTAATTTCTATGGACGGGGTTACAGTTCAAAAGAGCCAATGAGTAAATTGTACTGTAAATAAATTTTTAAAGTCGTGTTTTTCCAAAATTTGTGAACAATCCGCAAATTTTATTTTTTTTATACACTAATTAGACCCTCATCTTTCATAATCTACTTTAAAAATAGTCAAAATCGGAGTTCAGGTAGTAACGCATATGTGGTCTACGATGGATAAACTTATCTTTTTAAGTTCTAGCATAATTTCAAAAAACCTTTTGGAAATTTTTGATTTTGTGTAAGACCGACCTAATTAAAAGCACGTCTCGGTGCAATTATTCTCATTCTTGCTGAGGTTGCCCCTGTATGCCTTCAAAAGCAAAAAAGCGAGTAGTAAACCCCCCAAATTGGCATACTAATACTGCACTCGATGATGTACTCCTGAAGTCTACTTAAATATGCGTGAAGCGCCTCAATTTGTATAAAATGTGCAAAAGTTCCTTCTCATTTTTTAGCTCAATCTCTAAATTCGAAGAGAAACTTAACACACGAACGTCGGTTAGGGTGCAAGTACTAGAGATTTGTAAAAAGGAAGCGCCAAACAAACGATAATTTTATAAACAATCATTGGGGAATTAAATTCCTTGTAATAAAAGGATTTAAAGTCGTGGATACGAATATAAAAATTGGTGACTTTGAAAACCTGCCGCGCCTAAGCTTTTAAAGATAAATATATGCTGTCCCGGACGTTTTTGTAGAAAATTTCGTTTCCCAAAAATAAGCGTACAAGTTTGGGCGAACAACTTGAGAGGCAATTTCGCTAGGTTCCGGTTTAATAATTTTTCGTTGAAAAATTTAAATAAATGATGTAATTCGACGGTTACTTTTGAAATTTTATTGTCTCAAGTTAGCGATGCGAAAAAAATTGCAAAAAGATGTGATTAGCGTTTTAGGTGTTGAAAAAGCAATTAAACCCCAAAATAATGCTTCGCCCACGAAAGAGCCAACCTCTTAAAAGTTAAAGTATGTAATAATTCAAGATTCAAGTCAAGAAGCAATTTGTTGACACTCCAAGTAATAAATCGAGAAGCACTTTCACACTCGAGTTTATCCTTAAGTGTTAAGAAGTGTGTAGATTACGGCTTGAAATGGATACTGAAAAACACATATATCTGTTATTAGTAGTCAATTCAAATACGCCTTCCTTTTAGTTATAAAATATTTATTTAGAATTACTTTTTTCCCCGGTTCATTCGATAGATTCGTTTCCCCTGCTTTTCAAATAACGTCTTTCACCAATAACATAAATTCGCATTCATAACAAAACAAGAAAGCACGGCCACACGAAAAGTACACAAGTAGCGTTATCTCGTTTGAACAGACTTCAATGGCAAAACATTTCATTTTGTTATCCGACGAGCTTTTATTTCCCCCGATTCATTTCCACACACCACTCATTACTTTCGTTTGGCCAACTCAGCTACAATTAGGCAAAAACCTGATCACCATCGCAAACCAAACATTTAAAATTTGTTTGCTAACCCAAAATAAATGGCAAATAGAATTTCCATTGTTCTTCGTGTAACGCAATTTATATAGGTCAGTAAGATGGAGCAATAAATAAGACTAATCCTATGGCAAATTTATTAGAGTAGAAGATGTCGGATTTGTATGATACGGTCCGCGATAAAAACGCTCGTTTATGTCAGTACGTCCCTGCTCACAAATAATTAATTAAAACGAAAACAAAAGGCTTAATAAAATTAAGAAACTTGGCTAACCGTATAATTTTCTTTAAGTTAAACAGTTTTCTTTATCGTCGCTTAAAACTTAAACAATTTCCTCATCAGTTTTCCACTTTAGTACTTAGCAACATCTTCGTTTGGAAATTTATTATTTAGATTGAAAAAAAAAACTAAAAGTGAAATTACAGTAGGAAACAAAATTGGAATTTTTCGAGATTAAAAGCACCCAAAAGTTTGTAAGCTCTCGTTAATATTTTAGTATCAAAAACTTGAAAACTAAAAACCCAATTTTGTTATTTTCTAGTCTCCTCGATTATAAAGCACCAAACTTCACTAATTGTGTTTGTTGGAAAATATTTAAATTAATTAATTACCGCATGTAGGTATTCAAACAAATTGGTAAACCTGTGTAGTTTTATTCCATGTTGTATAACCGTATAATTTTTTTTTATAAACCAAACAAGCCAAGTAGAATAATCTATTTCGAATTACGAAGTTTTAATGAAAAAATAATAACACAAGCGAGCTCTGTGGAATATTCCCCAAATTGATTTTATCAATTTTTTCACCGATTAATCCGCTACAAAGAATCAAAACAACTTTTATTATTTTTCTTAAGTGAAAACGCATTAAATTTTTTGGAGGTTGATTTTCCTAATTTTACGTTTAGCGGATCTCCTTCGAATTATAAGTAGTATTTTATTTTTTTAACATTGACAGCCTTTTCGAGATTATTTCGGCGGCAAGACAGCGTAATCCCACCGAAACCTGAGAAAAAAATCGGAAAAGCGAGGTGTTCCCGCATCAAATATAAGATTATCTGATGACCAATTTGGTCCCGTAATACCCAAATCCCCATAGAATTTACTTCTATTTAATGAATTTTGAAAGAACTTGCATTTTTGAATTGAAAAGGTTAACTAATCCCACTTCAAATTTAAATCCAAAAAAACAACAAAGCAAATTTTTCCGCTTTTACGGAAAGGATAACTGGGGTAGATTTAATAAAAGCTGCCATTTAATCTAAAGCGTCAAGGTTGATGTTTACTAAACAATTGAATATTGGCTCGCAAAACCCCATCAAGTTTAACGGTTTTTTAACGCCAAAATTTAATTGTTGATTTATTTGTATGTGTGAACAATAAAAAAATATTTGTCTCAAATCAAATTTTAAAATGTTATTTTCGATCCTTTGTTATATGTATTATTATGATTCCCCGAAGTTTTATATAAAACTTGATGATAAAGGTAATAGTTGTGGATAACAACCCACATATCTAGGTCAGGTCGAACAAAATATGTACATACTACATACATAAATGGAAAATAAAATTAAATTACAACTTTTAGTGTTTTTATCGTAAAGGTTTTCTCTGGTAACATTCGAAAACATATCGATTGCTCAGTAAGTGTACGGCGTAACCGCATAATATGATAAGGAATACAAAAAAGGTTATGTTCCTCCATTTGGATTCGAAATTCAATAATTGGTTTTATCCTGAGTAAATCGCGATAGCGTGCAATCATAAAACCTAGCAAGTAGTGTTGCTAAAATTTATAGATAATATGGAATAATATCTAAATTTCATTATTGCATCATAGCGCGCCATTTTGTCTTCGCCATTTCGACCGAGAACATAGCAGCTTTGATTAAAACTTTTGCAAAATTACGGTGAACTATAGACAATATTGTTTCTGTCTTACGACGTCATCAGAATAGCAAAATATATGGAGAGCATACTGCAAGACAGAAACAATATTGTTTATAGTTCACAGTAATTTTGCAAAAGTTTTAATTTAAGCATTTCTGGATGCAATACTTTGTTTTAATAACAACTTTGTTGTGCATGATTGTGCATCTTTTATTTTCGTTCGAGAAATGCTAAATTTGAACTTTGAATTTCGGATTCAAAATAGTTCAGATCGTTTCTACCTGTTTATGCAAACTATTTTTTCGTTTGTACTATGTTTATTTGAAGCGAATAATGAAATATTTAAATCCTTTGATAAACTTTGATTTATCAGTTTACACATATTATAGTTTCGTTTGTACAAACAGGTACAAGCGAAGAACAAACGATTTGAACTGTTTTGAATCCGAAATTAAAAGTTCAAATTCAGCCCCCCCCTCAAAAAAACCTTTTTTAATAATCAAAAACAAAAAAGTGCAAATGAAAATTAAAGATGCACAATCATCCACAAACGGTTAAGTACATTTTCTATCAAAAAATGATTACCTATATATCAAAAAATCTATTGTTCTGTTTAAACAAAATACTGTAAAATCATCTCGTTAATCCTTCAACGACTCAATTTAACTTTGTATTTTTTAAAAATCTCGAAACGAGAAAAGGTACAAACGAAAATAAAATTTTACGAACAGGTACAAACAAAGAACAAATGATTTAAGTTCAAATTTAGCATGTTCCAGTCCCCCCCCCCCAAACTTTTTAAAATTAAAAAAATTCAAACAAAAATTAAAGGTGCATAATCATGCACAAACGATAAATAATCTTTTGAATTACAAATTCGAAATGGGGGGGGGGGCTGAGGACATGCACCTTTCGATTTCTATCAATCCATGGCTGGCTTAGTTATCCGTCGTTAATTGGTGAGGCAAAAACAAATGGTGCTCATCATAGCTATTCTGAAAAGGAAGTTCTGGCCCCATACCATGGACAGTGGTGTCAGTTCTCCTATAAGCAAAATCAAAAATCTCCCCCTTTTCCCCCAAAGCTCAACCCACAATTTAAGCTCTAGACTTTAAATAGGCCAGATAGATTGTTCAGCTGAAAGTTTCATATTAAAAATTTACCAGGAGGATCTAATTACCAAAAGGCGAAATTACCGGGAGTGAAATTACCGGGGACGAAATTACCAGGAAATCAAATTACTAAGATCAAATTACCGGGGACCAAATTCCTGGGGATCAAATCATAGTGCCATTCTGTAACTAATCTCTTATGAAAGGATCCTTTCGCTAAAGGAAAAGCTTGGTTTCCATCTAAAATTATGTCAAATATCTTCCAAAATTTTGGGTGTAAGTTTTAGCATTTTTCAAGGATCTGTACGTTAAGGACGATATATAGAGAATTAAATTTATGAAATTTTAAATATGCAATTCATAGCGACTGGGCTATTACCAGAGTCAATCGTCAGTTGTAAAATTCCATACAGGAAAGGTGTTGTAGGAATAAAACTTCCACACTGCAGCTCAGCCGCAGTGTTTATTTTTGAAGATTTACCCATAAAAAAATGTACCCAAGGGGAAACATAATAATAATTATAATAATGCCCAGTGTCTATCCGTAATGCATCTCTCATTGGTCCATTTTTTTGGCAATTTAAAAAAGTTTAATTTAAATTAATTTATTAATTAATTAAAAATTAAGTTTAATACTGAATTACAATATAGCAACAACATACTGATGTGAACAATTGGTAATATTTCGGGCTATGCAATAAGCAAATATTGATTTAAAATATAGCGCCAATATAGTGAGTGATGTGAACAATTGACAATATTGTGAAAATGTAGTAAACAACAAAATATTGATTTACAATATAGCGGCAAAATAGAGATGTGAATATTTTACAATAGAGATTTTCAACATAGTACCAATATAGTAGGTAATACAATATTTATTCTTATATCTATCCGTAACATAGTTTTGATAATTAAATTAAAATTAATAATTATTATATTATAAAACCTGAATTTATTTATCAGTCTGTGCATATGTAATGGGTACATATAAGCGAATTTAAATTTATTCCCAAAGTGCGGCCTTCAGGCCGCACGACCTTGTCCTTCTATTTAATAATAATAGAGAGTTATAAATAATAACTAAGCAGTATTATTTCATTATTTTTAATTTTACACAAAAAAAAAAGTGCTAGGTATATCTTCAGGGGTGGAAAAAAGATCTCTTTCGATTAAAACCATTTTCACACTTACAAATGAGAAACATAAATCTTAAAAATACAGATTAACCATGTTATTTTTCTATGTTCGGGTTTACGACTTGGCACCCGATATGTACTCATGTAATTGCCAAGCTATAAAAACACAATAAAACTCAAATTACCTCATAGCTGTCTGCTATAGGTTATTTTGTGTTCAGATGTTTAATTTGTATATGAAAAAAGGTATAGTGATGTAATTGATTGTGGTAAAATATGACCGCAAGAAGGGTAAAACGCCAACTCCCCTATAATCCGCAGGGTTGCAATCCACAACTAAGACTTTCACAATTTCACTTTCGACTTCTGGTAAAACTGACCACAACCAACTGAATGCAATTCCCCAATCCAGTGTTTGTGGTCTAAAAACCGTCTAATTTCTGTGTAGTGATCAGTTTAAAGCGTTTACCCCTGCGCACTGCGGAAGCATGACATTTGTCGTTTGGAACCAACGTTAAATTGCAAATTCTCTTTACTCAACTTATGGGATGAAGTGGCAGAGGAACAGGCCATGTTCAGGATATGGGGAGAATGAAACATGATGATCAGAAGTTAGCAATGAGTTTACTGTAGGAAGAACCAGTGTAGTGCATTAATGGGTTTATCAGACAGCTTTTATTGGTATTTTTGTTTTACTGTTAACGGACATCATTATGTCGACTCTTTCGCTCCTAATTTTTAGTTGACAATGTGTTTGTGGCAATTTTATGGCAGGCAGTTAGAAAACGGATACGATAACCCAGAGTTACGATTTCACATCAAACTACAGCTCCTGCAATGTAGCGTATGGTCATTAAGTAGATGTGTCTTTATAGTCATTTTGCTATAATAAAGTTTAAAACGGGGAAATCATTTCATTCGCTTCCGGCTTGAATTATTCATGTTCTTTACATTTAACACGTTACAGTTAACCTCCTCTAGCGCTTTATAGATTTGGAATCTTGAAGGGTAGATTTTCAAACCGTTTTTTTCTCGTCAAACTGATTGCCATAAAAAACTTTGTTTTTGTTTGAGTTTGTCACTAGCGGTTAAAAATTCTCATATCAATGAGAGTACTTCGAGAGTGCTAAGCATGCTTTACAGACCTAGACAACCGCGGCTAAATAGAAGCATCCTATTGGCCGAATTTGAAATGGTAATTTTGGACGAAATAAAACATTGCGTTGCTTACGTAGCCACCCTGTATATGAATGAAATTTATAAACAATAATTTTGAAAGTAGATAAGCTGCTTAAAACTTGAACAAAAATAAAAGCAAGGTAAAATTGAGGAAAAAAACTGCAACTTTTACTATTTAACTGAGAAGTGGCACTTATCTACTACACAAAAGCTAACCAACCCTAAAGCCTTTTAATAGAAATTAACTTTTAGGGAGCATCGAAGGCGTTCCTGATAGTAGATACACTTATCTCGTTTATTCCATTAAAAGATCGATCGATCTAATTTAAAAAAACTTTATTATGCAAATTCTTTTAAAAATTTTATTAAACACGTTACGAGTAACAAGAGCTCTTCTCGTTTCGTTTCGAGTTTCCCTTCCTTCTGACATAAACTACACGGGCAATACAAATAATAAAAATAAATCCTTCTATCATACTAAAACTTCTTTACGTCACCACGTTTTTGTTTCGGGAAAAAAATTTCAAAAAAAATATTAGTAATGAAATTTAATGGGCGAAAACAACGGTGGCTCGAGTACATTTTATTCCCCTCGTCGTGGCATTATTATGCAAATAAAAATAAACTTTTTGAGTTAATTTTTAACATTTTGGAACGAAAGAATGCCGAGTTAATATTTTATTAAATATAAGCAAACAGGAAACGTCATTTTGTGATAAAATGTTCACGAAATAAAAACATTTTGAAATATCAGAAAGTTAAAATATTTTAAAATGCAAAATTATTCACGTTATTTTATTCCCAAGTCATTATCACTTTGGTGTATATTTTTAGACATTTTTCATGATTTCCCAGTTGCACGAGGAAAATGTAATAACAGGTTTTAATAACAAAGTTAAAAAAATTGAAAGATAAGTTATAAACGACAATTTTCAACTTGAAAGCGCGCGCTGCGTTTTTCTTTTAATTAAATTTCGATGATGATAATAATAAACAAACAGATAGTTAATGGGTTTTATATTTTAAAAACTGATTTCGTGACAACGCTCGTTAATTATTTGTGCAAAAGCTTAAAAAGAGAAAGAACAATTTTCTTTTCACGACGAAAAAGAAATAAATACATGAAAATGCCCTATGATGCTCCTCCTCCGTGATCACACAGCGGATATGCGAAAATTCAAAAAAGATCAACGTGTATAATTTTCCTGCGAGAAACCCTTAAAATTTTAATATCAAAAGCAAAATAAATTTATGCACATTCATAAAATAAATGTTTTTCATCTTGAATTATTAACCATAAAGATTTTCAAAGGAAAGTAATAGATGTGAGTATTTCGAGAACATTCCGTAACGATGACATATTGAAAACCTTATTTTCTTAAAATGAGGTGTCCATCAACTTGAAATATTCAGATATACGTATACAAATACCGCAAGATTAATAACTAAAGCACCGATTTTACTATTTATACTGACACGTTTTGGATTTTCGCCAACATTTTCAAGAATTCATGTGCGCGAAGAAACGCGTCAATTTCATAAAATTAATTTGTCTATTTTGTCAACTTACCGGATATTTCCATCGAAAGTTTAGTAACCTGACGGATTTTCACGAGAAATTAATTTTAATTGCAAACCAAGTTTTCATTTAAAAGTGATGAATATTCGTCAAATTTGCGAATTTTTATTTTTGGAAACTGTTGGTTTTTGTTGGTTTTAAAATACAAATTTGCCCTATTTTTAAGTGCTTCGGGTATTTCCCACTGACGTTTTTCATCAAATGGAATAAATTTTAACATTAAAAATTCGGAATATTGATACATTATTTTAACAAAAACTGTATCCTCATCAATATTTTGTTATCTGCATAATTAAAAATTAAAATTACAGAAAATTGTTCTGAAACATATTCATCGTATTTTCGCGAAAAGAAAACTTCTTTGTTAAAAGTCATAAACAAAACAATTAATTGTCTCAAGTTTATTATCAAAGTTAAAATAAACAAAAAGATACAGAATAGCGACAAAACAGAAGTAATTTAAAATACAATAAAATACAGGAAATTAAAATATTTTTAATTAAATAATTTTTATTCTTTTTGAATATTTTTTCTCCTTGTAATTTTCTGTATTTTATTTATTTTATATTTTATTTACTTTTTTTTGTAATTTTTGTCACTGTTCTGTATCTTTTTTTTTGTTTAATTTAACCTAGATAATGGATAATAAACCCGAAACGTTGGACAATTAATTGTTTAGCAATAATTTTTATCAAGCCCGGACTGGCAATATTTAAGTTACCGGGCAACTCCTTTGAGCAGCTCCGGTCTGAATATAAAATTTTATTCCAAACAACAAAAAACATGTTTTATTTACATTTTATGAGACTTCAAAGCAAAGTTTTTCGAATTCTCCCTTTTACAAAACTTGGCAGCAACTTTGGAGCTACTTTGCGACGTTCACGCTTTTAAAAGCTAATTTTTCCTGCTCTACGAATCTCAATGCATAATATTATTATTATTATAGCTCCACATCAAATGTTGGTCACAATTTAAAATAGAAGTTTTGTTTCTTTCAAAACGTTAAGTAAAATAACGTATTTCAATCAAAATCTAATCAGTTCTTCAGACGGTGATTTCCAATCAATGTGCCATATTTCAAGTCAATCGGTGCATGCGTTTGTCCGAAATCTTGAACAAAAAACGGACACATCCGGATATCATTCCAAAAATGACTTCTATAAATGGCTGCCTTTTATTTTATTAGAATTTAAATTTGTGACCGACATTTGATGTGGGGTACGTTTACCCCATATCAAATTTCAAAAATTTTTGAGAAAAACCACAAATTACTTTTTAAAAGGGTACTTTTGACCCAAAAGTTAAATAAATGTAAACAACAAATTTCTTTACTGCTTGTGATACATTTCGATCAGAAAATTTCATAGGCGCATAAAGAATTTAATTAAATATGCAATTTTTCTTCTTTATAAGGATTTAAATTTTTTTTGCTGCTGTTCAATATTTTTTACTCCATTTTATCTTGACCTTTTTGTATAATAGATTTGGGCCGATCTAAAGATCGTAAACGAACGCTCTTTGCCTCAGAGTCTATAATATTGATTCTGTCGATTTTTCCAAAAATCATTAGCCCCGCCCTATGGTTGATTCATGCATATCAAAGCACACGTACTGTTAATAGAATGCATAAAATTATTGCGTAATATTGCGCAATAATACATTTGCATTATTCTTATGGGAAAATTTAGAACTTTGAATTTAAGTTGTGGGCTTATTCAAGGACCTAGCAAAACCTACCTCACCTAAAAGTCTTGTATTTTAGGATCTAAAATTTTTCAATCCGTAGTTATCTTCGCGATTGTATCCCTTATCATAATCTTTCTTCATTTTTTCAGGAAGTTTTGAATTGCGAAGTGCCCTTTGTCGAACTCTCCCCGAATTCCTTATTGATTCATAAAAACTAAATCACAACACTTTCTGTTAATTTCCACGTCGATTACCTTTCCAAGTCACTCGCACCATACATTTATTATTTATTTATTTATTAAATAATAAAATCTGTAATTCAGAGTCATTGTTGGTACTAACCAGGGCCGATTTTAGACACAATCTTGACAATTCCAAATAAAATTATGTCAATGGACGGAGTTACATATTCTAAGTAAATTTTTAACTTTAATCTTGTATGTTCAAAAAATTGTTAGTTTCCCGGTCCGGGTTAACGTACTATTCCGCCAATATCCTTTTTACTTTGTTTTAGAATTTAACAGATGTCGCTCCCTTCTTAAAATGATAAAACCGTAAAAATCGAGTAATAGTTTAAATGCTGTTTTTTGGCTAGAAAGTTGTTAGGGATCTGGTCAATCCATTCATGCGCAAAAAGAATTTCCCGCCGTCATCCTTTTTTACTTCCTCCCTCTTTTCGCACAAATACATAAGTTCACGGGGTACTTCAGAGTAACGGTGCACAAAAGACCTAGGATGGGTATATAAAAAACAAACATCTAGGCAAACAAAAACAAATTTAATTGTATTTTTTGTTTAGTTAATGAAAGTTTAGTGGTTAAAACGTTTAATTCATTTTAAAACAAATAGTAAAGCTGTGTTTATGTTCAAATTAATTCGAATTATTGTTTATAATAACTACAAACCATATTTTCTTCTTGACTTTAAATTAAAACAAATATTTGGATTGCTAAACTTTAATTAACTAAACAAAATTACAAAAACAATCCAAGTCGAAAATAAACGTAAACACTTTTAAACCGTCTTTGCATGCGTGCAAACGTTTATTCTTAGGTAATAGTGTTAGGGTCTGGTCAATCCATTCATGCGCAAAAAGAATTTCCCGCCGTCATCCTTTTTTACTTCCCTCCCTCTTTTCGCACAAATACATAAGTTCACGGGGTACTTCAGAGTAACGGTGCACAAAAGACCTAGGATGGGTATATAAAAAACAAACATCTAGGCAAACAAAAACAAATTTAATTGTAGTTTTTGTTTAGTTAATGAAAGTTTAGTGGTTAAAACGTTTAATTCATTTTAAAACAAATAGTAAAGCTGTGTTTATGTTCAAATTAATTCGAATTATTGTTTATAATAACTACAAACCATATTTTCTTCTTGACTTTAAATTAAAACAAATATTTGGATTGTTAAACTTTAATTAACTAAACAAAATTACAAAAAACAATCCAAGTCGAAAATAAACGTAAACACTTTTAAACCGTCTTTTGCATGCGTGCAAACGTTTATTCTTAGGTAATAGTGCGTAAAAGTAATCACTTTTACCTACTAGAGCGTAAAAAAAGATTAGTTCGAAACTAAAATGACAATCAAAAGGTTACCTTTTCACGTTTGTGTGGAAAATTTACTTTCAATAAAATGTCTTAAAAATGTTATCTTTTATAATATTACTCCCACACAATTTCAACGGTGGGTGCACTGTTATTGAACAAATTGAAAAAAAACGAAAAAAGTGCTGAAAAATCATATTTTTCTGTTTGCTTCATTTTAGAATAAATAACAACTACCTACACTATGAAGTTTACAGAAAAATATTGAAAATAAAATTTTATTTTCCATATATTAATTCACATTTTGGCGTTTTTCCATAAATTAAAAAAAACAGGTTCGATATGCCATTTTATAACAATTAAACCACCAATTTCATCAAAAAATATAAAATCTTTTGTTTCAATTTTAGGGTTGTAATCAAGTAAGTTCGTTCCTCTTCTTTTATTTTATTGACACCCCCTGGCGCCCAGAAAACTATCATATTATTGCTTTCACGATTAGGTGCAAGACAAATAACCTCACGATGTTCCGGCTCTTAACGCTAGCAATCCTCTCAATTGCTTCGGATCAAAAATTAGGTTTGACACTTTTCATAATTATAAATATTATATTATTTTAAAATAAACTAAGTTTATAGAAAAAGACTTAAACAAAAGTTATAACAAATTTCTAGATATATTGTTGTACTTATACATTTTGAACTTTAGATGCTCACATAAGTTTGGGAAAAACTCTCAACATCTGTAAGGGTGCAAATGCAGGTTTATATTGTTACTTATTTGTTTCTACTATCTGACCAGTGCTGTTGCTTGATTATTAAATTTGAATTAACCACAATTTGGTAATCTAAAAATTTGTGGTTGAGAATGATTTTTACATTGGAAGATATTAGCTAGCTTCCAAAACATTGATTGGGTTCAGCGTACAAGTAAAATTGGAGTGGTTTTCGCTACAAATCCACTATTTATTCGAAAGGTATGAGAATGAATAAAAAACTGCTGGTACAAAAATTACCATTTTAAGCCAGGAGGCGTGGAATATGGATCCTTTTAGGACACCGATATAGCGCATGCTTCATTATATCAATTATTGCTCGATTGTTTAGTGAGTAATTTTTTTTTTCATACTTTTTCAATACAACTGAGCAAAAAATCGTCAGTCCATTAACACAGGAGACCGTAGACCTTAGGATTGAAAATTAAATCTTCCCTTTCATATCGAAACTGAAATATTCACCCTGCGTAAGTGATTAAATGGCGCAATTATTGAAATTGAATTATAAGGGAAGATAAGGATAAAACACATGTATGTGGAAATGTACCATGGTCGATAGCTACTGAAACACTTTTCAACACTCACTCCAGGATTTCAAAACAACTCAGACACATTAAGGATCCAAAAATAAATTTAATAAAGCAACACTTGCGGATCTGCTGCTACTTTGGTAAAACAACATTTTATCATCATGTATTTTTCGGTCAAAAAATAGCGTTTATTTACTTATCTCCATGTACAACGGCGTTTTATCAAAATTGTTTATTAAAGAATTAGCCATCTGACAAGGTACTTAATGATATCGGTAAAATGTAAATAGCCGTATAATTCCATTAAACGATTACAATATACAGCAATCGATTGCTTTATTTATACGCATGTGGAAAATTATGTAAGGAGAAAAATGGCATTCGATTTTCAATAGTTAAAAATAATAAATTATACTACTTGAACTTTCAACTCAAATTATGCAACTCATTCTGCATAATATTTACACACAATAATTAATATTAATAATTTTGTACTTTTTAGTTATCGAAAAATATAGGTGCGCGATTTATCTAATTAAATTGAAATTCGAGAATTAGTTTATCGCAACCACGTACCTACGAGTGTAGCTTAATCGCAGGTACTCATCAGATTAGATATACATCCCGAATTACAGAAAAGAAATTTTCATTGAAATGTTGGTAGTTGGTCCTATATTTAGAACATATTTATCTATATCCTGGATTATTTCCATATCGAGCGGGGGAAGGGGCAAGTAACAAGTTGTTTCGAATTGCCATGAAATTGTGCGTAGTGCGGTGCACTCAATGGTCAATTTGAATAAATTGAAACCTAAAGCTGGGTTTATGCGCACGCCGTTACGTGTTCCACGATTTTGAATAGCCGAAGGCGTTTACGTTTGATGTTGCACCAATCGGCATCGCGAATCGTGACGTAGCGTTACCTTACGGCGTATTCCGAACATCAAATCTCAAATTTTACTTTACTTTTGTAATAACCAAAAGGCAGAAAGGATTGCATCGATTTTTCAAAAACAAGTTTGGCCTTCTACACAACCTCGAACTAGCAACATTATTATAATTAAAGAAAAGGTAAACTATATTTGTATTATTTTGTAGAAGAAAGAACAAAAGACATCAATCACGAAACAAGTTTACCCTTTCAAGCTGCGTAGAACTGGCGCTTTGCCTCATTAATTATGTTGCCATTTCAAAAATTAAAGTTAGCGTTTCAGAAACAGTGAATAAATTTGTAATTCGAGACAAAGGCCACATGCAACATGTCTATTATTTTTTTTGTAATAATTTCAAACAATTCGCCTACAAAGAAAGTTACAACTCTCTCTTCCACATTGCCAAAGCCAAAAAAGTCTTTGTGCTAATACGAAATTATTCAAATGTGATGGGCGTTATTTGCTTTTTTCTTCCAAGTTTTAACTGATTTAAATTACGCATACTAAATTTTTAATCGGGAATCTACTTTTGGATTGTGGC
Organism: Lycocerus yunnanus; assembly: GCA_036346125.1. Taxonomy (NCBI): domain Eukaryota; kingdom Metazoa; phylum Arthropoda; class Insecta; order Coleoptera; family Cantharidae; genus Lycocerus; species Lycocerus yunnanus. The sequence goes on from JARFIX010000013.1 coordinate 11,049,194, forward strand.
AAAAACGATCACTTCTAAAATTGGGTTGCATTAATTACCGGGCGGTTGCATCGCACTAAAATCAATATTTGAACGTTTTACAAAATTTGTCTAGAAATAGAAAAACCTCAGTTAGTTTTGGTTAATGTAATTTAAAATTTATTCCCAGGAAAATCTATTCAAATACGATATTTAAATACTTTTCCATCAAGGAAAAATTGATTCGAGTACTTATTGAATATCAAAAGTGCATTTTCTACTGCAAAGAAAGTATGATGGAAATGAAAAGGTTTCAGTTCTCTCGAGTCAATAATTTAAACGTAGTGTACTTGGCCAATCAGTCACCACTGGCATGTGACGTTTTTATACAAAAAAACCTTATCCACTCGATTAAAATTTGAAACGGGTTTCGTGAACGACGGCAGTTCGTATTAACCAAACACAAGTTTCAAAGTATTACGTTCTCCGATTGGTCGATAAGTGCTGCCATCTATATTGCATTGTTCATTGCAATTATTGTTTCTTCGTTTTAATCGTGAGAAAACAAAAACAAACGAAGATCTCGGTTCAGTTTTCAGCTGATAAGAGAGATGAGACATGTAAGTGTGTAAAGATGTAGTATATGTAACTAAATTGTAAGATTATATTTTAAAAAGATGGTTTTTTTTGTATAGTCATTTAACATATTTTTATTGTTACTCAAACTGCAATTTTAGTAATGAGCTACATGCAACGCTTAAAGCAACATGATAAAAAAAGCATAATGCATAACGTGACATGGTGGAGGTGCCGGGCATGTTATGCCATTTTTTTACTTTGGCAGCTCGAAGATATAAACCCCCTGAAAGGGTTTGGTTACTTTTAAGCCGAGTGAAAGTCAAACAAAAATTTGAAGTGAAAAACCGCTGTGTCGGTCCTGATATAAGATGGAAAATCCAAATGTCGACACAATGTCATAATTATTTTTTAATTAAAGCGAATTACACGTACTTCCATGTAAATAATTTTATTTTTATCTTGAGTATTTATGACAGAGGATTAAAATAGAATGCATAAATCCACCGATAAATCAATAAATCTACTCAAATAGACATCGAGAATTCCCATTAAAACTTGATTATACTACCGAGATGAAAAATCTTCTCTCAAGATGATTAACCACTGCACGCCGGTACTCAATTGCAAACTATTAAATATTACGACTTAAATTTTTTATTAAAAATGTAAATTAGATTTTTCTGCATTACGAATGCATTATAGCACCGGATAAAAGGAGACAACGATGGAGTTGTTGAAAAGGTTAAAAGTGTTCCGACAAAAATTTGTAGCTACAAGTCAATTTTATTTTTTTGGGAAACGACACAAAAAATTATTCGAATTCTTTCCGCAATATTTATCAAATTTTGAAAACCAATTTGATTTAATTTTCATGTATTGGAACCATAAGGCGCCAGAAAATGGGATTTATCGACGTTTAGATTAATTTTTATGATTTATTTCGTCCGTAAGTAGGCATTTGGATTTGGAATTTTACAATTAGGAATCACATATGGTTTTCCGAGTTAAGACTAATTTCCATCTAAATGGTTGCGTTAATAAACAAAACATGCATATTTGGGGTAATTTGAATCCCTACGGATGGTCCCTTGAAGCATCAAAAATGCAGAACATGGTCCGCTATTTCACGAGTTGATATATTATCATTAGACTACAGAGCAACGATTAAATGTTGACAAATTAAAGATTAGTATTAGGTTTTATTATTATTAGTATTAAGTTTAAATGGTACAAAGGAGAAAATTAAGTTATTATGTTCGAATTTTCCACCAATGAAATTGAAATGTAGTTCGACATAAAAAAACGGATAGAATAAAGGAAATTAAATTTTCCTTTCCTGTACATTTTTGCTGATGTAAAAACAACAGTGCGTACTATGCAATTGAGGCGAAAAGTAGGGGGCAAATCCGTGCTGCGCTCGACTCGAAAACGAGAAACTATTCGCTAATGATGCACAAAAATCAAATTATAGGGTAGAAAATTGTATAAAATTTTATTTTTGTGGATTTTCGGTGAAAAGTGGTAGTTTGGTAGCGATTTACATAAAGGCAAGCGTGCAACACGAATTTACCAATTTAGCCTCTATTTCTGATTTCGAATACTCACAAACTGTAACTTCTAGAACAAAACTTCATAGAAACTTAGTTGTTGAAAATTTAATTTCCTTTATTTTCACTCCAATACGTTTTAGTTTTCAATGCATGGTTTTCAAGATATTGCAAGAAAGGAGTAAGTAATTGTTCAAGTTGCTTTTCGAAAGTCGATGGTACGAATCCTGGCAAACACCACAAAACAGAAGAATTTAAATAAATAAACATAATTAATTGCAGATTATAAAATAATTTTAGTTAACTGGAATTTTTTGTCTGAATTCAAACAATTTCTATGCTTTTTAATTTTTTTCAACACTAAGTTTTAACCAAAACGTTTTAAAAACAATTAATGCACCTTTCCGAATAGAAAATTTTAACGGGCTACAGCTATAGTCTAGTAAACTTTTTTGAAAAACTAATTCATATCTCAAGACAATCGAAAATATTAATAGGGTAGGTACAAAACAAATTACCCACATTGCAAAACAAAAGGTTTTCCGGAAAAATGGATAAAATTTTCAAAAAAATATACTAGAGTAAAGTGGTAGTCTGTTAAATTTGCTAACTAGAAAATGAACGCCAATTTTTGTAAAATCATTCTTTTAGAAGATACAGGGTTTTGAAAACAAAAATAAAACCATAAAAGTACGAATTTTTTAACATTACTTTACTTAAATTACTTCATAACTCGATGGCCGTTGATTTTTTTGAAAAAAAGTCAGAATCTAGTTTGTAGATAATTTCGCAATTTTCAAAAAGCTCTAAACCACTTATACTAAAAAGTCAAAATTATGATGTTATGGCCATTCGAAGGTCGTAGATATTAAAAAAATATTGCTTTCAAATTTAAGATTCAGGGTTAATCTTAAATTATTTAATAAAACTTACTGAATAAAAAAATACGCGACAACCTGGCACTCGAAACCCTGTAAAATTCATAAGAAGCGCGAAATAATTAGAAGCGTTCCAAGTTGCAAATTTACAGCATTTATGTATTTGTTTTCCGTGATTTTTATTGGCTTTCACTTCGAAACTATTGAAAATTAATGTAATATGATGTCACGGACCCATTACGTATTTCTAATAATTTTCGCAACGTGTCGATGAGTAACCACTCAAGGCATGCTATAGTTATGTTTCATATTCAGAATTAAGCTTGTCAAAACGGCTTGTAGCGGCCGTAGCAAAGCAAAGGCTATGGAAAGTCAGTTTTAGCAAACGTAACTACGGCAAGACTCGGATTCACCCTAAAGTGTATTTTTTCCAAAATTTATGGACCGCTACACTTACGAAGTAAATACTATCCTAATCTTGCAAATAAATATTGCACCAATATCGGAAAATATTCGCATTTCCATTTTGGCGCAATATTGAAAATCCATATTTCCCTAATATTGGGTTTTTTGCTATAATTTATGCTACATAGGATCATAGAGCCAAGGTAGAACGACAGGTCAAAATGAACGGCGGGACATTTCGAAGGGAAGACATTGCAATGCAAAAATATTTCGACACAAAGAACTAAAATTAAAATATTAGATATTTTTGTGGTCGATTCATTTCCAAAAGTATTTTTGATTTTGATTATAAATTCGAGTATGATACACTTTTAAGTTAGATTTTATGCGTTAGGTTAGGTTAATTTATGGCCTTCCATTTTGTATATTTAATCATAATCATCCATAATTTCCAAATTTTAATTTCACCATCCGGGTTTTCGCCACAAAAATACCTAATTTTTTAATTTTGATCTTTGCGTCGAAATGTTCCCGCATCAAAATGTTCTCGCATCGAAACGTTCCTGTTTAGAAATGGCGGCGTCGAAACGGTGACCCCGAAACGGCGGCTTTAAAATGTCCTAGACCACCAATGGCAGTGCAGCCGTGCGATGACGTAGATGCCAAGTTGTAGTTATCTTGCTATAACTTTATTATTAGTGCTTACATGTGGCACTTAAAAGCCGGAAGATCAAATAGATCCCCATCATGTTTATTTTCACTTATTGTTCTATCTCTGTTCTATTACAATTAAACTTACATCATCAGCAGAGCAATGACAATTTACCCCAAAGGAACGTCCATTACTTACGTAAAAATGATTTTTAAAATTTTCAACTCTTCCCACCTCTCATATAAGAGTTCGCAAGGTTTTGATAGACGACGGCCCTCCATCCTTACGTAAGGATTAGAATTTGTAACCCCACTACCGCCCCAGGATTTGAAATTCATTAAAAAAATATTTGGTGACAGTTAAGATTCCCGGATTTGGATTTTTACCATTTTTAAAGCGATTTATTAAAGATGAAGATCTAATTATCAGATTAAAATTTGCGGTTGGTTCACACATTTTAGAAGAAACGGTTTTAAAAATTAATTTGGAATGCAATTTTCTCATTCGCTCTTTTGAACTGTAACCCCACTCACCGAAATTAAAATAGGTTGTGGGGACAGCAAAGATACCAAAATCTCGGTTTTTACAACAAATTATGAAAGATGGGGTGTAATAAGCAAATAAAAAAATTAAAATTTGTGATTGGTCTACAAATTTCGAAAAAAATTCACTTCTTGACGTATATAGTTGCGTTTGTCAAAACCCCTTTTTCGCACCCTCCGCTCCGGGAGGTACAAGTGGTTTTGACAAGAGCTTTACTTACTAAAAACATCCCCCAAGCACGGTCCAACTCGGCAAAGTGTGGATGGTGACGCGACGGATATCAGAGAGCGACTGATATCCAGAGAGGACTGGACCCCCCCCCCCGCTTGCCACTGTCCACCCAGGCATAGCACACGCACCGGTTATACAATGCATAAAATTATTGCGTAATATTTCGCAATAATACATTTACATGTATTTCTTACGGAAAAATTATAATTTTCAAAATCAAATTGTGGCCTTATTACAAGTCCGACTAAATTCATCCTCACCTTCAAGAGCTTGTATTTTATTGTTCTTTCGTTTGGTAAAGCCAAACAGTTTAAAAATATTTTATATAATAAAAGAAAAGATACAAATTTAAATATAAAAATGATTGATTAACTTGTGAAATTATATATGTTCCGACTTTTTAAAAGTCGCAAGAGACAATAAAGCCTAACCCTGAAAGGAAGAAGAAAAAAGTGTTAAATTTTTTTCAAATTATGTTAAATTTTAATAAAAAGTTTTTAAATTGGTAAATTTTTTACATTTACGTTTTTTTAATTTAATACATAACTGTACGATGTTTCGAATTTTGAAATCTTGTCGGTTAAACTTGGCCCTACATAATTGAATTCAAAAATAAACTTATGAAAAATTATAATTACATTCAAACCTGTTTTTATACAGGGGATAAGAACCGCATAAAAGAAATTTTTATTTTCATACTGTGTATTTGATGAAATTTTTTTATATATCGCAAAAAAAAGAAAAACCGTACATAAACAAGTTCCCATATAAAAACCGCATACAAAGCAACGCATAAAAACAGGTTTGGCTGTATATAACTAGACGTTTTATACAAAATTTTACATTGACACCCTTAATATTACTTTTAATAAAATTTTACCAAATTTCATTATCCATGGGTTTTGGACATTTTATCACATTTAAAACGTAATACTTAAGTGTGCCGATGTAAAATTTTTGAATAAAACGTTATGTCACATAATTATAATTTTTATAAGTTTATTTTTCAATTTAATTAGATAGGGCCAAGTTTAACTGACGAGAATTCAAAAATCGAAACATGGTGTAGTGGAGCGCCGTATAATATGAAAATGTAAAACAATTGTGCATTTGGCGATAAAAACATAAAAAATTTATTATTGTTTTTTAAATTATATTATCTTGATTTTGAGATAATATTGGGACACTTTATATTCTATCTCTAAGGGTTTGTTGACTGTTTTAATTTCAAAGTTTAGTTGCTAAGGAGGAGGAGGAAGTTGGAATCCCCGTGAAATAATGCTAATATCGTTTGTTGATGGATGGTTTTCAGGTCCTGAGGTTGACAGAGTAATTGACGAGTTGGAGAAAACATTCAAACCCATAGGAAAACGATTGGAAACACGCCATCAGGACCATCACGATAGCAAGCATTTGCAAAACCAGCACCCCAATGCGGAATTCTTTGTTAAAAAATTTTTTTTTGTATTTATGTATTTTAAAGCAAAATTTTACGACAAATATTTTGCCCATTGAACATTTTCTTGTAGGACCAACTGTTTTCAAAATATTTGAAATTTTTCAGGTTTTGACGATTTTCTCAATTTTTAATTTAAAGTAACTTTTGTTTAAATCATTTTGATATCAATTTTTGGTGTTTTTCCTTCTCTTTTCGAAAAAATTATCAAAATTGAGATAAAGTTTGAGCAACAACGTCAAAAACGCTTTTTGATTTTGTAATCATTTTCAAAAAAAATATTTTTCGTAAGTTCAATTTATTGAAAATATTTTGTCTAGTGAACATTTTCTTATAGTACTAACCCGTTGAACATTTTTTACTTTTAAAAATTTTTGATTTTTACGCAACCCTCAAATTCAAAAATTATATCTCCACTAATAGCGACTAAATCGACTAACCAAAATTTTTTATGCTTTTATCACAAAACGCACAATTTTTTACTATGCCGCCCCCCTAATGTATTGACGAATGAAACTTAAATATTAATTTAACACAAAAATAAAAATAGCAAATATTTATATTTGTGGATCATCCGCTGTGGTTCATGCGGGAGTTAGCCATTCCGATAATGAGATTATGTAAGGAAAACAGAGACCTTTGAGGTTTTCTATGGAAAACTTCAATTTCTCCATCCATTTTCACGTCGATTTAGTTTTACCTATAGTATTTTTCATGTTATCGAGTTTCTACTGTATATAATTTAAAATTTTTTAAGGTTTAATGCCAAATTCGAAAAAAGTAAAACCTTACGTAAGGAACATTTACGTAAGAATTCCTAACATTTGCCGATAATCTCCCCCCCCCTTTTTTTATATAAAACCCTTGCGTAATTAATGGACAGTCGCCAAGTATTTTGTGAATTTAATAAATCATAGAGAAACCCAGCACTTGAAGAATAATTAGCAATTTATTCGGACAATTGCAGTGGGCTGTCAAAATATGTCACAAAATATCTCAAATTTTCAGCGCCTCAAATTTTAATTTCAAAGTTTAGTTGCTAAGGAGGAGGAGGAAGTTGGAATCCCCGTCAAATAATGCTAATATCGTTTGTTGATGGATGGTTTTCAGGTCCTGAGGTTGACCGAGTAATTGACAAGTTGGAGAAAACATTTAAACCCATAGGAAAACGATTGGAAACACGCCATCAGGACTATCATGACAGGAAGCATTTGCAAAACCAGCACCCCAATGCGGAATTCTTTGTTAAAATTTTTTTTTGTATTTATGTATTTTAAAGTAAAATTTTACGACAAATATTTTGCCCATTGAACATTTTCTTGTAGGACCAACTGTTTTCAAAATATTTGAAATTTTTCAGGTTTTTGACGATTTTTCTCAATTTTTAATTTAATGTAATTTTTGTTTAAATCATTTTGATATCAATTTTTGAACATCATTTCCGACGTATTTTTCCTCCTCTTTATGAAAAAATTATCAAAATTGAGATAAAGTTTGGGCAATAATGTCAAAAACGCTTTTTTTTATTTTTGTAATCATTTTCAAAAAAAATATTTTTCGTAAGTTCAATTTATTGAAAACATTTTGTCTATTGAACAATTTCTTATAGTACCAACCCGTTTAACATTTTTATTGTTTAAAAATTTTTGATTTTTACGCAACCTTCAAATTCAAAAATTATATCTCCACTAATAGCGACTAAATCGACGAACCAAAATTTTTTATGCTTTTATCACAAAACGCACAATTTTTTTACTATGCCGCCCCCCTAATGTATTGACGAATGAAACTTAAATATTAATTTAACACAAAAATAAAAATAACAAATATTTATATTTGTGGATCATCCGCTGTGGTTCATGCGGGAGTTAGCCATTCCGATAATGAGATTATGTAAGGAAAACAGAGACCTTTGTGGTTTTCTATGGAAAACTTCAATTTCTCCATCCATTTTTCACGTCGATTTAGCTTTACCTATAGTATTTTTCATGTTATCGAGTTTCTACTGTATATAAATTTAAAATTTTTAAGGTTTAATGCCAAATTCGAAAAAAGTAAAACCTTACGTAAGGAACATTTACGTAAGAATTCCTAACATTTGCCGATAATCTCCCCCCCCCTTTTTTTATATAAAACCCTTGCGTAATTAATGGACAGTCGCCAAGTATTTTGTGAATTTAATAAATCATAGAGAAACCCAGCACTTGAAGAATAATTAGCAATTTATTCGAACAATTGCAGTAGGCTGTCAAAATATGTCACAAAATGTCTCAGATTTTCAGTGCCTCTTTTAATCTGCATGAAACTTAAAACATGGTTAAAAGTTATCGAAATTTTGGAAAACCAAGATTTTGACGCTTTTAAATTTAAAAACATCCGAAGAAGCCGTAAGCTTATTTTTAAAAACGTCATTCGTAAACCTAAACGTCAAATAATAATATAAATATTTACGAAACAAACGAGCGCTACCTTAGTTTGAATCTGTCAAAACAATTATAATTAAATGATGGTTGGAAACAAAAGATGATAGCATCGCGACGCCAAGCCATCTGTAACTCGATCTTAAATTAAAGACCCAGAAGTAAGGAATATTATACGGGAGCGGAAATTACCTCCAGTCGAAAGGTGCGCTTATGGAAGAAAGAGTTAAATTGGAAGGTCTATCTTGCATCTTTCCCATTCCAAAACTCTGATGAACTAAATCAAATCAACTTATTTGATGATGTAATTTAAATCAAAAAGGCCCAAGTCCAAGTTGACGGTCTACCCAAAACCCAAACTAATGTTTTGATTGTAAATAAATTGAAGGATGCAAAATTTGCGATTTAAAATTTCACGTGACGAATAATAATGATTAACCTTTGGTTGTTGAGTTTTATTTTAAATTTGTTAAGTAATAACCGAACGTGAAGTTGTTTCCGGTATGTAACAATTGTTTATTTTGACGGTAGGAAAAAGAGAGTTGCGGTCAAATAGTTTTCGCTTCTTTATTACCCGTAACATTCTGGAGTGTGGATGAAAATGTAAAATTTGAAAACTGCAACAGGTTTTTCCAGCTTCCTTATACCAAGTCACAAGTAGTTTACGATGTTATTTTTAGTGATAGATAAGAAGGTACAAAAGAAATTTGATGGCGAGTTTTTGTGTGTGACATAATAGCAAAAGAGTAGATAAAAATAGTTAAAGGAGTCATACCTCGTCCCATTTAATAAACTTTTCCCCATTTTGCAAGAGTTTGGGTACTTCGATGGGCTTAAAAGAAACGGCGTTAATTGTTGTTCCTCCAGAGGAGGCAGAGCCGCCCCTGCCTCCCGATGCTGCCATTAGCAAATTTTGTCTCACTAGTTGCTCATTGCACAATTTCTTTTACTAATTATAAACTCGCGTGGAACGCCCGGCCAACCCTTTGTACTATAGTCACACATTATCCGGACGACACAAATTCAGGATCATAACAATAAATCCGGGAGCTTCATATAACACCAACTTTTGCAGCCCGGATTTCTAGCTGCTTTATGACTAAAACATAAATTAATATCAATCAAATTTATTTAATTTCGCGCTCTTTACAATCTATCGATTATTTTCTAGCACCAAAAATTGAATTGTCTCTCTTCCTCTTTCAATCTATTAACTCTGTGCTCGTCACACGACTGGGCCGCTACGAATAACGACACAAACCCCACCGACTCGAACAACCAAGTAAAATTTCATTCGTACGATCGTAACTCGTTACACTGCAAATGCCGATTGAGGTGGTCGCCCACATCTAGTCCAAGGTCCGCAACCACCAGTGACGTAACATGCGTCGTCGATCCCGCACCCCCAACTTTCCCACAAACAGGAGCCCTCTCTTTCCCGTTATCCCACCAACGTGTATTTTTCAAATTTTTAAAACGCACCCACCGATCCTCCAAAATGCAGCGCCTCAAAATCGATATTCTCTCATCTATTTCTTCACCCCCCCGGTCTACGCCTCTGGCGAGTTAAAGAAACTCGCGATTGCGATACAAACAACGCCGTCTAATAGCGTCGCGTTGTAATAGCGCAAGAATTCTGTAATCTGAAAACTTTTATTCTCGGTGCAAATTTACAAAATACAATCTTTGGACCCTGATAACAAAAACAAAACACTTAAAAAGATTTACTAGTCAGATACAAATCTTGCTCCAACATATTTTTCTCTCGAATTTTGGACTGCAGCAGCAAACAACTTAGAACTCCGGCCCTCACGTCCATTTCGGTAATTTCGTTAGAAACTTTTGTAATTGCTTTCTTAATATTAACGAGTGGAGCTGAAAAAAACAAAACGGGTTAAAAATGACCCACGCTTGGATAAACCTATGCATACTTCCGTCCGTCATGGAACTTCCTTGTTCTTCCATTTGTTGCTTAATAGTTTCCATCTTATCGGCTAATGCGGCCAACTGACGCGTTCGTTCCATGACACCTCCGTTAATATTCCTGTAATTCTCCTTCACCTTCGAGAGTTGATCTTTCAACAATCGATACTCGTCCAAAACCGAATCCAGCTCTTTATTCAAGTATCTCTCTCTATTTCCAATTTTATCCAACGTCGTCGAAATTTCACTTTGCAACTTATTTAAATTATTTTTCGTCAACACCAGCGACTGGTCGATATTCAAACGGTGCGTTTTAATTTGGTCAAAGTGCGATCGCCAATCTCTGTTGTCGTTCTTTATAGTAACTTTCAGTTGAGGCAAAACTCTCTCCAACTCCTCCTTCCAAACTTCTGCATCCGTGTTCGAAACCAATTCGTACTCCTGCGTTTGAAAGTTTTTCCCCCCACCCGTATTCCCTATCTGAAATATATTTTCTTCCTCCGAATCGTCCGAATAAGCCGCCATCATTTCTTCTTCAATTCGATCCAAATTTATCTCGGCTTCATCCTCGATCACTTCAATTTCCTCTTCGTATTCGTCGGGAACTTCCGGGCTAAAGATTATTAGTAGTACTTATATAAAAAATTCGGGAAATACTCACTCTCCCCAGTTAAAATTGAGGTGCCTAATGGCCGAATCGGCCAAAAAATCCAATACCATAATGACGTGTTCACCGGCTCCTTGTCTCAGTTTATTAGGAGGAAAATCGACCGTAAAATCCTGAAAGATATCTATTTATATTTGTTTCGCGCATTTAATTCCCTTACCATTTCCCGCAGGACGTTGAGGATATTGGCGATGGTGTTATTGGGGTCGTCAAATTCTTGAGGAGTTTCGATCGACCTTCCGCATTTGCGTGCCATCCAGGCACACAGGAAGTAAACAGGAAAAACTGTTCGCCAGTGTTTTTGACCGTGGTGAAATAAAATCTAAAACCGAATTGGAGAAACAAGATTTAAACGTAATTACTACTTACCTATGGATGGGTTTCAATTTGATTGTCGGTAAAAACTCCGTTTCGTAATCCAAAATTTTCAGCTTGTCAATGAGACTCGACATTGTCGAGTCGATCAAAAACCACTTGACATCTTTTTCGTAGGTTTTTTCCTCCGTTTTGTTCATTTTTTTTTCAAAATTCGAGCGACTCGATTTTGTAGAATGGAATGCGAGTGATAACGCGAAGCAGAGTTCTGTAAATGGAGTTTGTGCGTTAACGGTTAGGTGGTGAGCAAGTCGTTTATTGACAGTATTAACTCGTCCGTTGTTTTGCGGGGGTAAGTTAAGGGTTGAATCTGTTGTTGTTACAGAATTCTGGAAACTGAGATAGAATGGGCGTAGTAGGGTGTGATGGGAGTGAGGTGACATGTGTGATTGTGACAAGATTGTTATTGTTTTTGTTAAGTAGAAGTGTGAACGGTTAAAATGTAAACAGAAAAAGGCGTTTTTGGTTAAATTATTATGTCCAATTGTGAACGTTGCAAAAATATCTGTGTAATAATATTTTGGATAGTTTCAATCGTTGGAATAGTAAAATTTTATTATTTCATATTCAAGCAAGACGATGGAATTTATTTAGACGTAGACAGCTGGTTGGAACAAAATTCCTTGTCGAAATACAAACAACTATTCAAAAATAAAGGTGAGTCCGCATTATTTGTTTTTGAATAATTGAATTTTTTTTTTTTTTTCTAATAATATTAACTGCCTGGGAATTGAAGTTAAATTATAGTGCGCCTTTGTATATTATTAAAAACTAACCTTGTCCTTCGTAAAATAATTAAACGTTTGTGTGGCTATGTAATTTGGTGAATCGAATCCGAGTCGGTTTAAAATCGTTTCAGCCTTTTGTGCGCGTGTCAGCCAGGGGTTGGGGTTAAAATACCGCAATCCCTAGTTATTTGCAGATCTGTGTACAACTTCAACGTTGTATTTCCTTTCTTTGTACTCCACACCTTTCCCCCCTTTTTCCAATTTGTTTGTCCAACCTGAAACGCACGTTGACAACATTTTCGGTATTGGTTCTCTTTTAATTTCGCACTTTGTTTTGTTTTTCTTTATCAAATAGATGGCTGTGTGCGTACTTAATTTCAGTAGATGACAATTACCTTTTCTTGGTTAAAAAAATGTGGAACGAAGAAAGTGAAATTTGCTCAATTGGTATGACCATACAGCCGTCCGCTAGTGCCTCCTCGGGTAAGATGTGCAAAATAATTTTTTTGATTCTTCATTTGTTATCACCACGCACGCACTTATGCACGTTTGTCATCTGTTTATTAAATCGCAATAGGTACCTACAACTGAAAACTATACACAACAAACTATTGATTTCGATTTCTTAAAAACTCTTTTCCATCAGTTCGTGGGTCCAACTATGGGTAACCACGACAACAAAACCAAAACAAATTCCTCATTTGAATATGGCTTTTTGAGAGACCTCTGCAAGTTTTGCGGAAGTTTCTCTTTCAATTATTTTAAGTGAGTTGCCACGACAACGTTTGTTTTGATCTCGCTTCGTTTGTTTGTTTGTTTTCATTTCCACTGTTTTTGTTGCTAAGTACCTACCGATAATGACTTTTAAATAATAAATTGCTAATCGGATCATGACGTTAATAATTGACACAACTTTCTCAAGTCCAAAACTATAAAGCAATAACTTTTCTTTGTTGCGCTTTTAGTTTTCCTTGATATAAAAGGAATTCGCCTTGAATTTATTTCTTTGTTTATGCCATTAGAATATTTTATTGCTCGAGGCTTCCGAGTAAAGATTATTGGATTTTCTACAAAATATGAGGCTAATAATTTGGTGACCCATTTTTACTTGGCACAATTTTTGGATAATTTATTACGCATGCTGCTCGTTATACAGTACGATTCATTTCTGCATGGCGCACATCCAGCTTTAACGCTGAACAATTTCTTCACCTAGAGATATCTATTGGATAATCTATCTATTAGATAAGTTAACGAAGTAACCAATCAGACAACAACAAAACAAAAAAATCAAAAATATGACAGCACCAAAACAAAACAATCAGAAATATGACAGCAGCAAAACAAAAAAATCAGAAATGATTGGTTACTACTACGTTAACTTATCTAATAGATATCTCTAGGTGAAATCGGGCATAAGATTTTAGAATAATAAAAAGAAAATAAATCGCCAAGGGGCAAATTTATGGCAAAGTTCTAATATTTTGGATACGTACTGTATATTGCTTTGTTTGAATTTTTATAAGAAAGCCAGTCTAATAGAAATAAAGTAAACAATTTGTGCATCGTATAACCTTCAGATATAAAAGCATGTTGACATTGTAACTTAATCCCTTGATAGTTCAATCAATATTTACTTTCTTTTCATAAAAAAATAATAAAACCTAAAACTTTCGAGCATACATTATACGTTACCTCATACGAGTAATGTATGTACAAGGTGGTCAATTTCGATGGTTCGTATGGGGAACTTCATAACTATAAGAGATAATTATGGAAAAAATAGAGGGTGCATCTTCGATCTCTTTTTTGAGAAAATTTCAATAGCGAAAACCGTAATTCGCTCTTCTTTTGTTTTCGAGGTTCCATTTTTCAACATTTCTATAAATGTCGGTATCTCGGTTGTTTTGAAGTTACAGAAAAATAATAATACATTCTTCGGGCCCTTTTAGAGCAATAAAATAGGTTGAAAGGATTTTGAATATCTTCGTTAGTTTTCAAGTTATAATATAACTTTTTTTTAAATACAGTCAACTCGCGTTATAACGAAGTTCGATATAACGAAAATCTCGATATAAAGAAAAAACCTGCCTTGAAATTCTCGCATTATAACGAAATTTTAAATGGGTTTTGGTCCCCTCGATATAAATACTTTGGGTAAAGTCTAATCATTTCTATGGTTGTCTAATTTTAAAATGTGTCATAACTTGGTGTTCAAGTTATCAAAACTGATGAAGGTATTCAAAACTTAGTAAGGAGCGAGTCACACTATTGTTTCTGACATCCGTCGGATCAACTTCCACACTTTTTAGAGTTGGATCGGCTTGGGGGATGTTTTTAGTAAGTAAAGCGTCTGCGTAAAGTGGGTTTTTCACACAAAAGTGAATTTTTTCCGAAATTTGTTGTCAGATCACAAATTTAATTTTTTTATTAGTTAATTAGACCCTCATACTTCATAATTCGTTGTAAAAAACGAGATTCTGGCATCTTTACTGTCCCCACAACCTATTTTAATTTTGTTGGGCGGGGTTACATTTCAAAAAAGCCAATGACAAAATTGCATTTCAAATTAATTTTTAAAGCCGTTTTTTTCAAAATTTGTGAACCGACCGCAAATTTTATTTTTTATACTCTAATTAGATCCTCATCTTTCATAATCTACTTAAAAAATTCGGAAATTCGAACCGTTACCTTCTTACAAATATCGAATTTTAACGAATTTCGATATAACGAATTTTTTTCTCGGTCCCTTGAAATTCGTTATAACGCGAGTAGACTGTACAACACATAGTTGAATATGGCATATTTATAGAGTTTTTTATCCTATTTCCTATCATATGGGGGTTCATTACTTTAATCCTTTAATATCATCCTGTTTTATTAAAAATTGTCAAATAAAACAAAAATAGCACATGGAAAATTAAATAAAAATTAGATAAATTTTTTTTAAAGAAATTGGAATAATAATTTTAAATAATAACAATAATTATAGTAAGCTCAGTAAGTATTCAAACTGACGTGTTTACATAAGTTACACCTCTTCATAATAATATTTACTTGAATTTTTGTTATTGTTTAAAATTTTTATTCTGAATAACTTTAAAATTGTTATTATATTTAATTTTTCGGACTCTAATTTCTTTTATTTAACATTTATTAATAAAATGGGATGAAAATGAAATAATTGACCCCGCGTATTGTATATTATTGAAAATATAATTAGGATAAAAAATGCTGTTCAAAATATCATATTCAACTATGGTTTCTATTTAAAAAAACACAACTTGGAAACTAACGCAGATATTCAAAATTTTTTTTATTGCCCTTAAAAATATGTTTTTCTGTAACTTCAAAAACAACCGAGAATTCTCCTTAAGAACCATCAAAATTGGCGTACCCTGTATGTCACCCTTCGTAAATCTTGTACCACAAAAGCAAACGAGAATGGCCCTTGAGATTCTTAAGATTTAGCATTCCAGTACTCACATTTTTATTCATAAAAATTGGTCAAGCACTCATATACTTCATACTATGCACTAAAAGATTCCGTTTTGAGATCCTTCAAGGACAAAGGATGTCAATTTGTAATTCTAAACAAAACAGCAATGTACTTATTCCATTGTTTTATATTAATTTATTATACATGTTCACTGACGGAATATAAAAAATCGTTTTTTAAATGGAGCACTCGGTATATTTTTAGATACATCGTCCCCCCCTTATCCTTTTAATATTGACAAATACTAATTAATAAAATTAATATGGCTTTTTGGCGTTATTCTTTCGGTAAAATTAACATTTTATGAAAAACAGCGTGATCAGGGGCGTCGCCAGACTATCCGATTGGGGTGGCCTATGGGCCAAGATTGAATGTCGTCCGTTTGTCTTCCATACTACATTCTTATTTGAAATCAATCTTACGCTTAAAACTAGTCATACATTAGTTTTTGTTAATCTACGATGATTAAGGAGTTATGCCTAGTTAGAAATTCAAAATTATTAATTTTCGAAAAGCACATTTTCTTGAAGTGCCTATTATATATTATTAGAAGTATTCATTGGTTTTTGTTATTTACAAAGTTATAAATGACTTTGTGTAAACAAAAAAATAACTTTTTTGTTTTACGTGTAAATTGCAATTAAAAATTTTAACGCGATTTTCTCAAAACTACATTTTAATAGTCGGTGATTAAAATATTTCAAAAAGTAATGAATGAATTTGTTCAACATTTTTTATACTTTTGGGCATCAAAATTTAGTGTGTAACTGAGAAATTTTTCTTTTAATGCATATTTTTTATTTTATAGACAAAAAATATCGCTGTTTTTACGAAAATCAATGTTCTAACTTTGAACAGTTGCCATTTTATCAAAATTTAATTTATTGAAATATGGCCTCGTTAAACGGAAGATAAACTCCTACATTAATTTGAATTTTTAATTTGAGATAACCTGGTTACAGATCACTGCAAAATAATTTTTTTTAAAATATAATAGTCGAAAAACGACTGTAATTTGATCATTTAATATTTTTGTACAAAAAATTATAAAGTACTTGTTAAATAAAGCTCTTTTGAATGCAAATGTACATGTGCAGAAATACGTAGTATACATTTTCCCTAAAAAAATAACGAAAGAAATGTCTTAGATTATACCCACTTAAAAAAAGTCCAACGTAGTAATATTTTTCCTAGACGCCAATAAACAAGTCAGAAATAGGAACTAAAATGTATTGTTTTAAAATATTTTGAATAACATGGTGATAGCAGCTGAAATAACGGGTCTAGAAAATCCGCCGATAGTAAACGAATGCAGTATTGGCCGATTTTAATGTGTAAATTAAACTTGTTTTGTCATAATATGTCATTAAATTACTCGTAGATTAAAATTTTCACAATTAATAGGTTATTACTTAAACCTTCGATGTCAGTTTTTCTGTTCATTCCATTTTTTTCCCTCTTGATACATATCATTTCGTAGAAGGAATTGATTTTTATAAGTGTTGACTGATTTGATAATCTTGACATTTATAAAGGCAGCATTATGTCCATCGATTAAGATATGTTTAGCAATTGGAGTGGTTTTTCGTTTATTACATCTAATACTTGAAACATTCCCATTTATAACATAGCAAAACAAAATTAATTTGGTCAATCCAAGGTGGACCGAAAGGTATTTCAGTTCGATAGATAGCGCGTTTAAAAACAATTACTTATCAGTAGTTGTTTAGTTGTAAACAAATAATCAAGCATATTTTTATACTTTTTTAAGAAAGTTTAACAAAACTAATGAAAATAATTATAATTAAAAATACTTCTCACCTGGCACTGAAAACAAATACGTGGGGTATTTGTTATTATGGGTCTGACACTGTGTTCTTTTGATACAATATTTTCACACCTCCACACGAAATGAAAATTATAATTACTATGTAAGTTGCATTCGCTGTAGCAATTAGATTTATTTTATTATAGATTATTGCTTTCTAGCAAAAATCTAGATTATAATCGTAACGCCATTACACGCCAAGGTAGTAAAGAAAAAAAACCAACACATTTATATCAATCATTTTTTGTGCTAACATAATATATTCAACTATAAAACTCCCTTGGGGAATAATATAACATCAATTTAAGGGAACAAGTAAGTGGACACTTTACTCTCCCCCCCCCCTCCTCCGCCCAAATGAAGTGAAAATTTACATTTATTTAGTAAACTTTATTTCGTGAACTTCTAAAACAATTTTTTACAAATTATTTTTATTTAATTCATTGCCGTCTTTCCTCCGGATGAGATATACTCTTCTCTCTCTCTCTCTGCGTCGAACACAAAAATATATCGGAGAAAATAGTTCTCACCTTAACTTAACTTGATGTAAAAGAAGTTACCAACTATTTATTCACAATTCGGAATATCAATACATAATACGACTTTTTTTTCTTCCACTCAGAGATGAACTTGATTCCCAATGGGGGTCTATGTTCCCAAACATTTCAACTTTGTTGAAAATTTATTTAACAACACCCAATATCGAATGCGTCGAGAAAGAAATTCTTTTAAGTATTTGAAATCAAGATTGAGATCGACAAAGCTGATTATTTTTGCTAGCATTCCTTTGTTTTAAGAAAAATCTCGAGAAAATCGCGTAAGAGATTATTAGGAATCGTTAGAATTCTTAACGTAATCTCTGTGACGATTTAATTACCAGAAAAATTAAAGTAAGAGCATCTTCAAACCATTTACTCTAATAATTCATCATTACCTTTGAAAACGGTTCCATGGCCAGGTCACTACACTACCAAAAATGCATTTCAATGCATGCAAAAGAAAAAGACAGAAATTCTCGTTTCTCGAAAGTTCTCGAAGTAATGATGTAATCAAAATCGCGGAAAGGCAGTCAATTTTGGTTGTCGAACGAACGCGATACCGCGCGTCGATTTGTTTCACCTCTTAACGCACAGTTGCATGACATGCATGTTTTACGTTTACTTGCAGAATTGTCCATTAATATTAAAAATTATTATAGTCATCAATCCGCATTTTATTGTGTCTTTTCATTTATTCGAAATTTAGATCAAAAAGTGAACCCTGATTTTCTTTCTTATTGAAAAAGTGGTGGCAGCTACTCTATTTACCCCCCCTGTTACATTGGCGTTAGCCGTTGGTTCCAAATCTGCTGTAATATAATACTTAGGAAGTATGTATTTAGTATTTACAAACAATTGCTTTGTTTTCCAAAAAGGATTATTTTTTATCTTCTATTCAAATTCCCAGCCCCCGTTTCGAGCACCCATGTTATTTATATGCGCCCTAAGCTTCCGATTTTCTTCGGGCAGGGCTTTAGCTCTTTAAGGTTATTTACTATTCTACTTTTCATATTTCCATCATCGATGACAGCTTCCTGTTTAGTGTTTTCAGTTAAAACGTATTTTTGTATTAAATTTTACTAACAAAACATGCAAATTTTGGTCTCTACTAATTATTTAAATTTATTTATCTGAACTATCTCTTCTAATTTGCATTTTTTGGAATACATCATAAGCTTTAAATTTTATACAAATGTCGCATAGCTCTCATGAGCAAAATTGATCCAACTTTTTTGTATCATCCTAACTTTACTTTTACATTTTGTTTTGGATACTTGGTAATTTTAACAAAAATATCGTAATATATTTAACTAATTAAAGGTATCTTTTAAACGCGAATTTTTGCTTATACTCGGCTACGCTGCTCTTCCGTTAATTCTATTTATTTTTTCGTGGTAGTCCACATATAATTTAAAAAAAATGCTAGAAAAACAACGTTAACTCTTATTTTCTCAGATCTTCAGACTTTAATTAAAAAAGGCCCCCTGCTAGATAGCATCAGTGTGAACACAGTTATCCTGGTAATTAAGAGTCCAGGGAAGCTGCAATAGCTTATTACCCTTTTGCTTTGATTTTATTTTCGCTTAATAAGTCGAATGTTTTTGTTTCTTTTGAAGCCGTCAAATGAAGGATTAGCCAACGGAAGAGAAAAGTATTTTTTAATTAAAACTCACACTTTTCAATTTACTCCCGAATTAATTTTATTTGTTAATTGTTATGCTATACACCAAATAAATATCCACTTTTATTCTGAAAATTGGCACCCGAAACCACGGTTATACAAAAATAAACTGAATCAGAAAAGACACTTCACTTTTATTCAATTTCAGCTTGGGATTAATCAACGAAACAATAGAAATAAATGAAATGGAAAATTCTATAATTTCACGTCCTAATTCAATAATCAAGGTTTCCTTGGAAAAAAATTTGTATAAAGCATGCAACTTTAAAAGTTTTCGCGTTGTTTATCTCGGGAAACTGGGTTTCGGTAAACTTTTTATAATGATATTTTTTCCTTTTATTATTTTTTTATATTTAGAGATTTATACAAAGAAAATTTTATAGCTTTAAAAATAATTTTATTATCAAGTTAACTAAACAATAATATTGTAAAATCTACAGCTTGTACCGCCTACTCGTTTTTTCCCGACATTCAGAGCAAATGTGTTCAAGTTGCCTATAGATACAGGGGACCTACAGTTTAACGTCGACTTCAAACCGCGGAAAGGATTGCAGTGTTGCGCTCTGAGCAACATACATACATCTTACTCTAACCTTCATTCCCATTTATGTATATGGAGCATCTCTGTGCCAAATTTAAATTCTCCAAGTTAATTAACGTCAAGTTGGATAGATACCGTTGCCGTCATTAGTCAAGTTTCTGTTAAAAAGTATTTCTCGGTTATCTTAAGTTCCTGTGTTTAATCAGCCTTCCCTGTTATTACAATGAATGTAAAAGTTTTTGTACAAAGCTATTCCATTTGCTTTACCCCCAGGACAACTTGGTATCGATTACCAAACAGTTGCGAACACAAAATTCACTTACCAATCGTCTGATATATCTATGAAATTGATTCTCTTATTCAAACCTTAACACCACGATTTATTATACATTTCTTTTTCTTTTGTAACTGATTTCAGCTTTTGGGATTTGGAGTTACTATAAAGTTTCTTACATTTTAATGGTTGCGGTTGGTTGTATATCCACTTCGATATGAACAGGCAGAGAAATATTTTAACGGAAGGTATTTGTTATGAAATTCCAATCAAAAGTTTTTATATTCCCACGTGTTTAAAGGTTACCCTAATCTCAATTTTCAAGTTACGTTTTCCGAATAGAAAAACTTTCTGCTAATTGGACGACTACAAGATTCATATTTATCATCCAATTATGGAAATAACCTAAAAAATATTTAATATTTTTAATGTAAACCGATCCATTGTATGACCTTTCTATCAAAAATTTTACATTTTACTCTTAAAAGGTTAAGGTTCGAGTTTGACGTAGGAAGTACTTCCGATAAACGAATTTCGCACTATGGCAACGTTCCAGCTTTCCCAACCCCCAAAGATAAATGCAGCGTATATGTTTCCAAATTTTTTTTACTCAAATTAAAAACGTTTGATTTAAAATTGAATTTACTAGCAGATTCTTCTTCCAAATAAAACAAAATAACATTTTTACATGATAACTTAACTTTTGCAAAATCCACGAATAGTTGCGCACTATGACAACGATGTGCTACGTAGCGAAACGTCTGCGGAATAATTTGTATGAAATTTGCATAATTTAGAAGTACTACAAAGCGAATTTAAAACAATCTTTTGTTTCAATAATTTAAGAGCCTCGTACACCTACACTTTAATTCACGGTGTGACATAATTATTATCTTTCATCCTGACTAAAAGCTAAAGTCACCGTTCACTGGTTCTCAATTATGGCTGAACTTTGTGAATGTTATTTTAATGAAACTTTCAGTGCTTTACTCACTCACAGCTTTAATCCACTAAAATACATTATTAATGTAATAATATTGCCCAAGGTATTTCACAACTATCGCAATGCGGTCAAGTTGATAATTTACCCGAATTGCCGGCTCCTGACGAACAACGCCTTCAAAAGGCTGCCGTTTTGCTTCAACAAAGGCTGGTATTGCGTCAATGGCTGGTCAAGCACAGTTTGCAGCTACATTACCCAAGGTAACAAAACCAATTTTGTAATTACCCCAAAAAGAGATTTAATCTTTTTCTCAGACTTTTAGCTCTTGGAGTCACAAGTTTGGAAGATGTGTATTGGTTAGAAGATTCCAAAGTAAGTCAAGTTTTGAACAAAGACTTTACCCAATGGTCAACGGCTCGGCAATCTTTACCGATCAACAAATTTCACTTGGAATCATTGAAAGCTGACCTGTGGTCCGAAGTTGTTAAATTAAGTAACCATCAGGACGCATGGACATGGGGTAACTTGATCACATCTAACGATTTCGAATTTGCAATTTGTTTTTCTTAGGTGGAATGTTAGTGGTGTCTGTGTCTGTAGCAGGGTTAGTGACTCTTGCTGCTATGACACAGCCATCTCTAGCACCAGAAGCGAAACATTCCTTGTTGCAATATGTGACAGGGAAATATTTGATGCCATCCAATTGCAAGGTGAGAATCAGCAATTTCATCTTCACCTTTCTAATGCAGTTTCGTTAGGTTGTGTTTCACTGGCCTGATCCTCATCCGGTGGGGCACACCGTATGTTTTATGGTGCACTTCCACCAACGTAATGGCCAGCCTTATCCCATCTGTGATACGGATCAACTTTCTGTAGATGTTTCTGAAGGAAGCAGAAAGGTATGATTCTAGGAGATAAAAAGTTGAAAGGGGAGTTAATTTGGTTTTACTTATTTAGATGGCGATTATTACCGAGTTAGGTTCGCCTACCGATCCAAATAGTGCCAACGTTGCAAGAATTAAGTTTATGGTACGACATGCGGGACAGTATGTTATTACCGTTATGATTGGTTCTCAGCATGTAGCTGGTAGTCCGTTTACAAAAAGTTTCACTGCTGGATCAGTGGATGCACAAAGAACTGCAGTGCTGAGATATTGTAGTACAGTTGTATGTACAGCCAATATTGGGCATGTAATATATGTAGAACCTCGAGATGAATATAGCAACGTTTGTAGTTTTGTTCCAAATAGTGATCCTACTAAAGTAAGTGACATTTTTTTCCTTTGGCACATTTTGACACACGGATATCCTTAGGGTTTTACGGTAGATATTAATCAACTAGGTGGAAAAGAACAAGAATCCCAATTGAATAATATAGAAGATCAGCATTCCATAGCAGTAGATTACGATTGGAATAACTTCAGAATAAATTTTCAATTTAAATTTATTTATGAAGGCTGTTACCACGCCACAATACGTTATGGTGATATTGAATTGCACAATGGAGATTTTGATATAATCGTTCTTAACAGTAAGAACTATTAAATATTGGTTTAATGTTGTACTTTAATCCATTTCCTCATTTACAGGTATCGATTCAACCTTGGTTCACAAGAACGTAGCTTTAAAGAATCACAACGTGTGTTACGAAGCGAAACTTTTGGGCATAAATGGCGAGCGCATAATAAAGCCAAAAAAAGTTGTTTGTTACGTTTCGCCCAAACAACTAATTATCAAGGAAATGATTCTGAAGTTTATACCCAAACGTTTGTACACTTTTAGACTTTGTCCTTCCACTAAGGTAAGCGATCTAATCTAAATGCTCTTGCTATTTTCCACCAAATTCATTTTTTAGTTTCATTTTGAACCCGACTTTTTGACTAAGCAAGGAATTACCCGAGTTGACTATTCCTTTTAATTGATGATGGCTGTCAACCAAAAATTGAACTATCGTCCAAAGAACGCAATGTGATAGCCGCCACTTTTACGCACTTCCTATTAAAAAATATGGGCGGTTCCGAAACGTTTCGCGATAAGCAAGATTTCTTTTATCACGAAGTTCGAAAATATCACCACAAACATTATCACGATAAAATTTCCGTCAAAGTACAACGCTCTAAATTGCTCGAATCGAGCATCAAAGCGACTAAAAATTTTTCCGTTACGGATTGGTGTCGTTGTTTTGAAGTTATTTTCCAAGGAGAACAAGGTTAGTACTTCCCTGATTCTGTCTGCTGCTTTGAATATAGAGTAGTGAGGAAGAAGTGTATGCTTGTACTGCATGCTATTTAAAAGAGCCAAAGTAGACGGTACTAACTCCGCCTAGCCTACCTATTTGAACAGCAGTGACTCATAGGCGTACTTATATATTTAAAGGCTTCTTTCTCCCTACTCTATATACTATGACCGCTTCCATCTTTATCGAACACGAAATTTTGTTCCAGCCGTGGATTGGGGAGGAGTGCGTCGAGAATGGTTCGAATTAATTTGCGCGCAACTGTTTGATTCGCGTTACGGCCTCTTCAACAGTTTTTACGAGGGCCAACAATCGTTGGTGCATCCAAGTCCGCAAAGACCTGCCCATTTAAAACTGCGTCACTATGAGTTTGCCGGGCGCATTGTGGGAAAATGTTTGTACGAAAGCGCTTTGGGTGGGTCATACAGGCAAATGGTTAGAGCGCGATTCACAAGATCGTTTCTCGCACAGGTTATTGGATTACGCGTTCATTATAAGGTGCGTTTGATTAACCGAGGTGTGGAATAAAAATATGTAACGATTTTTCTGTTTAGTACTTTGAACAAGACGATCCAGATTTGTACTTGACGAAAATCAAATACCTGTTGGATAACGATATTGATGTAATCGATACGGAATTGTATTTTATCGAGGAGGAATATGACAGTGGTGGTCAGTTGACCAAAACCGTGGAACTTGTGCCAAACGGTTCCAAAATAAGAGTTACAAATGCAACCAAACATCGTTATTTGGACGCTCTGGCTCAATTTCGTCTTGCAACCAGCGTTCACGACGAAGTCGAAGCGTTCCTCAAAGGTCTAAACGAACTCATCCCCGATAACTTGTTAAGCATTTTTGATGAAAACGAATTGGAGGTATTATCAAATTGTTTATTTTTGAAAATTAAAAAATGGAATTTAGAATTTTCAGCTGTTATTATGCGGAACCGGGCATTATTCCATAACAGATTTTAAAGCTAACCATTCGATTAGCGGAAATTCTGTGGAATTTCAACGAATAATTGGGTGGTTTTGGGCCGCAGTTAGTAATTTTACGCAGGAAGAAATGGCCAGATTGTTGCAATTCACGACAGGATGTTCGCAATTACCTGCCGGCGGCTTTAAGGAACTTAATCCAAAATTTCAGATTATTCCCGCTCCGACTTTTGGGAATTTACCCACAGCGCACACTTGGTATGTTTAAACTTTTTTCCGTAAGTAAGTTTTCGGCACTTTTACTTTTTACAGTTTTAATCAACTTTGTTTGCCCGACTACGACAGTTACGAGCAATTCGAAAAAAGTCTCCTCATAGCAATAAGCGAAGGTACCGAAGGTTTTGGAATGGTTTGACTGGTCCGAACTTTGTTTAAACTTTTATTTTCAATTTTTTTAATTGAAATCTATCTCAGTCAATATGAAACTTAAGTATAGGGTTGTTATATACAGGGTGGCCAGAGTATAACAAAAGTCATTTTGAAAGCTCCCTTACTAATTCCATCTAAATTGAAAGATAGTCGAAAGCAAAGTAAACTTCCTACCTCACTCAGGTGTAACAATTTTTTTGTTCGGCTGCATAATTTAGCGTGTGTGCTCGGCTTATTCTAGTCACCCTATATTTTTAAAGACATTTTTTGTATTTCTTTTTTATATTTTTTGAATAATTTTTATAATCCAAGTAGTCCTTTGTGATGAGTCTTAAGGGGGACCATTGACGGAGATCAAAATAAAGTTCATTATGTTCATTCTATTTTAGAAATTCATAGTTAAGACAATAGATGAAAGCCTTATATAAAAAATACTACGCCTATAGAAGTAATTTTTAAAAATGTAAATATAGTTAGTTCTACTACAAAACTTGTAAATTTGTAGTTTTGCTTGCAATAATAGCATTGCTTATACAAAGATTTTTAAAAATAAAAATTAGTCACAAAAATTATTTTTAATTCTATTCCCACCGCTGCCACCAATGTGCGAAAATCAGAAATGGGATATTATCTCAAAGATGACAAACGGTACTAATGGATAATTTATTGATACAGTAATACTCGATAAAACTTTAAACTAAAAAATGTATTATTAAAATTATTCAATTTGTGTTCTAGGTTATAAAAAATTAGTATAATATAAGGAGTGTAATAGGTTTACGTGTCGTCGTCGTGATACTGTATAGGTAACTGGTTTCGATAAAATGCAGGCAACATGATGTAAGCAGCATTTTGCAGAACATTTAAAGGAGCCAAAGCCAATTCGCCTGCGTTTCTCCACCAGGGACGTTTTCTTTCTTGCGTTAAAGTGACTGTCATTTCTGCTAGACTTTTTCTTAAAATTTGATTTTCTTCCTCCATATTTCTTTTTATTTCTTTGTTAAGTTGAATACTTTTTCGCATATCGTGAATCTTCGAGTTCAACTTATCTTTTGTGCTTAATAAATCCTGAATATTTTTCTCCAGTTTATCATTGCTTGCATTTTCATTGTCTAATTTTCTGAAATTAAAACTACAATTATATTTTTAAATTATTATTGGTCTTATAATACATGTACACTTATATTTCGTTCTGTAGGGTACTCGTCGGATGGACCTGGATTGATAATTGAATTTTACAAAACTTAAATTTCATTAAAACTTGTAATAATTGCTAATTTAATACTTAAAATATATTTTGCAAGTTAATAAACATTTATGTCAGAAAATTATAGATTATTTACTTTAAGTCGATAAGTACTTACTGCACAAGTTCTTTTATATCATTTTTGTAGTTATTGTTGCTTATATGGGCTTCTTGTAAAGTCAAATCAATATTCAACAAGTTTTCTTGTAAATCATCAATAGTATTGTTCAACTTGAGAATGTTTTCTTCTTTATCTGATAGCTGAAATCATTTGAAAAAAAAATTAGTTACGATTGTAAATCAACTATTTTGGTTGAATTTTAAAATTATGTATGTGACATTCGAAAATCTTTTGTAAACAAAACCTCGACTTAAACTGCAATAAATTCTTTTCGGAATAGTTGCTTTACATCTGAGGTAGCTTGCTAAGCTCTCCTCAAATGTGCTTGTGACCCTCTTTTCTGTTGTTAATGATGCAGTTTATACACTTAATGGTATCGACGGCTTCACCTGCCCTCCGAAGCACAGAGATGGTCATAACAAAGTAATTCTCCATGAATTTGAAACCTTAGCATTGATCGCGTTAAACTTTTGTAGTGATAAAACTTGACGAATTGAACAACTTTTTTTTTCGAGAAGAAAATTATTTTAAAATCGAAAAATTGTGAGCAAAAAACACAAATATTTGCTTTCACATACTTGGTCTACCAAAATTTTCTTCTCTTCGCGCATTTCTTTAATTTTTTCTCGTTCAACTCTCAATTGCTGCTCTAAACTGTGGTTATCTACTTTGCTTGTCATAAACTCATTTTGTAAGTTTTGCATATTTATTTGAAGTTTACTGCAATATTCCTCGCCGACTCGAACTTCATTTATCAATGCTTCTTTTTCCTTAAAAAGATTTAATCATATTTAAACAAAATATAAAAAAATTTGGCAAAAAGCATTGATGCTGCATGTTTTGTGCAAAAATTAAGCTGATAGCGATATTGTTTTGATTTATGTAGAAATGTTTGTAAACAAACCAACAATAGTAGTTTGTGTGACTTGTTTGGAAAGGCAAGGTTTACTGAACGACTCGACAAGTTTCCCAAGGCAAATGGGGAAAACGAGAACTCCACAATGTCAGTAATCCTTGCCTAGGACATTGCAAAAGCCTGCACACTAGGCGTAAAGAATTGCAGAACCATTTGCACTGGTTTATTGGATACCCAAATATGATAATGGAAAAAAGTAGCAAAAATGCTACGTTTAATAAAAGCTAATTTTAAATGCTTACCATCGCAAAATTTTCGTTTTCTCTTACACTCTATCAAGTGATGTTGAATGGATTGAATTACACGAACTGCTTCATTTCTTTTATCACATTCTGCTTTTCTTAATCGATTCAACGCGTCAATTTGAACTAAGTGTTGTCCATTCTGAAAATTTAAAAATTACTAATGGAAGTGCTAAACCATTGAAAACCATAGTTTTTGCAGATTTAATTCTTTATCAACTCCAGCCGAATTTTGTATAAGAAACAAATAAGTGAATCGTCAACACTGCTAGGAGGGCGAGCATTTGGGTCATCCCGTCCTGTAGATAATCCAACTACCGATAGCAGAAGCTTTGGTTTGTACACATCCTCTCGCCAAAACCTTTTATGATTGTTTTTGTAAAGATTCTTGTTGTGTTTTTCGAATTAATCTTATTGATCGCGCAATTTCATGAGCGAAGCAGAGTTTGAGTTGTAATAAAAGCAATGCGAGGAAAGACGGGCTTTAAGCAAAACAGAGAACCAAGCTCTAGCTAGAATGGGAAGCTTAAAGGAAGGTCAAAACTCAATGGAAAAAAGCCTGACTACAGCCAACACAGAATAGCAAGTTTTGGATAGACTGGCAATGCTCGAGATAACCGTGACACGTCAAGGAGAAGAACTGGAGTGACTAAAGGCATAGCTAAATTCTTGCAGGAGTAAGTCAAATGACATCTAAACGGATAAGGGTCACTATCCGGAATACAAAATTTGAACAAGATAACGAAGTATTAGCTACAAGCACAGATGAAGAAGCAGCTAGTGCTGACTATGACATGGAAATAGCCAAATAGCTGAGAATGTTTAAAACAAAGACCATGTCAAAGCGTAAAGCCCACGGCAGTAAAGTAGAAGCAACTTTAAGTAACCCAAAAGCTAGCAAGAAGAAAATTTTCGTGAAAATCCTAATGAAGATAAAAGAAACACGTGATGACAAAAGCTGGGAGATTGTTATGAGGATCAGAATGGAGATAATAAAAGGATGAAAAGATATCCACCTTTTCATCACTGGCGTGGAAGTTAGAAATCTGACAAAATGATCAAGGTTCAAACCAGCAACATTGTCGCAGTTGTAGATCAAGAAGAAGAGATACAAGAGGTCAAAAGCAAAGGTAAGAAGATAAAAACCCGAAAGGACAGAAGAGTAAGTCAAGTTCTGATAGCACAGGAAGAAACGCTTGCGGGACAAAACCACACCTTCGGACGCAGTAAATGGATGGGGATTTTAGTAAGTAAAAGGTTAAACTACCATCCTAAGTTGGGTGGCTTCTCTTTAAGATTTCCTCTCAACCCACACAAAAAGAATTGACTTTACGCCGGTATTTTTCGGGAAACTAAAGTCACGCGCCATGACCCCTTAATTTATTACATTGAAATATAAGCTGTTGGGGGCAGAGTAAGGCAGGCCAGACTCTAAAATTCAAAATTTCCTATAAAATAATAGCAAATTATGAAAGAGAATATAATCAGAAACATTATGAACTAAAAATCAAAAATTGTAATACGTTTCTGTGATAGACTAAATTCGAACCTCAATCCCCGCCCATTTTGAATTTTTTTTAAATTTTACTTAAAACATGTATTTTATCACTATTTTGATGCAGATGTCACGTATTGTACTGTTATTTGAATAAAACATTGAACCGCGTCGATTTAAGAAGTATTTTACGAAAATACTCTTAGGGTGAATCCGAGTCTTGCTGTAGTTACGCACGTACTGGCAATACAATGCTAAAACAGCCCAATTTCATGATTTAAAAATCGATTTTTTGCGTTATTATTGGAAATATCTCATCCATAGTACATTCAACTCGTTTTAACATTCTCAATTGTAAAAAAATCTCCACAGACAAAAATTCGGGATATGGTACTCTGACCGCTGTTGGGTGTGAATATTGGTGAATTTTGTTCGATTTCATTTCTATTTTATTTAATTCACTTGTTTTGCATTTCTCATAATCACCTACATCTTTGTCTGTCATGCACATACAGCTTAATTCAAAATTATTCCCCAAAATGAATTTTGCCAACTTGTTAAGTTATAAATAGAAAATCTTTTAAAACAACATGGAGTACAGGATAATGACCGAGAGTCTGAAAGGAAAAGGTTTGAAAACACATCATAAAGCTTTTGCACAATTGGTAAACATCATAATGTTCTGCTTTCTGATGCTGGGGTATTTAGGGTAATCCATTCTCCCCTCATGATTATATCCCGTTGCAAGAAGAGTGCAAATATTAATAAAAGAACGTTCATTAATTACCTGAGGTGTTTTTCTTTAAATTTGGACCACCCTCCCCCTTGGTAAGATGTGGTGGAACCCTTTCCTCCTCCTCACGTGATATTTATCCTACAATTTTTACCACACCAGAGACCAGTAATCTATTATAATAATGTAATTCTCTAAATTACAAAATTAACTTGAGATTTTTAATGACCCCTCTCTTTAAGTGAGATTTGGCAAGATTTTACCGGACCCCTTTCCCTATTTTAGCTCATGTAATTAATGGACGTCCTCTAAGATTCGTCTTTTTGAGAAATTACTTACAAAAAATGGTGGGAGGTTTTCAAAATTTTATGTAACCTTATAATGGGGGGAAGGGGGAAATAAAAATAATATCCTTTCGTAATTAATGGATGCTCTCAATTGAAATATGATTTTTTTGTAGATGTTAAAATTTTTTCACTTTTGGAGATAAGCAAAGTTTATAACGAACCTGATTCTCAAGAATTGTCACTGATTCTGAGAGAGTTGCCACTTGTGCTCTGCGTTGGCGCCATGCATTCAGCAGCAGCAGTTGGTATACCCGACGTCGAGCGTCTTCAAGTTTTCGTGATATTTGAGAACTGTTTACTTTTTGAATTGAAGAGGTTGACTGAGTTTGCATATCATTTCTTCTATACCGAAAAATGGAAAGAACAGAAAATTAGCAATTTAATTCTTAATTATCTAAAAATATTCTTTAAATTATTCTGGAAGATAAATTTATGTGTACCTCGAAAAACAAACAGGCAGGTGGCGTGCAACATCAACCAACCTCGGTGCACGTGCACGTGCAAAGCGAAGCGGTAATAGGAAGTTGCATTGAGAGGTAGCATTAGCTAATTGAAAGGTGCCTACCCACCAAAGAAAAATGCCGGTCTAGGACATTTCGACGTCACAGTTTCGACGCAGTTTAAAAATTAAGTTT
The DNA here is from genome assembly GCA_036346125.1 of Lycocerus yunnanus. Taxonomy (NCBI): domain Eukaryota; kingdom Metazoa; phylum Arthropoda; class Insecta; order Coleoptera; family Cantharidae; genus Lycocerus; species Lycocerus yunnanus. Next base: position 11,080,196 of record JARFIX010000013.1, read on the forward strand.
TTTTGTGGTTGGCAATAGACCAAATTTTATCTTACCTAAATTAAGGCGTAAAATCCAATCCGGAATTTATTTCGCTCGAATTTATGATCAAAATCATTGGAAAATGAGAAGAGGAACCAACGTAAGAAATACCTAATTTTTATCCTTGAGTCGAAATCTACTTGATCTACTTTTATCATTTTTTCACTTTTTTTTAATAATTTTAAATATGATTACGTCAAAAATCGTAATTATAAATAATATGTAGTATAAACAGAACTTCTGAGTTCTACGAATGATATGAATTCTGATGAAATGGAAATCACTTGGAATATCCAACGGTTTATCAGTAGTATGATATAATTAACTTTATCTCTAAGCTTAGAACCAGTGATTATGAAACTGAAATTAGAACTTTTTTTTACAAAAATACTATCTCTTTTTCTATTCCTCGTGGGTTAAGGTTTATTCTGGTACCCAACCCTACTTCCGATTTTGTACTTTTTTTAACTGAATTTATTAGATATTGACTCTGGCGAAGAGCAAAAAGTATACATCAAATATTTTTTCCTTTTATTTACATTTTTGTAACTTTGACCTTTCATAATCACATGGATTAATTTGCCAAGATAGTCGGAAGAGCTTTTTTGCTTAGTAGTGGGATTTATTTGACTCGACATCAACCTCTAATTGACATAGAAGGGCCTTTGATAAAACCACCTTCAACAGCATAAATGCTGCACTTCACCGATATGGAGTTCCACGACCATCGCAAAATGGATCAGTTTTATACTGAAGTGGAGAGCCGTAGAGGTGAATGTTGCAGACACAAAATTAAGGGCGTGGTTGTTAAGGGCTGTCCTCAGGGAGGGGTGCTCTCTCCACTACTTTGGAACATGGTGGTAGACAGCCTTCTGCAACGCCTCAATGACAAGGGTTTTCATACCGTAGGTTATGCAGATGATATCACCATACTGCTTAGGGGAAAATTTGAGAATGTAGTTTGCGAACGAATGCAGGCAGCTCTCAAAATTTTAGAAAATTGGTGCACTGAGCACTGTCTCTCTGTCAACCCAGCGAAGACAGAGCTAGTGCTATTCACCAACAAAAGAAAGCTGAAGAGCATGACAATGCCCAGCCTAATGGGAATTCCCCTAAAACTAGCAAACGAGGTCAAGTACCTGGGTCTAATACTTGACAGGAAGCTAAATTGGGGAAAACACCTACAAAACAAACTTGGGAAAGCGGGGACGGTCATGGGGTCTTACCCCTAAAATCACCCTTTGGCTCTACACTGCGATTGTCAGACCTATGCTTTGCTACGGGGCCCTAGTCTGGTGGCCCAGAACCAGGCTGGTAACAGCGGCATCCTCCCTGCACCGAATTCAGAGACTTGTCTGTCTGTCTGTGACCGGAGTGATGCGAACGGCTCCCACTGCGGCGCTTGAGTCCCTTCTCTGCCTCCCTCCACTTGATCTTCATGTGCAGGAGATGGCGGTTAGGGCCGCTCTTAGACTACGCAGCTGGCGGCTATGGAATGGCGGGCGAGGAGCTGTTGGTCACATGCGGATTCTGGATGGCTACCTCGAGGAGGTGCCCCTCCTGCGTCTGGAACCCGACAGAATTCCCGCATATATATTCAATAGGAAGTTCGACATCCTACTGAATCCAACAGAGACCTGTGAATATGACATTCGTCTATTTTCAGATGGCTCCAAAACGATGTGGGTTCAGGGCAGGAATATTTTCTGCCGAACTCGACCTAAACATAAGCATACCGCTGGGTACACATATATCAGTCTTCCAGACGGAATTGGTTGGTATATTACACTGCGCACGAATAATCAAGGAAAAAAGTATCCGTGATAAAAATATCCAGATATCCACAGACAGTAGGGCGGCTCTCCTGGCACTCAGGAGTCAAAAGGTCACCTCTGGTCTGGTGCTCGAATGTATTCGGGCACTAAATGAGATATCAACTTCAAACAGTCTCTCCCTTAGTTGGGTTAAGGGACACCAAGGCAACGAGGGTAACGAAAAGGCAGACGAGCTGGCAAGAAACGGCACAAACAGCCTTCCCTGCGGCCCTGAGCCGATGATAATGCCAGCTGTCAAATTCCTTAACAACCTTCTGAAACAGTATACCCTAAACCTGCACTCCAGCAGGTGGGCAAATGAAACCGAATGTAGACAGGCGAGGGCTGCGATAAGAACACCCTCAAATAAACATTCTAAATATTACTTGAAACTGTCCAGAGTCAATCTACGGACAATTGCAGGGATCTTGACTGGACACTGCAAGTTAAACAAACACCTCAACACAATGGGAATCGTAGATAGCCCTACGTGTCGAGGTTGCAATGAAACGGACGAAACAGCTGAGCATGTGCTATGTCACTGCCCAGCTCTGGCGTCGAAAAGAGGTGCCATGTTAGGGGACTTCTGGCCTGATATGGCTAGAATTAGTGACACCCCACCCGCCAAAATCCTTGAATTTGCCTTATCGGTGGGCTGGCTCGAGGAGTGACGGGGAGGGGGGCGCTATAACGGAGGCAGTACAATGGGCCCGGTTTAGCGGCCTAAGTGCGCGTGGGAGCTTTGCTCCTGCCCTCCTACCTAAAATCCAGAATCCAGAATCCAACCTCTAATCTTTGACTGACAACAAACAACATTAGCAAACAAAGAAATATTTGTGCAAAAGATAACGGCGGATACTTCACTGCTTGTGTTTAGTGACCAAAATTTTGCAAGGTAAGTTAACAAATTTGCTTATTTTTGCCCATCCACCAACGGATTCTAGTTTCTTAGTGAACAAAAACATGGAAGCTTACCTTTTTTGATTTAAAGTTCTAGTTGGATTAATTTCGGCCATGCTAAGCGCTTTCCTTCGCGTTATGTCAGGATTTGTTGCCAATTCTTTTATGGCGGCTTGTAATTGCTCTTTAATTTTTTTGGTTTGATCTTGCTGATTTAATCCAGGTCTGGTAGAAAATCGGCGGCATGATGGCACCGGTTGTCTTATTTTTCCCTTATGGATTTTTTCTGGATGTAAACCATTCCGTATTCCGTCCCCACCACCAGTTAACAATTTTGTCGTATTTGGGTTTACCTTTTCACTTCTAATGAAGACATAATTTCTGATTTTTAAATTCACGCTTGTTTATAAACAAGAAATGACAGCTACAGAAAAGCCGCCCTGATTTAAATTTAAAAATCTGAATTACTTACGGTTTTTTTTAGAAAATTTTACATCGAATTTGAAATACTTCAAATTTTGTTTTTTTCAACGAAATAACTTTTTGAAGTTGTTATAGATACCTCCATTGAATTTTTTTTGCTAAAAAAATTCCCTGATCGTACATGTCAGCTTGGACAATAAAAAAATTGTGTTGAAACTCTTTTAAAAGATGTGAAAATAGTATCTACTTTTTTCACTTATATACTTAAAATCGTGATTCCAATGCCCATGATTATGATCATTGAATCCGGATTCTATTGGTCACACGAAAACGTACATTTGACAGTTTTGCAATTTGACAGCAAATAAAAATGGATTTTCAAAAGATGTGTTGGGGTGCAGCAGATAGGAGACTATCTATAACTTGGTTGAATTACAAGCAAATAAAAAATTTATATTTGTCCCCCCTGAAGGCAATTGCAAACCACCGAGATATAATCTGCGTATCCTTTTCAAAATGAAGTGTATTATAATTAGAAAGCGGATTTATATATGCGGTAAAAGGCCTTACGTCAGAGGTTTCGATTTCCTGAGAGCTAGTTTTTTTCGAATGTTTTTTGAATTAAAAATTAATTGAAATTTTAAAAAATTCGAAAAAAACCTGTTTTCAGAAACTCCCAACTCCTGACTTCATGCATGTTACCGCATATAAATCCGCTCTCTAATTATAATACCCTTCTATAGCTGGGATACTATAGCCTTTTCCAAAGGTTTTCCAAAGGTTTTTACAATAAACTACAGGGTGGTCAACTAAGGAATTCCGATTTAAAAGAGAAATAAAACAAAACTTTCAAGTCAATTTTAATTTTTTTTACAAATAATGTTCAGCTCTTTGAAATTCATTTCTTAAAATTACGCTCTCCAAATGTCCACCGTTTTTCTGCTGGCACTCTTCGAGTCGAACCCCGAAATTTAGAAAACACGTCGCAAAGTTTCTGGACCGATGGCTTGAATTTCCTGGCGGATATTTTCCTTCAACGCAATTAGAGTGCGGGGATTGTTGCGGTAGACTACACTTTTGAGGTATCCCCATAAGTAAAAGTCGCAAGGTGTCAAGTCCGGGCTTCTGGGGGGCCATGGAAGGTCTCCACGCCGAGAAATCAATTTTTCAAGAAAAAGCGCCTGAATAACAGGTAAAGACCGATTTGAAGTGTGACAAGTGGCCCCGTCTTGCTGAAACCAAGTGTCCTGATTGTATCCATCAAAGTCTTGAAGGGCTGGTTCAAAAAAATTGTTCAACATGTCCACATAACGATCAGAATCCACTGTTACTGCTCGGCCGCGTCCGTCTTCGAAAAAATACGGGCCAATAATGCCTTGTGCGTGTATTGCACACCAAACTGTGACCTTCAGACTATGCAATTGAGTTTGATGTTTCTGTTTGGGGTTTTCTGAAGACCAATACCGGCAATTCTGTTTGTTTACATAGCCGTTCAGATGAAAATGGGCTTCATCAGAGAAAAATGTTGTCGTACGCTTGAAATCGGTTCACCATTTCATTGGCGTAATCAAGGCGTTGTTGATGGTCCCCTGGCTTTAATTCCTGCACTAATTGGATCTTGTAGGGTGCATGTAAATCTTTATGAAGAATGTTTATCAATGACGATCTCTTCACATTTAGAGCGGCCGCGCGCCGGCGTGTCGAGAGGCCCGGTTGGTTGCGAACAGATGCTCTCACTCGCTCTACGTTTGCATCGTTTCTCACAGACCGTCGACGGTTTATCACTCGCTGGGGCAATGTCGAACCAGTTTCTTCGAATGTTCTGACCCATTTCCGAATGAGTTGAGCACTCGGACATTGGTTAAGATTGTGCAAAGCATAATGTGCACGAAAACGACGACGCACAATAATGCAAGAATTTTGATTTTGGTAATAAGCGCGCACACAGAACGAACGCTCCTCACCCGTCCAGCAAACCATGGCGACTGAATTTCCATGAGCCCTCCTTCGTTTAAGACCAACTCCACTTCTCTATTCCTATTCAAAACAATTTTAGAGCGCTTGTAAATCGAAATTCTTAGTTGACCACCCAGTACTTCATTCATAAAAATTGGTTGTATAGTTTTCTCGATTTGCCACTATGCGGTTGGAAAATGTCATTTTGAGAAAACCCGTTGTAAATTTTAATAAAAGATAAATAATTCACAAAAATAAATTTTTCCAGTTAAAAGTTTTATAAAAGTGAACTTAAAAGTAGAAAATAAAAAAAGATTTTTGAAGTTTGGTAGCGTGAAAGAAGATTAAAACTTGGGCACAAGAACCCAAGTTCTAGTGTAGTGTAAGTTTAAATGTAATAATTATATTTTAACATGAAATAAGTATTATGTGAAGTGTGGGACGTACCTTTAGTAGATTACATTGAACTCTTGGAACTCTAGAACCCATAAACCAAAGTATTTGCTGATGGGGCAGGTACACACTCATCTTATTAGAACGGATGTTTAAAGTTAACAACCCTTAGAACGCTGATCACGTTCTTTCTGTTGTTGCCATTAAATGAACGTACTTTGCAAGTGGAGTGAGTTGTTATTACGTTAAGTGATCATGCAATTATTAATTAAATTAATAATTGTTAATTCAACTGGGATTTTTCTATAAGAACCACGAATCTATTCTATTATATTTTATTCTATTATAACTATTTCACTAAGCCTTAAAAGAAAATTTAAATTTTGATGCGGGAAACGGGAATCAAATCAAAATTTGACAAATGGGTTTCTTTATACTGGTTTCTAATACAAGTTTTTTTATTGCTGAAATTTTATGAAAAAATTGAATTATAATGAATTTGCTTAACTTGGTAATACTTAATTTTTAATTTAATATTAATATACCGGGTTTACACATGTGTTAATACAAGTGATTGCCTATGCAGACGACGTCGCTATCACAGCAAGAACCAAAGAAGGACTAATAAATACTTTGAAAAAAAAAAAAGAAGCAACCAGAATGGGATAAAACAAACAAAGACTTGATACATGATGTGTACAAGGGAAAAGAACAAATATAGATCTGACCTAATAATTGATGATGAAACATTTGAACACGTACAAGAATTCAGCTACCTGGGTGTACCAATTAATTACAAGAACATAAGAAGAACAGAAGTAACAACGAAAATCCAAGCAGGCAATAGAGGTTGTAAACAAGATAATGGAGTGGATCAAACAGAACAAATGCCGAAATCCTCAAAGCAATGAACGGCGAAGACATTGTGAAATATATCAAGGCCCAGAGAATAAAATGGTGGGGACATGTAATGAGATTAAGTAACGAGGAGGTAACAAGAACAATAATGGAATGGAAACCTAATGGGAAGAAGCATAGAGGAAGACCAAAGCTGAAGTGATGCGACGGAGTGGAAGAAGACCTAAGAAAGATGGGGATACGAGGATGGAAACGGAAAGTGATGGAACGAGCAGAAGGAAAAAGCAGGAACACACCAGGATCTATAAACAATTGTATACATGAGAATTAATCCACCTCAACAAATGGAGTCTATTGATTGAATGTGATGCTGTAAATAATAATGCCTGGTTTAAGTTCAATAGTAGCCAATCGATATCTTTTTTTTGAGTAAATTTGAGAAAATCAAAGGACACGTCAATTTAGATAACGAGGGGAATATCCAAAACCAATTTTGAATTTTAAGTTCAATCCTTTTCCTAAATATTAAATAGCACCCCCTACCTTGCGATACATCGTTTTAAAGGTGGAAAAATCTTCGTTCAGCCGCATTAAAAAAATTCGATTTCGTGGATCTGTTTATATTCTTCAGAAGAAGAAGAATCTGTTTATGAGATAGAAGTAAAAATTTAAAGAAAAAACAAACAAAAATAAATGAAGGTGATCGATGATCGATACTACACGCTTTTTCAAATATATATTTTTAAAACTGCTAAAGTTAACATTAATTAAACAAAATAACTATTAAACGGAATGATTTAATTTAATAAATTAAATATATTGCACAAATTTAATTAAACTATATGATTTTGTCTAATTAGACGTCTTCGGTATAGCATACACGTGGAGGGCACCCTAAATTTGCAAAACGTACGCTTATCTGGATTCAGTCTTCATGAAGTGTGGAAGAAAACTACATTTTCACACAATTATTGACATTACCATACATTCACCAGTGTTTAACTCGTGTCGAAAAAATTAGGCAAGTTTAGTTATTAAAATTTAAATTTTAAATTAAAGTATATGCAGCAATGAATTAATACATCTCTAAAGATGCCAAGTCCTTCGGGTGATGGCGAAACCAGGCACATGGTATGTTCATGCATCTACATTTGTATCCTCTGCAGGAGACGCGGCTTCGGCTAATGTGTAATGCTACTGTTCTGAATACGAATTGTGAAGGATTTATTATAATTTGTTTACATTTATCTACAAAAAATCACTCGACTGAAGTGAATATATTTTAATTTTAAATTAAAATTTTGATTTATCTAATCACAGTCGATAAAATGTTAAATTTGTTTACAAATTTTAATATAAATAGTTTTCAAGTTTAGTTATAGTTATTTATTGATAAAGAAATGTGTTTGTGTGAAAATAAAAATTGTTAATTTAATTAATTAAATTGCATTCTGATAAACAAATTCTTAATAGTATATTATTCAACGAGCGGATAATGAATGTGATTACTCACGCTTTGCGGCTTATTCAACCAAATAAAACAATTTTGTTTACATTTTAGATTGCATGAAATTTAAAAATTTTAATTCAAAATACATAATTTATTGTGATTGGTCAACTATCCCAATTGTTCATACCTCAACACTCTTGAGTAATACATTTTTTCACACACCATGATTAACGACTTTTGCTACAACTGTAAAAAAACTGTAATTTTTACTACCCAAGAAGGGTTTAGTTCTCATCATAAATATTTATATTTTTTAAGTTAAATATAAAAACAAAATTTCAGAAAATCTTAACTAGTACACAATTTATATTTAAAATGGGGTGAGCAATAGACCATCTAGAAAAAGTATCAAGTTTTAGATTTTATTTATTTATTAAATTTTTATTATTTTTATCGGGGAGCCTCTCACTCATTAAAACTTTTACACCTATTGCCAAAATGCCTGATGCTGCTTATGTACTGCCAGATCCTGCCTGTTACTGCCAGTCCTGCCAAGTTTTGCCTATGTACTGCCTCTGCTTATATGTAATATAGTCTCAAGACAATTGAAATATAAATAATGGAACATGCAGTAATAACGAAGGCTGTAGAAAACGCGAATGTTCTCAACTTTAATTAGTTTAAAAATTATTTTCTTTTAAATCAAAATTTGGGTAATCAGAAATTTTCCTATAAAAATGGCTTTACCAAACCAAAGAGCACTAAAATACAAGACTTTTAAGGACCTCTATAGGATATTTTAATGAGTAAAATGTTTTTCAAAACTGCTTGTAGCGGCCAGAGTGGGGGGAGCGGAGGCTGCGGAAAGCCGGTTTTGTTTAACGTAACCACGGTAAATTTCGAATTTTTAAAGTAGTTTTCTTTCAAAATTTGTGAGTCAACCGCAATTTTTTTCATGTATAGAGAACGATGTCCTCTTTCATAATTCACTTCATAAATAATGAAAATAAAATATATTTGGTGGCCAATATATTTAATGAGTCAACAAAGTTCCTCTTAAAAAGTCAACTCAATGACTCATCTCAAAAAAAAGCAGAAAGCATGTAAAGAATGCTACTATTAAATTAATATTAATAACTAACTAATTTAATTTTATTATTCAGTATAGAATAATTAATATTAAATTAAATTATAGCTAAGTATATTATCCAGGTACTGTTTTGATCCTACTACCCTACTAGGTACTGCTTTGATCCCGTCAGGTACTGCTTCAGTCCTGTCAGATATTGCTCCAATTTTGTACACCTATTGCCAGAGTGGAACACTCTTAGGGTTTTATTTTACTTTCATAAATTCACAAAAGTAATTTATTTAAATAAGTGTAATTCTGTTTATTTTGTAGGACTTTGTACAAGAAATAGATCAACTACGTTAAAAATAAGTTTATATTTCCACAGAAGCTCAAATTACCTAACAAGAATTTAAAGGGGGCTTGATAAAATTTTGAAAATCTAATTTTGGCATATAAAAATTGATCAGAGGGGGAGTTACGTTACAAATTTAATACAATATCATTTAATATTTTAGAATTTCCATTCTAAAATAAATTTAATTTTTTCATTTCTAAATTGTATGTTGAGGGGAAGTAGTAGTAGCTGTAGATCCGCCACTGTATCAGATTAATATTTGCAAAAGCTGTTGTACTACAGCTTCAGGTGTGTGACAACGAGAAATGTCCCACGATTCCAAAAGAATTGCGCACGCGCCGATTTGTGTCTACCTTCACGTAGAACGAAAATATGAAATTTTAGCTTTATTATTACAAGCTACCGAGCTAAAGTTTGAAAATAAAAATTTTACTCTTTTTAGTTCCGATCACAAATTTAATTCTTTTATTAGCTAATTACTCCATTATCTATCATAATTCGTCGTGAAAACCGAGATTCTGGTATATTTGCTGTCGCCACAACCTATTGCAATTTTGGGGCGGGGTTACAGTTCAAAACAGTCAATGAAAAATTGCATTCCAAATTAACTTTAAAGCCGTTTTTTCAAAATTGTGTGACTATTCCGCAAATTTTATTTTTATACGCTAATTAGACACTCATCTTTCATAATCCACTTCAAAAATTGTAAAATCGCGATCAGGGAATTCGAACCGTCACCTCCGAGTCTTGCCGTAGTTGCGTTTGTCAAATGGGCTAGTGGCGGCCGTAGCAGAGCGGAGCGCTTTACTTACTAAAAGTATCCCCTAGAACGACCCAACTGATCTGAAGGAACGATTGGTAGCTCCCCACCGCTTGTAACTGTCGACTCACCTACAGCGCACGGATGGGTGATAGAATGCGGACTATAACGAGGTAATATCTCGAAATAGTACACTTACATGTCTTTCTTATGTGAAAATCCTAATTTTCGAAATTAAATTATGGCTTTTACAAGTCCGACTAAATTCATCCTCCCTTATCGAGCATGTATTTTCTGTTCTTTCGTTTGGTGAAGCAATTTTTATACGATTTTTCGAATCGGGTTAGTCGACTCTTGCCGAAAAATGTATGTCAAGTTTCGACAACGAAGCAATTTTTCATTTTACTAATTTTTCGAGTTGTTTTCACGCAGTTACACAGACGCAGACTTGGTCTTTCATTGTAAATAAAACAAACAAAATATAAATTGTAGGTAAATTTTATATCTATAAAATGGGGTTTATTTTCTAGCCCTTATTTTTGATACCTAATAATATTTTTCCTTATATGCATTATTTATTTAAATAGAATTAATTAAATTTCTGAAATTTAAAATTTTAAGTTAATAACTTAGGATTTTCAAAGTAATAAATTCAAATTCAGATTTATTGAGAACCTGAAATTTTGAATTATAAGTTAATAACTTAGGTTTTCAAATTAACAACTTCAAATTTAGATTTATTTAGAAACTTGAAATTTTAAGTTAAGGTGGCAAAAGTATCAATTATTTTCAAACACTACTGGTAGATGACTCTGATATCGATTGATCACTAGATAATTCGAGCAGCAAAATTTATCGACGCGACGCCTGTATTAGTTCGTACTTTTTTTCCGCTTACCTATTCAGAAAATAGTTTTGAGCACAAAAAATGCTTATATTGACAACTTAAATTGTAAATCTTTTCGACATAAAATAAGATAATATACTGTACTATGCGCGTGCCATCTATGAAACATTTTCCAAACTGCAAATAGCATAAGCAGGATAGGGATTAGAAGAACCACGATTAATTTCGTTACAAATGAGGTTAATAACAGATTTTTAAACTGCAAACTCTCAAATAGATAATTTGTAATAACATACTGTAAATACAGCATGATTACTTTACTATTTTCACTACAATAAATAAAAGAACTGAACCGTTCCGCAGGCATGTTATGTTTATTTATTTATTCATTAACTATAAATGTTTTTACTTGTAATTATAATATATTATCGACAAATGTTCAAATATATCATGTTGCAAATTTGAGCACGGTACGTTATATACACTCGGTTTTTAATTGTGGTTTGTTCTTATGGTCAAATAACATTGATATTTGCCACCTTAATAACTTAGAATTTTTAAATTAATAAATTCAAATTCAGATTTATTTAAGAACTTGAAATTTTAAGTTAATAACTTAGGATTTTCAAAGTAACAACTTAAAATTTAATTATAATGATGAAATTTTAATGATTTTTTTTTTACATTTAGTCATTTTGAAGGCATCATTTTGTATTTTTAACGTAAAAATAGTAATTAATAGCAGCAAACCCCCAGTGCTATAATGTTTTAAATTTTGATGTCAATATTAGTGTTTATTGAAAATTGCAATATTTTTAAATTTTATTTTAAACAAAGAGTTCTAGTTCGAATCTACGAGAGAATCTTTAATTTTTAATCAATTTTAGATTATACCATACATTTTTAGAACTTAGTATAATTTAAATTTTGGGATAATTATTATGGTTTGGTATGGAGATCTCGTTAATCCATTCCAAAGACGCGCACTGTTGGGGGGTTTTGCGTTAAAATTGCTAGTGTCAGATACTACTGATGGCCGTGATTAAGAAAAAATCCAAATTGCAGAGCAATTTGGGCTAGGTGTGAAATCAACAAGATTTCTTACTATCAAACAAAATGAAGAATGGGCACCACACACTTTTTGTCGCCAAGAAGTACTGCCTAAAAGTGTATAAAAGGTGAGGAAATAATAACTAGTCAGTGCAGTAGGAAATGTATAATGAAAATTAATTAAAAAAATACACATACATTCTTCTTTCTTCCCAAGTTTCTTAGCCGTCCGAGATACATATTACGTAAACACGTCTTGTTGTACAACAAATTTTAAGAAAAGTTTGCTCACCTCGTGGTCGTTGACGGAATGCTGAACCAGTCATGGGAATCTCCATAACGATTTATTCAAGGACCCCGAACAAAATAAGGCGACGGCGCTTCTATGATGGAAGTTGACTATGGTCAATTACTGTTATGTGATTATATTATGGCCAATGTCACGATACACTTACACTTGCATCGGGGCCAATGTAAAGGGAGTGGGGTACCTGTTGATTTCGAAGATGAAATCTCGTCGGTTTAATGATTTATAAATAGCGTTTTTCCCAATCGATAAATAATAACCAGCGTATCAAAAAATGTACCTCCAGCACGCAGGAAAAGGGGAAGACCAAAATTAACCTGGCAAAAAGATGTCGAGAAAGCAATGACCTCCCGAGGACTCTCGGAGGGCGATTGGGAGAACCGCAAGGGTTGGCGAAAAGGTTGCGAAATACGATTCAATATATTGTAAATATTCGCTAATATATATATATGTATATCAAAAAATGTACCCTTTCGATCCAACTTCGATAACCACATCCGATTTCGCATACAAAGTAATGTGGTGATCTTTATCCTTTAACTTTGATTTTATTATTTATTAATTAATTAACAATTCTGAATAATTCTGAATTAACAAGATCTGAATAATTCATTTGAATATTCAAATTAATGAATTTCGCCAAAACTGAACACCTAACAATTGAAGAACCGGGGAAAAATCTGATAGTAGAATCGGAAGTGATTCGGAGTTGCCAATTTTTCCAGTACTTCGGAGCAAATCTCTTTTCAACAGTGAGGAAATTAATTAAAAGAAATATATGTAGGTCGTTTAAAAGCTCTAGAAATGAACTTCTGGAAACGCTCCTGTGGAGTATCTAAGCTAGAGCACATACAAAACGTAAAAATACAGTAAAAAATGGGGGTCAATGGAACGACTGATGTGGTACGGTCACCTCCAAAGAATGGAAAACAACAAATGGCCAAAAAGAATATGGGAATGGGTACCCTCAACAAAAAGAAGAAGAGGAAGACCAAAATTAACTTGGAAAAAAACCCCAAAGCGCAATGAACTCCCTAGGACTCGCAGAGCGACTGAGAGAACCGCAAGGTTCTTTATTAAAAATGTAAACAACTGTAGATGATTCACGTAGAACTTAGGCAAGAGAAGTGTCGGCAGGCCCAAAATATCGTAGCTGCGAGTGGTTTGGTTGCTGGCACGACGATAGACGTCACTTGAAGAAGATGATTCACAAATACAGCTTTGAATCAAACATTCTTTGCGGATCCCGTGTGATTTAAAATTAATTAAATTTTATTTTTCACCAAAATATCGTAATGGTGTACACTCTTGAAAATTTTTAAAATAATTTCGTAAGAGGTACATGTCGCTGCCCCCCCCCCCTCAAATCAAATTTTTTATTGAAGTAAGCGTCCCACGTCTTTCCCGGAAGATTTATGAAAAAAGCAAAGACTTATAAATAATTCTCCTCCATATGAATGGTAACCTCTTTTGCTTTGATATTGAAATTTTGTCATCAGTAAATAAAAGGACGTTAAGGTATTTCAAAGAATTTGCAAAATTTCGATCAAAATGCGTGCTTCCTGTCAAATCTGCAGGAATATTCTAAATTGTGTTAATTGTATTTTTAAATAGGAAATTTTTTTTATATCCCACGTTTTCCCGAAAAACGCTAATAAAAGGCACAATTTGTAACGCCAACGGCACGCAGCTGACATTACATGAATAGTTTCGATTTAAATATCTAAAATTCAAAGAGACGACGACACAAATAATTTACACTAACGGCGAATTTTGACAAATATAATAATTAATTTTATTTCGTACTACTTACTAATTTAGAAAAATATGTTAAAAAATTAAAACTGTAGGGAATGCAATTTCCAAGTTCAGGGTTACCCGTACTCCCTTGGCCCGGACGGCTTAGTGGCTACTGATGCCTACCGAAAAGTGGCTCAGCTCTCCTGAAGATCATCAGAAATGCGATATTCTAATTTTAAAACTGAGGTTGTTACGGGCTATACCTGTAACCTGTACTGTAATTTTTCTAGTGGGTGCCGGTGAAACAAGAATATATTTAATTTAAAAAATATTGAAAAAAATATTTCGTTGAATCTCGTCTGAACAGAACGAAAGTTACTTGGCAAGAGTGCAAATAATTTCGAAAGAAAAGTTTCTGTGCTAGGCAACATTTTTCCTGGAAAAAGAAAAGGAAATTGGGAAATTTCTGGAAGAGGAAATTTTTCCTACTAATTTCGTCGGTCCAATCAAATAGAAACCTTATTTTAGAAGTATTTTAAAAATTGAAAACAGTCGGACTTATTTTTTAGGGCGAAATAAAAACAAATTTATAAAAGAATTTCATTACAAAATGTTTCAGATTGATAGCTAAATAACAGGATCACAAAACAAAACAAATTTTTTTAGAGAAAATCAAGGGTTACAAAAATGTTGGGGACGGTCAATAAACCCAAATTCAGAATTTCATGATTTTGAATTAGCGTATAACAAAATAAAATTTGCGGTCGGTTCACACAATTTTGAAAAAAACGGCTTTAAAGTTAATTTGGAATGCAATTTTATCATTGGCTCTTTTGAAGTGTAACCCCGCCCTCAAAATTGAAATAGGTTGTGTCGACTGTAAATATACCAGAATCTCGGTTTTTACAACGAATTATGATAGATAATGGTGTAATTAGCTAATAAAAAGAATTAAATTTGTGATCGGACAACAAATTTTTGAAAAAAAGTCACTTTTTGTGTGAATTCGTTTCTGATGTGATTGCGCTGTCAAAACCTATTCTCCGCACCCCACGCTCCTCCGGATCGCGGAGGGGCTCCGAACGGTTTTGACACGCGCTTAACTTATTAAAAACATCCCCAAGCGGCCCCAACTCGAAAAGTTTGCAAGTTGACCCGACGGATCTCAGGAGCGACTGACTCCTTCCTAACGCTGCTCTAGTTAGGCCCGCCTTAAGGTAGATTCCCTAGTATGAAACTACACGGACTGTTACCATAATGCATAAAATTATTGCGTAAAATACACTTACATGTATTTCTTATGGGAAAATTGTAATTTTCAAAATTAAATTATGGCCTTATTACAACTCCGACAAGATTGATCCTCACCTTAAAGAACTTGTATTTTTGTGTTCTTTCGTTTGGTATAGCCATTTCTATATATTCTATAGTTCTATATTTTTATAGTTAAAAAATGTGTACTCATCTCACGCCTTCCACGGTGGATTTAGAAAAAAAGTAAAGACTTAAACGATGCTCTTTGGTGAGAGGCATACATAACCTTTTTGAAATTAAATATTGGTTTGTAAATAAAGACGCTGAGGTACTCAATCTGCTTGTCTTGATTATCAATATCCTTTATACCTTACATTGTCGTCTTCTCCTTCACAGCCATTTCTTCAGGACCATCCGTCTAGTTTCGCTATAACAACCTGTTTTCCCTCTATTTTCTTAACTTTAAATGCATCCACAACCTTCACCTGAACCTCCTAATTCAAAAATTTCTCAATTCCTTCTCATGTTATATTTCTTGTTATTGGTATGTTCCTTATTACTACGATTTGTTGCCCTTGTATCATTTTCATACTTTTTCAATTGCAATTTCAGCTTTGTAATTTTTTTCTGTTGCTCGTTTGTTTTTTTTTTCAGTTTTCGACCATCTCTTTCATCGCGCTCATTTCCCCGCCTCAGTACGTATCTATTTCATTCAATTGTTGCTCTATTTTCTTAATTTTCTGATTGTTTGTCTGAAAATGGTTATTTGTCATATATGTGAGCTTATGCTGTTTCTACTCTATCAAAGTACACACATGACTCTGCTTGAGCTTTTGCCGATTTATTACTTTTATAAGATGTAAGTATAAAACGGTAATGTAATCCTGTGCAAATATAAAAGTACGACCTTATAAAAGTAATGAATCGGCAAAAGCTACAACAGAGTCATGCGTGTACCATGACAGTGTAGAAACCGCTTTAGCTACTATAATCTTTCAGTTCATCCATATTTTCCTCATGTTCTACTTCTTCAATTCTCTTCGTTGGTGATTTTGACGTTTTTGTACTTTTTTTAAATATTCTTTCAGACTCACTCTCCTCCTCACTGTTAGTTACCCTTTCCTCTTTCGCTTGATAAATTTTCTTACAGATGGGTAACTATTCGATCACTTTCTGACTTACTTCGCTTAGGCAATCAAACTTGCTTGTGGAAGGGCTTTTTTGTGTATTTTTTTCGATTACGTGTTTTTTTTTTCTTGCGTTATATTGAGTGATCTTAGCGTCAATGCAAAGACCCGAGTCAACCTCTCGGAGATCTCTACCGTACTATTTTAGTGTATTATAAACTTTGAGACGGTCACTGGCCTGGTCGTTAGCATAATTAACTGCTAATGTAAGGCGCCCCAGTTCTAATCCGGGTAGGGCTCACTTTATAAGGCCGTCTCCGTGCTTCGGAAGGCACGTAAAGACGGTGGTCCTCTCACAAGGTGCTGGCAACATCTTTGAGGTATTAATTGCTCAAGTACCCTCTCCAAGGGAACGGGTAAACGACGTAAGTTGTAAGTTGTATACTCAATTAATTTTCTCAATAATCGAAAATTAAACAGTTCCAAAATCCAATAATTTGTTGTCGAAAATATGTAATCAAACAAAATGATCAATAATATTCTATGCACTTGGGAAATTATACAACATGACCCACAAAAACCCGGACAAACATGTTTTACTATTTTCGCGTAAATCACTGAATTTTTCTGAAAAATAATCTAGTAATCCGATTTGAAAAACTAAGGAGATCAGAAAAACAAAAGAGCAAAAAAATTAAACTATCAGTTTGTGAGTTACAAAATGTCAAAAAGTCGCGCCGGAATTTTATCGTTATTTGAAGCTGGAAATCGTCAATGTGAAATAGTTCTAATGCTTAAAACTCCTCGACAAACCCGGAAGAGAAAAAAAACGTTTTGCCAACACTCGCCGGAATTGCAATACTATCAAACTTCGGATTCAAAGAAATCCGAGACTGTCGATGCCTAAAGTGGCTCGTGAAACCAGAATCGTGCGAGAGTCGGCTCGACGAATAACTAAAAATTAACTTAAGAAGAAGCCTTATAAGCTGCGAAAAGCTCAAATGCTAACTGATGAAAACAAGCGGGTACGGGTTCAACGATGCCGTGCTCTTCTATATCGCAGCGTTGCTCAAAAGTGGGAAAATTTCGTTTTTACTCATGAAAAAATTTTTACTATTGAACAATTTCACAATTGTCAAAATGATAGGTATTGGTCAGAAGAAGCACACGAACCTTCTATCATCGTTGTTCATCGCCAATACCCCAAGTCTGTCATGGTTTGGGGCGGTGTTTGTGCTACCGGTAAAAAACGTTTAGTTTTTGTGGAAGAAGGAGTAAAAATTAACAAGGAAATCTACCATCGGGATATTTAGAGACTGTAGTCCTTCCGTGGGCCCAACAGCACTTTGGTGACCAACATTGGATCTTTCAACAAGATTCTGCACCTGCCCACAAGGCGAAAACTACTCAAGAGTGGTGCCGAATCAATTTTCCTGATTTTATCAGTTCCGCTGAATGGCCTCCATACTCCCCTGATCTCGATCCAATGGATTACGCCATATGGTCAATTTTAGCGGCCAGAGCCTGTGCAAAACCCCACAAAAGTTTGGAATCACTAAGACAATCTTTGCGTTAGGAATGGAATAAAATATCCCTAGAAGAGGTACGAAAAGTAGCCGAAAATTTCATTCGACGTTTAAAGCTCTGTATCCACGCAGAAGGAAGCAACTTTAAAATTTTTAAATTTATGATGTACATAAGGTTGTTGTTAATTGTTATCCATTTTTAAATTTTTGAATTGTTGCGTTTAAATAAGTTTTTACGCTTATACGAGTTCTTATGGGTCACTCTGTATATAAATATTACATCTGCATCAGCTAATATTTTAATTATCAAGTAACAAATTATTATACTGTGAGAAATAAAACTTTACAACTTTTATAAACATATAATTGATAAATCTTGATTAATTAAGCAAAGATTAATTTCATGTAATTTTTTAAATAAATTCAATTTCTAAATCGTGAAAGCTTTTCGAAAATTAATATTAAATAATAAGATTTAAAAAATAGTTCCTATGAACTAATTTTAACCAAAATATAAGTCTTAATATAAAGATACAAAATCCCAAATTTGGTTTCAAAATTCCTATTAGTTTTTGCTGTAGAGCGCATTCAAAATTTGACCACAGACATACAGACATTTTTGGGAATCGTCTTATTTACCTCATGGGACTTCAAAAAGTGTAATTCCATCAAAAGGTAAATTTTTTTTTCTGCACGAAAACAATACTTTTTCATATTAAAAATGATGAAGTAAAAATATTTCTATATTTCCAAAATCCTAGGGTGGTTTAACCTTTAACGAGATCAACCTGCAAAGGGAAAAATATTTTTGATTTCTAAAAATTTTACAAAAAGGTGTTTCGATTCTTTAGAAATTTATAAAATTTATGTAACAATTTAAGGAAATAAAGAATCGCTAATTAGTTGAATAAATTCTCTGAAATGTCGCTGCCCGCGATGTCGAGAGCGTTTGTTGTTGTGTTTGGCAGCAGAAAGGTACAGTAAATATCGCATTACAAACCAGAAGAGAATGTTAGTATAATTTCGTGTTTAGTTATAAACATGTTTATTATAAATTGAATAAAAATCTACCTCCCATTAACAGTGGCGCGGTAAACATAAGCAATTAATATGCATAACCGTGACCTCGGGCTAGAAGTTGGAAAAACATTGTAAACTACAACTTTTATTATTGGTTAAGATTTGTACATAATATAAAATAATTATTTTGGCAAAAGTTAGTCAGTTGATTCCATTACATCGAGATAGACGTAACCGCGATATGTTGTAGTTCAAGTCGGATTTCCTTTATTCTATTGTAACCTATAATCAATGGCCAAAATTATAATTACGTTATAATTAATTTAATAGTATTAGATAACTTTTCGCATGGAAAAACCGCTGTTGTGTTTATGTTTCTAGTGGTTAACATTTTGTAGGTAAGTTAAACATTTGAATAATTTTTGGTGCATTTCCCAACAATCCGCCATTTTTACTCAAGTTTTATCTTTGTGGAGCGCATAAATAACTTTAATCTTCAGGATTTACATAGCCAATTTCTTATATATCGGCTTAAACTTAATAATTATTCTATAATTTATTATTTTCACTTGGCCTTGTATAGAAAATCGAAGGCGGTGGCAGCGGTGCCAGGGGTGGCGTTGTATTTTTTTAGAGGGCGGGCAGATACCCGCAGATTAGTATAGCGAATAAAGAATACAATTGTTTTCACAAAATGGGTGTGGTCAACTTATTTTGAAAAAAATTTTATTTTAACTTTGGTTCTTTTTAACCAACTTTTAAGTTTCTAACCAAACTTCTACTATTGCGATGCGTCCATGCATACAATATAGTAATTTTTTTTTTATTTATATCTAATTTAAATTTTTTAAAAAAATGCACGATTTTGAAAATTGTTTATCCCTAAACTACGAATTATTAAATATATTTACTGTCGATTATTTGTTTATGGTAAATTTATTTCTTTATAAAATTATCTGTGCAGTAACTTCTATAAGTATTCATACCCCAGATATAACAAAATTATTTGTGGTACAGTAAAAATAGCTGTGATATATGAGTAATTTAGAACAATAAATTATAAGATCATTAAAATTCAGCATAAATGTAGCTGAATACTCCCAGATTCAAGAGCACTTATTGTTTTATGTGTTGTTAAAGGGGTGAAAAATTACTTTTTATAAAAAATCACTTAATTTTATAGAAAAATTTTAAAATAAAGAAATTATTACCTTTAAATTGATTCTTTATTTTTTGCCCGATAAAAATTTACTGAGTTCTGATTTTTCAAAGTTGGTGTTTTTACTTTATCATAATATGTAATATGAGAAAGTATTGTTTTCGCGCAGAAAAAAAATTTGAGATTTTGATGGATTTACATGATGGATTTTTCAGGTCCCCTGGGTAAAATAAGACCATTTCCAAAAAATGTCTGTGTGTGTATGTGTGTGGTCAAATTTTGTGTGCAACCTACAGCAAAAACTAATAAGAATTTTCAAACAAAATTTTGGATTTTTCTTTATATTGAGACTTAGAGCTGATTAGATTTTAGTAAAAATTAGTTCATGAGAACTATTTTTTTAAATTTTATTATTTAATATTAGTTTTTAATTATTATTTCAAAAAATAATAAGAATTTCAAAACCAAATTTAGGATTTAGCATATTTATGTCGATATTTAATACTGATTAAATTTGAGTTAAAATTGGTTTATGAAAACTATTGTTTTTTTTTGTTTTTTTAAGTTTTATTATTTAATATTAGTCTTTATTTAATATTTTAAAAACTAACAACATTTTCAAAACCAAATTTGATATTTCTTATCTTTATGGTAGGAGTTAGAGTTATTTAAAATTTGATTAAAATTGGTTCTTGGAATATATTTTTTTTTTTAATTTTTTTAAATCTTATTATTTAATATTAGTTTTTAATTAATATTTCGAAAAGTAATAAGAATTTCAAAATCAAATTTAGGTTTTCGCATATTTTAATCAATATTTAAAACTGATTAAATTTTAGTTAAAATTCGTTTATAAAAACTATTGTTTTTTATTATTTAAATTTTATTATTTAATATTAGTCTTTATTTAATATTTTAAAAACTAACAGGATTTTCAAAACTAAAGTTGAGATTTGTTATGTTTATGGCAGGAATTAGAGCTGATTAAATTTTGGATAAAATTGGTTCACGGAAGCAATTTTTTAAATCTTTTATTTAATATTAATAGTTTTATTAAATATTTCAAAAACTAATGAGAATTTCAAAACTAAAGTTGGTATTTTGTATTTTTATATTTAGACTTAGAGTTGATTAGATTTTGGGTCACATTGGTTAATGAAAAATATTTTTTTCATTTTATTATTAAAATTATTTTTTTAATATTTAATAAAAGTATGATAAAGTCATGGGCATGGCCACATCCGATTTTTTAACCTTCGGTTAAAGTCAAATTACAACAAAAATTCGTCTCCATAAACCAATTTGAATCTAATTCTAATCAACGCTTTCAAAGTCTCAGTTTAAGGGTACAAAATACCAAATTTGGCTTTAAAATATTTAAAAAAATTTTCTTAGAATAAAACAAAAAAAGTTTTCGTGAACCAATTTCAACCAAAATCTAATCAGCTTAAGTCTAATACTTAATATATAAACACAAAATTTGTATGTTCCTTCCATTAAAATCTCCGGAATGGAAAGCTCTAAAAAGTGAAATTTGAACTGACGATTTTGCTACGATGTCTAAGGCGAGCGCCGCTATTTCCAGCTCTACACAATTTTTCAAAACAATTTTATTAATAAATCTATAAATTTCATCGCAAAATTTTTTACCTAAAATTATAAAATTTAAATACCTATCGATAAAATTTATAAAACACGAAGTTTATCTAAATATTATTATAATTTTTAATTAATTTTTCTAATTTCTCCAAAATCAAATTTTGGCGCTGCTATCTACGAAATTTATCTTTTTTATAATCTTAGACCAACTCCACTATTTAAAACGCTCCAAGACGTTCTTTTCGCGATATCTACAAACATCAAAATTAGAATTGAAAAATTGGAGGTGCAAGAAGGAGATAAGTAACATATTGTAAATTTTTTAGAAGACGCAAAGTATATATCCCATTTTATTCGAGGAGATATGTGATTTAACAATTCGTGTTTCATTTTTACACCAACTGAAAAATACCCGTTTTAGAATCTAACCCTGCAATAACATCATTTTTCAAATTTTTGTACTTATCCTCTTCTTGTCCTTCTTGTTCTTCAATTCTGGAACTACTCCCTTATTGGTTAAGTTTTTGGCTAATTTAAAATTATGAGCAGTCAATCGAGTTCCTCACCAATAAAGTCACACATCAATCAAGTTTGTCGTTCTTTGACGGTAGTTTTTTACCATATCACTTGACCAATTTATTAAGTTGTGGTACTCATTCGAGCAGAATTTAATGTTCTTTAATTTGTTATATCATAATCCTTTCAATAGAATGTACCGTTTAGGAGTTATTGGAAAAATCCCATAAAAAATCATTCTTTGGCCGCCAAAAGTTCTCCCGAGGTTAGTATATTTGTTTTATACATGGTTGCACCCATATGTGCAAGTTAAAAAAATAAAAGCTCCTACACCACCTTTTGCAACATACCCCCCTGTTTTGATCCTCTACTGACTGGCCTATTAAGCAGTAAAAAGTTCAACGATGATGGAATCCAATATGGAATAAGATGGAATCTGTATACAGGTATATACCCGCCGAAAATGTTTGTGCAGAATTTGATTGATTTTCTATTCAACTTGTTGAAGAAAAAAATGTGTTTTTAATATAAAAAACGATTTTTCGCTTGAAATAAACTTATTCGTATTATATATCCACAGAAAAAAATCGGACGTGGCCATTCCCATGACTTTATCCTACTTTTATTAAATATTAAAAAAATTATTTTTAATAATAAAAAGAGAAAAATATTTTTTATCAACTAATTTTAGCCAAAATCTAATCAGCTCAAAACCTCAATATAAAGATACAAAATACCAAATTCAGTTTTGAAATTCTTATTAATTTTTGAAATATTTAATAAATCCTAATATTAAATAAATAGATTAAAAAAAATTGTTTCAATGAACCAATTTCAACCAAAATTTAATCAGCTCGAATTTCTGTCATAAAGATACGAAATCTCAAATTTGGTTTTGAAACTCTTATTAGATTTTAAAATATTAAATAGAGACTAATATTAAATAATAAAATAAAAAAAAAATTAAAAACCAATAGTTTTCATAAACCAATTTTAACTAAAATTTAATCAGTTCTAAATCTTG
Organism: Lycocerus yunnanus; assembly: GCA_036346125.1. Lineage (NCBI taxonomy): Eukaryota > Metazoa > Arthropoda > Insecta > Coleoptera > Cantharidae > Lycocerus > Lycocerus yunnanus. Next base: position 11,103,367 of record JARFIX010000013.1, read on the forward strand.
ACATAAGTATGCTAAATCCTAAATTTGGTTGTGAAATTACTATTAGTTTTTGAAATATTAATTAAAAACTAATATTAAATAATAAGATTTAAAAAAATAAATAGTTCCCGTGAACCAATTTCAACCAAAATCTAATCAGCTCTAAGTCTTTTTATCTTGTCGAAAACTTATGCTCGTCAACAAAAATACTCACACGCACAATTTTCAAATGTAAGAAACACGAGAAGCTTCCGAAACTGCAACTTGATTGACTCAGGTCAAAACAATCTGATCTGATCTGAGCTTCATGAAACGATCCCCTCCCCCCGATGATGATCCCCTAATTGAATCGAAACATAAACTAATTAGTTTATAACTAAATATTAATTTTATTCTTTAGGTGATTTCATCAAGCATTATGGATTCGAATGCCGAATTTACCAGAATTATGCACGACTTGGATTCAATCCAAGTTCTGGAACCACTCGCACCCGTCCAAATTCAACCGTACGTTATAATTGTAGAGCAACCTAAATCTCGTCGATTTAGATATTTGAGTGAAGGAAAATGGCCTGGTGCTATTCGAGGAGTCAATTACAGATCATCAAAAAAAAGCTACCCAACCATTCAAGTTATAGGTTACCGTGGTAAAACTTCGGTGGAGGTTTCTTGCGTTTTGGATAATCCCTATAAGTGCGTATTTTTTAATTGGAATATCTACATTTTATGCTAATTTTTACGTCTACTTCAGGCAGCATCCCCATCAATTAGTTGGAAGGGAAGGATGCGAAAATGGAGTGTGCAGATTACCCATTCCGGAAGAAACAATGACGTTATCGTTTTCAAATTTAGGACTTTACTGCGTAAAAAAGGATGACATTGCAAAATCACTCAGCTTAAGAAAAACATAGGAGTAGATCCATTCCGAGGTAAAATCTTATTCCAAAATTAAAACTCTTATTAATGTCATAGCTTTCTAGGTGGATTCTCTCATGTGCATCAAATAACCCCCAAAAATTTAAAATATGTGAGACTATGTTTTCAAGTTTACTTAGAGGAGCATGGAAATAAAATTCCATTGGATCCCGTCGTTAGTGACATAATTGTTAATGAAAGTAAACCAAATAAACTTGTCATAGTAAAATTGTCGCACTGTGTTTGTCTAGCTTCTGGATCGGAACACCCAATCATGTTGTTTTGTGAGAAGGTTAGTCGATGTTTGGTTCAATTTTTTACTGTGCTAATTAAATTTCAATTTTTTACTAAAACATAACTTTTTAGATTAACAGGAACGACATAGAAATCCGTTTTTATAAGCAAAGGCAAAATCTGCTCGAGTGGGAAGGCTTTGGATCTTTTGAAGATCAAGATATACACAAAGAATTTGGAATAAGCTTTAAAGCACCAAGTTATGTAGACGTAAATATTACAAAACCAGTAGAGGTGTTCATCCAACTGAGAAGACCTTCTGATGATGTTTGTAGCGAAAGTTTACGTTTTGAGTATCTACCGGTTTCTACGAAATTAGGTAAGTACTGCAACATTTTAATATTTCGGTTTACAATTTATATATTTCTTTAGGTCACCTTAAGACAGGAATTAAACGATACAGACGAGATCCACTTATAGATGTGTTAGAACAATACCAAGAAAAATTAAAGTTTCCCTCAACTAGCCAAGTGCAACAGAATGACAATTTCAATTATGACTTCCAACCAATTCTTCCATTAGAGAAACAGTCTTTTTCGCCTATTAATCCATTAGGAACAATTTCAAGTGGGCTTCCAAGCTTTTGTCAGACATGGGGACCGTCAGATCATGTAAATGGATTTATGAATGGTAGCAACTCGGAACTCCTTAACTTGATGGATGCAAATATCGGGGAAGAATCAAATATTTTAAATCAAAACGTATTGTTACCTAATAGTTGTGCCAAGATTCCATTTAATAATTTGTCGTTAAGCAACAACGATATCATGAATATTGGAATCACTCCACAAGTAACCCCCAACGGAGAGGAGTTTACTTTTCAATTTAACAATGTCGGTGGTTGAAGCTTTTGATATTATGTTTTAACGGCAAAGAATTTGTGCAACTCGAAAGTATAATTGCACTAGGCCAAAAAATGTCCCAGTAGGATTGACAGTTGAAATGACATTAAACTGCTCCTGTTTCCAAAAGAGCTTTTTTTTCTGTATTTAGTTTTAATTATTTATTTATTTTTATCATCTTGTGTTATTTATAGGCCAATTAGCAATTATTGTAAAAATAATTAGGTACAGAGTGGAGTAAATTTTATTATCTCTATTTCAATTTAATTAATTCTATTTTATTTAATATTTTACTCTAAAGTAAACCCAAACTGATATATTGACAAATATTCAAGTTTTATGATGTTATCTTCTTGGAGGTCCAAATCAAGATAATAAAATATACTCCAAGTTGTTCCTAAATATTTCCATAATAACCCGGTCATGTTGACTGACTTATTATTATTATTGTTTGGGTTTTGATATTTTTCTTTTCTATTTCATTAATTGGGTTTTTACTTATTATTTATTTTATTTTTAAAAATTTTGTTCCAACAGGCGTTACTTAATTTTGTTCGCATTTGGCCAACCACTATTTATTTCAATTTTTTTTAAATTATTCTTAATTAATTTAAGCTTATTTTAATCAATTTAGTACAAATTAGAACCTTACCTCGATATGTCCTGCTTTTATAATTTTTAATATTAAAATAATTATTTATTTTTTAAGAATGAATTTAATGATTTCAAGTTAAATGAATTTTAATTAAATTTATAAATTAGTAAATTTTTTATATTATGTACTATAGAATATTATAAATAGTTTATTAACTTGTGAAATTATGTTGTATAAAAAAGTTTTCAAATTTTTACAAACTAAGTAAAATTTAAAAATTTTCCAACTTACATTTTTAGTTTAAGACACCGTTGTACAATGTTGTTTCGCCCTTTAAAGTCTACTCAGTTAAACTTAGCTCTAAATTTCACTTAGCTTGTAAAAATTTGAAAACTTTTTTAAATAACAATATATTTTATAGACTTCGAATTTGTTGGTGCTCATCAATTAGACCTGGCTGATAATAATTGCTTTTAAAGTTTCAAATATGGAAAAAATATGTCAAAATTATTCAATAAAAAAATTAACCAATGAGAGAAGAATTATGACAATACAAATTTAAAAATATTTTTTCTTGATTTTGGATATAAGACTGAGAAAACAGATTGTAAGAAGGCTTGCCATTTATAAATGCCTCTTTCATATTCTAAATATGACAATAAAATTGTTTTTTAATTGTTTGTTTCACTTTGTACCACTCCACTGTTAACACACCAAAACTAAAATAACTTGGTGAGAATCGACCAACCTGAGTTGCAATTTTCAAAATTATGAAAGATGATAATAATGAAATATACTCATAAAAAAATAAAATTTGCAATTGTTTAACAAATTTTAGTTTAAAACTTTCTCATTGGCTATTTTCAAACCATAGCCTTGCCCATCGAAAATTAAATTTTAGAGTAGGTATTTTATATTTATAATTTATAATATAATTGTAAATAGTAGCGAAGCCTTAGGCTTCATAACAATGAAAAAAATATGGACGCCACAGAACTCGAAATTATGAAACTTCAACCACCAAATCCAAGGGTCAACTGGTAAAACTGATTAAAAATATCTCCGATCCAAACTAATCCGTCCGAAAACAGATTAAACTTATTAAAAACATCCCTGGGCGAGACAATATTCGAAATTGTGGATGCTTGAGCCGCCGGTCGACAGGTAGTTCGTCGAGTAGTACATATATTGCTAACTCATGCTTAATAGAACGCACGTACTAACATCAAAATGAATATTGTGTTTCTCATGGTAATTTGGTGAACTTCAAAATTGAATTGTGGGTTTACTATAGGACCTATCAAATTTTTCGTTTGGTGAAGCTATTTCTATAAGAAAAAATGTACTTTCAAACCCAGTTTGATCGACTCTAGCCAATACCTTATAAATTAAGAAGGTTTTGACCAAGTTTTCTTACCAGAAGCATGCGTTCTTTGCCAAAGTTAAGAACTGCCTCTATAATTTTTTCCTTCGCAAAACTATACTTATTTTATTATTCTCTGATGTTTAGGAGTTAAATTCAAGTTAAGTATAATTGGATGCAATGCTTCATAGATACCATAGAGACCATACCATAAATGAGATGGAAGTGATAGTGAAAGCAGTTGGATGACTTGAAGAGATCTGCATATGTATAATGTTCAAGGATAATGAAGATAAAAATAAGAAAAAATAAAATTACTGAACAGAGATTTTTTATTCAATTTCTGAAATTTAAGTTTTCATAATAATTGGACGCCATATTACATTTAGCTGTCGCTTTTCTTCCTGTTCGTGTCGTCGTATTGAGGAAGAGAAACAGGTTTTAGATTACATGGACGATCAAAAATATTTCTTTATTATTGTAGAAGTTGCCATGCAACTAATGCAACGTTCAAAATCTGATATAATTTTGCCTATTATGAAGATCTCTATCAGCCTTAATCGGTGTACTTGATCGGGAACCGGGGACGCGGTTTTGTCATACAAAATTGGTTTTGTCAATTTTAGTGCTAGCCGTCTGGCCTTACAACTAGACTTTCAAGACTGTGCAGTCTGAAGACCGCACTGAAGACTTTTCAATTGTGTTTCTAGCAGATACATTTAGGTTTTTATTCTCATCTTATATTTTATCTCTCTCGCTCTCTCTAGTCGCATCCTCATGACTGAGAAATCGCGATTAGGATTCTCTTGACACTCCACCTCAGTGATTTGTCATTACCTGCCGAGGGAAGACAGTCAGCATAAAATTCTTATCCTGCTCGGATACGAACTGGGGCCGCTCGGTTTAGTAGTTAACGCAGTTAAGCGATAGGCCACGATTTTCTTCAAGGATCATTGATTTAACAATCAAATTAAAAGATTAAAAATTTATAAAAAATGACACCGAGAAAAAAGAGCGTTCTGAGCAGTGGGGTAGCTATGTTATTTGGAGGGGGGGTATGCTCACAGTTTTTAACCGTTCCTCGGTTTGGTAGTTGTACAAGAATTTGTAGTAGGGGGAGGACTGTACAAATTTGCAAAACCTACTGTCTAGAGTCTATAGTTAATATTTCCATTTTGGAATAATTCAAAAACTTAATTCCTATTTAATGCCGCTTGTCGAAAAGCTGGTAGGTAAAGTTTTTTTAAATTGCAATCCCCCCCCCCCCAATGTTTATTCGTTGATTCTATCGTAACAGTGACTGAAATGACACGTCACCACAGCAATGGACAATTAATTAGCTGAAAATTCCGTTTACAATTAATTGAAAAATAAACAAACTGTATAAACCGGGTGGTCGGGGGGGGGGAGGATTCTCTCCAGTGCATCGGTAGAACATTAAATGCTTAGAAATTATGTAGAAGCTTTATGATGCTGCCTTAATGTTCTAAGGCAGCAGTTCGGTTCTTAACCTTTTCTTTACCACGGATCCGCTGAAAATATGTAATGTCGACGCGAGGGGTCAACCGCTAGAGGAAATCGTGTACAATTAACTTCACACTTCACGTACATCATCATAATTCTACCTACTTCTTCGTATTTTATATAATTAAGCAGTAATTTACGGGACTTTACGTACTTCACCAGTAATTCACCCACTTCATCAATAATTCACAGTACTTCACCTACTTCATCGATACTTCATTGTATTTCACGTACTTCATCGGTATTTCAGAGACTTACCGAGATTTCAAACTTTGTGCACTGGAGGGTGTTCCACACCCCCCAGACCCCCCGGATTAGGTAGTTTATTTTTGATCAGAGGTAAACTGAAGATCTTCCAATACAAAGATCTACCCCCCCCCCAGGAGGTACGGAATTTATGATTACGCAGTTTATAATTAATTGTCAGGTTACAAATTAAACACATTTACTTGGCCGTAGCTAATTTAGTTTTTAATAAAAATAAATTATTTAAACCGGGGGGTCTGGGGGGTGTGGAACACCCTCCAGTGCCTTTGCAACGGGAGATAAACTATTAAATCCGGGGGTCTGCGGGGTGTGGAACGCTTTCCAATACCTCTGCAACTAAAGATCTTCAGTTTACTTCCTCAGGGTTTAACTAATTTATTTTTATTAATTAAAGCGTAAAGCGAAATTAAATTATGTACAATCATGCACAAGCGATTATTAAGATTATTTTCAAAATTGGGAGGGGAGTCAGAAAGTCTCCAGCCCTCCCCCAACTAATTTTCTAAATAATTCAAAAACAGAAAAGGTTCAACCGAGAATAAAGAAAGAAAACAATAGATTTAAACTTTTTAAATTAAAAATTTGCAATGGAGGCGACTGAGGACATGCACCTTATTCAAACTCGTCCAATCAGACCACAACGAAATAACCAAACACACAACAAAACAAAACCAAATAAAACACCTGATTGGTTATTTCGTCAATTTAACTTTAATGTATTTTAACTGATAGATAACTATAGTTAAAGAAAGATAGAAGATAGAAGCATAAGAAGATAGTTTAAATTGTATTATCATATTCTGGAGCCGTCTTTGTAAAACCGGGACAAGCGCGTTATTTTCGCTTCAATGTAATTAATTAATCATGAGGAAACAATGAATTATCAAAGCTTTTTATTGAGCTACCAAACCTCCATAATATTTAAACAAATGAGCTAAAAAATGTATCATCATGTATTTTACCAGTACTTCATGTACTTCACATGAGATTTAATGTACTTCATGAGATGTGTACAAAAACTTCACCAGCGGTTAACCCCTCGTGTCGACGTTGAATCCTGGACTTAATAATGAAAACCAAATCATGGTTAATAGTTATTTTTACTGGAATATTTTAAAGAAAATAATTAAATAATTCTTTAAAAGCTTCTTACACTGTCGCGGCTCCCCCGAAGAGCCCGCGAACCACAGGTTAAGAATCGCTTTTCTAGAGAGCGATAGCACTAATGCCCGGTTGCACCGCATTTGAGCTAAATTGACTATTTTGGGTTTGGCGATTTACATGCCATTGCTTTAATATTTATCACAACGCTACGACATTTTTAACAACACTTTTCTAAAAGATGCCTCTAGAGTGCATGCTCAGTTTTAAAAATTTTGAAACTTTTTAAATCCCCAAAAAATATTGTGAAAAGTACCAATATGGTACCTTCGCCGCAAACCTCAAAGAGTTGACGCTCTCTCCATAGCACTCATGAAGCGGAGCAGTATTTACAAACATCAACGTTAGAGACGGTCTTGGCCTAGTAGTTAGAGCGATCGATTACTGATGCAAAGGCGCCCGGTTCGATCCCGGGAGGAGTCTAGTAAGAAAAATTTTCTTTCTGACTCTCTTTCTATCTATGACCGTCTCCCGTGTTTGAATTGCCTCTGTAGTAAATTTGTCAGCTTTAAATCTCTGTAAGGTATGTGAGATTCCTTGCTGTGTAAAGCTGACATCACAGTACCCAGAGTCGACAAACTTTTGTTTATATTTTTGTTTCCGTTAATAATAATTTTAGAGTTGGCATTTTGTTCGTTTTCACGAACGACTACGAGTATATTTTGACGTAAGAATAATTAATTTATTTTTAAGAATAATTAATTTTTTGCTTTTATATTGTATAATTCAAATGTTTTTATTAGGGGGTGCGACTTTATGAAACTTTAGTTTTTCTTAAATAGTGCGATGCAAACGGGAAAATTAATTAAAAGCTTTTAAATTTCTGTAATATTAAATTAATTTGGCGATGTCAAAAAATACTTAAGTTTTACTTAAGTCAAATGCGGTGCAACCAGGCATAAGAGGTATACCCCCTGACCACCCAGTCTCAATTTTTTATTTTATTTTGTTGATAAATTCACTGCACTTCAACTATTCAACGGAATGCACATACTCCCCTCCGACTACAAAGGTACCTCCCTAGCTAATTAGATTACAAGTTGCCGCTGAGGGTACGCTTCATGGGTTAACAGTGAAAGTGAAAATTCGGATGCCACTTTAAAAAACGGCGACTTTCTACTAACACACCGTCAAAAGGAAAACAAACTTTACTGATTATTACCTTTAGGGTATGCAACCCGTGATACACCGTCAAAAGGAAAACCAACTTTGTTTATGTTATTGTTTGCTTTACAACAAATGGGTGTATGTCGTATCTATTTAATAAAAAATCGATGCTACTAACCATACTTTAGATAATATGTTGATTATGATCCTTTTTCAAAACGAAATCCGTTGGTTTCATTATTTTTATATGACCAAATTTTGTACCATGTATTATTAGGTGCCCATTAGTCCTTCCGGTTAAATTTGGTATTATTTGAAAGGTAATTTTAAGTGGAAGAATTTCCCTGCGAAAGGGAAATCAGAATTTCAATAATTAACAGAGAAAGTTGAAATTCGGACGCCATTTTGAAAAATTGTGGTTTTCACTAATCATATTTTAGAATTTACAATTGTTTCTAGATCAAACGGCGAGAGTCGATTAACCCTGATTACGAATTTTACTATTCTTTTTGTAAATTATGAAAGATAATAATGCCAAATACACATAAATAAATTAAAATTTGCGGACGGCTCACACATTTTTGAAAAAAAAAACGGCTTTAGAAATGTATTAACAATGCAATTTACTCATTGGCTCTATTGAACTGTAACCCTGCCCACCAAATTTAAAATGGGTTGTGGCAACATTTAAAATACCAGATTCTCGTTTTTTAAAACGAATTATGAAAGATAATTAGCTAATAAAAAATTAAATTTGTGATCGGACTACAAATTTTTGAAAAAAAAATTACTTTTTGTGTGAATTCGTTTCTGATATGATTGCGCTGTCTAAATCTACTCTCCGCACCCCCCCGGAACGGTTTTGACACGCGCTTTACTTACTAAAACCATCCCCCTAGCGGCTCCAACTCGAAAAGTTTGGAAGTTGACGCAACGGATCTCAGGGAGCGACTAACTCCTTCCTAACGCTGCTCTAGTTAGCCCCGCCCCATGGGCTATTCAAGTATATGAAATTACAAGTACCGCCAACAGAATGTATTCTATATTTGGCATTTTAATACACAAAAATACACTTACATGTATTTCTTATGGGAAAATTGCAGTTTTCAAAATTAAATTGTGGCCTTATTACAACTCCGACAAGATTGATCCTCACCTTAAAGAGCTTGTATTTTTGCGTTCTTTCGTTTCGTAACGCCATTTCTATAGGAAAAAGTGTGTTTTCGAATCAGGGTTAGTCGACTCTTGCCGATCAAACCATATATTCAGAAGCTTACAAGATCATGGGTACATGTAAAAAAGAGATTTTGACTACTGGCGAAAATATTCTTCCAGGAACCCAATAGGTATAGTGGATCGCCTCATCTTTTCTCAAAAAGTGTCTTACACTTTTTGAGAAAAGATGACCTTTTTTGCAAAAAACTCAATTTAATACAGTATTTTTTTCACATATTATTAAAACTAGAATGAATATGATGTCATTTCGCAGCTATTCTATATTTTGTAAAAATTACACAACTAACCCCTCCTTTCAATAAGCATACCCAAGTTATTAATCTGAACGTTACACAAAAACTATAAATTATTTTTTTAAAACTCCTCTTTGGCTTGGTGAGGCGCGCCTACCCTGCCTACTCTGACAAGCCGCCACTGCCAGATATTGATTTTCTGATAAGTCTGTTAAACAGTAATCTGTACTCAGTGGTGTGCAACTTAGACTGACATTGAATCCCGCCAAGTTCAAACTTCTGATCTTGATAAGTCTCAGAGTACAGGAACGGCGAAAATGGTAAAAGAACGAAAGGGGGTATTTTCGTTTGTTTCGAAATTTTCCTGGCCAAAATGATGTAGTAGGTGTAATGAAAAAAAACGTTTTATTATGTAGACCAAATAAAATTTAATATATGGAAAGGTATTCTGAACATTTCAATTTTTGGTTTTTCCAACTTTTTGTTAAGATTTTCTTGAAATTTTAAGATTTAAATGATGTATCTTCCGATTTGTGGCATTTTATAGTAATTTCCACATCCGTCATGGATTGTAGCCCGCGAAAAAAGGTTTAAACTTGAATTAAAAAGATTAAACTTAAAATAAAAGATGATGTAGTAGGTGGGTACATCAAATTTCCAATTATTTCACTTGCAAAATAACAACAATCGCGAACTTGGTAATCTCGGGTTCAACTTTATTAAATAAACTATAATTAGTTTCAGTAATTATATAATTAAGTCAGTTCGTTAGTTTATCAATTAAACCTTGAAGTATTTACATCTTTCCGAAAACTGCCGGGAAAAAAACAACGAGAAAAAATTAATTTTTGTTATTGCAGTGGAACACAACTCTCAGAAGCGATGTCGTTAATTTATTTTGTTGGATCGAGGAAGTTCAAGTTGAATTTTTGGAAAAGGTCAATGTTGAAATCTTGATTCTGGGAAACGTGATTTATCCCCAGCTCTGTAGGAAGGGTAAGCGTTAGTCACAGGGGTTGCTACATTAACGGGGTGGTATGAATCATCGTCCCCGGAGCGGCACAATTCCTGGAACACGGAGTTTATACGCGTATGAGTCAGCCGCCTCCGGGCGCCGCATGACAACTTATGGATGCGTCGCCGAGTCTACGGCATCTTTTGTGTTATTAATGCATATTTTATCAAATGTCGTGGTAAATTTTGTACCATTAATGATTTTTTTTATTACAGGGGATGTCAAAAGAATTGAAACACAACACATTCCCCCCTAGAATTTTGAAATTACCATGAGGTAATTTTTAATCTCTACGTCCTTGCTTAATATATTTTATTCCTTTCACATAGGTACAAAACTTCCCCGTATGTACTGTACATGTAATGTACGTGAAGTTCTTGTACTGCATAAATGACCGACTTCATAAATAATTTTAAATTAACCTACAAACCTATCGTCGTGTCATTAAACTCGTTTAAACAAAGACAGCGTTATATATGTTGATTCTCAGGCATTTCCGATCCTACTTGGCCAAAAAATTTTAAATAACCTTTCGCTTTTTAAAAAAATGTACTAGTAAATCACGACCATTAAATATTGTCAATTGTATGTCTGAGACGATGCACAAACCAGATTACTCTATTTTAAGATATCAAACTGTGCCAAAAATTTTTCTAACCGCAGAAGCACTTACTTAATATTTCGGAAACACTCGCTTACATAATTTGAATAGATAATATTATTTTAATTTTATATCGGAAACTACAATTTAACTCTTCTTGGTTGGGGTTTACCCAAAAGAATTTGAACCTACAATTATTTAATATTTAATTGGAATTTATTACAAGGCCATACATTATGATCTTAATACCATCGGGAGAAGGATTTATAAAAATAAACATTTTTTATAAAAATTCATTGAATAATTTATTTAATTTCCGTTTTTATGAAGATGAAAATCCCAAGTTCGATTTATTTTAATGTGCGGCCTGAAGGCCGCACTATCCCATTAATTCCGTTCTACCACCACCATAATTTTCTCAAACTGCACAGTGTAATTAAAGGTTCTTTATACAAATAATAACGGAAAGAGAAAGATCAACCGCGATTACTGCATTAAATCAGGATTGGTTTATAATTTCCTAAATAGCATCTAAGCATTGTCAACCAACATAATTCATCTGTTCATAAAAAATTAAGAACTGATTTTATTAACCCGGCATCCGACAAGTGAAATTTTATCACGAGTTCCGATGTGGTAAACCCCAACTTCAAATGGATCAAATAAAATAAAACTACTATAATCAAAATTTCTGGAATATCCCACCGGTTTTTGTTTAAAAGCATTTTTTTATTCAAAAGTAAATTAAATTTTATAAAGCAAATTTTAACATCAAATAAAATGTTTTGTAATGTGAATTTACAAAATAAATCTATGTAAAATTTTACAGAAATGTATCACTTACAAAATACTGCCGATTTAAAACAAATACTGATTTTTAACGGTTTTTCAAATAAAAATTCCGCGTGTTCCGTTGTTCATTTTATTAGGTAACCGGTTTCGTTTAGAGCATCAACTTCCCTAACAAGTCAATTTTTCTAAATAATTTCCGATAAGTGAGATTTCCTAATCTCAAATTACCTAATATAATAATTCACATGTCACGAAAATCAAAGTTGGAATTACAAGTGATTATAAATTTAAAACTTATAAATTATAATATAAAAATTTACGCTAAACATCTTGGTATTTTATTGCGGTTTATCTCATTCTTTTTTGATTTTTGGGTAAATTCAAGAAACCCAAATACAAAAGTACCCTTTTTCCTTTAAAAATGGCTTTACCAAACGAAAGAGCACTAAAATACAAGACTTTTAAGGTGAGGTAGGTTTTGGTAGGTTCTTTAATAAGCCCACAATTTAAATTTGAAATTAAATAATTCCCATAAGAAATACATGCGTAATAATTTTATGCATTGTATTTACGGTGCGTGTGCTGTAGGTGGGTTAACAGGTGGGGAGTTAGTGCAATCGCTCCCTGCTATCTGTTGGGTTAACATCCCAATTTTTCAAGTAGGACCGCTCTAGGAGATATTTTTAATGAGTAAAGCGCTTTTTAAAACGGCCTGTAGCGGCCGAAGCGCAGCAAAAGCTGCTGAAGGTCAGTTTTGATTAACGCAATCACAGACAATTTTTTTTTCAACAATGAAAAGGGTTACAGGCGCATTCCTCAACCCGGTCTTGGCAACCGTGGGTTCTTAATGCTTAATCCTTTTTCTTAGAGAAAGAGGCTCTAGTCCTGTAAGGGCTGAAAAGGGCTGAAAGAAGAAGAAGAAGAGAACAATGTCCTCTTTCATAATTCACTTCAAAAATCATGAAAATCCGAATTCGGGTTTCTTGACCGTCCCCCGATTTTTTAATATGGAAGTTGGTGACAACCTCGCATAAGTATTGGTATTAGAAAACTAAATTGCTCAGGTTATGCGGCCTGACAATCGCACCAACCGTCATCGTCATTCTATCGTTACCCCCAACTTTTTCTCCATTTTTTAAATTTCTAATTCGAAATTAAATTAAAATATGCAAACGGACTAAGTTCAATAAAATTCAATATTACTTGAACACAAAAATAATAAATATTTATATTTATGAATCATCAACTGTCGTCCATATGAAAGTTAGTCATTCCGATATCGAAATTATGTAATGAAAACAAAAACAGAAAAAAATAAATACGGTACCTTCTCCATAAGGATTCGATTAATACTCCCTTCCCCTCTAAAAGCCTTGTAAAACGGTGTCTTAAACTAAAAATGTAAGAGTGGAAAATTTTAATATTTCACTTAGCTTGTAAAAATTTGAAAATTTTTATTTAACATAAAAGTCTTTCCCATTAGAGTCAACCCTGTTTTTATACGGTGCTTTTTGTGCGGTTTTTATATGTATATAGAATTGTTTACAAGCGATTTTTTTTGTGCAATATATTATAAAATTTCATAAAATGCATAGTACTAATACAAAATTAAATACTTTTTTGAAGAGATTTTTTTTATGCGGTTCCTATTCCCTGCACAAAAACAGGTTTGAGTGTATAACATTAACATTCTTTATTGTTTTATTATTATTTCCTAAACAAAATGTTAAAGAGGGCCCAAAAATGAATTCTTGCACAGAACATACTGAAAGTTAGTTGCAACCCTGATTTAACCCCTTAACGCACATCTACATGACATAGTACATGATATGCGTTTACTTGCTGAATTGTGCAACTACGTAGTGGCTTCAGCCCACATTCTGTTTATAATATTTTTAAATATTTTAAATCTGTTGATGTCATGTTTGATATTGAATTGCTTTTATCTAATAATTTAGGTTCGTATACGTAGGTAAGGGGGTTTATTTTGCTTATTTAGTGTACATAAAATAACATTTTCCACAAGAAAAACAACTGTTTATTTTTTACCTTAAATTAATAAAAATATTGAGCGTTAAGGGGTTAAAGCATAAGCGCCAAATATGTTGGAATTGAGTTTCCTCTTAAGGGGGAGACTTAAAAAATTAAAAATTTATCCCTTTAGTATTTTAATCCTCTCCCCTTCGGAAGATTCTGAAACCCAGCGTCTATGAACAAGGGAATACATACATAGAGTTTTATTTACATGACTAATTGCAATAACGAATCTACATACAGGGGGGAGGGGGGAGGTTAAACCTCCCCAATATTTTTGAATATTCAAATATTTGTACATTCAGGAATCGCTCGTAAAAACCAAAATTTGCTGCTGTCGGGATTTATCTTAAGCCTGAGCTTTTGCAGTGTTTCACTAGAAAATGTTTATCTTAAAAACGGTTTAACGGATTAACTTGAAATTTTCAGGCCATATAAATATAGAATAACATGAGTCAGTCACTAGCCTAGTAGTTAGAGCAATCGACTACTGATACTAAGGCACCGGTTCGAATCCGGGAGAAGTCTACATAAAAAAGTCTTCTTTCTGACTCTGTTACAATCTGTGACCGTCTCCGTACTTCGGAGGACACGTAAAACCTGCGGTCCCTTTAATTTGATATGTCAAACAGGGTAAAAATCGCCCCCATCGGCTGAGCAACGCTTGGTTTTGTTGGGGCTTCGGGCCGGGTGGACTGGTTGCCCAGCGGCTGTGGCAGTACCTGGTATTGGTGGGAGCTTCTTGTCTCGACCTTCCGGTGAACATCGACATGCTACATTAGCTCGGTGTAATCACTGGCGGAATTACGCTACGAGAGGTGCCGTTGTTGGGGGTTAGATGGTGAGGTCAGGTGACCGCCTAACGGCTGTCGGTTATACCTAGCACTGCTGGGGAGAGGAGCAAAAGAGAAAGCATAATCGTGTGAGTGCGTGTAAGTTTAACTTGCAACTCTTCTAATAATCCGTAATCCGTAATAAAACAACATAGAGAACATAATAAGCATAATTTTATATTTTTTAAAATGTGTATTAAAAAAAACTTAGTTTTTAGACAACCTTTTGTAAAATTAGATAATATTTCATCATAAAATGACTGGACCTGTGGTACCAAGTTGCTAATGATTGAATACTTATTGCTGTTCCAGGTGTCGCTGTGCTTACTGTGTAATCACTGTCAAATATGAAGAACTCGTTCGGTGTTCTAAGGAAAGGTACGCTAAGTGATAAGAGCTAAATTAAGGCAACAGTTTTTTAAGTTCAATATTGCTTTAATTTTTAAATATTTATTCCTTAAAAGGCCTTAAATTAAAAATATAAATATAATTTTCTAGAAAATTTATTAACGTGAAAAATTCAAAAACGAAAATTTCGAAATATTTCTATTTATCAAGTTATGACAAAACGCTCTTAAAACAAAAAATAAAGAAATACATATAGTAACAACTATGGATTAAAAACATTTAGTACTTTGTTGCAAACCCTTTTGCAGCGATAACAGCTTTACATCGTGATTGCATCGAGTCAACCAGCTTCTCTAAACGTTCTAATGGTATTTTGACCATTTCTCTGCAATGCTTCCCATAATTTAGTGGTATTACTATAATTTTCACTTCTTATTCGACGTTCGAGCTCTTCCCACAAATGCTCTATGGGATTCAAATCTGAGATTGACTGGGCCACTCTAAAAGCCGAATTTTAGCTTTGTCCATGTACTGCTTAACATGCTGTGAAGCATGTTTTGGGTCATTATCCTGCTGAAATATCCAGCCGCGCGGCATTTTCTCTTGCCATGTGGTAGCATATGATCCCTCAGTATGTCGGCATACATAAACCGATCCATAATGCCATCAATTCTGTGTAGAGATCCAATGCCATCACGAGAAAAGCAACCCCACACCATGACGTTCCCTCCACCATGTTTTATAGTAGGAACTTGATATCTAATATCATATCTTTTACCTTCTGGACGTCGAATATACTTAATACCATCCGAGGAAAACAAATTATACTTACTTTCGTCACTCCAAAGAATTTTGGACCAATCTTTTTTCCCAGTGTAAGTGATTTTAGCAAACTTCAGACGGGCTATCCGATTCTTTTTTGATATAAGTGGTTTCTTACAAGGACGTCTGCCAAATAGTTTAGCTGCATATAGTCGACGTTTCACTGTCGAAACATGTATATTTTCTTCGCGATTTTCGTTAAAACTTTGAACAATTTGTGTAGCCGTTACACGAGGATTTTTTATTGCTTCACGAACGATCATTTTATCTTCTCTTTTGGTTGTTTTTCGTGGTCGCCCTGTTCTTGGGCGTGTCTCTACTGATCCATATTTATTATATTTGTGACACCAGAGACTTATTGTTTGATTTGGAATGTCAAATTCGCGTTCTGCTGCTCTCAATGAATTTCCATTTTTTAACCATTTAAGAACCGTGTTTTTTAAATCTTCTGAATACTCTTTCCTTCTGGGCATGTCGATGTATTATCAAGAAAGATATATTTCAATCAAATTAACTTTTATGAACGCTTATTATTGTTTTGATATTGTTTGGATGTTATGCCAATTTTCTTTTGAACCCTCCATAAAATTCAATTCGCTTATATACTTCTTTGTTTTATACCAACTGCAAGTTTTATACGTTAAACTACGTATTAATCTACATACTTTTAGAAAATATATGATAGTCCACTAAATGATTTCTTTTCTAATAATTTTTTGTAAAAACTGTTTGCCAACTTACTTTAGATCGCTACTGTACCTAGCACTGCTGGAGTGGGGAGCAAAGAGGAAGCATAATCGGCCCGATTAGGTAGTTTGAGTGCGTGCAAGTTTAACTTGCAACTCTTCTAATAATCCGTAATAAAACAACATAGAGAACATAATAAGCATAATTTTTTTTAAATGTGTATTTAAAAAACTTAGTTTTTAGACAACCTTTTGTAAAATTAGATAATATTTCATCAAAAATAAAACATATTTTGTAAAATATCACAATAATATAAAATAGCTTATTGTGTTCCCTATCTTGTGTTATATATTCTTTTCAAAATTTTGAAGTAAATCCGTCCAGCCGTTTTTAAGATAAGTGTTTTCTAGTAAAACACAGCAAAACCCTATAAGGGTTACCATTTGGGTAATGTGACCATGCATAAAAATAAATTTCATTTACCTATAAAAGATCGATAAAACAAATTAGAAAAAAGCAATAAATAAATTAAATACAATTGATTTTTAATGTTTTTAATTAATTAGTTAATTAAATTATTTAATTAAACTTGATTCAAATATTTAAATTTAAAATAGTATTTGACTTGATTGGTAACTGAAACCCTCCTCGAATAAATCTTAGATCTGCTACTGCTAGATTGCCAAAGTTGTGCGGCCTGAAGGCCTCACTGATGTTCCGCCACATGTTAAAAACATATTATAAAATTAATTTCTAGTTTTGAATACCAAAAAATTTTCTGTTTAAAAAGTTTTTAATTTTTACAAGCTAAGTGAGACTTAATTTTATCAGTTACATCGTTGTACAATTATGTTTCGATTTATTAAATCTCTTCAGCTAAACTCGGCCCTAAATGATTCCATAAGGATTAAAATCCACTTTATAATTAAAATCTCAAAAAACTATGGGGTAAAATTTCTTATTAAATATGATTAATTTTTATAGTACGTTAAAAGTTGGATTTTTCAAATTTTAGAAATTAATTTTATAATTTCAAAAGTTGGTAAACTAGTATTTACATTTTTAGAAATTAACGGTAAGTATTTTAATTTGTGGGAGGGGGGGGGGGAGATTTAATTTAGAATTTCTGTATTCGTGTAAATTTAATTTTTATGTGGAGAAGGCTATAAACCCACTACTAACAGCAAACCCTGTAACATCTTTTCTTAAACATTTTCAATTTTCTAGGGAGATAATTACGAGAAAGTTTTCTTCCACCTAGGAAAAAAACTTGATAGATGTTCGATTCTAACAGTAATCGATAATGATAAATATATTAATTCTCATTCGTGTCACCTTTTTCGGCTGGTCAACGATTTGGAAAAGAATGGGAAACCCAACGCCAAGAATTATAAGTGGTTAAGTGTTTTTTTGCATCAAAATGAATGTTTTATCTTCGGGGCAAGTGAAGAGTACTGATGATCTTCATCCCTGACCTTATTGATGAGAGTTCGAATACCTACCAAAAAATGAACTCTAAATTATTTTTCTTTTGGTCTAATTTGCATAATATGCAGAAAATTATTCACGGGGGTTGAACCTCTCAAACACTCCACTTAGTTTATCCCAGGATTTTATTTCTGTTTCATTTGGATTTCAATTAGGTAAAGTACCTATTTGGTTTACCCAGAAGAAGGTCGTTTAATTTTAGATTATTTTCATTTCTTTCATTTGATCCTACGATGGAAACGAGATTATCTTTTTATGATTTCATTCAACTTTACTTCTCGGTCAAATTTATGGATATGCCAAAGAAAAAACCACGGAATTACCACTTCTTCCATGCGCCAATGTTAAATCGGAGTTTCCGTTCTTTTTTATAGCTTGATCAATTATTTGCTACCTATGGATATGTTACAGAAACCACATTTCTGAGGTTACGCTTTTTCGTTAAAAAAAAGTTCATTTCCGTCATTCGGAAATCAAGTGGAGGCGGTCCCCAGGGTCGGGCTAGGAAATGAGTCAACTTTTTTAATCCAAATTTGGATGTTAACCTGGTGACCGGAGTGCAATTATGCGTATATTATTATATTCGCTTGAAAATGTGTCATGTGCTGCTCGGAAAGTGAACCATCAGCATCAAACGCGTGTCAAGGTTTGGAAGTCGTTGGTCGCGAGCGGGGAAATTTTGTAATTTTCTCGTTTTTGTCTCCACATTTACAAAAATGTAAATATTAACATCATAATAAAAAACATAAATTAAATTTTTATATGGTTCGTTAGTTGCAGTGAATGTGGCCTTGCCGAAAATGAGTCCGGCACATTATTTTCAAATTTTTGTTATCTAAATTTAGAATATCAATGGTTATTAAATTACCCACTAATATCGAGAGGAAACAACCTTGACTGTTTTCTTTAACCACAAAAGCGAATTATCAAATAGAAAAACCATTTCATTATGATAATTTATTTTTAATATATAATTAAAGAGTCAAAAACCAAAATTAGAAAGTAGATCAGAACATCATCGCCACGAATTATAAAAACAAGCAGACACAACAAAATTACGTCTGGGTAGTGCATCATTTTGGTCAACCATGAGTCAATATTCAAAATTATTCTGTTGGCTCTGGTTTCAACCTTTCCATGTGCTGGTGTAACTAAAACAAAAAAAATACTATTTTGGCTCATTAAAGTTTGGTTCTTTTGGAAAATCTCTAGTCGACGATTAATTTATCAACTTAAGTGTCTTGTCTTGTCTGAAACTTTTCAACTATACTTCTACTTATACGCGGGTTTTTTCGATAGCAACAAACCGTGACATAAGAATTATTCCAAAAATAGAACAGCCATGGAAGTGAATCCAAATTTCTCGATCTAATCACATTGCAATTGCAAATTGTTTCTAAATTTGGATACACAGATTTTGGTGAATTTCCTCGGCTTACGATAAGCAAGGATGGACTTGATGGAAGGTATTCCAGCGACAAAACATTTGTCGAAAGCCAAAGGGAAATCGACTAAAATGAAACTCTAAACTTTTCAACTCATGGGGCTGTTATCACAATTTTACAGTAATGTTCTAAATTAATCATCGTTTGGCGAGCTCCTCTCCGAGTTCTGTTATTTGTCTCAATGCACACAGGTGTTGTTGAATTTCAATTTGAGATTGATATCTACCTTTACAGACCTACACAACTGAGACAAATAGGAGCATGCCATTGGTTGGACACCAATTCTGCGCACATTCCCCGCAGTTACTAGCGCACAAAGGGGCTCGATAATTTTAGCTTGGACCACAGAAAAGCTGAATCCGTCACTGTTCATCTATAAGGTGAACTTCAACTTTGGCTCGCGATATTTACACTTACGAAAATAACAATAAACCAATTATCTACGAAGTAAACAACAATTTAGAGAAACAAAATAAATTTTAAGCAACTATAATTACTTAATAACGGTTATTTATGATAATAATTGGTACAAGCTATTCCAACGAAACTAATTTTATTTTGCACGTAGAAGATGGTCAGACCAAAAATTTTGGATGCGCCCTGGTATGACGGCGATCATTGTTGATATTTAAAAAGCTTTGTCACTCTCTTAATTTTAATAATAGATTAATGGCAATTTGTGATACTATTACAGTTTAGGTGTGACAAACCTGAGTTTTGAGCGTCGCGTGTGAGTCAGAAAGCGTCGCGACCTGTGCTCTACGTCGGCGCCAGGCGTTCAACAGTTGCAACTGATAGACACGGGACACGGCGCCTGGCGTCTTCTTTCCTGCACGAAATCGACGTACCTTCAACACTTCGTGTTTTACTAGACGATTACGTTTAAATTTCTTTTAGAATCATAAATAAATTAAAAAAGACCTATATCGATTGTAGGACCACCACTCGGGGTAACATACAGGGTGTTTTGGAAGTCTTTCGCATTTTGTGGTGTTTTCAATTAAATTTTCAATAGTAAAAATTATTTTATTTTGAAAGGACGAAGTTCGTGAATTTTGTTGTTACGAAATTGGTACCTACAAAGATGGTGGAAAACATAATTGCAGACTGAACCAGCAACTTGATAATGTATAGAATAATTATTATGCAAGTATCCGTCCACCTGTGCCGATAACTGGTTATGAAAATTAACATTGTGCGTCATCACATAATATTGGATACAGACCATGCGTAATTTGCTTTTTTTTGTAGGTGGTTTATTTAGGTGTGTTTGAGTTTACATTTTTTAAGCTCATTTTTTTAACTACAAGTAGGTGGTTATGAAACGTTAACGTTTGTATTCACAGTTAAGCATAGGAAGTAGAACTCAAGCGCCTAACTGATCAAATCTACCCCCCCAAAGTACCCTAATAACATTGTTTGTTGTTGTTTTGATCGCATTTATGACAAACATTTTGAAAAAAAGAAGACTCAAAGCAGATATTTTGAACCAGTTTTTTGTTTACTTAAACTAAAAAACGGCCTTGTAGTAATGAAAAAAGGGTAAAAACGAATTTGTTAATTCCGATTATCAGGGCCGGCTCTGTGTCGATAAATAGAAAAACCTCCACCACTGCCCGAGCGTCAAAATTTAGAAAACCTCAAACTGAAAAACTTCCTTTCGGAATATCCCCCTTATTATTGACCCTACTGCAAAATAATCTATATCAGGAGACAATTTTCTCCAACTTTTTTTTTGTAAGATCGATAGTTTTCAAGTTACGGCGACGAACATTTCACGTATTATATTTTTTTCATCGATGTGTTGTCGGGTGTTTCTGGACGCCAGGTGAAATCAATATAATAAAAAACGAAGTTGAGTAATAGTGAGAATTAATCGAATTTTATTTAGTATTAGTTTACCCCTCCAGAGTGCCATTAGCTAAGAGATAGCTTTGCCAATTATTAAGTGTATAAAAAAAACAACAAGCAAAAGTTTTTTGAAGTAAACAAGTCAGATTAATAGAAGAGCTAAAAATAATAGTACGATGACTTGATTACAGTTTGTAATTTCCTATAAAACTAAAACTCATGTATATCCCACGACCTACGTTAATAATAATATATTAAAATTATTCCATTTCTTTTTGCTGGAATTCATCTTGAAATCCCCAAACATTTTTATTTGATTCATTGATAAAATACTTGTTTATAATATGTACATATGTGCATATTTTAGATAAATAAACAACTAACCTGATTTAAGCAGGTAAATTTGAAGGTGTGTTCGGTGCCCGCCTAAAAAAAGAGGGTGTTTCCAAAAATTCTAACACAAAATGTTCTACTTTAATAATCGAACCTAACAAAGTAGTTGTTTGGTGTGATCGTTGGTTCGTTACAGCGTGAAAATTATGGATTCGAAAAGCGGACTTAATAAATTTTTGGCTCGGCCCTTCCGGCTCGGGTAAACATCGACATACTGTAGAATTCTATGTACAATGACAGATTCTAAAAACATAATATATTGAAAAATGTAGAAATACCCGTGCTATTTGTAAATTATAAGTAAAAACACCGAAAAATGGGAGACCACTCAAATTGTAATTCAAAATATTTGAAAGTTATGGCCAAACCCAAACTAAAATAAGCTCCCCGACTAAAATAAGAGCAAGAAACTTGGTATAACTGGAAACAATTTGAGACATATTAATTTTGTTACACCGAGGTAATGGAATACTCCAGGCAGATTATAACTTTTTTATTTGCGTATAAAATAAGAGAGTGGTCAACGAATTCAAAAGAGAATAATTTAAGTTTCAACGGGAAACGAAGCGGAAGAAATGAACTCAATACGTTCGTTATTGAAATAAAAAATTCATTGCACATCGTGACTTGTCAGCCAAGAAACTATCAGGAAAAGAGAACTCATGAGGGATTTGCGAATTTGGTTACAAATCAAAACTCTCAAAAATCAAAATATTAGCAAGTTAGAAATAAATTACACATAAACATAAAGGTCTAGAACCAGCAGTGAACAAGATACGTCTGAAAAAAGATGATGAAATGTGTACAAAAATCGCCTACGGCATTAATTTATATCTTTTATAAATCCGCTATCGATTGCTATGTTACAAAAAATATACCTGCGGTTTTACGCCGCTACAAGCAAAGTTATTTGCCGCCCTCTTTTGCGAGTCACGAGAAAATAGCACAGGGTTCCCCCTCGTCCTTAAAACCTGGAATACTTAAAAAAGGAATTGGAAGGTCATGAAAAAGTCCAAGAATTTTTGATTTTTCAAGTCAAGAAAATTAATGCTTCAGGCATGGAAAAATTTTTTAAATTTCAAAAAAAATAAATTTAATTTAAAAAAATTATAAAAATCACATTTTTGATTCATTTTTTTAACATTTGCATTAAGCTGTTTTTCTATATTACAATCTTAGGTTGTACTTCGTTCAGTCGAAGTACAACCCAAGTCGATCCAGATTTAATTTTTAAAATTGATCAAACATCGAAAAGTTGGAAAAAATTATCAATTTTAATCGTAGAAAACCTGAAGAAATAAGAAAACTTGTTTTAAGAAATTTGGAGAAAACCCTGTTTAATTGCTTTTAATTTAATCGTTTTTGATTAAACAAAAATGTACTGTTTTTTCCAAAAATGATACTCTTTGATTCAATAATTAAACTGTTTTGTTCAATAATTGTTAAATTATTTAATTATTTTTGGTTCAACAATTCAACTATCCTGGATTCAATAATTCAATTTTCTGTGATTCAACAATATAACAATTGTTTCTTTGCCAATTCAACAGATGTTTTATGACAATTTTTGGCTTTTCTTAGCAATTCAACTGTTTTGTGCAAAGAAGCTATTGCTTTGTCAAAAAATAATAATTCAATTATTTTAATTCAACAACTTGATCCAACAATTCAATTTTTCTTAATTTAACTATTCGACTCTTATGCAAAAAGGCTACTACTTTGTCAAAATATTCAATTGTTTTCTTCAATAAATTCATTTGTTTTGTTTAATAGATTTACTCGATTGGTTCAATCTGATTTCAGATTTGATCTCTGATCAGATTGATGATGATCAGATTTGATCTTTAATCAACATTTTAATTATATTTTATAAAATAATTCAATTGCTTTTGTTTTTACAATTTTATTATCCTTGATTCAACAAAATTCAATTTTCTGTAATTTAACAATACAACTGTTTCTTTAACAATTCAACAAATTTTTTAACAATTTTCCTGTTTTTTTTTAAATGCAATTGTTTTATCTAAAAAAACCATTGCTTTGTCAAAAAGGCAACTTTTATTCAATAAATTTTACTAATCAGTTCAAGAACTTAACTGCTTTGATCAACATTTTAATTATTTTTAGTTTAATAATTTAATGGTTTTTGGTTCAACAATTCAGTTTTTCGTTATTTAACAATTCAATTCTTTTATGCAAAAAAGCTACTATACTTGGTCAAAAAATGCAACTTTTTATTCAATAAATTCAACTGTTTTGTTTAATATAATTTTGGTTGATTGATTCAATAATTTAATTACTCTGATCAAAATTGTAATTATCTTTTGTTGAATGATTCAATTTTTTTTGGTTCAACAATTCAATTATTCTTGATTCGACAAAATTTAATTTTCCGTGATTCAACAATACAATTGTTTATTTAACAATTCAACAGGATTTTCAACAATTTTCGCTTTTTTTCAACAACTCCAACGGTTTATGCAAAAAACAAAATTCAATTATCCTTGATTCAACAATTCAATTTTCCGTAATTCAGCAATACTACCTACTGCTTCTTTTACAATTCAACAGTTTTTTCAACAATTTTAAGCTGTTCTTTAACAATACAACTGTGTAATACAAAAAAAAGCTAAAAAGCTGTTGCTTAGTCAAAAAATGCAACTGTTTGGTTCAATAAATTTAGCTATTTTGTTTAATAAATTCAGCTGATTGGGTTAATAATTTAATTGTTTTGATCTACATTTTAATTATTTTTTATTGAATAACTTAATTGTCTTTGGTTCAACAGTTCAATTATCCTTTATCTAATAATTCAATTTTTTGTGATTCAACAATATAACTATTTTGTACATAATTCAACTGGTTTTTCAACAATGTTCTTGTTTTTTCAACAATATAATTTTTTTTTGCAAAAGAGCCACTACTTTGTCAAAAAATTCAATTATTGATGTTTATTCAATAAATTTAGTTGTTTTGTTTATTAAACTCATCCGTTTTGTTTAATTAATTTGACTCTGATTGGTTTAAAGATTTAACTGTTTTGATCAACATTTTAGTTTTTTTTTAATAACTCAATTATTTTTAAATCGACAATTCAATTATTCTTGATTAAACAATTTAATTTTCCGTGATTCAGCAATTCAACTGTTTCTTTAACGATTCAACAGATTTTTTAACTATTTTACTGTGTTCTTTAACAATTCAATTTATTGTTTTATGTAAAACATCTACTGCTTGGTAAAAAACATCAATAAATTTATTTGTTTTGTTTAATAAATTTGGTTGTTTCGATTTTTATGTTTTTTGTTTTGTTTCAATTTGATTGTTTCAATTATAAATGTAAATGCTCTTTTGATGCTTTGATCAACATTTAAAATTTTTTAGTTTAATAATTCAATTGTTTTTGGTTCAGCAACTCAATTATCCAATCCAATAATTAAATTTTCCATGATTCAATAATACTACTGCTTCTTTAACAATTCAACTGTTTAATACAAAAAAAATATTGCTTACAATTAGTCAAAAAATGCAACTGTTTTATTCAATAAATGTAGCTGTTTTGTGTAAAAATTCAACTGTTTTATTTAATAAATTTAGCTGATTGGTTTTATTATGTAACTGCTTTGATCAACATTTTAATTATTTTTAGTTTAATAATTCAATTGTTTTTGGTTCAACAACTTAATTATTCTTGATCCAACAATTCAACTTTCAGTGATTCAACAATTCAACTTTTTTGTACAAAAAATCTATTGCTTAGTCAAAAAAGCAACTGTTTGGCTCAATAAATTTAGCTGTTTTGTTTAATAAATTCAGCTGATTGGTTCAATAATTTAACTATTACTTTGATCAGCATTTCAATTATTTCAATTGTTTTTTGATTCAACAACTCAATTATACTAGATTTAACAATTTAAATTTCCGTAATTTACCAATTCAACTGTTTATTTAACAATTCAACAGATTTTCAACTGTTTATCTGTGATTTTTAACAATTCAACTGTTTTATGCAAAAAAAGCTGCTACTTTGTCAAAAAGCAATTGTTTATTTTAATAAATTTAGCTTTTTGGTTTAATAAATTCAGTTGTTTGGTTTGGTAATTCAACTGCTTGGTTCTACCTTTTAATTTTTTTTTGTTTAATAATTCAACTGTTTTTGGTTCAATAATCAATTATCCTCTATTCAACAATTCTATTTTCTGTGATTCAGCAATACAATTGTTTCTTTAATAATTCAACAGATTTTTCAACAATTTTCCAAAAAATTGTATTTTTCAATTGTTTTATGCAAAAACCTACTACTTTGTCAAAAAATGAAACACTGTTTTAGTTAATAAATTTAGCTGTTTTGTTTAATAAATTTGGTTGAATAATTTAACTGCTTTGTTTAGCATTTTAATTATTTTTAGTTTAATATTTCAATTTTTTTTAATTTAATAATTCAACAAATTTTTCAAATAATTCTACTGTTTTATTTGAAAAAGCAACTGTTTTTTTTAAATAAATCAACTTTTTGTTCGATAATTCTGCTGTTTTGTTCAATAATTTAAGTGGTTTGTTAAAGGATTCAACTATTTTCGGATATAACAACCCGGTTGGGTTATTTTGATTATTTCCCGTCGCCAAAATATTTGATTTTTGTTGAGATTCGAAAAATTAGAGAAAATTATTAAATTTATTGAGGAAGAACCTGAACCGAGAAAATTCGGTAGTGGCTTGCAGTTTTTAATCGGACGTATTTGACCTTAATTTCTCTAAAATCATAAGTTTTTCATATTCTACATCAATGCTTCGACTTAAATTTTTTCATGTTCTTGATTCTGCCAATCTTAAAATGCCTTTTTATGACGAACATTTTTTTTGTAGTACATGAATGATTTTGTCGCCCTGGCCAAGCGGTCGCTTGCTCCTTGCGCCGGCACTGCATTTTATTACAAAATATTTTAGAACTACGTCAGTTTTTTTTCTATTTGGCGTAAACTAATAATAGCGAAAAATGTTTTAACACCTTTTAAGTTGAAGTAGAACTTAAAGAGGTCATCAAGAGCAGAAGAGGTTATTGCCTTATTAGCTTAAGCTCTGACGTGGAGTAATGAAAGCTCTGACGACAAAGCAATGATCATTTATTTTTAAAACTTAACAGCACACTGCATACATGTACAAACTACTTTTTTGTTGAAAGACTGAAAAAAGTGTTCTCCATTTTTTGAAAACTGGTGTAGGTAAAGAAACTTTTAATTACCTACGCAAGTTAAAAATGGAATCTCAATTTATAAAATTTTAATCCACATCCAATTTCTTATCTGTTTCAAACGAATTATATTACGTAACTTGCTCGGAGTACTGCTAATAATTGCTCGCAGCGCAGGACCACCAACACTTGCACGAGTGACGTCACAGATGCTTTTTGAAAAATTAAAACCTTCAAGCTCAAAATTGGATATCTATTTTAAAATAACATCCAAAACAAAAAATTATTTAGCTGATAAGAGATTTTATGTCGGTCTGACTGCCGGTCTGAGGTAATTATTATGAATAATAACAGCTGTTTTAAATATTTTTATAAATCTTTCCTGCGGGTAATAAATTAATTATTTTGTTGTGTGAGCCAAAGCTCTCACTTGGCGAAAAACCTTCGCATTGAAGAAAAATGCATGTGAAAAACTGGTGTTTTACCTTGACCGTGTTTTGTTACAGAGATTGCCGTTTAGGTTATTCACATTTATTTTTTAAACAATAACTATCGAATTTCAGAGAATTTTAAATAATAAATTAATCATCCAATTAATTAACAAAAATTTAGAAGTGGATTAAAATGTAGATACTGTAAACTTGAAAAGTGATAAACTTACCTTCATCGATAAATCATTTTTTTTAAATTCTTGTGAGTATAAAGTGGAAATTCCACATTAGCGATAATTAAAATAATAATAAAGTTGCTATATTTTTAATCTGGATACATGTAATAGTAAACAAAATTACTAGCCGCACCGTACTTTTGTACTTGCTTCGTCATCTCGACGGGGAATTCCTAACGGCTAATAAAATATAAGATCCACCTATTAATATGATTAATAATTCATCAAACTATTATCCGCGTTATTTGTTTAATAGAAAAATGGTGTGACAGCACTTACGGGCGTCCTTTTCGCGGTCAGCGTACCTACAGGGTGGTTTTTATAAAAATCTTGAATATAACTTATAAATAAACAAATTAAGTTATGTAATCATTTTTTAGAAATGATTAAAATGCGAAATGTTTACTTTTCGTAGAAAACATTAATTAACGTTAGTGGAAGTGTCATCCTTGTTTATCTGTTCACTTTGGGAAAATTTAAAATTGCAATTGTAGTAATCGCGCCACAGAATTATTTTTCTATAATAACTTCTTTTTTTTTCTCTCTCTGTATTTTTTATTAAACTTCCTTTGAATACGAAGCTGGTCTTCCCTATCAAATATTAAAGAAGCCGAAACATGTTTAATGGATTCGTATCTTTGGAGATTCAATTATTAGGCGTAACCGCTCTGATGGGTCAAAGGTGGGAATTTTACCGCTTGGCCAAACATTTGATTATTTCCCACCGCCAAAGGCAGAAGAAAATCGTTTTAAATACCCCCCTCCCCCCTCCTCCCAACCCAGTGCAGTTATTTCAGTTTTTAGCGTAATTACAAACTGTAGGCTAAACTTCAGATGAAGAAGATTTTAGTTATTTTTTTTACTTCGAGATTTTATTATAATAAAACTGGAAGTTGATTTACCCTATCCCCAATCGCCACCCTTCTTTGTTCGCTACATCTTCTTCTTCCAAGTTCCTCACTTCCAATGCCATCTTTCTCCCATCGTTCCAACGTCCAAAATTGTTGGGATATTTTAACCTCCTTCCTGGCTTAAATAATTTCCTCGGTCATCTGTTGTCTCCTCCATTCACAGGGTTTTTTGGTCCAAACCTCAACAAGCTCGACAGGAGAAAAAACTTCATGGGTCCCTTCCCAGATGTCACGACTGCACCTGGTACACTAGGTATTCTTCACAATGCAGTTGGAATCGGCCGTTTCCACATAACTTTGTACGGTTCCATTTCTTCTTTCCACCCGCTTGGGTATTTTTTCGTCATTATTTGTTTCAAAATCAAGAAAAAGGTGTTTATTCCTTCTATTCTGTTTTCATATTTCTCAAGAGCAGAGCGAGGAGTTTTCCATATTTAGACTTTTCCACTCTCAGTTGCCCACCTTGTGCCCTTACTATTGCAATCGCTACAGAAGGCTTGGGCCCTGCAGCTGGCAGCAAAGTGGCCACTGTCGTAGCAATTTATTTTGTTTCGTGGACCGACACCCAACATCAGAAAATTTAGATCTAAAACCTTGGACTCGGATTCGGAATAGTATCTTGGTCTCATCAAAATGTTTCTTGCGTTCTATTTGTACAGCTGAACCGTTCTTGCATACACTGGTCTTAGAAATCGCACAAAAACTTTCCGCTAGAGCATAAATATCTCTCACTTGGACCGTTACTAACTTGGTTAGAGTCCAATAGCTGGGAAGCTGGGTTTTGAACAGCTGAAGGTTCCCGTTTCAGAATCTTTCTAATCCATTCTTCTCTATGCACTTTTTAATGCGCTTTAGCTTGTTCGTGTAGGAGAGTTGGCAACCGGAGACTTTTTTCCAGTTTCATTTACTTTTCTCATGCGTGGTCTTTTCCTGATCTCTTCAAAGGAAAATTCGGTTTGGATTTTCTTGTTCATATTGTCGGATCATATGGCGTTATTCACTTCTTTCCTTTTGTTTTCCTTTTGTCTGCTTTTCTGGGTCTTATTTGAAAAGTGGGTAGGTTTTTCCTCCTTTAGACATTTGATTTGTGCCTTGAGCATTGGGTTTTGCTTCCGGCAGAGACTTGACTCTGTCTAGCGCTTTTCAAAACTTGTAACCATTTTCTTCCTTATTTTAAAAATTCTTACAATTTTTCCGAGACGGTCATTGGCTTGGGTGTTAGCGCGATGAACTGCTAACATAAGGCGCACCGGTTCAAATCTGGGTAGAGCTTACTTTGCAATGCCGTCTCCGTGCTTCGGAAGGTACGGAAAGACGGCGGTCCCTCTATGTTAATGAATTGCCAGCATTAACAATAAAAAATAGAGTAACAGGCACATCTGAGGCAAACCTAGCAAGCTACTTCAGATGTAAAGGAAATAATGCTCACGGTACTGACATTGGCTTCGGAATATCGCCAATGCTACTGTTAAGTACAACAGATCTGGGCATACAGGGTTATCCCTAGCCGAAAGTAGAAGAAGAAATAATTTTTCCAAATTCAAAATTCGCACTTATTCAAACCTTAAAATTTCAATTCAAAACTGTTCAAATTTTATTATTTTTATTAAATTAACACAATTTGGAATAATGATTATGTATTATTTGGATTTTCAGGTATTTTAGTATTGGTTTTGATTAAATCGATGTAGTTGACATACTTTTCATTTGTTAACGATCTACATATTTTTGTCATCAATCATCACTTCTTGGAGTTTTAAGATGAGGAAATGGAATATTTGTTACCAGCCGAAAATGGATTTTATTTCTAAATTTTATGTATTATGAAAAAGGGTACTGTAACGTATAAGTTACAGGTATAACCCGTAACAACCTCAGTTTTAGGATTAGGATATTGGTTTTCTGATGATCTTCAAGAGAACTGGGTTCGCTTTTCGGTAGGCATCAATAGCCATCAAGCCATCCAAATCAAGAGAGTACGGGAAAGCCTAAACTTGGAAATTGCATTCTCTGCAATTCGTATTTTTTAACCTATTTTTTCAAAATTTATAGTAATAAATTAAATCAATAATTATTATAATTAATTGTCAAAATTCGCTGTTAATGTAAATTATTTGTGTCGTCCTTTTTTTTCTTTTTGGATTTTTAAAACAAAACTATCCATGTGACCTTACAAACTTTTCCATTTGCTGCAGCCAATGGAAAATTGAATGCAGGCAAAAGCCATGGCTTTTGATTTCTTCCACTTTTGGCAGTAGTTGTTCGTTCAAACATTTCGATATATTTTAGATTTTTTCAGAAATGCAAACTTTGTAGTTCCTCCAGCTTTGCAAAAATTATTTTACGCTACTGCATTTCTACCATTGGAAAATTCTCTTTGGAGGGAATTTCTCTAGTTTTCAGTTTATCAAGGCCAATGTGTACATGCCATCGGTGATTTTCTCATGTTTCAGCTGTATTGGCTACTTATTTGTGTATGTCATTCTTCTTCTTCATTTCGCAAAACCGAAAGTCACCACTCCGAATGTTGTATGAAGAGCGGCATTCCATGGGTTCGTTCGGGGGTGGAGAAAAATTTGTTGTAGAAAATTCGAGGGCAGTGTGAAGATTGGATTGCACCTGCCTGAAGTACTAGAACTTACCTTCCAATGTTAACAGTATCATTAACGAAAAACGTGAGGTACTTTTTGGGACCCCCTTACCTGGTAGGCCCCGCGCATTGTGAAAGGATTGCATTGTTAATTTTTAATATGAGTCAAGACTAGAGAGTTTTCGAAACTTTTAGGATTCGACTGTAAAACTGTCATTGGCCGGCCCTGGATGTGATTAATAATTCATTAAACCGCACTATTGCTTTATTCTTTTAATAGAAAAATTATGTGACCGCAGTTACGTCTATTGTACGTTTTGGCACTACTGGCGGAAAGTACTTGTCTAGTAAAGTACTTTCCGACAAGCTTATTTAATCGATTTTTAGAAATTATTAGATGTTTTCTTTTCATCGAATTAATTTTTAAACGAAGAAAATGGAAGCGGTTGATCTGTTTCAATCAGGAGCATTTGGAATTGTAATGCCCGCGCCGAAGAAATAATTTTCAAAATTAACCTTTTTTTTATTAAACTTCTCATCTTTCTAAAATTGTCGTATCTTTCACTCTTCTTTCTTCCTTGGTGTTGCAACTTAAATCAATTTTTTCGACCATCTGTTGTCCTGCATTTGCAAAAGGAGCATCAGAAAATATTACGAGGGGGGAAGGTTAACCCAGTTAATAAATCTGGTCGCTTCATCTTCCCCCATCAAAAGGAGCGCCTAGATTCCAAAATTGGGGTGTAGTGACCTCGGAGCCGGTCCTGTTGCCAGCGAAACAATAATATTGTAGTACAGAGGTTATAGTAGTAAACGCCACCTGTTACACTCCCTGGGGGGTCGTTCTCTCCGTACTATACTATAGATGTTAGATAAGCTGCAAGTGCAAACTTGGAACTTGTTTGTATTATTTTGTTCATAATATATTTAAAAAAAAATAGAAACAACAGTATGACTGGCAAAGGTCATTCACTTTCAAAATTACGAAATATTATGCTCGCTTGTGGAATATTAAACATACTTTTGATTTAATTAGTGCCCTTATGACGTCCGTACGAAAATGTTAAAGAACGAATGTGCGTCAGAAAGAGAAAGTGCAATAAAAGTATTCGGATTGTGAAATTCCAATTTTCCCGCGTTTGCGCTCTTGAATAAAAAAAAATGAAGACTAATAAAACAAGTTGCAAACCGATTGTTGCCTTCATTGTTGCGAGCGTTCGACTGCCGACAGCTCTGTCCGCTCACCACGACTGTCAACACGTGATCGTTCCTATTTCGTGTCCAATCCACGAGCTCAGTTTGCGGATCGCTACTTCCAAGAACAGTTGTGTGGTCATTATTTCTTAAAATACGCTTCTGTTTGGATTTAATTTTAGTTTGTTCAGTGATTAAAGTTGACTTGTTAAGCGTCGTGCTCATCTCTGGATTATATTTTTGTGCAACAGTTACTTTGTTGTGTGTTGGTGATTTTTTTATTAATTTGACGCGTCAAATTTTAATATTCAAACAATTGCCAGTATCTGTGCTTCACTTGTTTATGGAATCAAATTAGTTTTTTTTTCGGTGATGACCTTGGTATTAAACTAACTCCGACTGGCGCATTTATGATGTTACTTAAGGTATGGTCGGAACTTGTTATATTTGTCTATCACCTGATAATTATCTGCCGATTTATTTATTTAATCGTCGATAATAAAATTTATTACATTTATTACTGTTATTGCGCGTGTATGTGTTTGTGTGCTATTAATAAGATCATTTTTTCATTATTGTGCTAATATCGACGACTCTTTTTGTTAGGGTTCACCCAAGTAGCGATTTGTGGTCGCTAAATCATTCAAAATAAATCATGGAAGAACGCGGTCTAGGTGTGTAATCTTGTGTGTTTATTTCCTTTTGCATGCAAAGTTTTATATTTTCTTTTTTTTTTCACTAAAATACAACTTTCTTATGGCTAATTTTGTTGTTGTTATTGTTGCTAATCATTTTGTTAATATCAGTAGAAATAGTCGCACGTTGTTAAGAACATAATGCGGTGGTGATGGAAATTTGTGGTTATTGTACGGGGTGCTGCCAAAAACTGGTGACATATTTGACATGTACTAATATAAATGTCAAAACATATACTAATTCTGTAATTTGATATTGTGATTTCTTTCGCAATAAGGATTATACAATCCATCAATAACTTATTGATACAGTTTAACAAAACTAAGGTTACGACGATTAACGACTTTCACAATTTCTCAGAATCCCCTTCATACGATTCCGAGATAACACGTCCGTATAATATTATAATAATCCAATCTACTATCGATAAAATATTATTCTGTTGTAAATTCAAAAAGTTAACCAAGAAAAAAGATTCACCTACCCAACCTCTGTCATTGTTCTGTTATTATTTTCAAATGGGTGGGTAGATGATATCAAAATTATACAATGGTACCTGCTAAATTTTCAAGTTGTTCACAGCATAAATCAGACAGGCAAATTTTTTAATTTTTGTATCCGAAAACCGTTGTTATCGTCCATTAAAAAAACAATTGGTTTTACCAAACGACAGACAGCGGCATTCCCATTTTTCAGGGTCGTCTAAAATTTTAATGGATCAGCAAAACCCAACTACGAATTTTACTTTTTGGTTCCATGAACCTCCTTTGACCCAAGTTGAAATGTATCAAGGGTATCTGCTTACAGATGTATCAATTTTGTAAGTTTCCGTCCGAATCCGTTCAAATAGGAAGCCATGAAGATGAATAATTCTTCTCGATAAGATTTTTCCAACGTGCAAATTCTTTAATTTATAACTAACAATAACAATTAAATTTCGATTCACTGGTGTAAAATTAACTAAATTAATTTGTGATTTAATCTAATTATTAAACTCATTAAGTTTCGATAATGGGCCAATATCTTAATCATGACTCAGCATATTTATATTTCCTCTGGTTCGTGCAATAACTTTCTCCAGAAAATATTCGAATACAACTCTTGATATCCCAGCAAAAATTAATTAGTACAAGATTTTAGAACAATTATTGATGATTTTATTTGGAAAATTTTAAAAACTTATTAGAATAATAATTTTGGATTGTAGGAAACCTTCAGTGGAAATCATGAAATTCAATTCTTTCATTCATAGTAGGATAGCGAGAATCATTTTACCTAAGAAGATTATTAGCTTATAGTACTCTCAGGATTTTAAGGACCAATTGGCAAAAATATTATTAAATTCTGTCCAGTAGTTCTTGAGATTACCCCAAACAACTGTACAAACTTTGTCTCTTGACAATATTAGATAATTAATTTATACCTATAAATTGCAGTAACCTATTAAAATCATTGCAATTATGTGTGGATTAATCTGATTAGGACCTAATATATTTTACGTTTTTGCCTTACAAGACACGCGTTGTTTGCCATTACACCCAAAACTACAACAAATAAGAATGGGAAAAACTGTTATTTAGTGAATTTATAACAATGTTCATTATAGAACCACATATTTTAGGTAATATTTGTTAATAAAAAAAAATATGAAATATGAATTGATTTCAATTGATTTTATTCATAATTTTTATTGATTATTGTAATACTCCTATTACTGATCTGTTGCCATCTTGTATTGAGATTTCTGTTTTTTTGCCGTGTAATCAGTTCAACCGCCCGTTAACATCTGAACGGTTTCTTCTTCGTTCACTCATGTTCTTCGACAAAATATTATGTAATATCAAAGATCTTGAGAAGATTACTCTTTGGTAATACACATAATTATGAGGTCAGCCTGAAAGTGTGGTAAATACCATTATTGCTCACAAACACTGGAATAACATATTTCGAAGTAGTCAGTTCCAACAGACTTAAGCTACACGACTGATTCCTCGAATGGTGCGGTTTTGGTTTTTGAACGACGCTGTAAGACGCAAACGCCAACGTAAACGCCGACGGCACGAGATGAAAGAACAGATATGCTTATGGATGTGTTTATATAAAAATTAAATATAAAAACCATTTTTTTTCTCTTTTCTTCTTTTTCGTGTTCATATTTTGTGTTGAAGCAATAAAACCAGGGCATTTTGTACCTACTTTTATTGTGGAAAAATTTGAACCTTGGCAGATAGTTCAGTGCTAGGTGCAGATGATTGGAATAATTGAACTTAACTATGGGATAAACTGCTGATTGTTCTCGATGAGTTAGATGAGTGAAGAGTAATAAAAAAAGCCGCGAGAATGAGTTGCTCTGAAATGGCAGTAAGAAATGCATACGTAAGAACGACGGCAAAGTCAGGATTATCTTATTAGTCCTGCGATGTTTTACGTAATGAAAAGTATAGGGCATGGCACTGACAATGAAGGTCCTTCTTCAATGGAATTTCTTGTTCAAAAACGTAGGCGTTTGAATTTGGTCTGGTGTTTTGCAAAAATGTTGATCTTCTCGATTCGGCAGGTTTCGAAACATATTTTGAAATCGTTAATCCATGGAAAATAATAGCGTGGAAATGTCACTCGTGTAGATTTTAAAGAGAGGACGGTGTGAGAGTATTAGAATTTGATTGTTTTCTTCTTCTTCTTAATTTAGGACTAGGTTCTGTAAGATCCAACACTAACCTCGGCGACGTTCCGAAGCAACTGTTAGTACTTGACCATATTATTTGTTTTACATCTTAGGCTGGCTTTTTGGATCCTATTTGATATTGTTAATAATGGCAGTTCATTAATATAGGAGGACCACCATCTTTACGTGTCTTCCGAAGCACGGAGACGGCCATACAAAGTGCCTCTACCTAGATTCGAACCAGGGCGTCTTACGTTAGCAGTTGATCGTGCTAACAACCAGGCCCCGTCTCGAATTTGATTGTGAATTTTTGAAATGGCCAGTTGAACGAACGCTGGCTAGATATTGGCCTCATAAAAACTTAAAAAGTGTACATTTGTGCCAGCAGTCTTACTACTGCTTCTCTCCACTGCTAGTCCAGGGCTATTTGTTCGGCAAATCTTAGTACTGCGATTTGCTACTCTGGGCTGAAAATTACTTGTTTGGTGCACGATAGATTGGCGATTTCCTCCAGAAGAAAGCTCTTTGGTTGGTAACTGTCATAATTTTCTAATATGAAGATTGTACAGATGGTTTGTTCTTTGGATCTTGGACTTTGGATCTGAGGATTGAGGATTCGAATCCCGGTTGCTCTGGGAGAATCACTTGTGGCATGGTTCGGATTCCACGTTAAGGTGCAGGTCCTATGAGTTTATCTCGAGCATATGAGATATTTGTGGCTATACTTCCTGTAATTGGAGATGCCGCCTCTTGGAAGTCAAATTGATTTTAATAATGATACCCATGATCGCCGTCGGTGCTTTCCACAGCAGTTCAGTCATAAATTGAAGATATCTATGGTGACTAGTTGGGTGTCCACGTGAAGTTGTCGGATTGAAGATAGTGGGTGGTCCAGATTTATTTCGGGACAGTAGCATAACTGAAAAAATAAGTTACAAAACCTCATTATAGATAGATATACAGTGGCGTGCTGTGGTTTTTTTCCATTCCCTGCAGATCAATTTAAATTAATTTTAACCGTAAGGTGATTTTCCAAGTTAGCCCCAGGGGCTCTTCAAATTGAAATTTTGTATTGAATTCCACTTGAATACATAGGCGCCTATTTAAGAAAGTGGTTAAAGGTCATTTTTATGTTGTGTTTAGTAAACATTGAATTTTTTATTTTGTTTATTGTAAACAAATTATATTAACCTTTTTAAAGGTTTGAGCGGAACCGAAGGTCGGAACAATGGAGTAGCCAGTTTTATTCAGACTTCGAGCACGAAACCAGTCAACCAAAACAGTTTAATTATTATAAATGTCTATAATCTGTAATTTTTTTTTTCGGCAAACGAGAAAATTTAGAACGATTTCAATTTTATATTTTCCAGCACAGATTAGAATGTGGCTATTTTTTACGTTCTTACCAAATTGAAGTTAGTAAAAAGTATTTTTGGAAACAAGTCCAACCTGCCAATTCTAACTGAATTTTTGAAAATTTTATAAACAAACCAGTTTTAATTTTTTTTTATATTTCGTATTTACATAAAATGTAAATTGCTGATTTATGTAAATTAGTAATTACAATGAAAAATTTGTAAATTACCATTTGTGTCGTTAATTTTTTACTTCCTGAAGGATAATATTTGTATTTCAAGGAAAAATGACTGTTTTTCTTGTGGTCATCCTCTGATTACAATATTACATGGCCATAACCCGTTAGTATAATAACTTGTTTTATAAACAAAAGTTTTTCCTCCTAATTAATTCATTTTACTCAAGTTGAGGAAAATATTTTTCCTGTAATGGTTTCTGTATGTGGCTGTGATAATCGAACAATTTTAATTCTGTTCTAAATTTATCGGTGAATGAACTAAAACATTTTGTTTCTGGCACTAGTTTTGTCGAGCATTTGAATCGCATCCAAGATATTTTTTTCAAAATTATATCAGGATTAGTTTATTTTGTCATTATAAGGTACAATTTTTTAATTGGAGAGATAACATTGACACCATTCCGTTTGATTAAATAATTAATATGTACTTGCTTCCTGTAAATCCTCCTACCTACCTACTACATAATTTCATTTATTATAATACTGATATTCAATTTTACGTTTTATTCCAAGTTTATCTCAAAATTTTACTCTTGTCATGCTTTTGGAATGTTTGAATATTTTCAGCAGTACGTGGAAGTTTACTTTTTTTTCTAAATTGTGAAAACTATACATTACATTCAACGGTATTTATAATTTCAAGCGTTTTTTTGCTTAAAATTAGATTTTAATGATGTTTTTAAAAAAATTGGGTGAACTTGCTCACCGAGATGCGATAAATATGTAGGTTCTACTTCCGCGTTGGATCGAAACCGTGATTTTTATGATGCAACAATAAAAAGTGAAGGTATACGTGTTCTTACTTAGAGAAGACTCGACCTTGATGCTTCATTTCATCATTTTTCTTTGGGGTTTGTTCCTTTTTGAAATTCACTCAATGGAGGTACACCCATACCTGGCAGTCACGAGTCGGTTGACCGACAGTCAATAAAATTCTAATTAGATTGGCCAAGAGGGATGAATCAATTATTCATTTTTTAATACAAGCACGAAAAATGTATTCAAACTTGCGGTTTGAAGAGGGGGGGTTATATTATATTGCGTGTTATAACAAAACCGCATGAGATTGCAATATCCTTTTTGGATAAGCTCTAGCATTTATCTGCTAATATGTAGGTGCATAACTTCAATTTTTGCCTGTAGATCAAATCCACGCTTGCCAAATGAAAATTTACATTTTCCCCCCCAAATTCCACCCCGTTCTTTTGCACAACACCACATAGTTCAATTGAAAGTTTGGATGGTTTAGAAAGAGCTTTGCATGACGTTGGATTTTTGTATTGTAATTTTGACCAGTGTTTTTGGTGTTGTTTCCCTTGGATAAAGCTTGTTTGGTGCAAGATAATGTTGCATTTTGGTGTTTGCCTTTTGCTTTATCTGTAAGCAAACTGGGTAATGGTTCAAGTAGAAATTGCTATCAACCAATTTTGATTGTTTACTTTAATTATCTTTATTTATATGATTTTTTTGTTCTATTATTAGGATCCCCGGAAGCATCAGATATATCTGGTATGCGAGATGACAACATTAATATAAGTGATGTCAGTAAGTACTAAAATTTTATTTCTTTGTAAATATTTTGTCTTCAATATTAATTATTATGGGTGAATGACTAGCAGTTTGAGGTGCGAATGGGATAAACTTTTATTGCTCGAGCTAAATCTTTCGCGATTTCGGATTATATTCCGAGTTTCTTCGAGTTCTAATTTTGAACTTAGTTTCTAGAATCTAATTTTGATCTAGTACATAATGTTGAAATCCAATGTAAGCCCAAAAATACGACTTCCAAAATTTAGTTTTTCCATTTTTTTGCTGATTTCCTTCCAAACCAAAATACCAACAAAATGTTATATAAGGCAATGGAACGAAGTTCATTACGACGTTCCGCCTGTAGTATTTATTTGCATTAAATGCTCAGTATATCACTCAAATTTCCTTTGTTGAGACTTTTAGCGTTTTTCGAATGTCGAAGTTACAATGGAAGAGTTGATAAATGTGCAAATTAATTCCGTTGGATGCGGTTTATAATTTTCCGTTCTTCTGAGTCACCTTTCTCGACGGTATGTTTTTTGCGTAAGCGAATGATTTGAAAGTTTCAATAATATGTGTTAATCCAAACATGAAATTCAAAAATGTTTTTCTTTTCAGTTGAAGTTATCGAAACAGATCCGGATTTTAATCAGTCCAATACTATGTTTAACGGAGGTGAAGAAATATCTCAGCACTCAAATTATCAACAGCCAATGACAAAAATGGTTGGACAAGATCCCTATGTAAAAATTATCGAACAACCCGCGTCAAAAGCGCTCAGGTTTAGATACGAATGTGAGGGTCGTTCGGCAGGTTCCATTCCCGGGGTTTCCAGTTCGCCCGAAAACAAAACTTTCCCCACAATACAAATCGTCGGTTATCGTGGAAGAGCCGTCGTCGTCGTATCCTGCGTCACGAAGGATGCTCCACACAGGTGCGTTATGGCCGCTCTTTTTTTCCAAAAATAGTTTTTTTCACATCGAAAAATATTTTAGACCACATCCTCACAATTTGGTCGGAAGAGAAGGCTGTAAAAAAGGAGTGTGCACTTTGGAAGTGTCGGTGGAAACGATGTCGGTGACCTTTTCGAATTTAGGCATCCAATGCGTCAAAAAGAAGGATATCGAATCTGCTTTAAAACTCAGAGAAGAAATCCGTGTTGATCCATTCAAAAGTAAACAAAAAACGTTTTTATTTCGTTACGTTTTATTTATTGTTGACTTTTTCCAGCTGGATTCTCTCACCGGAATCAACCGACTTCGATAGATCTGAACGCGGTGCGACTATGCTTTCAGGTCTTTTTAGAGGGAGATCGTGGAAAATTCACCGTGACCTTAAAGCCCGTCATCAGTGATCCAATATACGATAAGAAGGCGATGTGCGATTTAATCATCGTGAAACTTTCTCATTGTGTCAGCATTGTTGACGGTGGCCGAAATGATATTATTTTATTATGCGAAAAGGTGCGTATAAAGAAATCTTATGTTTTCATGTTGTTATTATTATTATTGGTTGGTTTATAGGTAGCGAAAGAAGACATCCAAGTTCGATTTTACGAAGAAAGGGACGGTCAGTTACATTGGGAAGGTTTTGGAGAATTCCAACCATCGCAAGTGCACAAACAGACGGCAATTAGTTTTAGGCCTCCGCGTTACAAAAGTTTAGATGTGACGGAACCGGTCAAAGTGTTCATCCAATTAAGAAGGCCGTCTGATGGTGCAACTAGCGAACCTTTACCGTTCGAATTCCTTCCGTTAGATTCAGGTAGGCCGCCATTTTGGTCTTTTAGGCGTAATTTAGCTAAAAAGGGGAATTATAATTTACTTAATTCAATATTGACCAACGATCCTCGATTTGCATTAAAACGTCCACTGGATAGTATATCACAAAGTGACGACAAACACGATAGTGCTCAAACCGCAGTAGACACTGACGTCGAAATGGTCGCGGTTGATGAAGTGCCGGTTAATACCGAACAACCCCGACCTAATACGGAATGGTGCGATTATTCGGAAATTTCGAAACGATCGAAAACGAGCGGATCGAAAAGCGACGAACGGTCGCTCAACGATCTTATCGATCAAGTTGCCGAACTCGACGAAATTTATTCGGAATCGCGGGCAATAGCTAAACTAAACGAAGAGGAATGTTTGATTCAACCAGCCGAAACGTTCGACGACGCCAGAACGTACACCAGTTTACAAATGGCGTTCAAAAATCCGTTAGAAATTCAATTAACCGATAAAGATAAATACGAAGACGTTCTAATCGTAAACCCCGTGAGTCCCGTTATCGACGTAGCTTCGTTAAAACGCGACAGCGAACTAGAAAAATTACCACCTTTACCTCCAAAACGTATCAGAAAAATCACAGACATTTGCGATCCGTACGTACCCAATTTAATCGATAACGTGGATACGACCACCACGACCATTAGTCAAAGTAATCCAAATTTGGTCAAGAAACCCGTAAGTCGTACGCCCTCGTTAAATTTACCGCGAACTCAATCCCATACTATTTTATCGGCTCCCAACAAAAAATTGCCACCCACTCCCTGTTCGACGTTACCAAATCCAAAAAAGAAGGGCGGCTTTTTTTCCAAACTCTTTTCCAAAAAGAAGGAACAATCGACGCAATCGTTAGATAATTTGAAGCGGTCTTCCTTGTCAAATTCGAAACTGATTTTGTTGGAAACCGAAAATTTGAATCTATTAAACGAACAAAACGTATCCGCGCCTGCGATTAACAGCGAAAATGTGAAAGAAGCAGAGCCAAATAGCGATAATTTAATTTTGGTTAATAAAACTTCAAGTACGGACTTGAATGCAAACGACGACGTAAACATTAATTTGGATTTAACAGAAGCGGAACATTACGCTCTTTATATGGCGATGGCACCTCACGCAACGCAAAGTGAATTTGACGAAATGTCGTGTTACTACGCGCCGGTAGAAGCTGGTAAAATTATCGCCGATTCGAATGTTTCCAGATTGAAAGATTCAAAGACATAACAGTTACCTACTTGTGTTTATTTTTATGTGGTTGACTGATTGGTGTTTTGGTTTGGGTCGACTTTTGACATTATCTTATCATGAGAGCAATGTCCAGCGGCTGTGTGTCGAGTAATTTGCGTATTTTCCCATTTATGCTACAAAATGTTGCAAAAATTTATATTATTGCTACATTCCCGCAATTTTTAAGCATCTGTACATTCAACCACAATAACAAAATATTTTTCGTAGTCATTTAAGAAACTCCTTACGATATCACTTTGATCTTTAGAGGTACTATTTTGGAAGTCATTTAGAAGAGCACCTGCTATTTTTTAAAAGTTGGTTTTTTAAATTTCTGGGTATAAATCAATTTTAAAGTCAGACGAGGGGGACTCGTAGAGCCTACCCTTAAAACTAATAGTGTGTCCAGACGATCCAATCTGGATCGGATGTCTTTTTTTTATTTATTTTGCTTCGATGCAGGTGCTGTCTTGCTTTAGCATGAAGAGTTGAAAGGAAGCAAAATCTATAAAAAACGCCTGACCAAATTGAGTCGTGTGGAGGGCACTTAAAATTCGAGTATTCGAAAATTCTAACTTGGCGTGACTAAATCAATTTTTTTGTGTTTCCATTGCACAAGGAAATTAGCGATTGTTTAAATATTTGTAACATTCTGGAAATAGATTACATAAAACATGAGTTATTTAATACAGTGCTGGACTTTGCTCTTAAATTATTCCTTTATACAGATATTTCGTGATAGAAAATCTGCATTTTTTTTCTTTAAAAATCTCGTGCGCCT
The DNA here is from genome assembly GCA_036346125.1 of Lycocerus yunnanus. Lineage (NCBI taxonomy): Eukaryota > Metazoa > Arthropoda > Insecta > Coleoptera > Cantharidae > Lycocerus > Lycocerus yunnanus. The sequence continues at coordinate 11,146,022 of JARFIX010000013.1, forward strand.
TAATCTTGAAGATATAACTTGTAGACAATAAAACAGCATAAAACATGTTATAAGACTTTTTTTTATGTAACCTTGGCGGATAATCATACTGGTTTAGAAAATTTACATTAACTTAAGCACGCGCGCCAATTCGTATCAACTTCGATGCTCATTACCTGTCGATTATTGGAAATTTTTTTCTGACGACATTTTATGGAAAATTTAATTTTCTACAAATTACGTCTTTCTTAATTTTTTCGCACGATGGACAGTTTCCGAGCTATGGACGAAAAACGAATCGAACCGCCATTTTTAATCCAACATTGTCTTGGATTATGCGCAAATTTTATAATAATTCAAAATAAACAAAAATTTTAAATTACTACTTTCAAGTCAACCTTACCAATTCCTTATTTTGACGTCAAAAGTAACCTAGAAAACGGGAGCGGCTCAATTTTAATTAATGTGTAGAAAATTTCGTTTAATTAAAATTTATGACTTTTTTATGTTGAAGACTAAACTAGGAGTTCTTGACCAAATTTTGAGTAGCAATTTACTATAAACATATCTGGTGTACGCGCATTTAATCATTTGCCACAGAAATTATTTTCAATTAAAATATTATGTTCAATTAGGTTTGCGATTTTTACCATAATATTAAATCGTGCAAGTGCTTCATGTGTTAATAAATTGTCGCGATAATTGGAATAGTGTGGTGGGTGCCGCATCCATTCAAACTGTTGTTGCTTGCGCAACCTTTCCTGGCACCTGCCTCTCTATTCATATTAGCGCTGTTTAGTTTAAATTTCTGTTGGTTAATCTAAGAAATTACTTGTAGATAAATAATTTATTTATGTACTTATTCTCATTGTTGGGTTTGTTTGGGGATGATTACCAAGTACCTTGTTGTATGGATAAAAATAAGTTGTTAAAATAGATAATTGAATGTTGCATTTTATTATTTGTTTATAATGTGTTGACTTGCTTACAAGCAACGTTTCCTTTTGTTTCGCTCCGCGCATACGTTATCGTAACTCATACACTCGATTTTCCTTTGTTTTTTTTCTACATTTAAAGGGAGCGTTGCTTGCAAGCAGTATTGGTAATGTTAAGAGATGGCGCTTCCTATTTTGACTTTATTTGTATATTTAATGGTGCAGGAAGCGCCCATTGCAAACTTTAGTTTAAAAATTTGCAAGATTTGTTTTTAAAAATTCTGTTACAGTTGTATAAAAAGATTTGCTATTTTTAGACACGAACCGTAAACGGTTACGACCCAAATATGAAAGTGATCCAATAAGTAACCCTAAAATTTTACGTCAAATACAGCATCACGAAAGAAATGAAAGAAATAGTAAGTTTTTTGTTATTTATATTTTGTTATGGTTGGGTGACGGTTATTATACATTTTCTATTGTCATGACATGCCATTATGTATAGGGTTGTGAACAAATAACGGTACATAATATGTACTTATTATAGGTGAAGGCGCGGTTTTGTTTGTAAATTTAGTCAGTTTTTCTTCAAATTTTACTGTTTACTAGGTATATTTATGTGTACTTTTAAGTCTTCATGTTATCAATGTAAGATTACTTACTGGTGTTTTAAACGGAGAGTTTATTATATTATGTTGTATTTTATAGAAGAGCTTTATACATTTGTATGTTTGCTTTTAAAATATAACGCCATTTTGTAACAAAACTGACTTTTCTTTATATCAATCGATTTGGAAAATTTTTAAATTGGTGCTCTAGAAGGAAATGTTTGAGGTATGTCTGTGTGTCATTGCTTGTGTGGTTATTAGAAGCTTTTAATATTTTAACTTGTTTGCACAACGTTTGAATTTTCTTTTTATTTTTACTGCACCCATATTTACGTAATATATATTTTGCATAGGTTAGTTAATATAATCACTACTAACACGGCGAAAGAAATTGTAGTCACTGTTCCTACGTTGGGCGTCAAATTGTTACAGGCACTCTGGCATATTGAACAACACTGACTGCAGTTATGCGCATTATTAAGAGTGTATGCAAACAAAGCATTAATGACGCGTATTGTTTTGCTTTTTCACGCTTAATATCTTTTTTTGATCTTAACCACCGAATTAACCGAAAACTTTTTTTAGGAATGCAACCATCCAGTTCTCTGTTGAACATCCCTCCCATGGATGTAATAAAAACCGAACCTAGAGGTAAGTTTTTGAAAATTCTATCTTTCTTTTTTTTTAATTGAAATGATTTAATTTAGATACAACCCCTTCCCCTTATAACGACCAACTTTACGGAGGATTAAGCCCCATGTACATCCCAAACGCAGGTCTATTTACTCAACAACCTCAACAGCAGTATCGTTTACCGCTTGAAACGCTGGATGCAACCCCACCCCCTCCAGATTTTCAAAACATCGGCCTAAATACTAGAAACGTTTTACCTTGTATCAGCAACATGTTGCCCCAAAATTGGAACATCATGAACACCCCAAACGTGGCTGCTATGGACATACAACAAGGTGATTTAGGTGCCGCGTGTAATAACCCCATGCAAATAGACGCTACGAGCGGTTTCAGTAGCCTCTTAGATTTAGACAACCAACAAGATGAGTTGGTAAATCTGAATTCCGGTACGTTGGCAACCTTAAACATGTTGGATACAAATAATTTGACCGACAATTTATCAGTCAATTTATCATTAAGTGACATTAACATACCTCTACAACGAGAGGAGAACAACATGACAGACAGTTTGACCCGACTGGCAAATAACACAATCGACAGTATTTGTCAGTTAAATAAAATGTACAAATGAACAACTAATTTTTGGCTCTGTGATTCTACTAAAAGTTGTTTAGTGTCGTATTTCGTTATTTTATTTTAAAAATTAATCAAATTTTGTATGTACCTACTTTAAGCCGAAAAATCGCTTGTTTATTGTTAAATATTTTTTTATTGTAAAAAATGTAATTTTATATTTGTTATTATTAATAAAAAATTTAAGATTTTACTGTTTATACCAAGCATAGCAGTAAGGATGTTATTTGGTTGCTTTAGATTTATAACGAAGAATAATACCATTCAGTAACCTCCCTCTTCCAGGAACAATCGTCAGTTTTATAAAACCACACATTACATTAGCCAATGACATAGTTTTTGTTATTAATTTTTTTTTTAAGTTGACACGTTCATAGTAATGCATGTAAATTAATAAATCAAATTTACACAATTGATGATTTTAATTAACATTTACCAATATGTAAATTTACAGTTCAAATATAACAGCACTGCGGTTTTGTAGTCGTAAATTATAATTCGGGCGCTAAAAATTGAAAACACAAAATGGAGCAGGTACCCATGAAAAAATCCTGCTGGTTATTATTTTCAATTTGCCAACTGGCGGTTTACCATTGTCTGCTAGGTTCGTTTTTTTCTTGTTCGCAGAGCTTTTCTTAAAACCAGAATAGAAGCAGCTCTTCTATGAGATAGTGATCCTTTTCCATACATCTCGATGATCAAATCGAACGACTTCCAGATAATATGGTCTTTGGAATTTTTTTTATTATTATTTTGAACAGATGTGGTTTTGGATCACTTGCACTGAAGCTCTAAGCTACTGTATCCTCTCTATTCTAACTGGGTTGGGTACTAGTACAATATGTGGCATGGATTTTCCTTTTCTTCTCCAGATATCCTACATGTAGGATCTTCATGAACATCCGCGACTGTCTGAGCTCCGGAAGGTACTTACAATAAATGAAGGACTGTTATCTTAATATGTTCCTGATCGTCTCTTGCAATTCAAAAAGCAGATCTAGAAGGTATAGTTGATTCCCCCCCCCGCACAAGAACAAAGAGAAAATTTTACAGTAAATGCAAATTAAATAATAATTTTTATTTAAATCTAAAAGGATTTAAAGTGGTGAGATGTCCCATTCCCCGTGTAAGCTATTCCACAAATTAGTTCTGGACTCACTAGAAATGTTTTCGTTGTCCTCTATTCGCATGTGTCCTCGCACCCACCTCAGCGTAAGAATGCATCAAGGAATTACATTTCTACACCTTCCAAGACCTTGATTGCTGCCTGGCTATCGGTCAGCTCTTATTTGCATATGATATCCGCACCATTTTCTCTGCACAGGCCATAATGGGGCAATTACTTCTGCCTGGGAAACAGTAGTGTGGTATCACAGGTTGGTGCTATCAGCATTGCTTGTTCTACTCCAGCTTATTCCTCTACCAGTGATTTTTTCAGGTGCCATCATAATTTTGAGCCCCTAATTTTTGCCTGATGGCTTTCTCTTAGGTATGATTACCCTAAACGAATTTAAGAAGTCTCTTACCGTGCTGGGCTTTGAACCACCAAGGCGGTCTGAGGAGAAGCGATCAAAATAAATTTGTTACTTCATCCAGACTCGAACCGAAGATGTCGATTTAGTGATCAATGCACTTATCTACCAAGCCGGAACCATCTCAGTAATCCAAGTCATTTAGGGGGCAGGGGGGAGCACTCGCAGAAGACCTTTTTCTTAATACTTTGGGAAGATAAAAATATAAAAACACCCAACACTATGGGCCTATCTCCCAGACAGATATAATCGCGGCAGAATTAGATTTGAAAGTCAACGTCGAAGGGAATTGCACAAAAATTTATTATAGTGAATTACGCTTTGCCCCCTCCCCTGCCCCTTCAGACTTGGACCACTTTGGGGCCCCTTCCTGATCAATTGATGTACAAAATTTACATTACACAAAGCAGCCGAACTAATAAGAAGCTTCTTCTCTTTGCTCAGGCCCAGATTGGGCCTACGGACACAAGAAGAAATGTCAGATGATCCGGTATTTTTTTTTTAGGGCCAGAGGCTGTGTGCAGCTTTTCAAATGTTTAATCACGTTAAATCCTTTTTAAATAAATTAATGTGAACATTAACTTATTCCGTTCTTTATTATTCCATTTATTTTTTGATCAAAGTACATTTTATGATGACGGTTTCTTTATTTCGGGATCAATTTTTTGATTTAATTTTATGAAATTAAACTTTTGCAAAAATGTCAGCGTTATTTTCCATTGAAAGAAATACTATTTTGATTTTTCTTTCAAAATTGTGTTGAAGATGTTTTTCATAGTATATTGATTTTTTACGGACATTGGGCTGGAAAAACGCAAAAGTTTTTCAACCGTGAATTCAAAAATCTTCACTTTAAGCCTCATAAAATGCAAAATATAAAATATCTACGTGGATACATAACTTTTCGTTCCAATAAAATTTTCTCATCGAAATGTATTAAATGTATTAAAAGCAGTAAAATACTGATTATTTTCGTGTTTTTAATTTTTGAAGTCAAAAAGTACCCAAGTGTTCACTTTTCATTTTTTTTTCCAAAAAAGTTCAGAATTTTGCTTCCCGTTTTATTAGGTACATAAATTATATTCGAATGCGTCAAGCCGGAAAAATTAGCTTAAATCTGTCGAAAGCATCAGAAATGGCTTAAAAGTCGTTGCAAAGCCTTTCGATTGTGGATTCGAAGAACTTCATTTCAAAGCCCCTAAACATATAATTCTTTTTAAATTTTTAGAATAATTATTTTAGCTTTACATATCATAGAAAGCCTCCAGTAAATGAACTTGTAGAATTCTTAATCCAAATAGAACAAAAAAATTAATGTCAGGTGTGGGGTTCGAACCCACGCTCACAATCGTGAACCAGAGCTTAAATCTGGCGCCTTAGACCGCTCGGCCAACCTGACTATATTTAAAATTGTTAAATTTTTTGTATATAACGAAATACTTTTAGATATTAATAACAATAACTTAGATTTTGTACTTTTTTTTAATACAAATTTAGTATAAATTTAGCCTAAATAATATTTTATGCCAATTATCATTTTATTTTAGTCGCAATTATTCTATACTTTTACAAAGCGTAGATTACTTTACAACCACTAGGTACTTAGTGTTATTAAACTAATAATCTAGTTTTAGTTTAATATTAATTAAATGTAAAATTAACTCGAATTCCTTTTTGGCAGGAAAAAATGATTTGCAATTTATTTTAAAATTGCAACTAGTGCACATATTGCCAACTTTATAGTTTGACGCGTCACGTTGGTAGAAATGACTCATTGGGAGGTCAAATGAATGTAAAATGTCGCAGCTGCATGTGAGATGTCAGAATGTAATAATTTTTTGAATTAAATAATGGAAGAACGCGAAGAAGGTGAATTAACAGACGATTTCGAGGAAGTTTCGGATTGTTCAATGTCCCCTGGATCACCTTTAAATTGTGGTAAGTCCGTAACTGCAGAACTTTTAAGTGATGTTTCTTTGAGTAGCGTTGGGTCCGAGAAGGAATATAATAATGCTAGAATGATTTACGAGAGGAACACCCGACGATATTACCAAAGAAATCAACGTTTGTTGTCTTCTCGGGGGTTTAGGAGAAAACGGAAAATGAGCACGTTGTCGCCCGCCAAAACCAATCACGTCAAACGACGAAGACGGTCTTTATTACATCATTCCGATAGTGACGACGATAGTTTAGATCCAAAATATGTTAAAAAATTACGCGAGGCGTTACATCACGAAACACCTTGCACCTTATTACATAGTAGCTTAAAGACGAGACTGAAGGGTTTCATCAAGCCGGGTTCACAATCGGACGAAGATGATGAATCTGAATTGCGCGATATCGCACTGTCGACTTGTGCACTTGGTGAAAATGAAAAAGACACGCATAATATTAACAGCGTGAAAATGACGAGAACGAAGAGAAGAAAACGGAAGACTTTGAACTTCAGCAGTTGAGGATTGACGCTCTGAGGTCGTTTGTTATGGAAAATCATAAAAAGCGTAAAAATAAGGCCGCCGTGACCGAAAGTAAAGAAGGCGTTAAAGTTGAAAAAGTTAATGACGATGTAAATAAAGAAAATGATCAAGGCGTAATAAACAATGAGGAAAAAAAGGAACCGGAGAAAGACGAAATGTCAAATGGCAGTTGTGAGGTCGATTTGATTGAAGAAGACGTCGACATTTTGCGTACCATGTTATTAGCTTCCATGTCCACCAAACTTATCGAGAAAACTAAAGTAGAGGATGCAAAGGCAACGGATAATAAGTTAAATCCTGTCGTTAAAGTGGACATTAAATTACAGCAGCCAAACGATAAGAAAGTAAACAACTTTTTACCAAATAAGGTGGTTGTGAAACCTTTGATTATTAACGTGGGAGATTCTGATTCCGATTCTGATACCGAGGTGGTTACAAAAGATGAACCAACAACAGAATCTGTAGTAGCGGAATTTCTCAAACGGCAACGAGCGAAAGTAGAAGCAAAAGAAAATGAAATAAAATTGAAAACTGAAATGACCGTTTTGAAAAAAAATCCAACTGCTCCAGCATTTACCAGTAGCATCGTGAATACCCCGAGCAACACAAAAAAGCCGTACGACGATTTTTTGTTAGACAAATCGGAAGTAAAATTGTTGCCTCGTTCCCAACAATTGGAATATAGGAAGTTAAAAATGCAACTTTTGAATGCTACACGAAAAAAATTTCCTTTGAAACGATCCTCCTTCACAAAACGCGAAAATAACTCTCCACTCGTAAACCTAAACGCGAAAAAAGTGCCAAAATTTATTAAAAACGACGCGACGAACCTTAACAGTAAAAGTGGAGTGGTTAATGGTAACATCGACTTCAGATTTAAGCCTCAAGATAGAAAATGTATTAATTCTACACAGGATCTTCAAAGAACATTGGATGGCTTACAAATTAGAAGAAATGGCAGGTAAAGCAATTTTTAGAATCTAAATCAAATTTTATTTATTTCGTTTGTGAATTTACCGTGTCATTTTAGGCCTAATTTAGAATCACTTTGTTTTGAGGTGGGATCCATTTGCGATAGAGGATCAAATATCTCGAAAACTAAGCAAGATAGGTAACATTATAAAATATTATGTGAACCTTTTTTGTAGAGCGTAAAATTTTCTAGAGTCTTGATCGGAACAGAATTTATCGGCAAGTCAGTCATTTAGCCTGTATATATGCAGTTTAAAACTCTATTTTTGCAATAAAAATAAAAAAAAATTCGTCATCTGAGAACTTTAACAAATAGTTTTGGTGGTGCAACCAATTTTTTAGACCTTTTTTGTTTATTCTGTAACTGTAAATTTGATTGTTAAAATTTTTTTATTCTTCGTTAATTTTGCTAAGAAAAATGAATCTCACTTCAAACTAACGCGATTGTAACCTGGGAAGACTAATTAAGGATTCTATAATAAGGGGCATTTTGTGTTTCTTAAATGAAATAGATAAAATTTAAAACAATGAATTTTAGTTAAACTTTATGTATTTAGTATGAATAATTTGTTTTGAGCTTCTTAAAAGGTTACAGATAAAAGGTAAGTACCAATCGTTGCAACCGCTGTTAAATAAAATAAACCGAGCGAGTCACGACCGCATGTTAAACGAGAAAGAAATCAAAATTTTGCTGCAAAAACTACAACAAGCCAAGTCCAGATTTAGTCAAACGGATCAGCAATTTACAAATCTTGTGCAGCAATTGGTTAATGGTAAAAGCGTGATTGATCAACGGTTTGTCTATTGTATGTTGTGTGTTTAGTTTCTTTTGATTGTGACACATTTTTTAGCATTTTCAAACTTAGAGCCTTTAATGCTTCCACTACTAAAAAAGTTAATGTGGTTCCATTGGTGCACAACGGCGAAGCGATTATTGAAAAAGTGGAAGAAGAGAAGAATTTGGTGGAAAGTAAAAATGTTGATTGTATCACCGTTGATACGAATTTAATCTCAGGAAAGAATATATGTGATTCAAATGATGTTGTTCAAGATGTACCGCAATCTTCTGTAGGAGTTTCAAGTTTTACAAAATATACTTCCCCATTAGATAACAGGTACGTAAGTTTTAAGAAATTGTGGGCTAAGCAGGCAAAACATATCTGGTATGAATGTAAACGAAGAAGTTTCTCTTGACATGAACAAACAACCATCCGTTCCGAACATAATGTAAGCAAATTTGCACGTTTTTTGTCAATGCGAGGTTAGAGGATAAGATATTTTTAGTTTTATTAAAAGCTTTTATTGAACTTGCCTTAAGCTGGTGACGGACTTGTAACAGAAGGTTGTAATGTAATGCTCGTGGCGAACGTTACCTTACAAAGCTAGTTTCCTTGGCCCTGCGAATGCTCACTTCAAATGCTTGTCTCAATCTGTGCAAGTAATGTAACAATCAAAGGAATTCGCTAGAAAACCGACAGTCAAGTGGAGCATGGATGCTCCGTTATGTGCTCTCTTTGCGCTTGTTTATCGGCACTGACTATCGAATGCTCGTGTTACATTACAACCTTTTGTTATAAGTCGGTCGCCAGCTTTAGATATTAGTATGTTGTTTTGTGCTCCCATTTTAATATCAACACAACTTGGAAATTTGATGTTATTACATCAAATATTATTTACACCGATGTAGGTGTTACACTTGAAACAATGCGAAAACAATAAGGAATGTGTAAAAAGTCTGCGACAGCATATTATATTTTTCTTCAAAATCCACTTATTTGTCACTTAACACTTTCTTCGCTTAAACCAGGGATCGGAAATAGCGGCCCTGATCAATACAAATTCCATTTGTCACACGAATCGAAATCTATTTCTCCATCCCTCCACCTGAACTATTGGAAGTTAAATACTATATGCTGTCACAGAATTTTTTGTAGCAAATTAATTTTTAAAAAATTTGTCTATAGGCTTCTTTTATTTTGGTTTATGCCACATTTCTAATGCAAGATTTTTATTGTTTGCTAATGAATAAGAACAAAGACTATTGAGAAGAAAGTTTAAGAAAATTTAGATTTGCAAAAAATATTTGGTGAGACAAACATAAACAATTATTTTAAGAAAGCCTTTTTGATGAAAACTAAAGACTCGATAAATGGTAAAACATAATCTTTTGATGTAGAAAAGCAGTTCCTTAAAAATATTAAATTGACAGGAAGCGTGGGGCCAATGATTGCATTCAGAATCAGCCCTTTTTATATTTAAAATTATTTTTTCTACCCCAAATTCTTGTAAAAATGAACTTGCATGATATTTGACAACATTTATTGGACATGATCACTTTATAGCATTGCAGGCCAATAAAGAAAGGGATGACTGAAAACGCATTAGGAAATATTGCCAAACTGCAAAGTAGTTTATGAAATAGGCCCCGGGTTATTTTTTAAATTTCTTGTTTTTATTTCTAATCTTTTAAAGGTTTGACCAGAATTAATGCATTAGTTTTTAAAGGATTGTAGAGAGGTTAGCTAGGCGCACCAATAAGGTCTTACGACATTCTGTCTGATATGTAATAATTGAGCTTACTTTTTGTAAATATTTGTGCATGACTTCAACCCGGGTTGCAGTTAACATCCATACCTGACCCGTTGCAACCTTCAATCTGGTTAATCTTAATATAAGTGATGGTTTTTGGAAGAAACTCTTTTTTAGTGATTTTGGTACTCAAATTTCCAGTTGATGATTCATCATGCAGTCATAAATTCCTACATTAACTCCTAATTTCCTGTTTTGAATATGAGAACTCGTGCAATATATGTGAAGAATATACCAAAAACAATTTTTGCTCTTGTTCCTTTAATTTTATTTCCTTTTAGTATGAAACACCACAAGTTTATGAATGTTGTCCTTTTTTTATTTATTATTTTGGCACTGCAAGTTACCTTATGTTACCCAAATCCGATCCAGCGACTTCCCAACTTTTGTATCATTCCAAAAAAATGTAAAAGCAAGTTTAGGATATTTTAGTTTGCTTAGCCCACGGCAACAGCTGTAATATTTATTAAAACTTTTCTAGATGTCAAATAAGCGACCCACAAGCAATTATGTGCCCTTATGATTTATTAGGAGTTTGTAAAGATAAAGAGTGTGGGTATTTGCATTGTTGATCTCTTTTTTTTTAATTTATTATGATATTAAGTATGGATAGAAATGTATGGTATTATTTTAAAATTCAGATTGCCATATTTTCTTAATTTATTAATAGCCAAAGTTATGTCTATACGTTTATTATATTTTATAGAGGTATTACCTTTGATTTTAATTTTAAAAAACGTTTATTATAAAATAAATTTTTAATTTAATGTTTACAAATGTAAATATGTATTTTTGTATTTAATAAATATTTTTGGTTTTTTATATTGTCTAATTTATTTCTTCTTTTTATCTACTGGTGGTGGAAGACAAACGGGAAATACGCCATCTTTTATTTGTTGATCAAATTTTGCTATCCACTCGAGTGGACACAAACTGTAGTAGGTGTTCTTGAAGTAATCACATTTTTCGTACCTTAAAAAGTTGAAAAGAATACTTTCTATATGATCAATACGAACAACGACTCACTTTTCTCCTAAAAGTCTTGTACATCTCTGATAATCTACAAACATTGTATAGCAGTATTTTGTAATGTTGGTTTGTGCAAATCTAATATCTGCCGGAGGAGTTGTCCCTGGGAATTGCGAATCACCCTTTTCCTCTCCTTTTTTACCCATTTTTTGGATTGTCTTTATATTTTGACAACTAAACAAAAATTCAAATCATGGTTACTCAGTTATTAGTTTTAAGATATTTTCACCATAGCCAACTCCTAGAGCCTTTTGCCGTGATACTGCTTAAAGTTCATCATTCTGATCTTTTCAATTATTACATCTTGAAGATATTTATACATATGCACTCTAAATAGCTTCTCTTCGATCTCAAAAGTAACCTAGGTTAATTATTGTATTAATTTACAAATAAGGCGCAATTGGTTTGTTTTTATAAAATATATTTTATTTTGTTGGTTATTCTCTCGATGTAAAGCAATTATGGTTTCCTGTACAATTTGGTACACTTAAATGTTAGAAGTAATAATAACATCGTTATTATTAACAGTTAATAATAACAGACGCCATCCTGTTATTTTGTTCCGATCAATATTAATAGACGTTATCACCTTATTACCATCCTGATCAATATAAATACTTGAGGTTAATCATTGCATAAATCCTACTTCATTTTGGCATTATTAAAAATAAAATTTTTTGAGATGAATTTGTGATGGTTGTTGGCCTGGTTGTTAGCACTATCAACTGCTAACGTAAGGCGTCCAGTTCGAATCCCAGCAGAAGATCACTAACCGTGTTTTGGAAGGCACGTAAACCGGTGGCCCTCTCGCAAGGTGCTAGCAACATATTTGAGGTACTAAATGCTAGAAGACCCTCTTTGAGGATCGGGTAGACAACTGGGGTGGAAGCCCTGCATATTAATTACTGAGTATCCCTCGTACATCGTTAATATTGATCGCAATGCTGCCTGTCACACAGACCATACGAGGCGATTGATTATAAAAAGAAGTAAGTATTTTACTGCCATTAAACTCAAGTATGAATCCACATTATTTGGCGACAGCAGGTTGTTGCGTCAGTTGATCATTGAAGCAGGTTGCTGTTCGGGTTCCCGTTTGATAAGGAAAACAAAAGATGTGAGAGGTGTCGCAATTATTATAATTATAAACTAATCACGAAAAAATTAAAATAATCTCCAAATCAGGAGATACACATTTTGTATAAAAATTTTATGTGTGTAGCAACTTATAGGTGTATGTTAATAATAACTTTACAACAGGATTTGATAATAATAAATAAGAAAACCGAATTGATAAAAGTAATTTTTTAAAACCCATTTTTATTCTGTGGCTATTGTGGTCATTCATTTAAAACTTTACGAAATTCAAACTAACCAATGACAATTAAGTGATTTTTTTAGCCCCGCCTTTAATTCAAATTAGAGATTTTTATTGGTTAGGTACTTATAAATTAAAATTAATGTTTAAAGATCGTGAGCAGAATCGATAAATAAATTAATTTAGAATACAGTAAAAGCTCCTTATTCGCGGGGTATACGTTCCAAAATTATGCCGCGAATAAGGAAACCGTGAATATGGAATAGTTTGTATGGAAATGCAAGGGTTGGGTTCCAAGGTACGAAAATAAAATAAAATAGATAAAAATAAAATCAGTTTAATCACATACCTATCATTATTATTAATTATTATTGTTTGAATTATTTGGTTTAAAATATTTAGTAATTTTTCTTGCTTTGCCGTCTTTAAAATGCCTTTTAATTCCGCATGGTATTCAGCTGTGGCAACTTCAATTTTCCTTTTAAAAGGAAGGTTTCTTTCCAAAAACGGGTCAATTTTAATGAAGTGATCTCACAGTTCATTTGCCATTTGGAAACCTGCGGTCTGGTTTTTTAAGGTGATTGTCATCGTATCATTGTAAGATGTTGAAGCTTGAAGGGTTTTAACATTTCCTGCAAGTCGGCTTCACTTAAATCTTCATCGTGTGATTGAAGCAGCTCTTGAACGTCACTCGAATCTATCTGTTCAAAACCATCATGTCCTATTCCATTAGCAATTTGTACAATTGTGTCAGTTAATGTTTTAATTTGTTTAAATCCTCACTTTCACAGACTGTTAGATCAACCTATAGTTTTTCCAATATGATTGCAATGTGTATGCAATGCTTGAGCTCTTGTAACGATTCCTTTATGTTAACAATGCACATTGCTATGTTAAATTTTTCCAGAATTCCATAAAACTCACGTCAGAATCACATTCCATGATATCCAGAATGATTTTAAAGGTTCGCCTAATGTAAAAGAACTTCAAAGCTTGAATTATTCCCTGGTTCATTGGTTGAAGTAAAGTCGTCGTGTTCGGAGGCAAAAATATCACCTTAATATTCGGATGCATAGTTTCAAGCTCACAAGGGTGACCCGGAGCATTGTCCAAAACAAGAACCTCCTTGAAGTCTAAATTTTTTTCGTTTAAATATTATTATTTAATTTTGAGTTTTGAATATAAATTATAATATTCAAAATCGTAAATTATTAATCCGCGAATAATGAAATTTTCGGCCGCGAATACAGAAAGTGGTCTCAATTTTTCTTCCGCGAATACTGAAACCGCGAATAACGGAACCGCGGATAAGGAGCTTTACTGTATTCGAAGAACATGCTCGTATCTAAAAAAGATAAGAAAAGATTGGCTTTCAAACGAGAAGAATGGAGAGCTGCTTCAAACCAGTCATTTGACTGAAGACTTCGAGAGAGAGATGCTCGTATCACTGAAACCGTTTTTCTTTGCATTTATGTCAAATGTAACATAGGGTGTCTAATACCCAAAGCGTATTTGGGAGGGGGAGAGGCAATTGCCTCCCCCAAGGATGAGTCGGATTGTATCCCTGAAACCTTCCGTAATAAAAATAAAGTTTACCAAGCGGTTTTAAAATTTAAATAAGTTTGAGTTTGAAATAATTTTTAAATTTCTTTTATTTTTTTGGAATTTGTCTATTATCTTTACCACTGACGCGCATGAATCGATTAACGAGATTCTGAAAATTGTCCCCCTCCCATAGGTATTTTTTAAAGAACGCCTTTGCGCAATTTTTTCAAGTCCTCTTCTAGAGTCTTAGATAAATTAACGAAGTAATCAGTCATATTTGTGTTTTTTTTTGTTTTGCTGCCGTCAGATTAGTTACTTTGTTAATTTATCTAATAGATATTTCTAGGTGAAGAAATCAGGCATAAAGCATATTGATTTTTTGTAATTCGGTCCAGCGTCACTTCGTTATTTATTCTTGCAATTTGAAGTTTATTTAGTAAAGTAATAGTATATTATTAAAAAATACATGCGAGTGGAATACTATATTTTTTCTAGCCACACAGGAGGCCAGAATAGAAGTAAATCAAATCCATAAATGCTGTTTGTTAGTTATTAAAGCTTAAAGTATCTTAGTCTTCATTAAAATGCATATCGACACCCCCAACGAAGAAGTTTTTTTTTACAATTTAAGTTACGAGCATTTCTGTAATTAGGAAAGGAAACAAAGAAAGGCTGCTGTAAAAATAGAGAAAATAAAGCCAACAATAATTTAAAAGGTATTCCCATTTATATTTTTTGCGCTTAAAATAATGCTTCTAGAATTTTTCAAATCGCTCTCACTAATTCCACATGCAAGAAAATTTGAAAATAGAGCAGCATATCCTTCAAGAGTTGCAAAAAAATTTCAAATACAGCAACGGATTTGGTCGGAAAAACGTGGTGGGCGACTATGAAGAGCAAATAAAAAATATAATGTGTATTTTACATTCAAGGGCGGAAAAAGGAAAGGGGAAATGAAGTAATGGGGTGGGAAAGAGGGTGCAAGAGTTACGTGAACTTTTTATCCAATAGAAACGCGACGAAAATTATCCTAATCCTTCAAAAATTTATAAACTTTGAAATATAACAGGAAGATTCCCCAGCAAATAGCAGTTTTTGATAAAAAAAAAAGTAAAAAATGTCGTAATAAAAATTTATTAATCATTTTTGTGATACTTTCCACAAAGACACTTTACCATCATCTGCTAAACAAAATACCGGCAACCTATAATGCCACGTAATGTTGCTTGGTAATAAAGCCGTCGAGGTAAGTTGCTGTTGTTGACTTTTAGCATGCAACACTTTAATTGAGCCTTCTAACTTATTAACAGTGGCTATTAGTTCTCCTGTAGTATTATATTTTATAAATCCACCGGCCATACTGTGCAACAGTTTGACATGAATTGGCCGACTGTAATCATGTAAAATTAAAATTGTTTGATTAAAAATGTAAAATTATTACCTTGGTCTGGTCAAGTCCCATTGCACAACTTCTCCTAGATGCAAAGAACAAATGGATTGGGTGTCTTTAGGTGACCAGTGAGCTGCAGACAGCGGTTTTCCAAAATCAAGGGATAAAATTGGTTTCTGAGTATTCACATTATAGAACCTAATCACTCCAACTTTTTCTGCTACCATTAACTTAGCAGGATCTTCCCTGTGCCAACAGGTCGACATACCAGGAGACGATAAATGCAAAACAGCAACGCAGCTGTAGTCCACTGTGCTCCATATTCTAGCCGTGTTGTCGTCACTCACAGAAGCTATAAAGTTACTTTCAGGGTCGTAACTGATTTCGTTGATAAAATCTGTGTGACCACTCAGAACCTGCAATTTTAAAGATATTAAATATTAGAAAATAATTACCTACCGCAAAAAAATTATTATTAGATTAAAATTTTTAAAATTAAAATAATAATTATTATTAAACATCTGATGATAGCAGTAATTATTGCTAAAAGCTTACGAATAATATTTCGTTTTATTGCTTATTTAACCTTTTAATTTTAAAAATTTTAATATAATATTAATTACAAAGGTTAATAATATATATAATTTCAAAAACTTATTACTCTGCAATTATTAATTCCCGAGAGGTTGCTCTCAAACACCCTTAAATTAAAATCGCTGCTGGCGGCACAAAACAAAACGTTGATCGGTAAAGCCGTTATACAAGTCTCGGGAGACAATGCCAGAGCGGTACAATTTACGGCGTTGCTAAACTCCGCAAGACGTTGCATTTCCAAATTATCCTAAAAATACTGAAAGTAAAACAGCTGTTTCCTGATTTAAAGCCAATTCAAATACCTTGAAGAATATTTCTGCCAAGATTAACTTGTTTGGAAAAGCAAGCAACAGCAAATTTTGTGTGAGTTCGTATGACGAAAAATGTACTGCCGAAATTTGCCCATTCTCTTGTAAATCTATCGAATAGGATGCTTCGTTTAACACTTGTTTCTGAGAACGCATATTTCTTTTATTTAAAAATGCTTAAATTTAAAATCACGTTTTTAGGTTATGTTTTCAAATGTGGGGGATTTTAGCTTTAACGTCATTGAGTGATGTGTACAGGGTGCTGCAGAGCCAATAAATAACCGAAACGCTAAAAAGACAATTTCTTCGACCAAAAATACTGCAATCAACCTAGACTTTTATTGTCAAAACACAAATCTAAAATTTGGGTGATCAAAATAAACAGAAATAAGGCCGGAGAAAATGTTGGAGATATTTTAAAATAAAAACTAAAAATTGGCCCAAAAAATGAATTAACTGCTCCAAAACCGTTTTTAAATTAATAGTCTTTAATAATAATCATTGTTCAATAGGGGTTTAGGATATCGGCGGCAAATTCAAAGAAAGGGGGGGTCTTGGTAAAATTTTAAATGGTAATGTTTGATAAGGCGCGGGAAGGGGTTTGAATTACAAATTTAACACAAAATCATTTATAATTTTAGAATTTCTATGCTCAAACGTGAATTTAGTTTGCTTTATTTTTAGCGGCGGGAGGGGGGCACAGATCCTCCGTTGCAGTAGATTATTTATCAATTAAAAATCTACTGTCTACCTTTTAAATAATCTTCATAAAATAATATTTTTCATTTTTATGACAAGATAATATAAATGTGAGGTTAAAGTTTCATCATTCGACCTAATTTTATTACGGTACCTCGTACAATTACAAAGCAAGTATGCATTCGCGTACGCATATAGTAGGTTGCTCGGTCAGTTGGTCATCAAACAGGCTGCTATTCGGGATCCCATCGGACACGGAGAACATAAAGCGAAAGGTGTACTTCAATCTCGCGAAAGTTTTGGCGGTTTTAATTGATTTTATAATTTTAAATAAAATATTATGCAAATATTCTTTTTATTCAAAAAATCATTGAGAAATGAAAAACAATTTCTACATTTAATTTGGTGTGGTCCGTATCCGTATAGCTCCACCGGGATTCGATTTTCAAATTTTATTCTGCTTACCTTTTAACATTCTGTTTGCCTGATTGCTAGACTCTTAGATAGGTCTGCTAAATTACATTCCTAACCAGTCAAATTGGCAAGCATTCTGTAGATTAGCACACATTCTGTTTGTTTCCATGTGGGTTCCAAAACGGCCCTGATAAGCAACGCCTGTTTCGTCAATTAATTTGCAAACACTCTGTATACGTTTACTGAATGCAAATTTTCTGCACCGCCTACTGCATGCACAAAAATCGATTTATTTGGTGGTGTGTGCGTTGCAGTGAAAGTAATCAAGGAAGCATGTAAAATTTAATGGCTGGGGAATACGAATTGATTTTATCTGCAAAAACAAATTGATCCAGCATCTTCATCTCACGTCGACTATTTTTGACATTTTGACATTAGCAACTATAGGGGGCGCCACCAAACCGGCAAGTTCTATCAGAAATTTAATGGGATTGCTAGTTTTTCGTCGGGGTTTGCAGGCATATGCATTAGTTATATAAATTTATTAAATGTTGAAAATTGCATGCACGTAATAAATAGAAGTGACATTTATGTATTTTTAAATTGGATATTAAAGCAAGACGAATAATAATTAATTGGACTTTACATCGTATCAAGTTGTATCTACATCCATGCTTTTTTTTATTGGTTAAAGTTATTGTTTATTGTTAAAATTGTATCAAACCGATCGAAATTTCTATGAAAATATGGCAGGACCCGACGTACCTGCATTAGCAGCCGATTTGGCGCACGCAGTGGAACTTACTATGAGCACAAATGCATCGCATAGTGATCGACTCAAAGCTTACACTGCTTGCGAAAGTTTTAAAGAGACTTCGCCTTTGTGTGCCGAGGCCGGATTGTTCTTGGCCGCAGGAAATCAACATTCTTTAATCGCTCGGCATTTCGGCTTACAACTAATGGAGCACACCGTCAAATACCGATGGACTAATATTTCACAACAAGAAAAATTATTTATTAAGGTATGTAAAATTTAAAAATTGTGCAATTTCTTCACCGAACCTTTGTGTAGGAAAATGCAATGAAGTTACTGGCCGCTGGCGGCATTGGTGAAGAACCTCACATGAAAGACGCTCTGAGTCGAGTTGTTGTCGAAATGGTGAAACGTGAGTGGCCTCAACAATGGCCAAGTCTTTTAACCGAATTATCTGATGCGTGTGCCTGCGGAGAGATACAGACTGAACTTGTATTACTTGTGTTCCTACGTCTGGTAGAAGATGTAGCACTTTTACAAGTGAGTACTTTTCTCTTGGATTAACAATTTTTTAAAAAATTTTTTTTGTAGACTTTAGAATCGAATCAGAGACGAAAAGACATTTACCAAGCTCTAACGACTAACATGGCAATTATTTTTGATTTTTTCTTACGGTTAATAGAACTTCATGTTAGTCACTTCAGAGCTTGTAACGAGACTGCAAATCATTCTAAGGCTTCATCTCATGCAAGAGTTGTACAAATTGTTCTTTTAACTTTGACCGGCTTTGTCGAATGGGTTTCGACCGCTCATATTGTTGCCCACAATGGAAGACTGCTACAAATTCTGTGTGTGCTTCTCAACGATGTTGTTTTTCAATCTCCGGCTGCCGAATGTTTATTGCAGGTATGACAAAGACGAATAAGCAAATTTTTGGGTTTACTTCAATAATTTTATTTTTGTCGTTAGATTGTCAATCGGAAGGGCAAAACTGAAGAACGCAAACCTTTACTGATGTTGTTTCACGATCAAATGGCACAATATTTGTTAGCTGCAACCAAAATTCACAATCCAAGTATCGAAGAACAACATTATTTGTTCAAAAGGAAACTTGTTCAGGTAAGTCAACGTCATCCACTTGGATTAATAGCGGCATCTATATTTAATTTTAACAATTTTTTTTAGGTTTTGGCTGGTTTAGGTACTCAACTGTGTGCGCTTTGGGGAAAAGATGGAACCGCCCGACCACCAAATTTTGCCATTTATTTGGACTCCATCTTAGTGTTTTCTAGTCATCCAAGTCTCACTTTGGCTCATTTTGCCAATCCGGTGTGGAATAGCATGCTAAAACATGACCACATTTCTCGAGATCCAACTTTTCTTTCATACATACCTCGGTGGGTTCAATGTACCGCACCCAAGACAGTCAAATTTAATTATCCTATAAGTAAGACATCGACTAGCCTAGAAGAACCGGCAACTTACTGCAAAGTGGATTTTGACAGTGAAGAAGAATATTCGCAATATTTTCATCGGTGCAGATCAGACTTCTTAGATACGTTTAGGTAAGTTTTTTTTTAAATTTTGTATACAAATGATGCATAGGAGGGCAACCTATTTTTCAAAATATAATATTATATAAAACAAAGTGGAACTCCAATGGCTGCAGTTCCTATGATTTTATACAACTACCCTTCTGGTTGGGAAAGTTGTCATTTAAAATATGAATAATTTGAAACTTTCTGGTATTTATTGTGTAATATGCATTGACCATTCAATATTGAATCATTAGTGCCCGATTTCTTTACTCATAGTTATCTGCAAGTTAGCAAACTTCAGGTTAAATTGACGAAATAATTGACTTACAGTAGAACCCCGAATCTCCGTGCGCGGATTATCCGTGAAGCGGTTTAACCGTGAGCCCATTATACATCGATTACCGTCAGATTATTATGCGGCGGCTTATCCGTGCGGCGCCAGTGGTTTATCCGTGGACATTCGCAACTTTAGTAGTATACTATGTGAAATCAAATGTATAGAATTTATGCTTACTTCAGAGCTGCACTTGGATTACATACAAAGCTGTTTAGTGTATTTTTTGTAATAATTTAACAAAAACGTCAATTATTATTACCCGTGGTTTCAATTATCCGTGCGAGCACGGTTCCGGTCGGCCCAGATAATCGAGGTTCTACTGTATTTGTTTTGTTGTCATCTGATTGGTTATTTCGTCGATTTAAGCTAAAGTTCGCTAACTTGAAGATAACTATTACCACGTTTACATGCAGCCGTTGGTTCGATCTAACTTAGTTCGAGTCCTTTCTTGGACAGATTAGTTAAAATACATTACAAATGACTTAAAATGTAAACTCATTTTTAAATCTGGTAAATCCTACTTTCGGAATCATTTATACCAATAATTTCAATAGTTGCCAATATTAACAAGTAAAAGTGGTGAGTTGAAAAGGTAACTTGACTTGAAGAATCATGTGGAGTTTACTACTTACTAAATTTCTTTTAACTGGCGGTTACCCATTTTTAAAATTTATTGCGCTTCTTCATTTTTCTAAAAATCTCGAAAAATTCTTCACCCTTTAATTTATAAAATTATGGATTTATTTTTCAGGCAGGCAACAGTGGTAGCACCTCTTGTAACATTTAGTTACATGGAACAATGGCTAATTAAGTGCCTACAATCACCAAACACCATCTTTGGTTTAAGCATGTCCGATCCATTACATCAGGAGTGGGATGCATTAGCAACTTGCTTGGAAAGTGTGCTAAGTCGGGTATTGCAAGCATGCGAAAGACCTTCCATTCCTGCCGGTTTGAGGCTGCTACAACTTTGTTTAGCATACGATCCGGCCGATCCTTTAATTTTGTCTACTCTTTTAACTTGCATTTCGGCATTGTTCGTTTTTCTAAGCATGTCATCTGGTCAGATGGCGCCCACGGTAAATTCGGTTGCAGTTTCGGGAGCAGTTTTGTTACCACAAGTACTACAAAAAATATTTTCGGCCTTGGTTTATTCGCCAAAAGGACAAACAAAAGATACTCGAACTAGGGCGGTTAAAAATGTTCGTCGCCATGCAGCTTCTCTTATGGTCAAAATCGGTAACAAGTACCCACTTTTATTACTTCCAGTTTTCGATCAAATTTGTTCAACAATTTCTAACTTATCGACTTCTGATGCACACGCACAATTGAGCGTTCTAGAGAGGGTTACATTGCAAGAAGCGTTGCTCTTAATTTCTAATCATTTTTGCGATTATGATCGACAAAGTAATTTTGTGGGCGAAGTTATGCGTCAAGCAAGTTCTCAGTGGATGGCATTAGCTTCTGCGGGCGTATTTAAAGATGCTAAATCGTTTATGGTGTACATTGGACTCGATAAACCACCTGAAATGAACTTCCAGCAGGATGCATGCGGTCACAATCGTAGCAATTTAGTGTTTTGCGTCAATTTACTACTGGGAGCTATAAAACGATGCGCTTGGCCGGAAGATCCCGAACGTGCGACTAGGGGTGGGTTCGTTGTCGGTTACACGGAATCTGGAAACCCTGTTTGCCGAAATCCTGCAGCTCCCCATGTTATTCCGCTCTTACCACACGTCCTTTCCCTCATTAGAATTTTCAACGAATTATTTTCAAATGAAGCGCAATCGATTTTAAACATCAATTACAAAGGATGCATGGCCATGTTGGAAGTGGAAAGGGCCAACTTGTTGGGACTCGTAGGGCACCACTCCACGGTTGAATGGAGCGATGCTCAATTGTCAAACCAAAGTCCTTTCGAACGAATGCAACGGTTTCTAACTGGCCTGCATGAGAGCTGTTACCA
Source organism: Lycocerus yunnanus (assembly GCA_036346125.1). NCBI lineage: Eukaryota > Metazoa > Arthropoda > Insecta > Coleoptera > Cantharidae > Lycocerus > Lycocerus yunnanus. The sequence continues at coordinate 11,168,272 of JARFIX010000013.1, forward strand.
TATGATGGGATCAGTTGGTCCGTCGCTAGGGAGAGATTTGTACACTTTACCAGATTTAGGACCGGCTATTGTAAATAGCATTTTGTCTGCATTACACGTAAGTGTAACATATTTTTCTTGTGAAAAATGTGTTTATTTGGTATTTTTAGAGCATCCCCGATTACAGACTAAGACCAATAGTACGAGTGTTTTTGAAGCCCTTTATTTATTCTTGTCCTCATACCTACTACGAGACTGTGCTCCTCCCGATTGTTGCACACATTGCACCAATAAGTAAGTAATTGCAATGAAACTTATTTGGGAGAATATAGTACAAATGTTTTTTTTTGTAGTGGCTGAAAGATTGCAAACAAAATGGCAGCTGGTGAATGAATTACGTGCACGTGAAGCGGCGGACGATAACACCGACGCACAGGAAGTTCTTGAAGACATTTTGACTCGAGCGCTAACTCGGGAATATTTAGATTTACTAAAGGTTACCCTAGTTGGTGGTAGTTTGTCTCCCGATTCGATGGAAACCGACGATTTAAGTATGGATGCACCTCCACCGCCGACGAGAAATAACATGACAACGGAAGTTATTTCTGACTTGGGAACCTTGTTGCTTCGGTCTGACAAAACGTGTCATTCCCTAGTACTATCAGTTTTAGGTGCTCTTTCTTGGATTGACAGTAACGCTTCTCTAAAAGCCACATATCTAACGGGTCCCATTATTCGATTGTTGGGTGCCGATCATACATTAAACGGTTCGATGGCAACTCACATTATGACGGCGGTGCTTTATGGCCTGGCTTTGCACGGTCAGCATGAAGCAAATCAGGGCTGCTTGTTGACCCTGGGGGCTCAAATGTACGAAATGTTGAGACCAACTTTCCCGGAAGTCTTAAACGTTATGCAACAAATTCCAGGGGTAAATCTGGGCGATTTACAAAAACTTGACGAACGCATTTCTAGCACGACCACTAAAGGAAATAAAGTTGAGAAGGTCAAAAAGGATTTGTTCAAAAAAATTACTGGCACGGTAAGAAGAACGTAATCATTTTGTGGTATTTTTTTTGACGACAACTTTCTTTCAGTTAATTGGTCGTAGTATGGGCCAACTTTTTAAAAAGGAAGTAAAAATTGCAGATCTTCCAAAATTGGATATTCCAAAAAAAAATCAATCGAAAGAAATAGGTCCAGATTTGAGGAATCTTTTTAGCACGTGATTTTTTGTTTTTGTTATTTTTTGTTGTTGTACATTCCTAAATTATTTCTCTTTTTTTTAAATTCAATTGTATATAAATAAATATTGTTTAATAAAACTTTAATTAATTGAATTAATTATACATTTTGGTTTTATTTGGCCAATGTTGTGTCGTAGACGTCAGCATTAACAACTCTTATGTAAAACGTAAAAGAATTTGATACATAAGAATTGCTAATATGTACTTGGAAAACCTACAAAAATAATTTGTAGTGGTTACATGAAATCAGGATTTTTTGTTGTGCTTATTTTCTTAATTTGTTTTATGGTTTTTTCATTTATACTATAATTTTTTGATTTCTGTTGTAGAGATAAATCGGAATTAAATCTAGAATTCAACTAATCCTTGCCGTTGTTAAAACGTCGTAATTCAGTCACTGGTTGGGGCGGAACCTGGGGCATAAGCCCTTGAGTCTACTCCTTAACATTTAAGCGTGACTTAGCTGCATAACTGGTTTGGGAACACCTTGTCGTTGATTTCTTCTAAGTTCGGAGGTTGACGGGGTAAGGAAAAATAATAAAGCAGTTTTAGAAATTGGTATATTTATTTAGTTATAATACATTACCATAGTTTGGTCATTTAGTTGTGAAAATAAATTTTCTGCAAAAGTAGAATACAGTAGAACCTCGATTATCCGGGCCGACCGGGACCGTGCTCGGCACGGATAATTGAAAAACATGGATAATAATAATTGACATTTTTTGTTAAATTATTACAAAAAAAATACACTAAACAGCTTTGTATGTAATCCAAGTGCAGCTCTGAAGTAAGCATAAATTTTATACATTTGATTTCACATGGTATACTACTAAAGTTACGAATGCCCACGGAAAAACCGCTGGCGCCGCACGCATAATAATCTGACGGTAATCGATGTATAATGAGCCCACGGATAATCGGGGTTCTACTGTATTATTTTTTGAAAGTGGTTGTTTCTATGTCGATAAGTATCCGTTAAGAATAATAAGTGCAAAACAAATTATTAAAATAATATAAGATAATATTTATTATCTGTATAATAAAATAACATAATAGAATTATAAGATAAGTAATCTGTAGCTGGACTTTTAACTTGCATTAATGAAATATTTCCGAAATTCCCGGACATTTAAAAAATGTATTTTTGCCATTTCGGGAATAAAGTGCCACTTTTTACCCCGCAAGTTAAAGGAAGGAAAACTAACATTTATCCCTCATAACTGAAAAGAGAGTGGGGGAAATCTAAAAAATCGCTGGATTAAATTGATTTTTTATTTCTCCTGCGGTTTTTGTTCTCGACTGCCTCGTTTAATAATATCACTAATATTTTAAATATCTGTCGAGATGAAAAGCCGGACTTAGTCCCTTCGTGTATAATATATTATTTTTATTAATTTACTAAGCATTGACTAAATTGTATCTAAGTACCTCCGAACAATAATATTATACCAAGCATTATTTTTTATTACATATGGTTTGATTCTAAATAAATAATGAACTCATCTAATATATTATCCATTGTTCCTTCACATACTTCCTTAATGTAAGTTAATTTTTTCTCGTTATTATTTAAAGAATTTTCTAATGGTTCAAAATTAAATTCGTCCATACCATCAACAATTTTCTCTTCAAATTCCTTGTCGTACTGCTTATTTTGTAATTCATATGAATTTGCAAAATTCCAAATGTCCAGTGCTTGGCATATTTCTAGTGTTCTCACTTTTTCGTTCAAATATTTATGTAATATTCCTCTTGCTCTCATATCGCAAAGTATAAATTTGATGTGGGAACTAAATTTTTCTATTTCATCTCTAGTAAACGTTATTTCGCAGTTACGTAAACAAGCCATTGTCGTTCCACTCGTCCGTCAACCCTACAAACTCGCCCAAAAAAATGACACTTTTGTTCCTAATAACTCGTTAAGTTATAACCTAGCAGTTAGAGCGATCAACTACTGATGCAAAGGCACCTGGTTCGATTCCGGGAGGAGTCTAGAACGGAAAATTGTTCTTTCTGACTCTCTTTCTATCTATGACCGTCTCCCGTGCTTCGGAGTGCACGTAAAGCCAGCGGTCCCCTGAGTTGATGACTGCCAACATTGACAATAAAAAGGGTTACAGGCACATTCCTCAACCCGGACTTAGTAACTGTGGGGTCTTAATGCTAAACCTTTCTCTTATTGTTAGAGAAAATGGCTAATGCCCTAAAAGTAGGCGGAGAAGGCTGTAACAGAAACTTGTTAGGTGCCATAAACAAAGTCTAATTTTATTTTTAACAATAAACAGAAAAATACCTTATAAGTAGAGTTTTTCATACAGGTCCAAGAATTTATTATCAAGCACAAGGAGTGTCCATATATGTTCGTTCATTCTTACAGATTGCAATGATTTTTAATGGACTGTTATCAAGCGCTTATTTATAATAATTTTCAAAAAGATAAGATTTAATTTCACTCTAAATAACAATGGATGTTATGCATTTTTATTGATTTTATCTGTGATTGTCTCGAATGAGGTATTAACTATTGTTATCTGTTGGACATAAGCGATTCAGAATTTTTTTCCTTGGCGACACGACAGTTCGAATTCCCGGATCGGGAATTTTACCATTTTTGAAGTGGTTTATGAAAGATGATGGTTCAATTAGCATATAAAAATATAAAATTCGGAAAAAAACGACTTGAAAAATTCAAAATCGGGTTAAGGTTTAAATTCGAACAAAGTAAATTTCGAATAACTGCAGTTCCTGCTAAGCTTCTATACAGATAGTCTTTTGCTTTAAAAAGTTGCAGTAATGAAGTTGGATTTTTGGGTGATTTTTAAATCTCACCGCTGCCACTATTGTGGGGATAGGAATTTCTTGTTTTTATTCCTCATGGGAATGCAGAGAATCTCTCAAAAAACTGGCCATGGGCAACAAAATTACCTTTCATTGGGTACCAGGTCATGAGGGAATTGAGGGTAATGCAATAGCTGACAAGTTAGCTAGATCAGGCTCAAATGCTACCCCAATTGAACCCGAATCATTCTGTGGGCTATCCAAAACACGCAGGAGATTGGAGGTCTAGAAGTGGAATTTCATTTTTGTTGGGCTTAGGATATAAATCACAGAAATCATTCTTGTTTCATTAATTGTAAGCTGCAATAATTTCGAAGGATTTTCCAATTCAAAATATTTTAAATTATTGAATTATAAGAGAGCTGTTTCAAACAGCTATCCTTACTCTGAGATATTGTTGGAGTGGTCATTTGGTCCAACTGCATGGTATGTTTTGACTACACAGCAAAGAAAAAAATCAGATATGTTGTATGGTCCAAAAATCGACTTTTGTAGCATTTCTGCTTTGCGATGGTCAGTGTTTTTGAGAGAGAGAAAACTTGCTTAGAGTTTTAATAAAACCAAAACCTTAAAAAATTAACCCAAAAAACACTTCGATCGTAAATTTTGTTAACCTTGTCCAGTGTGAATCCCTCTCGATACGCCAATGTAAAGATGGGATTTCATTTCTGTCACTTTATTCAAACAGATTATAACTACATCTGTGAACCACATTAATATTATTTTCTGTGAACCACATTGATCGGCGGTTTTATCCTTATATATTTTCTTTGTGTTTTATATTTCGTTAACTAAATTAAATTCTGTTGTTAATTTTTTAAATAACTAGAAAATGTCGGTTAGAAAAACAAGAAATTCGTCCCTCTCCAGGTAAGAAAATTTAAGTTTCATTTTGAAAAAAATCATGTTACTAATAATGTATTAGAGATTCAAATAAAAAAAATTTGGTGAGATCCGCAAGTTCGGATCGTAAGTACGTCGATGGCAATACTCTGTCCGTTGGCACCTCTTTGGGACAACATTTAGATCTCTTTGGATCTCGAAGTTCCAGCTCTATTTCCGTAGGGGAATTCCCGAGGGCTTCTAAATTACCCACAAGGTAAAACCAAATAATAATTAAACTCTATTTAAACTCGTTTTTCGCTTTTAGAAACTCAATACAAAAATCCGGAGGACGAACGACGTTAACTCGTCCTGGTTTAGAAAAAAAATCTATCGACCGAAATGCAAAATGCTCAAATTTGTTTGAACTTCAGCATCAAAGTAGCAATTCGTTATTACCACCAGACGTAAGTTGATCGGTAAATTTATTAAAGCTCAACAATTACATTTGATTGATTTAAGGGCATTACACCTTTGTCACGTCACACTGCAATAAAGTCAGGAACGAAGTCGTCTAAATCGTCGATCAAGAAAGATAACCGCTCGATAAGTGACAAAACCTGGCAGTTTGAACAGCTCGTGAAAGTGCGCACTTTTATTTCAAAAGAAATTCCTCATATAGAATGCAGCAGTATTAAAAATGGAATTGCACTGGATAATTTTATCGAACTTACTCACAACTTGTTTCAACTTATCGACTCTCGAATTAATATCACGCGGGAAAATTATATTGTCGAGGTTGCAGTTAATTTGAATAGGTACCGCTACCCTACTGCCGTTAAACCATCTTTAATGAAAACAGGTAAGTTTTGTAGCTACCGTGTCTAACGGGATAGACATGATAAATTTATTTATTATTCAAGTGAATACGCCACATTCGTGGCCTGCAGTATTAGCAATTCTCTCGTGGTTGGTCGATTTTATAAATGAAATAAATTACGAAGAACCGTGGACCGAAAGTTTACACGATGTAAGTTTTCAAGTAAAGTGAAGTAGAGAAGTTGATCGCTAAAATTTATGTCAGATTGTAGATAAAGCGGCATTCGATTCATTCAATCTCTGGAATTTGGGTTCTCAAGAGAAGGGAATTGAGGGAACAATTTTATCACAATTGCAACAAAAGTTAGGTGAGTATAAATTATCTAAATCGTGAATATGATGTATAATGTTGTGAATTACAGAAAAGACGTTTGATGTTAAGGACGAAGATCTCAAAAATTTAGATAAACAGATTTCTCACCAAGAAGCAACTTCAAATAAACTTACTTTGAAAAAGAACAACCTTGTTGAAGAAATTGAATCTATTCAAAGCAACATTAATGTATTAAACCAAAAATGTGATAATTATGTGAAAGAAAAAGACGAACTTGAGAAGGCTTTGTGTATGAATTTGACAAAATATACCGAAAAAGGAAAAATTTTGGGTAATGATAATATATTAAATTTTTTTCAAGTTTGCATTGTGGAAAACATTTTAAATAAAAATATTCACTTTTTTCTTAAATTTTGATCAGTTTTTCGGTTGAATTAGAACATTTGCTTTCGGAAATTAAAAAATAAATATATGAAAAAATCAAATATTGACTTAAAATGCCTGTTTTTTTATGGGTTATTGAACACCAAAACAGTGAGAGTAACGAAAAGGTTGATTCTTTAATTGTAATTCTTATTTCCTATTGATAAATGGGCATAAAAATATAATAAATTGGACTTATTTTTCCTTTATTTAAATTAAACTTGACTATTTCAATTTACTTTTGATAAAACTTGGGATGACGGAAAACTGAATTTTAGATGAGGAATTATCAACTGCAACAAAAATGAAGAGCATTTGAAAAATTTAGTAGCAACACAGCCTTATTCGTATGCGGAAAAGCTACAACTATCCGAAGAGATTAAAGCGTTACAGAACACCCAAGCACTAAAGGAAGAAAAATGTAAACAGCAACGTGAACTCTCCAACATTTGTGATTATAAACTTGTAAACTTAAAGCAAGAAATTGAATCGTCTGCGTACAAATATAACGGCATTATTGACGAATTGGAGCTCTTAAATGCTGAACTCAGGTGCCTTCATATAAGAGATACTGGTTTTGCCAATGCCACAGTTAAACAAGTAAGTCGACAATAATTTTCACCTTAATTGACAGTATAATATTAATTTTTAATATAGGAATTTGAGCAAGTGAGTGAAATGCTCAAAAATTTAAAGAAACTTTAACGGAGAAGCATGGAGCTTTACAAGAATCGTTGAACGAAATGGTAAAAGACAGTAATCAAGTCGATAATGAACTTGAATTAGCTCGAGCGCAACTAGAAGAATTATCAGCTTTGGAAATGGAGTTGGTGCATACCATGAAACGTGACGAGAAAAATCATAACTTGGTAAGTTTGTTTGTTTAACATTTCATGTGAGATTCTGCCAGATAATATTCTCATACAAACAAAAATAATTTAGGAAAAAGAGAGTTTACTTGAAAATCTTAAATCTGTTTGTGCTAAATCGCAAGAGTTGAAAGATAAAAAATTAGAGAGTTTGACCGCTTTGCAAGAGGAACTTCAGGAGAAACAGAATAAGTAAGTCACCTAAAGTTTTAATTCTTCTTTGTCTTTATAACTATTTTGGTAACGGCCATTACGTTTTAATAATATGAGAATGCGATATACACTTGATGTTTATCAGGTATTTATATTTGGCAACAAATGAGAAGAGTTACAGATGAAATTGTAAATTTACAAAAACGACAAACTAAATTTGCGAGTGATGCTCTAGCAATGTTGAAGGAAAAAAAATAAAATTATAATTTTATAGCACTTATGATTAAAAAATGTTTGTTAATAATGTAAATAGGTTTAAAAATTCAGTGATGACAAGAATATAAAATTGGACAAAGCTGGCTGATTTATATTTGAAGAATGTAGTCAGTGATAAAATGAACGCTCTCTGTTCTTGAACGTTAAAAATGCTTGCATCGCACAGCTTCCTCTTGATAAGCATGCCTTAAATGTATACTAATTCATTATAAACTTGTATTTTTGCAATAAAAAAAATTTATTCTTGCTACTTTCTATATTTGTGTACCTAATACTTGAAATTCACTTTTTATCCAACAAATCCAAGATGACAATCTTGAAAAGGAGAAATTACTAAAAGGTTCTTAACAGAGGTAAATAAAGTACAAGTATTTTGTATATACAAAGTAAATGAGAATTACAGTTCAAAAATACAGTATTATAAATTCACTTAGAAGAAAACGTGGAAGACCTGCAAAAACCCGGGCGCAGGAAGTTGAGGAGGCAATGAAAGATAGAGGACTTCGGGAAGATGATTGGACCGACAGACAGGCTTGGAGAATGGGATGCGAGAAACGGATACGTCTGTAAAACACTCGCTTATATATATATAAATTCACAAAATTTTACTTTTATTTTAATTTTAATTACAGAATTAAGGAAAGAAATTGAAGTAGACGCATACAAATACAACAGCATTATTGACGAATTAATACTTGTCAATTCTAATTTCAAATGTCTGCGTATCAGAGATACCGGTTTTGGTAGTCCAGATGTGAAACAAGTAAGAATATAATCTTTAAAATAAAATTTAAAAAATATAAATTTTATAAATTGCAGGAATTTGAACAAGTACAGGAAAGAATTGCAAAATTTATTAGTTACTTAAGGTGGTTGCAGCGCTCCATTGGCATTTTCTCAAATCCATGTCAAAAATATGAAAATTAAAAATATAAAAATAAACAAAATATAAAGTTAATGATTTATCATAATTGTAAAACAAATTTGAAAAAGATTGACCGTGTACCTTGCGAGATAATCAGATTTAAAATTTGTGAATTTAACATGTAAAAGCATAGGGAACTCGGTAAAAGTTTAAAATTTCCGTAAAATAAAATAGTTTTGCCCATGTCAGACACATAAAAATTAGTCTACATGTAGGATAACATCTTATAAAATGCCAAAAAATAAAAATTAAAAATTTTGACCATCTGGTTTGTCCGTAAATAACTTTTGAATATGATGCAATTTGATTTCTGAAGAACTGTATAAGTTTGGCATCGTCGCATAAATTAAAAAAGTTTCATGTCAGTGTCAATTTTGAAATTAATATAATTTCATTATATAAATGTATGGCACTCGAAGAAGATATTTTCAATGGAAAGTTTTTTATATTACTAATTTTAATAAAAAAATAAAAATAAATTTTAATAAAAAAATAAAAATTAATTTCAATAGAAAAAAAATTGGAAATCATGGGATTCGATCCAACCATCACGTGTATAGTTATGAGGTCGGACGCTAGATAGTTACGCCATGAGCCTATTATCAATTCTTTTCTACACAAAGTATAATTACGTAAAGACTTGAGGTTTCCAAAAGCGTACGTTTTGGAATTCATTGCAAAATGTGTAGGGTTACGGTGTTGATAAAAATTTCATCTTGTAATGAATTGCCCGTTACGTGAGCAAAAAATACTATTTAAATATATTTGACGTTTGATTATTTAATTTAAGAAAAGGTGCTAGATTAATAATTTATATTATAACTTATTGCTGCCAAATTGAAACATCGTATATGATCCGTGAGTCAAATGAGTTATTGTAAATTCTTGAATAAATCGATATGTTTAAATAAAACAATCGATTCTTAATCCTCACACATTTGTTTTTAATAACGTATGGTGAATAAAATACGAACAAGTATAAAATTAACAAAAACATGTGCAAAAAAAAATTATTTTAAATTAAGTTTTATTTATTTTTAATGCTTCCATGTTAAAGAACACTTACAGAAAAAATTGGCTCCGTCGCGATTTATTTTTCTAATTTTCTTTGGTAGTTCACTCATTGACCTCTGAATACCCTTTGTATTTATGGTTTTCAGCTCCTTTTTTATTTATTGAATTAAGGAATCAACATTTTTAGCTCTGTATCCGTTTTCATAAACTTTTCTTTTCAGATTAGCCCAAAAAGTTTCAATAGATCGCAATTGTGGATCATTTGGGAGGTTCATTTTCTTTGGCTCAAGTTCTATTTTTTTATTCTTTAAGTTTTCTATTGTGGATTTCGCGTTATGTGAGGACGCCAAATCCGGCCAAAAATTATTTTTCTTTTGATAATATTTTTCGATAAAATTGCTAAGTGCTGGAACACATTTTTCGTTGTAAACTTGGGCATTCATAGCTAACCACCTTTAAAAAACTGCTTGCTGACACCACGTTCGCTTATGGCTAACCACAACAAAACTTTTCCTGGAAACTTTGTCTTACAAATAAATTTAGCTTTTTTGGTTTCTTTGTGACTGGAAGACTCAAAATAATGTTTTGGCTGCCATTCATTTCCTTCCACGGTAAAATATGAGTCGTCATCCTTCACGCATTTGTACTCTGATGAGCAAGAAAAGTAATTTCTGGACAGCTCGCGTAACCTGCATTTATACCCTTCTGTTGTGTTTCAGTAGTAAATGGTGCTATTTTTTTTCTTTTCTGGACTCCCATCGATTCTAAATATTTCTTAATTGTGTTTTTGTCAAAATTATATTTCTTGCCCAATTGGCGATAAAATTTACACTGCAACCTGCTGTTTCACTTTTTAGTTTTAACCGAACTTTGGAGTCTTGCAAACTACATTTCCAACCTAATCCACATTTTCTTTCAATTGATTTATTATTCTTAAATAAGTTTATTGTCGTTTAGATAAACTTTTTTTGAAACCCATGTCCTTAAAATGCCTAAAAATTTCTTTTTTAGTTTTGTTTGGATTTTCTTCACAAAATTTACAAATTAATTTGTGGCGGTTTAGCACGTTTAGTGTCATTTTCACAACTAATTTTTAACTGACCAGAGCAATCTTAGTTTTGTTTTTATAAGTAGACAGTAGAGTTAACTTTACCGTGATTTTGTTTTTGTAAGAGTATTGTGTCATTTTTTAATAACAGTGTTGTACGTGTTCGTATTTTATTCGCCATACGTTATTATAATTTGCAATACCATTATCACAATTTTTAAAGCATTCATAATAATTTTTTATGCATTAGTCACTCAAAAACTAGACTGGATCGCTCCAATTACCTTAACCGAAGAACATAAAAAAATGCAAGGTGAAATTAAAGATTTGGTTGAAAAAAATAAACAGGTAAAAAGCGACATTTCGGTAGCAACAATAGCATATGAGCAGCTCTCAGTAACAGAAATGGAGCTCGATCTCAATCTAAAACGTCAAACAAAATTATTCAATTTGGTAAGTTTTCACCACGAAAATATCTCGTAATTACAATTATGTAGTTAGTCACAAGCACTATTTTTATTCACAAATTTTGCTTTGTGCTTAAATTCTTATTTTTACTTTTAAATTTTAAGGATCAAGACAAAATGATGGCAAACGTTGAAGAATCTCGGACTAAAGTGGATGAAATAAAAATGAAAACGTTGGATACTTTGTCTTCGTTACAAAAACTTGTGGAGAAAGAACAAAACGAGTATGCCTATCGTGTTTTTTTGGTTTCTTTTAATAAAACATATTTTAGGCTGGAAGAATTACAGAATTTCAAAAGCCAAGCTGTCACCTTCTTTAGTAATATGAGAAAGACTACGAATAGTAATTTGGAAGCTTACATCCAAGAAATGAGAAAAATTAGAGAGGAAATTTCGGCATTGGATAAAAGGCTTATTGAATCAAAAGAGAAATCTCTTCAAGCTTTGAAACAGGTCAAGCAGAATCCTTTCGATCAAAGCTAAAATGTTTTGTATAGTAAAATTGTTTATAGTTGGTTCATTTATTTGAAAATTTGTTATTATAATTATCCTGTATTTTTAATCATCTTGCCCCTTCTTCCTTTTGCAGTGCAGTTGGACACACACCAATTTCAAAAAATTGTACAGATTTGAAATTTATGATGGGGTGGATGTATAAAACCAGTACATCAATTGTTATTAACCCTTAGGTTTATGTTTTGGGCAATATGGTAATTGTTTTGGCTGATTTTGTCGATACCTTCTGCATGCAGAATAATAATAAAAGTATCTGCTGCAATAGCATTATTAAGACCAAAGTACATTAAGATGTGCGAAAGCGGTGAAGAAATTAAGAGTCTGGGAGGAATTTTATCAAATTGCTTTATTCCCAAGAGTAATTGGGTCAATAGATTGTAAAAATGTCAAAATTAATTCACCTGAAAGAGATTATGCTGAAATTTATCGCTCTATAATAATTAAAACTCGTAATGTTGAGGAACGACAATATGGCATATGGAAACGTAAATTTCCCATATTAAGATTTCGGATGTCGCTGAAGTTACAGACAGTAATGAACGTCATAGTTACTGCTGTACTGCATAATATTGCAATTGAAATGAAGGAGGTGATGCCTTCTGATGTTTTGTTAGCAAATGAAAAATTAATACGGCAAGTTGGTAATCTTGCAAACATGGCACGAAATTTTAGACAACAGGGATGTTCCATGATTTCTGAAGTATTTTTTTTATCAACTTTAGTTGCTGGTAAACATCACTGCATATATAAAAAGTTCAAGAGACCTTCAGTTTTCTCAAAAAGAATTTATAAAAAAATGTTTTTTAAAACCGTGTTTTTAGCGCGAATGACGTCACAAACTATTTTTTTTAACAACCGAACACAGCAAATGCAGTTTGAGTTGATAATGTAACCTATAAATAGTTTGTGTAAAAATTGAAAAATGAATTTTAATAAAAACACAGAAAATTCGGAATAAACTATTTTTCTTATAATTGCTTGTGACTACAGTTTGTATTAAAATAAATATATATTAATAAAAAATACAATTTAAATGGTAAACGTAACATTGTTTACAACTATCAAATACAAGTCAAATATTTAACTGTCAAATCTTTGCGACATAAAATTTCCATAAAAACGTTCGGGATCACGCGTCTAATGTCAGAGGCGTAATCGGCTGACCGATTCATTTTTGAATTTTAAATTTGATTTTCTCAGTGCAGATCGCTTTTCAAAAATTTTTATTTCGGTTATAAATTTCATTTCATATTATTTTCAAGAATTAATAGGAGTTATAATTAAATTCGATACCATGCAACATCCTTATTACTAATTAATCAATATTTTGGAAAGTAAGATTTCACCATGTATTAAACTAACTAAAAAACATGATATGTTTATAAATTCTTTAATTGTTTTTAATTTAAATTTTCAAAAAAACAATAAATTGTTACCTCAACAGGTAATTCTTCAAATGCATTGCTGATACACTGAATGGGGTCGGGCTCAACATTCTCCATATTGTAAGAAATAATCACCTAGATTTCATTTTATTCATTACAAATATGCTGTAATAATTCCTACCAAATTAGTTGGATCATCACTGTAGTATCATCCTATATACTCAAAATGTCCTCTAAATTTTTGTTGTATGTTTCGTTACAATTCTGTAAAAAAAGAAAAACGTTGAATTCCTTCAAATAAACAACCAAGTAGTACTATTATTATTATTAAATCGCTATCATTTTTGAGGAATAATTCCGTCACTGTCTTAGAATTTATTATGGTCAATCCTGATTCTATAATGGCATATAATATTATTTCAACGTACAAACCTGTCGTTTTCAATGCTGCACAGTTCTATGTATTCGACACCTTGGCAAACTTGGCAGTTGCTGCTATCCAAATTCTCTGCACTGTTCTATCATTCCATTTATTACGAAGGTAAACTCAAAGCGAAAATAACTGACGAGTTGACACATGCTAGGTCAAAACAAGTACAGTAACTATTTTCACTTGAATGTATGTGAAAGTAAATCTCACAAACCTTTTTATTCTCATCCAGTCGTTGCTCCCAAAATTCGGAACTAATACCAAAGTTGTCCTTCAATTTTCTATCAGCTTTCATAATTTACTTGTTCCTTTTCTATCTACAACTCTTCCTCCCCTTCTGTATATGGCTTGTTTTCTAAGTTGTGGTATATAAAAAAAAAGATTATAAGAATTTGTTCATTCAATTTTAAAAATATGAGAACAAACGTAACAATAAATTAAATAAATTAAATTTTACCAATATTATTGTCTACTGCACAGTCTACTGTCATTAGTCATTATCTTTTCACGCTGTCAAATCAAAGTTTTAAAAATCCTGCCCCCACTCCACCCCACTCTGACCATGCTTCTTTCTAACCTCATATTCTCATATTTGAATTAACGGTTTATTTGTTGTTTGAAGTGATTGAAATTTTTAAAATGTCTAGCAATAAATTTAACGATTTACGTAGATCTCGAAGTTCCACCTCTATTCCCGTACCTACGAGGGCTTCTAAATTACCCACAAGGTAAAACCAAATAATAATTAAACTCTATTTAAACTCGTTTTTCGCTTTTAGAAACTCAATACAAAAACCCGGAGGACGAACGACGTTAACTCGTCTTGGTTTAGAAAAAAAATCTATCGACCGAAATGTAAAACGCTCGAATAGCAATTCAAATTTGTTTGAACTTCAGCGTTTAAGTCGTCAAAGTAGCAATTCGTTATTACGACCAGGCGTAAGTTGATCGATAAATTTATTAAAGCTCAACAATTACATTTGATTGATTTAAGGGCATTACACCTTTGTCACGTCACACTGCAATAAAGGCAGGAAAGAAGTCGCCTAGATCGTCGATCAAGAAAGATAACCGCCCGATAAGTGACAAAACCTGGCAGTTTGAACAGCTCGTGAAAGTGCGCACTTTTATTTCAAAAGAAATTCCTCATATAGAATACAACAGTATTAAAAAATGGAATTGTACTGGATAATTTTATTGAACTTACTCACAACTTGTTTCAACTTATTGACTCTCGAATTAATATCACGCGGGAAAATTATATTGTCGAGGTTGCAGTTAATTTGAATAGGTACCACTACCCTACTGCCGTTAAACCATCTTTAATGAAAACAGGTAAGTTTTGTAGCTACCGTGTCTAACGGGATAGACATGATAAATTTATTTATTATTCAAGTGAATACGCCACATTCGTGGCCTGCAGTATTAGCAATTCTCTCGTGGTTGGTTGATTTTATAAATGAAATAAATCACGAAGAACCGTGGACCGAAAGTTTACACGATGTAAGTTTTCAAGTAAAGTGAAGTAAAGAAGTTGATCACTAAAATTTATGTCAGATTGTAGATAAAGCGGCATTCGATTTATTCAATCTCTGGAATTTGGGTTCTCAAGAGAAAGGAATTGAGGGAACAATTTTATCACAATTGCAACAAAAGTTAGGTGAGTATAAATTACCTAAATCGTGAATATGATGTGCAATATTGTGAATTACAGAAAAGATGTTTGATGTTAAGGACGAAGTTCTCAAAAATTTAGATAAACAGATTCCTCACCAAGAAGCAATTTCAAATGGACTTACTTTGAAAAAGAACAACCTTGTTGAAGAAATTGAATCTATTCAAAGCAACATTAATGTATTAAACCAAAAATGTGATAATTATGTGAAAGAAAAAGACGAACTTGAGAAGGCTTTGTGTATGAATTTGACAGAATATACCGAAAAAGGAAAAATTTTGGGTAATAATAATATATTAAATTTTTTTTTCAAGTTTGCATTGTGGAAAACATTTTAAATAAAAATATTCACTTTTTTCTTAAATTTTGATCAATTTTGAATTAGAACATTTGCTTTCGGAAATTAAAAAATAAATATATGAAAAAATCAAATATTGACTTAAAATGCCTGTTTTTTTATGGGTTATTGAACACCAAAACAGTGAGAGTAACGAAAAGGTTGATTCTTTAATTGTAATTCTTATTTCCTATTGATAAATGGGCATAAAAATATAATAAATTGGACTTATTTTTCCTTTATTTAAATTAAACTTGACTATTTCAATTTACTTTTGATAAAACTTGGGATGACGGAAAACTGAATTTTAGATGAGGAATTATCAACTGCAACAAAAATTGAAGAGCATTTGAAAAATTTAGTAGCAACACAGCCTTATTCGTATGCGGAAAAGCTACAACTATCCGAAGAGATTAAAGCGTTACGGAACACCCAAGCGCTAAAGGAAGAAAAATGTAAACAGCAACGTGAACTCTCCAACATTTGTGATTATAAGCTTGTAAACTTAAAGCAAGAAATTGAATCGTCTGCGTACAAATATAACGGCATTATTGACGAATTGGAGCTCTTAAATGCCGAACTCAGGTGCCTTCATATAAGAGATACTGGTTTTGCCAATGCCACAGTTAAACAAGTAAGTCGACAATAATTTTCACCTTAATTGACAGTATAATATTAATTTTTAATATAGGAATTTGAGCAAGTGAGTGAAATGCTCAAAAAATTTATAGAAACTTTAACAGAGAAGCACGGATCTTTACAAGAGTCCTTGAACGAAATGGTAAAAGAAAGTAATCAAGTCGATAATGAACTTGAATTAGCTCGAGCGCAACTAGAAGAATTATCAGCTTTGGAAATGGAGTTGGTGCATACCATGAAACGTGACGAGAAAAATCATAACTTGGTAAGTTTGTTTGTTTAACATTTCATGTGAGATTCTGACAGATAATATTCTCATACAAACAAAAATAATTTAGGAAAAAGAGAGTTTACTTGAAAATCTTAAATCTGTTTGTGCTAAATCGCAAGAGTTGAAAGATAAAAAATTAGAGAGTTTGACCGCTTTGCAAGAGGAACTTCAAGAGAAACAGAATAAGTAAGTCACCTAAAGTTTTAATTCTTCTTTGTCTTTATAAACAAGTTTTAAGGTTTGCTGCGAAAAAAATTTTTAAAGAAAAGTTCAAAAACGACGCCATTACGTTTTTTAATAATATGAGAATGCGTATGCATAACACTTTGGATGTTTATCAGGTATTTATATTTGGTATAGGGTTAAATCAAATGATATATAATTTAATATTATAGCAACAAATGAGAAGAGTTACAGATGAAATTGAAAATTTACAAAAGCGACAAACTAAATTTGCGAGTGATGCTCTAGCAATGTTGAAGGAAAAAAAATAAAATTATAATTTTATAGCACTTATGATAAAAAAATGTTTGTTTATAATGTAATTAGGTTTAAAAATTCAGTGATGATAAGAATATAAAATTGGGCAAGCTGGCTGATTTATATTTGAAGAATGTAGTCAGTGATAAAATGAACGCTCTCTGTTCTTGAACGTTAAAAATGCTTGCATCGCACACCTTCCTCTTGATAAGCATGGCTTAAATGTATACTAATTCATTATAACTTAATATTAACTTGTATTTTTGCAATAAAAAAAATTTATTCTTGCTACTTTCTATATTTGTGTACCTAATACTTGAAATTCACTTTTTATCCAACAAATCCAGGATGACAATCTTGGAAATGAGAAATTACTAAAAGGTTCTTAACGAAGGTAAATAAAGTACAAGTATTTTGTATATACAAAGTAAATGAGCTTTACAGTTCAAAAATACAGTATTATAAATTTACAATTTTTATGAAAAAATTTTTCGAAACTGACAATTGCAAACTAAATTTCAGTAGTGTGAACTAGCATAAAATCATGTTACTAATAATGTATTAGAGATTCAAATAAAAATATTTAGTGAGAGCCGTAAGTTCGGATAGAAAATACGTCGATGGACCTTCAACTAGCAATACCCTGTCTGTCGGCAGCTCTTTTAACATAGGAGGACCACGCTTTACGTGCCTTCTGAAGCACGGGGACGGTCATAGATAGAAAAGAGTCAGAAAGAAAATTTTCCTTTGTAGGCTCCTCCCGGGTTTGAACCGGTGCCTTAGCATTAGTAGTTGATCGCTCTAACTACTAGGCCAGTGACCGTCCTATAACAATAATATTAACTTGTATTTTGCAATAAAAAATTTATTCTTGCTACTTTCTATATTTGTGTATCTAATACTTGAAATTCACTTTTTATCCAACAAACCCAGGATGACAATCTTGGAAATGAGAAATTACTAAAAGGTTCTTAACGAAGGTAAATAAAGTACAAGTATTTTGTATATACAAAGTAAATGAGAATTGCAGTTCAAAAATACAGTATTATAAATTCACAATTTTTACGAAAAATTATTTGTAAACTGACAATTGCAAACTAAATTTCAGTAGTGTGAACTAGCATAAATTTTAACTAATCGCGTTGCAAGGCCATAAATTTAATACTGTATTCTTGCACAAAATGGACTATAATAATATTTACAGCTAGAGGCTGCCCGACTTAACTTTTCTTTTGCAGTTGGTGATTCGCCAAGGTTCATCATCCTTAGATTGTTAGATAATTACACGCCACTTTGAGTGGCGTGTAACTAGCATTGAATGTGAAAGAACAACCATGTCATTTGATAAGGAGTTTTCCATTAAACGGGATATCATCAGTTGCATTTGCAATAACTCGGACATGCTTGAGAATACTTCCAAGGATTTTATTTCTGCAGTGCTGTGACCAGCAGTGTAGCGCAAAGCATGCACCGGCCGACTGGAGAGCGGTAGACCGCGGTTCGAATCCTAGTCGAGTCGGATACACTGCTGTGATCAAAGGTCCAATATCAATCTGTGGACTATGGGGAAGGCAACGGGAAACCACCCCATGAATTATACTCCCATGAAAATTCATCTTGGCTTCGGCCAAGCTGGGTCACGCTTCTGACAAGAAGCAAACGATGAAGAAGAAGAAGTGCTGTAATGTTTTTGGCATTTTTTACTAATAGATTAATTCCTTATATTTTGCAGGTGACAAGAGCACTAATTTTGAAGGACTTGAAAAGGAATAGGTACTTGCTTGTCGAGGAGGTTGATGACAAAATTTTGTAAAAAGTCAAAAATTGGTCCATTGACATCTGGTTGAAAATGTAAAAAATTTCCAGACTTTAATTTTTACAATTTAATTATCAGCAGATTTATCTGATGAGAATTTGAAATATAAATGATCATCGATATCGGAAGTTGGAAAAAATTTGCTAATTAATATATCGCAACTCAAAAATAATAGTTTAATTTTAAATATTTGGTTCCAATATTATGGAGCTCTCAAGCGGTGTCAACTTATGATTTCTCATCAATTGTACATGAGAAAAATTTATAGATAAAAATTGGACTAGTTTGAATAAATTGTAACTTTTAGGTTGAAGAGCACAATATACAAATTTTTTGAAACCCATATTTTTGTAATACTAAAGACCTGCGATAAATTTGAACATCTTCCAATTTGGGCCTAGCATCGCGTAGAGATACTGACGAACCTTCACCTCCACTGTAGCAAACCGCCGAATTCCAAAAAGTATGGAATAATTTTATTTTCATTGTTATATTCAAATTTAAGATTTTAAACCAAATTCAACTAAAATAAATTAATACGCGGCTGTAATTTTTCATGTTAAGTTGCTTTCTTTTTGTCCAAATGTGAGTTTTCCACGTAAGTCTGCGATCCAGGTGCATGCCTAAATACTTCACTAACTGGAGTAACTGGAGGACATGTTCCATTTCGTAGTGTAAATGTTACATGTGCAGATTTTGACTCATTTGCTTTAATTCTCCAAGTTTTCAACCATTTTTCGATTTTTTTTAGATTAATTTGTAACAGTTCTGAGGCTACTACTGGATTGGTATGAGATGTAATAATACCAGTGTAATCCACAAACGTGGCCGTGGTGTTTTGCTCAATTGTTGGCAAATCTGCTGTGTACAGGAGATATAGGATCGGTCCCAAAACACTACCCTGTGGCACCCCTGCTTCTACTTGGCTTATTTCTGTATGTTCTTCTTGATATTTGACGAAGAAGTGTCTGTTGCTAATATAAGATTTGATTAGTTGGTACATATCGTATGGAAGCATCTTTTTTATTTTATACAACAAACCCGGATGGCAGACCTTATCGAAAGCCTGCGAAATATCCATAAATACTGCCGAACAATATTGCTTTTCTTCAAAGCATTGGCTGATTTTTTTGCTATTCTGTGAATCTGTTCTATAGTTGAATGTTGCTCTCTGAAACAAAATTGATGTTCAGGTATTAGTTTTTCTGTTTGTATGATGTCCTTCAGCCTTTTCACTGTTAGTTTTTCAAAGACCTTCGATTTCACGGGGAGCAGGCTTATCGGTCTATAGGACGACACTTCCTCCGGATCTTTTCCTGGCTTTGGTATCATGAGTACTTGTGCCACTTTCCATTGAAGTGGAAAGTAGCTAAGTCTTAGTATAGCATTAAATAGTATTGTAATTAGTTTGACTGCTTTTGTAGATAGTTCTTGCATAATTTTACCAGTTATCAAGTCATAGCCCGGTGCTTTCTTGGGATTAAGTTCTTTCAGTATTATCCTCATTACTTCTCTTGTTTTAAATTTTTTCATAGGAAGGTCCAATTGATGTGGTGCTTCTAAAAATTGATTAATTTTGCTTTCCTTGTCGTTACCTATTTCGGATGGAAAAGGTGTAAACACTTTTTCAAGATGCTCGCAAAGATTTTTGTCTTTTCTTTATCTGTTCTGGCCCATTTTCGATGTTCTATTCTGATTGGGGGAATGTGAGTTTGTGGCCGTTTTATTCTTCGTGTTGCCTTCCATAACGAGTACTCGGTGGCTTCTGTTGCAGTTAGACTTTCCAGATGTTCCTGTATAGCTGCGTTTTTTCATCATTTAATAAATTTTTAGTTCTTTTACTGCTTTGTTAAATTCCGCTTTGTCATGCTGGGATCTTGTTATTTGCCAGGTTTTTCGCAATTTACGTTTTTCTGCAATTTTAGTTCTGACAGTTATCGAACAGGTCTGATGTTTTTTGTTGTTTCATATTGACGGAAAAATTCTACTAAACCTTTGGATCCTCCGAAAACCCACTAATCCAAGAAGAAACTCAAAATTATTTTACAGCCTACTAATTAGATCTCCAAACCCTACAGCGACACCCCAATCCCATCTCCGCAAGTCCTTGCTTTCAAAGAGCGAGATGGGACCCTCCCACCACCACTACTCTCAAACGCTACTTTCTCGCGAAGGATCCTGCAGGAAGACCGCGACACGCCACCAGCACCGCGGCCCCCCACGCAAGATCAGAAAGTTTGCAACCCCGACCCAGAGGCACTCACCTCGGCACGACCTACAGCAACGCGAAACTTTGTTTTATTTCAGAGTGAAAAAGAAGGTGTGGTGCGTGGTACTTTACAGTGCTATGAAGACATGGCAAGGTTACGTGTGTTTGTTATAGGAATATCGTGAACTTTAAATTGTGGGCTTAATATAGGATCTTTAGCCAAGTTGATTGCCAACACAATGTATAGGTGCATTGCACCCGAATAAGAATAAGGAAATTCACAGAGTTTCAGCACTTTTCAACAAACCGTATCTTTCATTCTTTCTTAAAAAGCAACATCCTAGTGCTCACAGCTTTTTTACCATTTTTGATTTATTTGCAAGTTTAATTAATATAAGGGGACGTCCATTAATTACGTGGCTCAAAATGGGGGGAGGGGAGCTCGACAAAATCTCACCAAATCTTATTTAAAGGGTGAGGGTCAATGAAAATCTCATGTCAACTTTGTAATTCGGAGATTATACATTACTATAATCGATACACTGTAAAAAATTACTGGTCTCCGGTGCGGTAAAAATTGTACGGTAAATCTCATGTGAGGGAGGGGGGGGGTCTCATCCCATTTTACAAAATTTCACCAAGGGGAGTCCAAATTTAAAGAAAAAACACCTCACGTGCGGCGCAATTTACGGCTCTCGCCAACAAAAGCTTCTCTGAACTTAAACGGTCACCGACTTACCTGAGCTGCTGCTGCTAGTGGCGAAACTTCGGCTTAGCTCTCTGAAGAGCAATTTAGGTGTGGGTTAGGTGGTCGGTGCTGAATAACCACTTCCATTCTGGAAGTCCTCACAATCCGTTTTACGAGGTGGATTACTTCTCAATTTTATTCTATCCTACAGGAGCGTATGGAATACGAACATGCGATTGCTTATTCGTAGTCACTTAAGTCTTCTAACACGCCACTCTGCTGGTTTTCCATTCCTGTTGGAATATAACCGCTTTTTGCACTTTTGGATTATCCATCTCGTAGGCGATAAAAAAGTGTGTGGAGTCTTTATTTTTATTCAATTGTTCGAGAGGTCGATTATTCAGTACTGACCACCTAAGTTGCTCTTCGGAAAGCTGGGCTGAAGTTTCGCCAGTATTAGCAGTAGGCCAGGTAAGTCGGCGACCGCTTAAGTTCAAATAAGCTTTTGTTGGCGAGAGCCCTAAGGTACGCCGCAAATTTGACGCCCAACGTGGGGCCGATCCAAGTTCTGTAACTAATGATAAATTATCAGGTTACACGCGTAATTAATAGACGTCCCCTAATAATATTTCAGATTTTCTTAGGAACTTCAAATATCTACCTACCAAATCATTTTAAAACGGTTTTATTTTATTTTTATTTTTTTCACTTATTTAATGAATGATTTTTCAGCTTTACATGAGTGCAATTCTCACATCTAAAGGGTTTAAGGATATATTATAATGAATTCTCCAATTTTTATACTTTTTTAAATAACTTCAAATATTAACACTTACATTTCAAAGTAATAACTTAAGGGTTGAAGCCACTAGCGATTTTTAAAACTGGGCTTTTTAAACTGCGGGTTGGGGAAATGGGGTAAACTCTACCCTTATGCAAAAAAATATACATTTTAATAACTAAATGAGACAAGAATGAACAAAAATTGAGAAAAGGGAAAGCTGTCCTAAAACAAGAGAAAATATAAAAAATGTCCCTGCGGGTAAAATTTTAATAATATTTTTTAGATATTAATTTTGTATGGGTGTAGTAAATGAAAAAATATAGAACCTGGTCCTGTGCATCAAAATCCGATGTCTTGTCATATTACTCACTCGGCATGGGAGTTTATCTAAAAATAGGAAATCATAAAACCATAAGCAAAAGTTGAAAATGCTAGGCAGACCATAAACGATTTTATGAATTGCGGTAAATGTATACAACCATTTCGGTTAAATAATAAAACAAGCTTCCAAATTTCAAGTTGCCTGCAGCATATTTGGCCTTGAAACTAGAAAAACGTGTAAAAAGCGAGTGACGTTTCATGTCTCGCATCTTCGTTTGATCTAACCAAACTTTTTCCTATTAGTGTTTTGTTTAGTTTTGTGTATGTTATGGCGAAAAACGACGATGAACCCATCAAAGAAGGTTTTATGATTAAAAGGTCGCAGAATAAAAAAATTTATACCCCCGTTAATTATAAACAACGTTGGTTCGTGTTAAATAAAAAGTTCCTTATCTATTATGACTCGGATAACGAAGAAGTAAGTTTTTTGTTTTATTCCTAGCCGATTGTACAGTAACAAAATTAGTAGTTTGATTTTGTTTTCAAAAATTTAGTATTTTTAGTAAACAAAGCTTGGTTTTAAATTTTATTTGCAAAAATCTGCAAGTTGCGGTTTGAATCTCAACTCGAATTTCAAATCCACCCGCGAAACATTACAAATTCTTTACATTTTTTCCTTTTTTTTTGAGGCTGAATTTTTAAGTTGTGTAAGATTTAAAAAAATTTCTTTGATAATAGAAGTTTGGTGTAACCAAAACAGGATTCTTATTATATGACTCACCTCTTTAGTTTTTTCTTCCCGTCAATCAAAATGTTAAATAATATTTGAAAGTTTGGCCTTTTGCGTTATTACCCCGTGCTTAGAGACGCCCTTGTTTTTGTATTCTAAATTGAATTGGGGTGCGCATGACGTCGCGACGCAGGGTGGGACACAATAATTATCAATGATGCTTTCATGTGCTTTCCAGTGAAAGAGATTTTACGATAACAAAGGTTGTTGCCAAAGTAAAAATGTAACATTTCGCGTTTATTGTAAAATTTGTGTCGGAGAAAAGTGTAAAATTTTATATTTTTCTGTTAGAAACGCAAAGAAAAGGGTCGGGTGGATTTGGCAAATGTTCACTCCGTAGAAGCTTATTTAAATACGGGAAATTTAGAAGAAAATCCATCGTTGGCGCTCTCATTTCCTTTCCAACTTGGTTATCAAGACTGCAATCAAGATTACGTTTTGTGCCTGATAGCATCGACGCCGAAGGAACGAATTGATTGGATACTCGCCCTTAGAACAAGTTCGTATTTTTTTTCTAACATATACTCACGTTGCGAAGAGAACGGCCCGTTCTTACAACAACACGAGTATATTATAATAGGTGATAGCAACCGTTGCAATCGGTTTTTAATTAATGCAAATGGATTAATTAATTTGTGACGTCGAATTTGTTAACTGAAAGTAGCTTTGCCTTGACTTTTTTTTACATCTTCTCACTTCCTAAAGTGCAGTAATTATTCAAACGTTCGAAAAACTTAGCTAGTATTAGCTGTTGTACTACTACTACTATGTCATTTTATGAAATTAAATTTAATTACAAATTGCTTCTGCCCGCGATTATCAGAGCGATACAATCAGTGAAACGTCTGCGACATTCGTAGAAAATTTGTAGTTACTTCATCGGGTTTCATTTCGAATTTCGCGTTGTAGTATTATTGGTCTCGAGTTTCTATGATTGAAAAATAAAATAATTTAAATGCACTTTCAGTTTGTAAATATAACAATTTGCGTTCCAAATATCATCAGGGCGTTTGGAACGGGAAGAAGTGGATTTGCTGTAAAAGTACAAACCGCAATTCCGTTGGTTGCGAAAATTGCAGTACTTGGTCTCTGGTATCGGAAGAAAAAGAAAATTTTAAAGAAAATCAAAGTCTAGGTGAGTTGTCTTTATTTTCATAAATACCACCATACGGAAATGTAGTGCAGCGGCGTCGCGTGAATTATTACCTTTTCGTTAACATGTGGGTCATTATTTTTTTAGTCTAAATTTAATGTTTTTTTAAGTTTTTAAAAATTAAACAAAATTATTTAAGTGTAAATAATGTTCCAGTGAGAGCGTTATGCTTTCTATATTATAAATTAAGACCTTACAGTTCCAGTGACACGACTTAATTATGATTTATGACGGTAAAATTTAAAATGCCTAAGAATGTAAGTTTATTAATTTCACCCCCATCGGGATGTCAATTTCGTACATGATTGTCTTCATCATCAGTCAACACCGAAGTGGATTTTAATTTTCTTCTTTCCCACATTCTATGTCACAACATTTTATGAATTTAAAATTTTAATTTAGCAACGCTGCCCCCGGGTTAGCACACTTTCAATGCCTCGCATGTCATTTTTGATTTTCCTTTCAGCCAAGTTCTATATTCCACCCACAACTTCTTTCTGAAATATCTCTTTATTTCCTACTCCTATTAGATCGGTCCATCGATTTTTTGATTAGATTGTTCAACTTAAATCTCGAACACTCCTAATTCCACTTCCTCGGGATATCTTCAAAACGCTTTTGTGGTTTCAAGTCGCCAAAGTTTGAGGAAGTGCACTCAAATGATCACAAAAATTTAACTTGAAAATCAGACTTTTCATTTACCATAGGCAAATGAAGTTTTTCTGCTTACTTAATTTTGCAATTGGTTTGCGGAAATCATAAAATTTTAAGTTACAAAAATAACTTAAGGGTGCGGTATCCGGTTCGTTTTCATGCTAATTTCAAAAAATGTTTCGCACATTATTGCAATTACAATTTTTTATGCTAAAATGTTCAAAAAGTTGATTTAAAAACGAACCAAATAAAACATTTTACCTCAGGTTTGCTTCTTCGTAAAAATACTTCGTTTACAGTCGAATTTTGTTCATAAATTTAATTTTATAAAAGCCATATGAGTGCCTGAGTTGATGACTGCCAACATCAACAATAATAAAGGGTTACAGGCAAATTCCCAACCCGGACTTAAGCAGCCGTGGGTCTTAATGCTGTTCACCTTTCTCTTAGACAAAGAGGCTGATGACAAGAGGCTAAAAAGATGGAGTAGAAATGATTTTGATATATATTTTATTTGGTTCCGGACCTCGATGAAAAATTCAAATTTTTTACCTTGAGGGAGGTCGGCGCGGTCCGCCATATTGGATTAAAGGTACAAAAATTGTTTTTTAAATAAATCTCTAACAGGTAATCCTTGAACAAAATGTCTGATACAAACTTGAAGAAGATTTAATTTCTTATATTTTTTGTACGGATACTTTTCTTCTAAATCTTATGTGTAGCGAGTTGCAGCGGCGGAAACGTGAGCAT
Source organism: Lycocerus yunnanus (assembly GCA_036346125.1). Lineage (NCBI taxonomy): Eukaryota > Metazoa > Arthropoda > Insecta > Coleoptera > Cantharidae > Lycocerus > Lycocerus yunnanus. The sequence continues at coordinate 11,194,384 of JARFIX010000013.1, forward strand.
TCTTCCAAAAAAATAGCCCAACTCCTGGTTTTCTCGTTTTAAGAAATCATTTGTAGCTAGAGACCGTCCATAAAGGACGTCCACAATTTTTTCCAAATTTTTGACTCACCCCTTTTATCACAGTTGCTCACAATTTTTTATCGCCTCCCTCTCCGGAACGTCCAATAGTCACAAATCAAGGACCCCTCCTCTTTTGCCATATTTTAAAATTATAAGAAAAAAATATTCGAGCACAATTTTTTTACAAATCCCAAAAATTACATTTTTATGCGGACGTAATCCTCCCTCACCTCCTTGTCACATTTTGTAACCCCCCCCCCCTCCGAGGTAAGAACGGCCTTTATGGACGTCCCCCTATTCATTACATTATTACGATAATTTTTGAAATTCAAAGTCAACTCATTTCCATGCCACCACGAGGTAGATAGAGTAAAGGCGTGTTTTTTTAATTATGGTGTCCCCAGTAACCTAGCAGAGTTGGAAAACAGAAGTGACTACGAATAAATAATCGCAGATTCGAATTCTATACGCTCCTGTCTGTTGGGTAGAGTAAAACAGAGGACTAAACTACATACCTCGTACAACGGATTGTGAGGACTTCCAGATTGGAAGTGGTTATATTACCACCGGAATGGAAAAACAAGTGAATGAATGGTGTCTCCAGTAGTCCAGTAATCCACAGATGTTCTATTTATTTTACAATTGAATAAAGCTCGTATTTTGTAATTTATGTCTTCTAATATGTTTCTATTATTTTATTATTTTTTTGATTGTTCGGGTCGATTGATGTCGTCTTCGTTAGGGTTATCTTTCCGCACTCAGAATCTGGGCTTCCAACCATGTCATCGCTTCATCTTTGTCGTCGCTCTCGAAGATGACCTCTGGCGCATTTTTGGATGATTCACTCACTTTTCCTCCTTCTTCTTTAACTTCTTTGGAATCTGGGCTAGAGTTAAGAATCCCGAACTCGAAAATACACTTTTTCCTATAGAAATGGCTTTACCAAACGAAAGAACAGAAAAATACAAGCTCTTTAAGGTGAGGATGAAAGTTGTTGGACTTGTAATAAGGCCACAATTTAATTTTGAAAATTGCAATTTTCCCATAAGAAATACATGTAAGTGTATTATTGCGTAATATTACGCAATAATTTTATCCATTCTATTAACAGTACTTGTGCTTTGATATACATGAATCAACCATAGGGCGGGGCTAACTAGAGCAGCGTTAGGAAGGAATCAGTCGCTCCATGAGATCCGTTACTTTTCGAGTTGGATATATTTGGGGGATGTTTTTAGTAAGTTAAGCGCGTTCCGCACCCTGCGCGACCCTCTGGGTCGCTCCGGGCGCTACAAGCGGTTTTGACAGCGCAATTACGTCAAGAGTCGAATTCACACATAAAGTAATTTTTTTTCGCAATTTGTTGTCGGCTCACAAATTTAATTTTTTTATTAGTTAATTAGACCCTCATTCTTCATAATTGGTTATAAAAGACGAGATTATGGCATCTTTACTGTCGCCACAACCTATTTCAATTTTGGGGGCAGGGTTACAGTTCAAAAGAGCCAATGATAAAATTGCATTCCAAATTTACTTTAAAGCTGTTTTTTTAGAAATGTGTGAACCGACCGCAAATTTTTTTTTATACCCTAATTAGACCCTCATCTTTCATAAACCGCTTTAAAAATAGTAAAAATCCAGATTCGGGATTCTTAACCGTCACCGGAATCTGTTCATCTGTTTATTCTGAACAGTAACATCGACGATATTCCTAAGCCACTGTTAGTACTGTAAGCATTACTTGATTTGCATCTCAAGTAGCTTGCTAGGTTCAGATGTGCCTGTTACCTTATTTTATTGTTAATGATGACAATTCTTTTGGATGTGGAGAACCACCGGCTTTACGTGCCTCCCGAAGCTTGGAGACGGCCACAAGAAAGTGAGGATCTGCCCGGATTTGAACTGGGTGCCTTAGCGTTAGCAGTTGATCGTGCCACGAACCAGGTCAATGACCTTCTCTATCCCTTTTTGTAATTGCGTGAAATGACATTTAATAAGGTATCTGGGACAGGTTTCTGATATTGGTACTGAAGTGAGCTCATTTGTACCAAATTTCCAGCCCCATTGAAATATTTTTGGATTCCATACGATCTTTGTACCGTATAGCGTCCTTCCTTGGTGGTAAAGAAGCTAGGTTGAATTTGCTTTGCATTGTTGATTTTACGAAACGTTGGTAGCGGACTTTCTTCAAGGTTTCCTCTACCATGTTACTACCATACAAAGCAACGAGAAAGCTCGCTCCAGCGTCTGCGATGTCTTCTGGTTTAGCATTCGGATCTTTGAAAATTCTAATGATGGCATTGAGTTCTTTGTTTTTTTTAGAGAAGCGAAAACTGTTCGTTTTTCCTTGGTTGAAAAGAAAGAAGTCGTGTCACAGCCATTAATGAGTGTAAAAACAGAATAATTTTTGGATGCTTCTTTCACGATGTTGGCTTTGCATGATCTTAATGCTGTCAACAGAACTAAAAGACCGACGTCTTCGCCAATGATAAAAACAGCGTCAAATGATGAGCAGAAGGAAATCAAGACATTAGTATTTTCTTCCGCCTTCATTAAAAGCCGCCTGTTCGAATTTTTTTGTGAGCATCGAAATCAAACGAGCTTTATTTTTTTCATTGGTCAGATTTACAATTGGATTGGAACATTTACAGTTTTATATATAAATGATAATATTAATTTTACAATTTTTAAAGAATTTAAGTTGGAGGATTTTTTGAAATAATGTTTTCGTTTCCGCAGCTGTAACTCGTTGCACATCAGACTTGGAAAAAAAGTATTCAAATACAAAATGTAGGAAATCAAGTCTTCTTCAAATTTGTATTAGACATTTTTGTTCTGGGATCAACCGTTAGGGAATTATTTTGAAAAAAAAAACGATTTTTTGTACTTTTAATTCAAGATGGTGGACCGCGCCGACCTTCCTCTAGGTCGAAAATTTGGATTTTTCACGGGGCCCGGAACTAAATAACATATTATCAAAATCGTTTCTACCCTACTTTTTGTAGGACAACGGGCTGTTTTAATCCCTCTTGACTGGACTATTGGGGATTAGGCAATAATATTGCACGCAAAGTTTTAAATTTTAATTCAAAAGATATAAAAATTTGAGTTAGCTTATCAGGGAGTTAACCATATCTAAACTCAGTTTGACGATTTCAGTTTACATTTTTAGGAATAAATTTACGATAATAAGATTGCATATCTTGTCTGAATGTATAATCAATGCTTGTACGCAGAACACATTGTTCGAATATCTTTCACGAATAGTAGAAGTTCGGCCCAGTTTAAACAAAAGCAAGAGCAAAGTGGCTCGTAAAGCTATCCCAATAGACCTATGCTCTATTTAGGATGGGTACCATTAAACTAAGGAACGCCGAATAATTAACCAGTAAAACAATGTCGGAAGGTAATTTCGGTAATATGTAACGTCACTTCGTTTCTTTACGATTCGAAGTGATTTTACACATTTACCGTAATTACTTTCGGTTTTTTTGTAATTTGTTCATTATTTGGCTAGTGGGCACCCACCCTTGGAAGCACTTATTCAGTTGTTTAGTGAACACGGTCGGGAAAAGGATACCTGGCCATCCTGGCTCGTATAACCGCACACCTTATCCGGCCCTATCCAAACAATTAAGTGACCCTTGACGTAACAAGCAAATTTTTTGTAATTTTAGTAATTTATTCAGGATTACAATAAATAATAATCCCTGTTACATGCAATAGTGCTTAAAAATTTATAAAAGTAGAAACGAAGTCTCTTACAGAGCTTAATAATTTATCTCTGTACCTACTGAATTTTTGAACAAATAATAAAAGCCCAAGGCAATGTTCCTTTAAAAATCCTTTGATATTAGTATATTTCCATGTCTTCATATTTTGCTACTTGTTCTTATATCGCAGTAATTAATTCAAATTGTTGGAACAATTTTTGTTCGTTCGTCATCAAGACCAAAATAGGTAGTATATTTGCATTCTCTCTGCCAGTTAATTAGTCTATATTTAAATAGTACATAACTTCTACACACAGTTTTACATCAATAAATTAAAAAAATTACTCTATTTACCCAGAGGCGTAGCTTCGACATGAAGTTCGAGTATTGCAATGCCAAACCTTGTGAACCCCCTTCTTCCTCCTGGAACACCATTAATAACCACAATTATATAATACATTACGACGAACAATTACAATATTATAAATTACAAAAAAATATATTAAAAAAGATAAGGTTTAATTAAACCCTGTTGTGGAGTGCCCCTCTAGGAGTACCCTGAAGTGCACCCCTAATTAAAAATTTTTTAATACAATCTTAAAGGACACAACGCTTACAAAATATATCACAACGACAATTACAATGTTATAAATTTCAAAAAAATTAAAACTCACAAGGGGGCTTAGTTAAATTAGTACCTGGGGGTTGCAAGACAATCCCCGCCGCCCCCCGGCTAAGCATTTCATTATAGAATTTTAATATCCGTTTTTGACTTAAGTATTTGTTTAATTTTTAAGTCCTCAAACTTGAATTTGGAGAAATTTCAAAACGTTTAATTAATTTACCCGTTTGCATCGCACTATTTAAGAAAAATTTAAGTTTAGGAAAATTACGCCGCTAATAAAAACGTCTGAATTATAAATATAAAAGCATAAATTTAATTATTATTTGTTTATGCACAGTGGGCACGGAAGCAATTTAAAAAGCTTACGTCAAAGAAATACTCGCATTCGTTTTTTCGCCAAATGAGGTTAATTTAATAAACAATTATTATTATTATTCAATGCTAAGAGAGTTGAAGAAGCATCTTATTAACTCTACCAGTAGCAAATTATAACTGGATCACAGCAGTATGTTTGTCGTAACCAGGAATAGAACCGCGGTTACTCGCTTTCCAGCCTCCCGGTGTACGCTTTGCGCCACACTGCTGCTAATTAAAACGCCCACACCAAAAAAATTTCTTAAATTTCCGTGATAAAACTTAAGTTTGGTAGACACCAAGTTTAAGTTTTATCTCAGATTTAAGAAATCTTGCAAGAAAGCAATCTAACTTTTACGTTCGTATTTTTACAAATTTATAATTCGGACGTTTTAATTAACAGTACAATTTTCCTCAAGTTACGTTTTTCTTAAATAGTGCAGTGCAAACGGGTAAATCAATTAAATGTTTTTAAATTTCTCCAAATTCAAGTTCGGCGCAATAATTTTTCTTAAGCAAATACTTAAGTCCAAGAACGGACATAAGCAACCTAGCGCTTACAACATAATAGATGCATTTCGTTAGTTTTAAATTTTGAAATATCATATAAATATGAAAGTTGGATAAAATGCAGGATTGATTGGTCTCAAAACCCTCCGTACAATTTAAAACATTTTTTGAATTTTAAATAAATATTAAATTTCCGACGGCGAATAACTAATCGTGGTTAAATTAACGTGGTTGTGCGATGTTGTCTAAGTTGGGCTATTACGTCATAACCCTGACTCTTTTGAATTTAAATAATTTTTTCATGCTAAAAGATCTGAAAAAACTGATGTTCTTAAAATACAAAAATAATGAAACTCTTCCATTGTATGAAGCAAACAATCGCAATTTTATATTATTACAGACAAAAATCTCGCAAGGGGCTGGATTAAATTAAATTAGCCCTCGTTCCATGAACTGCTTCAAAACTGCCTCTCAGGCCAAAAATTTATTAATAGAATGTTAAGTATCCAACACTTGCAAAATATGTATATTGCAGTAAACAATTATTACAATATTATCATTACAATATAAATCACAGAAAAGAATTAAAACCGCAAAGGAGATGGGATAAATTAGCCCCCGTGGAGGCTACTTCAATAATGCTCCTGGTCAAAATTTCATTATAGAACCTGAAGGGATCCAGCATACATAGTACTGCAAGCAGTACACAATTACAATATTATAAAAAATCACTATTAGCAGGTTAACTGAACAATAAAACGAAATTATTTTTCATGAGCTTTCAGCAATAGTTATTGCTGTCATCAGACGTTTAATAACAATTTTAGTATGCTAAAATTTTAATGTAATCTTAATTTCACAGGTTAATAATATTAAATTTATTATAAATCACAGATAAAAATTAAAAAACCGAAAGGGTTTTCTACTTCGAACTCGCCCACCTGGCAACATTTGTTTTACTAGAACTTTAATGCTCACAGCACTTTCAAAATATATTTCAGTGAACAATTACAATATTATAAATTATAGAAAAAAAATTACAAGGGTGAATAATTTGTTGTGAATAAGTATGTTCTATTAATTAAATTATGGCCAGGAAGCGATGTTGAAACAATTTATTTTTTAAGCTAACCCCCTTGGAATTTTTTTTTTCAATTTATAATATTGTAATAATTGTTCATTGAAATATATTTTGTTTTCTTTTTTTATCTATGTTTTTTTTTATTGTATTATTTTTAATAATATAACTCCGCTCCGGACGCTCCAAGCCATTTTGACAAACGCTGTACTCACTAAAAATATCCCGTAGACCGATCTTATTTGTCAAAGTGTGTTACTAGGACGGAGGTGGATCTCTCTCGATGTGGGAGTTTTCTAACACTGAACTAAGATCGACCGGTGAATATCTAACAAAGTTATACTATTATTCTTCTTAGTCGTTAACTCGATTTCGAGTGTCGTGACCCCTCCCTATAGGGGATTTAGCTCTTGGCTAATTACCTCGGTGGGTAGCCACTTCCTTACGAGGGAAGACGGTCAGTATAATTTTTTTTCCTCTGCCCGGGTTCGAACCGGGTATCTCGGTTTGGTATTCGACACACTTGTGTTGACAACAGGGATCTCTTAAATAAACATGGACAGTTAATTCAGGTAAAAAAATGACCCTACATAGGAGGCTGACATATTGTGCTCAAATCCTATTGGTTGAAATATAACTGAATATAACCAATAACGATCATCGCGCGCAATTCAAATGTAATACTGTCAAAACGTGATTTAACATTATTTTATGGTTAATTGTAATAAATTAGGTGATTCACAAATAAGATGTATTTATTTATTATTACATAAAATAAATATAGAAATTATATATATTATTAACCTTTGAAATTAATATTTGATTCAAATTTTTTTAAATTAGAAGGTTAAATGAGCAATAAAACGAAACATTATTTGTAAGCTTTCAGCAATGGTTACTGCTGTCATCGGACGTTTAATAATAATTATTATTTTCAAATAAAATAAATATAGGTTCAATAATAAAATATTGTAACATAAGAAGACGCTTACTGATATTTAAACAAAATTTATCTTGTTAAATTCCGTCTCACTCTAGTACCTGCAATATCTTCATTTATTTGATTTGTTATACTGTTTGACGGAACTGACGTATAATTTTTAATTATCGAGTCAATTAACTTTTTTGTTATGGTGGGTTTCATACGGCGTATAGTCAAATTCATGATTATTGAAATCACCAAAAATATTTGAATCCTGAACAATTTTTGAGACTCCCGTAAAATTGCGTTTAAATATCAAAAAACCGTGTGTTCAGCTCCGACGCACGACTAGAGTTTACTCAGTAAAAATTGTCACTAAATCTTTTACGTACAATAATAAATAGTACATGAAAATTATTTAAGTATGCTAGTCGCCTTGCAGTTTTGGAGGTGGTTTAGATTTTTCCTAGTAAAAATGTAAAAAAAAATTAGAAAATTTATAAATGCATAATTATAAAAATTTTAACCAACTTTAAGAAAATTGATAAAAAATGTTTTTATAAAAATTTTTAAAACTATTATAATTAATTTTTATTTAAAATATAATATTATCTTAATAACTAACAAAATATGGTTATAAAAGATAATTGTCACTAATGTTCCGGCAATATTATCTTGCGCACCATAGGTGCGCACTAAAAATAACGCGGTCATTGCTTGCGCACCATAGGTGCGCACTAAAATAACGCGGTCATTGCTTGCGCACCATAGGTGCGCACTAAAAATACGCGGTCATTGCTTGCGCACCATAGGTGCGCACTAAAATAACGAGGTCATTCATCAGTAGATTTTACACCTCATATTTTATCATACCGGGCGCCTTATATATGAAAATCGATTCTTAAGGAGTAAACTCCAATAAGGCCAAAATGGTGAGATTATATATTATATTTAAAATTTTCAATATTTTAACTTAAATATGTAACTCATAACTAAACACGAATACCAACAAAAATCAGTTACCACACAAAATTACCTAAAATACTAAGCACAATATGGCAGCCCCAGGTAGTGGTCAAAAATGTCTTATTTTTAATGTGGATTGCGTCCAAATGGCTTCGCATCCAGTCGGCTGCGCCTAATCGGCCGCGCCTCATTGCCCGGTTTTGTTACAAACTAGACTGGAGCGAATAATAAATTCAATATTGCAAATTATATAAAAAACCTTTGCCAAGGAGAGCAAAATAATTACAGCATTAATTAAACAAACAAATTAATAAAACAGCATGGGTTAAATTATCCCTTCGGTTGAGGGCTATTTTAAAACATCCTTCCTAGCCAAAATTATATAAGTGGGATACGATGGTCAGAAGTCAACTTTTTGAGAAACTGGCCGAATAGAAATTTTTTAAAACGAGGAGCCGGACAAAACTACTTGAAACATTAATTTACATTACAGGTGTAAACAAATATTATTTATAATGGAATTTTTAATGGTAAATACAATCTATTAAAATGTATTAGTGGAGTCAATAGAGACTGAAAACATGCATTATTTCGGAATAATTAAGGGAAGCTTCGATTTCGCTAAAACCTTTGCTATCACTTTTTAATAGCCTAAAGTAAAAAGTTATAAACATATAAATGTGAGCAAATTGTTTATTTCTTATTTAAACAAAAAAGGGTTTTTTAAACCAAATGATTATACGTTGAGAAATTTTAAGGCGATTCAATTAACTTAATAGGGGTTCTCGGGGTCGCTGAAACAGATTATGAAGTCAAAAATAGGTTATTCAAAATGGTTGATCCAATATGGGCGACTTTTTGATAAAAATTTTATTCAAAATGACGTAACTTGATAAATAATAAACACACTTAGCTTGGATTGATACTGTAAGGTCTGTTGTCTACTGTAGGTCGCTGAAATATATTCTAATGTCAAAAAATAATAATAATAAATGGCGGATCCAATATAGCCAACTTTTCGATAAAAATTTCATTAAAAAAGATGTAACTCGATATTTTATGACTCATGGCTCTGTACCAGGTGATGTAAGGTTGTCTAAGAAAAATTTGCCTAAGTTTTTGCTTAGTTCATGTTGGTGTAACTTAAAACGCGGCTAGTTGTTTTGTGTAGTTTTGTGCTTGAAAGTTGAAGTTTGTTAGTGTTAAAAGCTGTTATTATCATGAAAACCAACAAGAAGACGAGCTATAAGTATTGTATTGTTCCGAAATGTAAGCGCATTTTAGAGCCGTATGACGTCAAACCAATGACGGCGCGTTTATGGTCACATGATTTATTTTAAATTATCATTGAATTTTAAAATCGATTATTTATAACAAAATACAATAAATAGAAGTTATTTTTACCGATTTTACATTTAATATATTGGATTAATCGGAAAATACTGTTTTAACTAAATTTTTTTATTCATGCATGTTTCCTATTGTTACGTATTTTGCAAATGCTAACCCCCCGCTCCCCACCTCCGTTACGAATTAAAAATAATCTTAATGGTTCGCATAATATGATTTGTGTACCTATATTTTTTACATTTCATTTGTACCCAAGTCTATGGTCATTAGTTTGCATTTTATGATAAAAAAAAACCATTGATAGTGACACATACAAATTTTGAAATTACTTGTGCGTAGGTACGATGTGATGTAGTAATAATTATTAGTTGTTTTTCCGCTGAAAAACTGGTGGGATTTCGATAATTTTTGGATTTTCATTGCGGTGTAGGTTTGGTATTAGTATCCTTATCTGTGGTTAGTTCGACTAATAGACACCCGATTAAAAATTTTGATTGTCCTCTCTTTTTATTCGTTGGCGTTTGTAATATGAATAGATTGGATCTTTTGACAAATATATAGTCGGAACAGGATGTCCGTTTATTGATAATTCTAGATTGAAAAGCTTCAGTAGTTTGAAAACTTCATTGGTGGTCTCTTTATGCGATCTCACGAATCTTTTAACGAGTTTTGTTTGTTCTTGCGTGCGTAATTGCCAGTGTAGTTATTTTGGGCGTCCAAAAAGGGAGCGTTTGGTTTATTTTAGCTAATGGACTCTAATTTATTGGAAAGTGTTAATAGACAACATCTTCGATTTGCTTGTTCGACGAAATACATAGTACTGCACGAATGAAAGTAGCATTGTAGATAATATTATACAAAGCGAACAGTAGTGGCTGCCTCTGTACAAATAAACAGTTAGCTCGCCTTGGTCTAGTCGTGTCTTCCACTCTTGCGCTAGTCGCCATGTTCATCGAGGTCATACAGGTGGTTCAGGTGCCAAGTTTCAATTGCACCTGAGTTTTAATTTCACGTTAATTTTTGACTTATCACAAAATGTTGGTGTCTGTTTTCAGAAGTGCCACAGGTACGAATCATTTAAATATTTTTTAAATCCGCCTTTGTAAAACAAATCGTGTTCAGAATGTGACGACCTATTTTATATTCTTTAGTGAAGTGAATGTGTTTATAAATTGATGTGTAATTAATTAACAAAATGTACGTGAGAACTAATTAATTACATAATTATTGTATCGTCATATTGTTATATGGTTGGTGATAAGTTATAAAAGTTATCCTCAACAATCCGACAATAAATTAAAAAAAAAGTTGTTGATTTTTGTGACCCACTTATTAAAGACTGCCTGCTATACAACTTGCCACACAGGAAATTACTTCTAGTTTTTATAATCGTTCTTCGATTTGCATTCGAGTTGCACACTTTTTTGCACATCCGTCAATTCAATTTATACTTTCTATGCAGTTCCGTGTTTTCGTTATTTCAAAAATGCGCTCTTGATTCTAAAGTGTCGAAAACTTACCATGGCCCTTCGAGCCGGATCAAATTAATTACTCCGCTTTTCTAAATATGTAACAATTTCTTTTTAATTACGTTCAAACGATTAACTTTCTGTTAATTATCGATTGTCGTTATAATACTCTACCATCTCCGATGACGACGACGCGGAAGTGCCGACTCAAGTCTTTTCACCTTTTGGAAAAATTGTGGTAAAGAAAATTGAACACCAACAATAAATACATTGCTTATTTTATATCGATTTACAGTACTGCGGTTTTCGTACCTCAATAAAAAAATCTTGATCCAAGTTGGTCACGGTTAGATATCGACACCTGATCATTATTCATACGATCGAATTCAATTTTTAAGATAGGTGCAAAATTTCATATCGTAAATCACGTTCGTCAAACAATTAGTATGTTTTCATTGTCAATTCAATTATTGATTTTGCTCAGTAGGTAGTACGTACTTGTCACCTTCGCATCAACATAATCATTTATGTATTCAGAAATGGCAATGGTCTGCACGCAGAGCAAAACCCGGACCCAAGTGCGGTGAGGCTATCCAATAAAATTGATTTTCTATACCTACTACCTAATTAAATAAAATTGATGATGATGGAGCTGTCAACTTTTCGACGAAAGAGGAAGTAGTAATATGAGATTGTGCAAGATGAACTTGACAAAAAGTTAACTTTTTGCATCAAAACCAATTATATCGTAGGTTTCATTATCTTTTAAACTCCGCAGACCTTGTATTTCCCAAATTTTTAGAAAACCACTGTTGCGGATTGTATTTACTTTTTTTGGTTTTTTTCTGTTGGTCAATTTATTCGAATCCAGAAGTTTATAAACTTTTTACTGTTTATCAAGTTTCTGACGTTTAAGGACGTCCACTTTTTCAACAGTCACGAATGCCCCCCTGGCATACACGAAAACGCTAAACTATTCAAAGCTTCTCAGGATTTTGACAAATGTAATATGATGCTAACAACTTAATTGAATTTATGTCGTCAGATTTTTTGTTCCAGCTTGTAAGTGTAAAAGTTAAATTTGCGTGTGCAAATTTAATGGAAACTTATCAGGAATCTTAATTGCCGCTCCAAATGTTACAAATTTTAAATATATTCAAATTTAATCTCTCCTTGCTTGTGACGCTTCGACTCGGTCTTGATTAAGCCCAACCTCTTTTTCTCCTTTAGTTCTGCTCTTCTCCTGGCTATTCATAAGTTTTCCGTTAGATTATCCGCACTCGACGCTGCCATTATTTCTTTTCCCGCATTTTCTAGCTCTTGAAATAATTTGTCTCACGGACGTTCCACACGTTCTTCTCTCGACCTAATTAACGTATTTTTATATTAGCTTTATTTTAAGCTCGTCGAACAAAGCGAAGCCAGTTGGAAATAAATTTTCCATTGTTCCGAATATTTGCAGAATTATGAGATACAAATATTCCACTAATATCCTTCCTGGTGATTAATCGTCCTTTCGTTATGCATATTTTAATTGGATTATTTAACAAGCCCACACATACGACATATTGATCTAATAGTTCAATTAATTCCAATAAAGTTCACGTGTTTGTTTCCGGCGTTAAATATTCCAAAAGATCTTAAACAACGTTAGGGTATTCACACGAAAAACCTTATACGAAGTTACAAAGTCTTATAATATACTCTCAATTCCAATATAATCCAATTACTAAATTGTAATAGATCTTGAGATATGAGGTTGGAGACAAACTTACATGATGTGATACAATAATAAACCCGTTCGATAGAAATTTTGCAGTCAGTAAATCAATATTGACGAATATTGAAAACTTACGAAGATACTAATATTATGTAGTTGTTAATTTAATTATTACCCGTCCTAGTTTCGCGAGTGCAATATAGCTTTCATTTGGCTGCTTCGAATGTCTAAAACTAATTTTAACAATTAATTTTTTTTCCTTATAGGTACTTCACAATCAAGCCATATAATGCCAGGTGGTACAACGCCTGGGACACCATCAGCCAAGCCAAAAGAAAAAACATCCGTTAGGTCTAAAGTTGTTATAGCGTTGTATAATTATAAGGCCATCGAAACTGGCGATTTGTCATTAGAAAAGGTAGAGTTAACAAATTTAAGTGGACTGTTGTGTGATAATCAATTTGATGATTTCAGAATGCAGAGTATGAGGTCCTCGATGATAATCAAGAGCATTGGTGGAAGGTTCGCGATAGTCACGGGTAAGTCCTTGTTTTAATTTTATTCTCTTTCCAATCCATCTATATAATAATAAACAAATATCAAGATCCATTGCCAAGCGCGGGTCCTATATTTCAATTAATAACGGTTAGTGTGCACTAACCGTTTATTTATGTTGCACGAAACATCTAGAGATTAGATTTTTTTAAATAAATCTTCTTATGTCCTAATGTTCGTTTTTCCTAATGTTAGGAATTGGTTGGTGAGAACGAACATTAATCTGATTGGTCAGGCAGGCAGGCGGGCCCCAAGTGTTTAATGTTTTTGCAAGCCTTCATTTGAAAAGGTTTTAAATGTAAAAGATGACAAGCCGCATATTATCATATTCTAGCACATATTATTATTATATGGTCAAGACAAACCTCCCCCCCTCCACCCACTGCACACAGACAAAATAAACGACCGACGCAAAAGGTCCAGAATGTTTGTTAATTTACTAGTGCTGCGGTGGAAAAATTAATACACTCATTTTCCCATCGCTGCGGCGGTTTTAATTGTAAATTTAAATTTATTAAACAATTTTCGTTCAAATTGTAAGATCGTAAAAGTACCTTTGGGAAAATTATCATACAACTTAATGCTCTGACCCTACCTTGGGCGCGTCACCATTGGCGTTATTAGCTTCTCGTATTTCATGTTTTATTTTAATTGGATTTTGCTAAATTGAAAGTAATGTAAAAATGCTCAAATTATCCGTAATTTTCTGTTTATTTTACGCTGTCATTTGAAATAACAATTTCAAGTATTGTAATTAAAAAAATGTGATTCCATTATACATAATAATTGCTATTTCGAAACTACGGGATGTCCCAAGAATCCTCCACCTTTCAAAACCAGTGTATGTTGGAATAACCAACACTCATGCACTTTTTTATAGTAAAATGCACAATAACAAAATTTTCACACATAATTTGTTTGTATTTGTGAGATTTTTTTGGTCTTCCAAAATGCAATAATATAGTTGTTATCAAGTTTCAATGCCAATTTTTGCTTAAAAAATATTCCCAACTTAATAATTCACATTGCAAGTTCTAGACCGTAGGCCGATTTTAGAACATATTTTTATTTGGTTCGTACAGAGATGTTTTAGTATTTCGAACAAATATTATTTGTTGCAAATAACACTATGCTATTTATAGAAAAATAAATAAATTTTGAATTTGAAAACATATTGTTTGCCATGAGCGCATTGCATTGATGTGTCAATACCATTGCAATTCAGTTTTTTTTACAACGAAATTAAATATGATTTTACGTAGGTATTAAATTCCTTATGCACTGCTGCACAATTCAGCACTCGGTATATTTATTTGAATAGAGTTTTAAAATGAAAAGAAAAATTAATAATATGAAAATACCGCAGTGGAAGCGAGCTTCAATTATTTTTTCAAGTAAAAGGCTTAATTCCCGAAAAAAGGTATTATGTATTTAAACTTGGAGTATATTCTGAAATAATAAGATTTTCGATAATATTGCGTTTTTATTTTGCCTCAGTTTTTCAATTATTTTGCAAAATATTTATCTTTATTACAAACATAGCAGTAATTTTAATCGCTTTATACATTTTTTACTGTGTTGAATAAAAAAAAGTTGAGCTAATAAAATATTTAAATATGCATTGTCCAGTTGTTACGTACACAGGTACGTGGGATTATTGTTTTTTTATATAAAGTAAAAAATTACCATCATTAAAAGCAAATTTATTATTTAAATTACTTTGAACAATACTCTTTAAATTAAAAAATTTAAGGCGGAGAAGAGTTACAGAGCGACCATGTTTTGAGATTTGAAATATATTTTAAATAATTGTTTTTTTAAAAATTCCAGTCCCCCACCTAGTATTGTTGAGACAAATAAATTTTTTTATTTGCAATTATTAACTTAAATTTTGTATGCCCTTCCTCTCAAACCAGGCAACGGGCACTTAGGTAATGATATAGTTAGGGTTGCAAAACCTCTACATTTCAACCTGAGTCCGTAATCAAAATATCATAAAAATATTTAATGTTAAAATTTGTAAAACAAATTTATCATTTTATTGACTGCGATTAGATAAATCAAAAAGTTTTGAAACTTAAAATAAAAATGGTTTTTAATCGAATAATACAAAATACATCCTTGACAATAATTAGGTATTCAAAATGGAAGCATGATACATTTAGCCAAAGATGCGCCTCCCGCATAGGATACAAATGCAAGTAGCTGTCTGTATCATAGACCGCATAAACCTCATCGTGACCGGTTTCGGAGTTACTTGAAGGACTTACTATCTTCAAACATACACTGGTTCAACAGTACGATGATCGGACAGCTTCCTGCATTTGTATCCTAAGCGGTAGGCGGAGCGTCATCTAATTGTAGGATATTTTGGCCGAAGATTCAGGTTGATGATTGGGGGATTTTTGCCTTTTGGACATCCCGATATTACTGTACACCTTCTTTTATTTCTGCCTTTTGGGGGGGGGGGTATTGTAATTTGTAAAACAGATTGGTTGTAGTTGGGGGGTTTCCCGACTTCAGGAGTGGTAATATCTAAATATAAGAGTGGGAGATTGGACTAAGGATTATCAAAACACTATTTAAATGCCGACTTTTTGCTTCAACTTTATTGCAAGACTTTTCAGGGCTAAAAAATGTAGGTATTTATTGTTTGTGTCAGCTGTTGTAAAAATGTATTTCTCTTACCAAATTACATGGCTAATCCTATGCTGATATTAAATTACATAACGGATTTGTCAATCGTGAAATATGTAATATTGTGACCGGACAGAACAGAACATGGAGAAACAGAACATGAAAGAAGAAAGCAATGAAAAACAGAACAACGATAAAACAGAACATTGACAAAAGAGAACACTGAAATAACAGAACCTTGACAAAAAAAATGCTGAAAAATAAGAATAACAGAATAAAGTTTTGTCAATTATTCGCAAGAGTTTTTATTATTTAGTTATGATTTTGTTATGAGATTTGAATATTTAATTGGTGCCCAATATCACAATATTTTTTCTCCACATATATAGAAGGCGTTCCACACTTCTACACTTTGCCGAGTAGGACCGGTCTAGGGGAATATTTTTAGTTAGTAAAGCGTTTGTCAAAACCGCTCGTAGCGGCCGGAACGGAGGCTGCGAAGGGGCGATTTTGACTAACGCAACCACGGCAAATCTAGGATTTACCCTAAAATATATGCTACATTATATTTTTTTATAATAGTTCTTAGAACGTCACTATTCAATATTTTATACAAATTACAGCATTCTCACAATACAAAATACAGCAGTCGGCTGGACCAAAAAAATTGTTTAAAAACATTATTTTCGATGTATTAACTACTTCATTAAAACTCAAAACTAAATAATCAAAACTCGGGACGGTCACAAAACCCGAATTCGGATTTGTAATCTTTAATTTTTGAAGTGAATTATGAAAGAGGACATCATTTTCTACACATTAAAAAAAATTGCGGTCAGCCCACAAGTTTTGAAAAAAACGACTTTAAAAATTTGAAATTGGCCGTGGTTGCGTTAATCAAAACTGACTTTCCGCAGCTTCTGCTCCACTCTGTTGCGCTTCGGCTGCTACAAGCCGTTTTGAAAGACGCTTTACTCATTAAAAATATTCTCTAGACCGGTTCTACTCGAAAAATTGGGGATGTTAACCCGACAGATAGTAGGGAGCGATTGCAGTAAGTCGGTGTTAACCCACCTACAGTACACGCACCGTAAATACAATGCATACAAATATTACGTAATATTGCGCAATAATACATTTTACATGTATTTCTTATGGGAATATTTTAATTTCGAATTTAAATTGAGAGCATTTTATAAAAAAAGTACTTTTGAGTTTGGGTTTTCTGACCCTACCCAAAAACTCATGCAAACAATTGACAAAACTTCATCCCGATGTTCTCTTTTGTCAAAATTCTGTTATTTCAGTGTTCTCTTTTTTTCTTGTTCTGTTTTTCACTATTCTGTTTTATTGTTGTTTTGTTTTTTCACTGTTCTTTTTTTTCATTGTTCTGTTTTTCACTGTTCTGTTTTTCATGTTCTGTTCTATCATGTTCTATATGGTAATCGAACATCCTAAATGTTAAAATTTGAAAAATCAAGGGCAGTGAGAAACGGCTGCTGTAGTGTAATTTATCTTCTTCTTGAATAATTCTTGATAATAATTCTAAGGCACCCAGTTCGAGTCCTGAGAGAGAGAGAGAAGAGAGTTTTCTTTCTGATTCTTTTTCTATCTATGACCATCTCCGTATTTCGGAGGGCACGTGAAGCCGGCTGTCCCCCTGCTTTGATATGTTAAACAGGGTAAAAATCACCCCCATCGGCTGCAACGGCTGGTTTTGTTGGGGCTGCAATATGCTGCAGTTTAATACACAGCATTAGCTTGGTGTGATCACTGGTTTTATTACGGGATGGGAAGTTCTTTGTTTGTAACACCTGCCGTTGTTAGGAGTGCGGACCGGATCAGTACAATGCGTCCAATTAGGTGACCTAAGTGCGTGCGAGTTTAACTTGCCCTCTGCTAAAATTCACAATCAACATCCTCAAAATACATATCCAAAGCTTAACACGAAGCCATAGCAATGGCAGTGCTTGACCATACATAATAATAGGCTTGTAAAATTGCTTCTCGAATGTGTGCATTTCTATTTCACCATTTCTGTCGCTGTCAAATTATGTTTATATGAAGGCCAACATGAAGGTAGTACGTTAGTCAGATTTAGAAGATAATAAAATTTGTTTTTTGTAAACTTTTTAATATTAATGTACAATACTAGGAACTTACGTCTTAAATTGATGCCTGCAAGAAAGACATTCTCATATTAATTTCTTCGTCATATTTAAAGGTAAATTAGGGCGTCGTTACTTGTACTTGACGTCAATAGAAATTCTATGACGAGAGGCCTAGATATTTGATTTAGATTTTACACAATACTTCATTCCCAATTTAATATAGTTTATTGATAATATAATTCTGTGCTTCTTTGCCAAAAGCTGATATTATGTCATTTTCTTACATTTTTCAGAATGGCATATCAAGTTTAGCCAAATCACTTATAGAGATCTTGTGAAATATCATACTATGACAAGTTACAGTACAAGGTTGTAGCTTTGCTGTAGACATATCAAACTTTGCCAGATTAAAAAAATACCTTTTATAATATTAATTTTATAATTAATTTTATAATATCAACACAGAAAAAATTAAAATCACTCGAATAATGACATATCAGCTTTTGGCAAAAAAGCACAGAATTATATAATAAAATAATTCAAATTATTTGAATTTTTCAGTAACGTGGGCTTCATTCCAAGCAACTATGTGAAAGAAAAAGAATTAATTGGTTTACAACAATTTGAGTAAGTTCCCTAACTTTTTCGCCAAATTTTTATTAATCAATTTCTACCG
This sequence comes from Lycocerus yunnanus, assembly GCA_036346125.1. NCBI lineage: Eukaryota > Metazoa > Arthropoda > Insecta > Coleoptera > Cantharidae > Lycocerus > Lycocerus yunnanus. Next base: position 11,213,130 of record JARFIX010000013.1, read on the forward strand.
TTAGATGGTATGTGAGCGACATGTCGAGACAAAGATCCGAGTCGCTGCTAAAACAAGAAGATAAGGAGGGATGTTTTATTGTGCGTAATTCTTCCACTAAAGGACTTTACACATTATCGCTATACACTAAAGTGTAAATAAAAGCAGTTGCCATATATTTATTTTATTATTATTTAACTCTTTTTAGTCCACATCCGCACGTCAAGCACTACCATATAAAACAAAATTCTAAAGGAGAGTATTTCTTGTCTGAAAAACATTGTTGTGCAACAATAGCAGATTTAATAAATTATCATAGACATAACAGTGGCGGACTAGCGTCGCGCCTCAAAACCAGTCCGTGCGATCGTTCTGTACCTGCCACCGCTGGTCTTAGTCATGGTAAGATTTTCGCGTTTTTCAAAGTGCATATTTTTAATAATAATAAAAATTTCAGACAAGTGGGAAATCGACCCACAGGAACTCATGTTACTGGAAGAATTAGGTTCGGGACAGTTTGGCGTCGTCCGCAGAGGAAAGTGGAGGGGTTCGATCGATGTTGCCGTAAAAATGATGAAGGAGGGTACCATGTCTGAAGACGATTTTATCGAAGAAGCTAAAGTTATGACGTAGGTTTTTTTTTACAACGATTAAAGGTTTATTGCTTTTAACGCCTCGATTTAAAACTCGTTTTTTTTTTCTCCAGGAAATTGCAACATACGAACTTAGTGCAATTGTACGGAGTGTGCAGTAAAAATAGACCAATCTTTATCGTCACAGAATACATGAGGCACGGCTCCTGCTAAATTATCTCCGGAGACACGAACAATCGTTGACTAGCAATCAAGGACTCCTACTCGATATGTGCATACAGGTTTGGCATAATTTATTTTTTAGTGAACCATTGATGGTAATATTTTGTTGTTTAGATTTGTAAAGGAATGGCGTACCTTGAAAGACACAATTACATACACAGAGACTTAGCGGCAAGAAACTGCTTAGTGGGATCAGAAAATATAGTAAAAGTAGCTGATTTTGGTCTTGCAGTACGTGCTAGACGATCAGTATACATCATCGGGTGGTAGCAAATTTCCTATTAAATGGGCACCACCTGAAGTACTTAATTACACTCGGTTTTCGTCAAAGTCGGACGTTTGGGCTTACGGTGTCCTAATGTGGGAAGTGTTTACCTGCGGTAAAATGCCATACGGACGTTTAAAGAATGCAGAAGTCGTGGAGAGGGTTCAGAAGGGGCTGATTTTGGAAAAACCTAAAATGTGCTATAAAGAAGTGTACGATGTAAGAGAGGAGGTTTCCTTGAAATACTTAATGTTTTAATGTATAAATTTGTAGATAATGCGAAAGTGTTGGAATCAATCGCGGAAAATCGCCCATCGTTTAAGGCATTAAAAGAACAATTAGTGGCAGTAGCTCAAAGATTACTGGTGGACTGACTGACCCAGCTAGTATGCGACGCTGCGAATTGTGCATCATCTTCTACTTCAAGCTGTGACTTGTGCACCAATTACGAACAAGCATTAATCGGTATATGTCGAAGTTTACGTAGAGAAGTACATAAGAGTAAGTGAACATAAAGTGAGTGTTTATTAGAGATGATGTGAGAAATAATTCTATAATTATTACTATTATTGTTAAATAACCGATGTGTATTTAATAATTAATTAAATGGTAACATTTTCTTATGTTGAGAACTAATCAACATCGACTGACTCGAAAAAAATTCAAGCATTTTACTTAACTAGTCTTCATTTGGACCAATAATTTAAGAAAATAAAAATCTGTGAGTGTCCTTTTGTTTGTTTGTTTTTTGTATTTTTATCGGTGATATTTGAATTTAAGGAATGTATAACTTTATTATGCAATAATTTTTAATTCGCTTCTTTAGATTAACGCAAAAAAATTAATACAATAATAATATTTTCTACATTGTGATATCTTTTTGACAACCATAAAATACCTAAAATAGTAAAAAAATTCTAGAGGAATAGTTTTTAGATTTAGTTAGCAAAAATTATTTGTATGTTCTATTAATAATACCAATTATGTGATAGACGAACTTAAACAGAAAATACAATGTCCATAATATGTTATTATCTGATTGATTATTGTAATTAGTGTAAATGGTATCATTATTATTATAAAAATTATTATAACCAATTCATTTATTTGTTCAACAACTTTGTTTGTACCTTCAAGGGTATTCCATTTTCATTCTTACAGTTTTATTTTCTACAGAATTATGTGTACGTACCTATTAGAATCATTCCGAGCAAATCCACCAAAAGTTAACCTTTATTTTTGGTGTATGTACGCCTTGATTTTTGACGTACATGGTGGCGATTTGAGAAACTGTTGGTTTACTTTGTGTAGAGGCACGGTTTCTCCACAACTGGTTCCTTTTGTCACATCCCCTATTTATACACAGAGCAGAGCAACGTGAATTATGGATAAAATCGAAAAACCTAGTAAGTTGAATTACTAAAAATTGAATTGTTGACTTTTTTTGAGGTACACTTAACTTTATTTTTACAATGAAATGTAGTGAATACTACATATGATGGTACAACCAGAACTTCAGCTTTTAGTAATTGAACTTGCTAGGTTCTTCGATTATACAACAACAATATGCTAGTGTAAAAACGGAGTTCTATTCATGGTCGTGCCAGGTACACTGTTGTGATCCAATTGTGTAGTGTAAACGAGATAGAAGTGAATTGGTCCACCTTGGAGAATGGATTGTAAAACCTTATTCAAATTTATCATTTGCTGGAGTGCTAAAGCTCAACAAATTCTGATACCATTTTCGACGATTTACTCAGAAGCTAATTTAACAGTGGTAGCAGTAAACAAGTAAAACAAGTGCATTGATTGACTTGAAATTGTACGTACTACTTCGGAGCATTAATCTAAAGAGTCGATTCATTTTTGGTTTGAAAGTCTTCCACCTTTAGTCTTGACCAGGGTTACTTTTGATTTTAGAAGCGACTTTCACTTCGACAAACAAATGTTCAAATTTAATTTCATTGTCTGGTCTTGTTTTCATGATACTATGGACTACAAGAACTAAGAGCATAATGAGTATAATCTTGACGTCCTTCATTAATGTGGTTTTTGCAATTCAGATCAGGCGGTATCTATAATAATTTAACATTTATTCTAAAGTCATATTTCATTCAGAGTGAAATGCTGATGAGTGAAGTTTTCACACTTATAAAATATTTTCTATTTTTCAATATTTGTATCACGATAGTGACTAAAATTATCACGTTTCGTCGTCTGCTTTACGGTATAGGCCTGTTCTGATTTCTAGTCGGCCTATCTCTTCCTTGGATGTCCAATGTCTCCTCCCGCTTGGATCATACTGCATGGCACTTTTTGGCAAATGCTGATCTTCCATCCTTTGCACATGCTCCTTCTATTGGCGTTATAAAATTATCACGTTACTTCTTAAATCTTAAATTCGCTTCTAATAAAAATTAACTACATAGATTAGTGGATATGGAATACTTTTTCTTCTGCACGTTTTAGGTTTAATTTTACCCGTTACGTCATCTCTGGTCAATCCATCGTTTTTTAGGTCTGCCGATGTTACGTTTTCTCATTGGTCTGTATTGAAAGAGTTGTTTTTGGTAGTATGGAATATTAACTCTATTAAATGTTTGCAATGTTATTTTTCTTAGGAACGATGACATACACCGGGGGCTATTTCATACAACCCTCCTTCACTTTATAGTTGGAGGCCATAAGTTTGAAATTTTTTTTACAAATTTAGTTATTTCCGTGGTATTTCATTTTTTCTACTTTGGGATGTATTATTTAAATTTTACATGTTATTTAGTTTTTCAAATCATTCGTTGAACGCGCGCATTGCTATGTTGTGAGCGCAGCGCAACTTCCATGCTCACCACAGAATGCTCACTGCTGTACTATTTCAAAATTTCTCAAGTACGCTTTATCCGCATTTTTAGTTTTACTTACTTTTTAAATGATTGAAAAAGTTCATTGCGAATTTTCTTCGTTTTACAAAAAATGACAAACAACGATATTAATTGTGTAAGTATTTATTAAAAATCAGTTTTGTGAATTTTAGGTTATATTATTTTAGTTGTGGGTGTTTTCATTTTTATTCCATTTCATGAGTATAATCATGAATTATGAGTAATAAAATTACTTAATGTCAAATTGTAATGGTAATTATTATTTTAGTGCTGCATGACACATTGCTCGCAAAACATTTTGTGATGATGGTTCTACAAAAATCAACAGGTGTACTAATGGAGCGGCTCTATGGAATAACAAGGTAAGTCTGTTAACCGTACTATTAAGATTATTTGTGCACACAAACGCAATAATGTATGCCTTAGTTATTCCCAAAATATCAGTTCATAGAAATATTAGGTTGTTCGGAAAGGCTTTCCGTTTTTTGAAGTGTATCTTGAATCAAGTTTTTCCAAACTCCACATAACCTAACTTTAACGAATTTGGTGTCGTTGGAAAGGGTGAACTTTCAGTTTCACTTCAAGAATTAAGTTTGTATGACCTGTTCTGGCGTTCACCTCTTCCTCGGCCTCCCGATATCTCTTCTTCCTTGCGGCTTGCAATGCCATACTTTTAGAGGTATTCTTTCAGATGGTATTCTTTCTAAATTCTAATTACTCCATTTTAACCTATTTTCTTTTATCTTTTCATTAAGTTCGTCAATCTTCAACTCCATTCTTATTTCCTCATTCCTTCCCCTATCTGTGCTTCTTAGAAATTTCATCTCTGCACTTTGGATTTTGTTAAAAAGTTTATTTTTATTACCCAGGCCTCACTTGTGCATATTAACGTTGGTATAGCTATCGTTTTGTAGAACTTAATTCTAGTTTCTTTTCTGGTTGTGTTTCTTAAATTTCGGTGGATGGTGCCACAGATTGTTCAGAATTTTGTTATTTTTTCTTCTACGTCCCTGTTTTCTTGGTAAGTTAGATCTGCATCTAGGCATTTAAAATGGTTTACTTGTCCTAAATTTTTATTGTTAATAGCTATTATATTTCTCACTGGGTGTTTTCCTTTGAAAGCCATAACTTTAGTTTTATCTGTTCAAATCTTAAGAGCGTATGTAGTTATTATATTGTTTAGCATAACTATTTTATATGACTATTTTGTCATCGGCATATAATATGGAGTTTAATATAAAATCTCTTCCGAGGTTTATCCCTCGTGGCGTCCCACTTTTCCATGTTCTAAACATGTCGTCAATGTATATATTACATAAAGTTAGGGAAATACTTCAGCCTTGTCTAAGGCCTGTATTTGTTTTGACCTCTATGTAATTTTTTTAAAGCTATGTGTGTTTTGCAATTATATTCCACTCTTTTTTCAATTATTTGTTGTAATGTAAAGATAGCATCCGTGTATGATCGTCCTTTTGTGAACCCTACTTGTTCTTCTAATAATATGGCGTCTGCTATTGTTTTCAGTCTTTGGTTTAGAATTCTAGCATATTTTTTACATACTGCGTCCATTAGACTAATACCTCGATAATTGTTTGTTTTGCTTCGGCATCCTTTTTTATGAATAGATATAACTTTTGCTTTAAGCCATTCTGCAGGTATCTTGTGTGACTTCCAGCAAGTATTTAGAAAATGTTGTAGTCTTAAGTGGAACAAAAAGTCGCTATATTTAATTAACTCGGTGTTAATACCGTTTAGTCCTGGAGCTTTTCTATGTTTTATATCTTTGATTGCTTTAGTCACTTTTTCTATTGTTATACCGGCAACATCTTTATTTATTCATAGCGTTTCGTTGTTTTTCAATTTTAAATTGTAAAGCAAAAATTGTAAGGTACAAAAATTTGTGTTCTGTTCAGCGATTTCATAACTTTATATGCAATATTTTGACATGCATACACCTCGTGTTCGATTCTTGAGACAAATTTCTACCAAGATTCTTGGTGTGATTTTTTACATATTTTTTTTGCCTCATTTCTTATTTTGTTGTATTGTTCTTTATTTTCTTCTATAGGATTAAACAAATACATCTTGTAGTATTTCTGTTTTTCTTCAATTGCTGCATTTATTTCCTCCGTCCATACTTTTAAACCTTTTTTATTTTACATTTCTTCCTTTTAGCAATAGCTTCTGCAGCAGCTTGAGTTACGATTGTTCTGAGATTTTTCCATTCCTCTTCTATCTCATCACTTGTAGATCTATTTAATAGGTGTTGATTTACTCTTTTTTGATATAGGTCTCTCATGCTATCTTTTTCTAATAAATTCTCTTTGTAAGCTTCTTCGCATTTTGATTCATTTCTTATTGTTCTTGATAGTTTTTTATTAACTATTGCGTAGTCTATTAGTAGCCCACATGAATTTGTGGTTGTCCTTCTTGCAATAACATGTGTTTGTAATTTGTAATTCATTAAATGTTGCGAATTCTCTCAAAGTTTCTCTATTTTCGTTACTTGTTTCCTCTCCAAATAATCCTACAATCTTGGGAATGCCTTCATTTCCAACTCATGCATTTATATAGACCTCCCATTATAATGATATAATTGTTATTGTTGTAATTGTCGAGTAGTTGTTTTGTTAGATATCTTCATAGAAAGCAATTGTTTCTTCCTTTTTTCTGGAGTATATACTCCAATTATTGTCATATTGCCACTTTCATGTTTCGACTTCATTGTTTTCACTAACGAAGGAGTAATCTTTTATTCTATTTTCTCATTTCTTTCTTTTCTTTATCAGCCCCTTCCGCCCACTCCTGAGCATCAGCCTCTTTCTCTAGGAGAAAGGTGAACAGCATTAAGACCCCACGGCTGCTTAAGTCCGGGTTGGGGAATTTGCCTGTAACCCTTTATTATTGTTGATGTTGGCAGTCATCAACTAAGGGGACCGCCGCTTTACGTGCCCTCCGAAGCACGGGAGACGGTCCTAGATAGAAAGAGAGTCAGAAAGGAAATTTTCCTTCCGCGACTCTTCCCGGGATCGAACCGGGTGCCTTTGCATCAGTAGTTGATCGCTCTAACTACTAGGCCAAGACCGTCTCATTTACTATCTACAAAAATTACAACTCATTTGCTAGCTGTGGTCACTTCATTAACCCCACCATAAAGCATTGCATAATTTTCTACAGACATATAATAAGAGTGGGTCAAACGGACACTCGAAGGGGTTTTATAATTATATTTAATAAAGGCAACATAATATTTAAAAAATAATTATTTGGTTTGATATCTCAATTATTAAGCTAACAAATGACGAGATTAAAGTTAAAAAAATAGATACAGTTTTTGAGAACTTACCCTAAAACAAACATAAGGTGAAAATGTTCGTCTGCCCCCACACTCCTGGGCAAACGCACATAAGATTTAATATACGTTATAATTAGTTAAATTCGCACTTTTAGTCAGAATGAATGAGGATAGGAAGGCTATACAACTTAACAGCTGAATTAAGAGCAATTTTATCTTTATTTACAGCAATTATGGCAAGATTCATATTTTCTTGACTCCACGAGCACCTCTCTGTAGTTCTAATCCGGTTCCGTATCATTGTTCTGTAAAAATTGTTTTAAAAAAAAGCATAAATACTGCACTGTCCGTTTCAATCAATATGTTCGTTTGCCCCGCATTGGAAAAATTTTTATAAATTCAAAATCCAAATAAATATTAATATTAGGAGAATAAAATTACGTGGCAGCAATTCTAGAGACAAGTTGATTTTAATTGATCTAACTATAAGTTTTAAATTTTTTACTAAAATACTTAGATTCTGAATAATATACCGGGTGTTCATTTTAAAACTTCCAGCAATTAATATCTCAAAAACCAAAAGTCAGATGAAAAATGTTTCGAACGAAAGTTGTATGATAGCGAGGGGGACAGAATATGGCATAATTGTTTTCTTAATTTATTGACCTTTTCAAGGTCATTTGAAGGTCAACTTTGGTTTTTTAAATGGCACCTTAATTTTTTTAGCAGATTCATATTTTGCATGAAAAAATAAACAACTTTTGTTGGAAAATTTTTTATCCCACATTAGGATTTTCGAGTACGATGCGTTGAAACAAATAATGAACGAATGATTCTTAACCAGAGCCCTATCCCTAAATTCGCTAAAGATCCGCCACTGGCAGTGTGCAATATGTATTGTTACTTTACTTTCAACTAATTTTTTTTCCACTTCTTTCTCTCATTGATACTTTGCATTTTACTTATTTAACCAATTTAATTATAATATGAAATTTCATTTTATTGTGCCTGAATTATAATCACAGATTATAATATAAAATGTATGCACAGAATATAAGACTTTGCACATGTCCACAGTACATGTGGACTAAAATTTTAAATTGAATTTGTAACAGCCGAAACTGCCATTTTATTTCTTTATGTGTAAACAGTTTTAAAGTGCCATAACAATGCTAAATAGTTATTAAATCAAGTAAATCGTGAAATTCGGTTGCTTGCCTCAGTAATTGTGTTATTTTTATAGTACATCCACTTGGCGTTAAATTGTTATTTTTAAAATTGTGTATGTGACAGTGAAATTGTGTATCGTTTACGTTGTTTGAAGTGTCTATAAAATCACGTTGCAAAAATGGTGAAAACTAAACCTACATTGAACCAGCTACCAGTAGTCGTCCACCTAGTACAGTTAAATCAGCTGCATCGGGAAACATTTGAGTTGTTGTGAGGGTTCGACCACCTAATAATCGAGAATCAGGAGATAATTGCAGGTAACATTTTTGTCCAATTTGATTGAGTTGAGGTTGGCATCGGAACTTGAAAGGTGCAAATCGTATTTTATAGAGCTCAAACGTTTATGAGCAGAATTAATTTGTAATGGTTGATATTTTGAAGTGATGGAGATTTATGCAAGAAGTGGTAGTTTTATTTTTTTAATTGAAATAATCAAGAAGCAAACCTACCCGTTGAGAAAGAGGGAACTGACAAATAACCCTAAGATTGAGTGAAGTGCAAAGAAAGGAAATTTGGACATTGACACAAATTTTTCATTAAATTGGAGATTTATTTATTATTCACCTCCTTTAGATGCATGCTGGTAATGCGATACCATGTTTTCGCTTTTGCTAAACTTTTCTTTTTTTGGATTATTAACTTGAATATTTTTATTTCTACTGGTTGTATGCCAAAATTCAGGTAGAAACTAAATTTTGAGAAGTAAAATCTTGCAATTATTAGTCTATTATATTTTATAATTATTAAACTTCTGAATTTTTTTTGCAGAAATGTGATAAAAATTATTGATGAGTACACCCTAATATTTGATCCCAAAGAAGATGACGAACTGTTCTTTTTCCACTGCGTTCAGCAGCGCAACTGGGATATCACAAAACGTGCCAACAAACACGCAAAAGCACACGTTTCTATTAAAAAAAATAATTCATACATTTAACCATGAGATCTTTGGCGGAAACTGCTTGCAATTTTGGCGAAGCTATTATACGAGTCGAATTCAATGTCCTCAAAACTTCCTTCTTCGTTGTGGTTGTGCGTACTACAAATTAAGCAAAAGAATAATTAATTTACAGACAATATGAGAAAGAAGCAAAGTGGTTACAAGCAGGGCTGCTCTATATCGTTATAATATTTTCAAAGAAAATTCACAAGTTGTGGTGTGAAAACGAGAAACACAATAAAACAAACTTTAAAATGTTTATTTTAATGTCCATTTTGTACATTGAAATCGTTTCCTCTTATTATGCCATAACTTTGAACCAAGGTATGTACTACTTCGCTAAAAAGTATGTTTAAGTAGGGTAAAAAAAGCCCACCTGTAGATAAAACCGTTTCTGCAAGTATGCGTTTACTTTCTGATATAACATACGTATTGTTCATCTTATTTACATCGCCTTGATCTTCCGGTTTACTTTCAATCACTACGGTACAATTCAAATCCGAATTTGTGGGCGTCATGATCACATCACTCTCGACTGTACTCGGCAAACTTACAATTGAATCGTCGATTGCTTTCAGCCAATTCCAGCACTTTCAATGACTTTTCCATGCAATAGCTCTTTCCGTCGCTTCCAAACCCCTTTGTCAGGGAGTGTTCAGCCCTTTAAAACCCCAAACAAACCGTCAGAGTGCTGCAGCCAAAACCCAAAAAAACAAAGTTCTTCATCAACCAACCTTTTTAATTTCTTATAAAAAATTGTGTTGAGTCGCGCCTCCTCCACGTCGGCAATAGTCTTCAAATTTGGATTTTTTTTCAAAACTTCCTTAATTTTATTATTAATTTTATGACTTTGCTGCTTTAAACGGAATACGTCTTTTTTGAAATTTGTTGCTTGACGATCCAAATGTTTTACTGAATTTTCAAATCTCTGGTGAACGTTTCTTTTTTCGACGCTATTTGTACAAATTCCACTGACTCTCGAGTTACAATCTTCTTTTAGTTGATTTCTAAGCATCACAATGTTGTACAAACTTTCACGCTGCATAATTTTCTCTTTGTTTTGTACTTTTTGCAGATAATACCCTTGAAATTCTTTCCTAAGATTATCATCTACAAGTTTTGGCAGTTGTGTCGTACTAACAGCCCCGGCTTGTGTTTGGCATGATGTTTGGATTGTGGCCAGCTAAAAAATTAAAAGAAATTATCAGAAAGAACATACAAGTTATGGGAGCTCAAAATTTTTATGATGTACTCAAAGGAATTCATATTTTTGTTGTAATCCTTAAGCATAAGTTGATGAAAAGATCTTATGATTTGGACATCAGGTACTTACTACAGGGGCAAATTTATCGAGAATAGCTCAATAAAAATGCATAAATGTATTTTACTCTGTTGCCCGGTTTCACAAACATTTAAACTGCGATTTCGGCTTAAATTTAGACTTAAATAGCATAGGCTTAAATAATATAATCGCAGTTTAAGTGTTTGTGAAACCGGACATGTGTGCTCGTTCAATAATCAGTCTTTTTTCCCACACATTGTGTAAATTACTATTTGTCTCGTAAACAATAAGATGTAAAAATAAATATTAATTTATATTCGCTCCTTCTGTAAAACGTGCTCTCGTATAACCCAGTAGCTGCCCCCCTTTTGCTGCCAGCCAAATCTATCATACTTAATTTGGCACCCCTCACTTTGCCGGATATTTATGGCCTTTTATTATTAAGTTTTATTTAGACATTTTTTATATACTTGATTTATTAATTAAAGTGTACTAGCTTTAAAAAATGTAATCCATTTTATTTGCTGTCCTGTACATATTTTTTGTGAATGTAATATAATAATTATTGCTCTCATTAGAGTATTGCACCAACTTGAAATAGAAAATATAAATTTGTTTTGAGCGAAATTGATTTCTTTTTGTAAGTTTTACTAAAATACCCTTTCCTTAATAGCATTCTTGATGTGAGCAATGTGAATAGCAATCCAATATATATTAGCGGTATGAACATATTATGCAGTAGCTTTTGCAGTGTGTATGTGATGACTGTGAGTCCTTTTGAGTAACCCTTCCCCCTGAAAGCAAATATAAAGCTCATGTTCGTTAGGTATCACAAAAGTCGAACCAAGTTGCTGGTGGTTTGACCTATCCGATAATATTCTTTTAATATTTATTAGTTCAAGCGTATAAAATATTTGGAAATATTATTTATCACAGGTTGCTTGCTGTTATAAAAAAGAAAGTCTTTAGTGAACTGTAGTTATGTGAGATATATACCAACTATGGTAGGATGCAAGTTGTGTATCAGGAACCAATTATTGCAGTTTTGGGAAAAATTAGTCAGTGGGCCATAAGGAATAGCTGGAACTATTTTTTAAGTTTTTAACATGGCCGACAGCAGGTGCAACTCGTCAAAGATTTGAGGATCAATCTCTTAATTTTTACTTGCTCTTTCGATATCTTTGCAACGATCAACGATAGGTGAAAAAATTATATGACCAAAATGAGGTTTTGATTAATCGAAAGGGCATAAGTTGGAAAACTATTAATTTCTTTGTACGACTTTGAAAGTTCGAAATGAAACAATGAATCAAACATTTGCTTTAAAATTTTATTGCCTTTAGAACAGTACAGTAGAACCTCGATTATTCGGGCCGACCGGGACCGTGCTCGGCACGGATAATTGAAAAACACGGATAATAATAATAATTGACGTTTTTTGTTAAATTATTACAAAAAAAATACACTAAACAGCTTTGTATGTAATCCAACTGCAGCTCTGAAGTAAGCATAAATTCTATACATTTGATTTTACATAGTATACTACTAAAGTTGCGAATGTCCACGGATAAACCACTGGCGCCGCACGGATAAGCCGCCACACGCATAATAATCTGACGGTAATCGATGTATAATGGGCCCACGGATAAACCGCTTCACGGATAATCGGGGTTCTACTGTACTCTTTTTATTAAGTTGATATTATAGTGTTGACATCAGTTAGTTAATTATCAAGCTTATGAAGTTTACAATGAATTTACGAAGTGACGTCAATACTTGAACGCACATCTTCTATTTTTGTTTGTACCATTTGTTTTTTCAATATATTCAAAAAAATTGCTACAGGGCTGCCGAAGACGTGGGCTCCCTCGTTTTGAATTTAGGATTGTTTGAGGTTCTGATAAACTTGCTTATGAAATTTTTTACTCTGCTAAGTTTTGAGATATTATGGAAAACAAATAATACTAACGAGCAGCCTGAGATAACGAGATTTTCAGTTATTAAAAAAATTTACCATTGTACAAACGATTTAGACTATTGCGAATTAAAAATTCAAAGTGGGGAAGGCTGGAGAATAACTCTTTTTGAACAATTTCTAGCTTCAAATGACTATAGCACTAAAATCAGTGATTTTCTTTAGTCAAACGATATTTTTTTGTTGGGGCAGCGGAGTGCAAAACATTGGGGCCAACCACTGGCCAGTCCAGCCATTCCAAATCCTAACTTTCGTTTTATATTGTGCCTATAAGTAAATCCGAAATATTTTCCATATTTGGATCAACAAATTCGTATCGAATAAACGTAATATTTCGTTTCCATGTGATGCAAAATGCAATAATTAAGAAATTTTTGAATAGTCGAAATTGTATTTATCTTATTTTTTTAATTTTTAAGAGTTTAGAAGACCCACCATAAAAGAGTTATAACAAGTTTCGAATGGACACCAATAGTTTTCGAAAGTTAATAATAAATAAATAATTAAAGCTGATGGAAATTTCACCGCCACTATTATTGCATTGGTTTGAATAATGGTGACGGTTTAATGAGCACTGACTGAATAAAAATTAGAAGGTTTGTTAAGTAGGTACTTTTTTTATTTTAAAAAGTTGCTTTTTAACTGTGCAAAAAACAGCCTGCATCTTGGTATAATTATATTACCTTACAATAACTACAGTTATCTAAAGACTTTTTGATATGATTGCTATGATAGGAACCCCTGAAAAATAATATTCACAAATATTTGATATGCTTACCCTAATAGAAATCAAAAAAAATTAAATGTATTGTCGAAATATTATTCATATTATAAATTTGAATGGATTTTATAATTTTTTACTTTTTAGAGTTTAGAAGACTAACGCAATAGAAAGAATAAAATGTATGGTGATCAAGGATGGGGCATGGAAATTTGAATATGTGAGATTTCGTATAAATAATCGTAGGTGATGCAAATTCCATGAAAATTATCAGATTGGTTTTGAATTTTGGTGACGATTGGAAAAGCAATGGCTGGCTAATAGTTGAAAGGTTTGTTAAGCATATTTAATCTTTGATCACCATCAATTATTAATAAATTAATTATTAATATTTAAATTATTTGTTTGTGCTGCCATCTTACGGCGAATGAATAAAGTACAAGTAGATTCCTACTTATAGTCGGTATAATAGATATCTATTTATTCGTAGAAACTTTTATTTCCGTTATTTGTCGTCAGATGGCGTAACTGTTTAAAATTGTACATTGGCGTGTCATTCAACCCGACTGTCAATTAGCAAATTATAAAGTCAATTAATATTGCTAGTAAGTGATTTCTGTTTGTTTGTAACTTAAATTTTACTAACCATCTTGTAAATCCCTATAATTTTTAATTGGTTCTAGTGTTCAAAACGATGAGGTTACGAGTAATATTTTATCGTATGGTTTCTTGAATCAAGTGAAACGGAACAGTGAAAACATTGGTTTTTTTGGGATTATTAGAATAACAACAATTTGAACAATTATCGAGATGAAAGAAATGTTTATATGGAGTGCATCATTGCAGTTGTAAATGCAAGGTTAGTTGAATATGAAAAATCTTTTCTAATAAATCTGCACTTTTCTATTTCTCATATTCCATTTGTCTCTAGACAAACCAAGCTATAGCTTTCAAATAAAATAAGAGTTTAATTAATTTTTTATTGTGTTGCGGTATTTCTTCCTAAAACTGCACCTGCTAAAGGTCGTTTGTACCAACTAAGTTTAACCAAGATTCAGTTGAACGTACGACTTCAACTGAACTTTCCGAGGAATTTTCAAAACAAATATTAAAAGTTGGATCAACGAATCAGATATACCACGAGACATTTATAAAACATTTGATTCCAATTATGTGTTGTGGTATAACCGATTTGTTATTAACCGACTTGTAACAATTCGTTGAACTTAATTTCAACTGAACTCTCGTTGAATTTATATGGTAGTTTAAAAACTACTCTTTGGATGTTAGGATTGTTTTGCGACTTGAATCAAGGTCATCTAAGAATAAAAAAACTACGAAAAAAGTGTAATTTTCATTTAATTAATCAATAGTTTATGTAAGATGTCAAATTTTGAATAATTAAATTTTCATTTTTCTGAAAATGGATTTTAAAAAGCTGACTTGAACGAATATGTAACGAATTGTTAGTTTATATTGCAGTTAATAAACTTTTGTTATAATTAAAATTTCTCCAATCTTTGACGAGTTAATTTATTGTTGTTGGCTGTACTTGAGGGTTTTCCATTTACGATTAATTAGTAAAATGCGTTTACATTTTTTAAACCTTACCTGAGATATTTAGTTTCAATGCTGACATGAGATGCTTGACAAATTGCAAATTTTGTCCTTCAATTTTCAAAAAAACGAAATTTGCACCTGTTATGAATCCTGGACCCTTTTTTCATCAACTCCTTTTCACATATTATCATCTTATTTTACAATAGCTTGTTCAAGCATATTCCTGGCATTGTTTTTGATTTTTTGGTGTCATTATAATTTTTTCATTAAATATCTGTAAAAATTTTAATAAGCTAAAGAAAATTAATTTGGGTAAAGTCGAAAAATTAAAATGCTATCAAAACTCAAAAGTTAAGCAATGATCGTCGAAGCAATTCGGTAGAAAATATTACAATGTGTCCAAATGATTTGTAAATATCGGTTGATGAAATGGGCCCTGTTTCTGATTTTGGCTCGTCAAAGTAGTGAATTAACTTGCGATAATTATTACGAATGCAGATTTTAATGAGATAACAAATAAATTAAATGATATTTTCATTAAACTTTCCTGCGTGTCATCTTCAGTTTGACAATTTGACAATAAAAGTATGGATTGTGGAGAAACACTTTAAATTTTTTGTTTCAGACTTTGAAAACCTACTATACAAAAACAGTTTGATTTGAGATGCTCTTGGAGATTCAATTTTTGAAGAAGGTTAGAGAAAGTTAGCAAGCAACGTGAACGTGGTAAAATGAAATCGATGGCGTATTTGGAATATTTGAATAACAGCAATTGGAGCAATTATTGCTTATGGATTAACCCCACTACAATTGCAAATGAAGGTTAGTGGAATTTGAAAAATCTTTTAAAGCAGAGGACTGCTTTTTTTTACTAATAATTTCTAATCAATAAAGAGAAAAATTTCAAAGCTTTCAAGCGAGTTGTAGAAAAATTAGATTTTTGTTTGCATATTTCATGTATTTTTAAATTTTCTGTATGTTCAATTTTAGATATTTTTACTTGAAATTCGGAACAAATACATTTTAAAATTTTATCAAAATTTACCATTTTTTTATAACAGCACCAAGATTATACAAAAGCGATTATTCAAAAGTACTTATCAGCAATTTATCACCTGTTTTTTTTTTAATTTATTTATCTACTTCCTGCCAAATGGGATATCAAATTTTGGAAATGTGTTAGTAATCATTAATTTTATGTAAATCATGTTGAACTTGTTGAACATGTGAATGCTGGTGATTAATACACAAACAATTTATTGAATTATTGTACAAATACCAGGGGAGTTCAAATAATTATCTACCTGGTCATGAAACATAAGTAACAAGCTTTAAATTTTTTTATCAAATTCTTCCATCTTCGTTATTAGCTTATAGGCTGCCAATCCATCATATTTTTTTCATATTTCTAAATCAAGTCATTTATTTTAGACAGAGTCTAAACATTTGAGGGATGTAATTATCGGAGTTCTATTTTGATAATTTTTGCACATGACGTCACGTGGCTAGTGATATTCTGCGCAATAACTTATCTTGAACTAATGATAAGAGAGATGCAAATTCCATTTTGGTAATTGGTGCATAATCTGCGTAATATCATATTTTGTTATTATTGTATCATGAGTTTAAGGGGGCGATTGTGGTTATTCATTTTAATCCTGCGATGAAAATAATCGGGTTTATTTTGGCCACATTTTTAAATTAAAACTTGAAATTTGTTATTCTAATTAAAATCAAAGCTTTAAAGCATTTAGGTTTTAAAGGTGGTGACAAGAATCGAGACAGTAATCTGCGAGTAGTGCCAATTTGGTGTCGATTTTGGTAACGATCTTTAAAATTTAAATGCCCTTTAAATGAAGTAAATAATAAAATTTATAGTTTTATTTAAAAGAGGAACTAAAATAAATTAACACTTGTGTTAATGTGTCAATTCTGGTTACAACCTTTAAGGTTTAAAGAAATGACCGGAATCACCCCAGTCAGTGGTAGATAACAGTGTATTGAATCTTCTAGATAAAAGGAATGACCAGTAATACTAATTAAAGGAAATAGAAAACTACAATGTATGTACTTTTAAAGTAAAGCTCACCTCACACGAGGCTTGCTTTTGCTGATGGTTTTCCAGCAGCGAGTGGGTATCGTTATGCACAAACACGCTTGTAATCGGTCGGCCGTGATGGAAAGTGACGTCACGTGCTGGGTCGCTTGCTTATTTTCGTGCTGGTTTTTGTAATAGAACGCGTGCTATTTTGTTTGCTGGTTGTTGCTGGATATTCTGATGGTTATAAGCGCTAACAAAGTTTGTAAACACGAATGCCACGAGTACGACGATGCAAATAGTCGATCGTCTGCTGTGTGGTTACAAGCGTGTTTGTGCATAACGATACCCACTCGCTGTTGGAAAACCATCAGCAAAGCAAGCTTTGTGTGAGGCGGGCTTAAGTATTTTAAAAATATAGCCTTGAAATTAAATGTTCTGTCCCATTTTATGGTATTATGTCTATGAAGGACAAAAAAAGCATGCATGATCTCTCTGACAGACCCTAACAAATTGTAGCATAGTATTTTACATTAACACCCTGTGTTGCATATTGTATGCACTTTTTAATAGGAGTTTTATTTATAGTTATTTTTGAGATCTATTAATAAAGACGATAATTATAAATTTTTAAAATCTTAAGTTATGGAGCTTGAAATCTACTTTGTTCTCTTTTAAGAATTTTTTTTTAAATAAATTTGAAAGAAAAACTTAATGTTTTGATTATTTCTCATAATGTTTTATTTTTCAGGGTTTCAATGAAACAAATAGAGTTACTTCAGGTGAGCGAGATCGACTTGGCAATTTAAAAATGTTGGATTTTGTATAATGCTGATGCAAATTCCATAAACACTGTTAGATTGGATTTGAATTATGGTGACGTTTCAATAGATGGTTTTGATAAGGAAGGGGTGAATAACAATTATAAGGTTTGTTAAATACATATTATGTTATTTAAGAATTGGTATAGTCAAACCTGTTTTTTTTGTGTTCGATTTTTTCTGTGCGAAATGTGGTACTGTGCTTTAAAGGTGTCAGTATTTAAAGTCTCACATAAAAGTCAATATAAAAGTGACGAAAGTGATTTTCAATCACTTCTCTACAACAAAATCGCGTGCATGACGAGTTTTAAATGTACATTTTTGAAGCAAATCAAATATTTAAAAATGTTCTGCTGTGTAAATTAAATTTTTCCGTTTGCAAATTTTTTTTTGTGAATATTAATTTTTTGAATTTTATGAATAAAAATTAATTAAAAAATGTAATTTAAAAAGAAAACAACATATAGTTGTCACAATAATAAGCAAATTATTAAGGACCCTGTTGATCATCCATCCGATATGATGTGTATATCAGTGTATGTATAACTACGAATTTTATTACGTTACAAATCTTATCACCCATCTCATTACATAGTTTATACCGTCATCTTTTCAGAGTTGTGCTGTGTTCACTAATCAAATTTTAAGGCAATTTTAAATATTTTCTATATGAGACTGTCTTTATGAGGTCCTATTTACCTCGTACAAAAACAGGTTCGACTGTAATTAACAATCAGCTATTCGTAATTATTTTGTGTTGAATTTTAATTTAAACAACAAATAAGATATACCACCAGACATTTCATGCGTAGCATTAGTACTCTCTTGCATTGATAGAACTAACTGTAAATGGGACATCCCCTTATCTATGAATATATTATGTAAAATCAAAAATTTGTTGACAAAAGAGGAAAAATATGCTTTAATATTCTTAATTTAAATGAATTTGAAAGAAAAATTAAATATTTCTATTAATTCTTATAAGTTCTTACTTTTCAAGGTTTAAAAGACTAACTAAAAGTAAATGGGTACTTCAAAAGAGCAAGGATCAACATGGAAATTTAAAAATGATCCATGAACACTGAAGAACAATGAAGATTGGATATGAATTGCAATGATGCATCTATGAAGAATGGCTGGATATTAATTAAAAGGTGTGTTAACATTTAATTATTGATTATTTAATAAATGAAATGTAACATCTGTAATATTCGAAAAATGTGTTGTATTTAAATTGTTTATTTAAGTGCTGCCATCTTACGACTAATTCCAGAGGTAAAAGTAGATCCCTATTTATTGTCTGTATATAGAGTTCTACCGATGTCGGTATAATTTTAATTTCGTTATTTGTCGCAAGATGGCGCAACTGTTTTTATTGTTTACATTAGTCACAATAACTGTCAAATAAAGAATGAAAATATACAGAATTAGCAGCATAGATAAGAGAAATCTCTCTTTATTAGAGATTAGCTGCACAGAAAGTAAGCAATTAGTGTTTGTTTTTAACTAAAATTAATTATTGTAGACTTGGTGAAAATCCTTATAATTTTTTCTATTTTTTACAGCATTCAAAAAGCAAAGTTACAAGCATTGTGTTATTGGTCTTTTGCGTGAAGTGTAACGGAGCAATGGAAAAGTTGGTTCATAGTAACTATTGGAACATTTATCGAGATGAGAGCAATGGCTGCACGAACCAACGTTTGTAAATGAAAGGTAAATAGTTGAATTTCAAAACTCTTCCTAGGCCTGCGTTTTTTACTATTAGTATTTAGTCAATAAAGATAAAATTAGTTTTTCTTGAAATTTGTTATTGGATTTGTGTTATTTCGTAATGAGACTGTACCCCGTTAATATTAACTAGAATCGAGAGTATTCCATTTATGATAAATTTGCAATAACGGTTTTATATTTTACGAGTACTGAGGTGTTCAATTGTAAGTGCTGAGAGAAGAACACTTGCACATTTTGTTTTTTAAGTGCTTTACTTTTGCTTTTGAAAAAATTAGGAATTTTTCCTGTTGGGAACCTGAGCCCTATTTCACCAACAATTTTTACTTTACAGCTTTACAATATTGTTTACTGCAGCTTTTTGACAATCATTGCTTTATTATCAGGTCAGTTTTCAATTTTAATTGTCGCATTTGGCAGTATGTTAAAAAAATTTAGTTTGCATAATTTTTAATTTTGTTCTATTAAAAGAAAGATTTTGAAATTTTTTTTTCATAATTAAAAAATATAGTGAAATTGTCACTTCCTACTAGTTTATTTACGGACATAATGCGAAATTTGAAAGAATTAAATTACTAGTGAAAATCAACCAAAAAATAAAGCAATGATTTACAAAAGGTTTGATAGAAAATATTGTCAAGTTGCATCACGATATGTGAAATGTGGTGGTGAAATGCTCCCTCCTGTTACTGATTCTCGACTTAAAGTGGTGATTACGTTGACGGTTGCAACGACAACATACATAATCATAAGAAAATTTTGTAGGTGGTAATTAGCCGGAAAACTATTATCAGCTTTTTGGTAGCCGAATAAAGCAGGGGGTGAGGATTATGATGTATAACAGGTTCATTTTGCAAACTTTGTTTCAATTGGACATAAGTAATTTTATGTAATTTTTTCGATTGTTTGCTAATTATGCAGATTTTAATTAAATGATAAATATATTGTAAATGTAACATCTTGTTCTATTAGTGTAATTGCATTGTTATTTTCGTTATTGTTATAATCCGATGGGTACCAATTTTTTGCGGTGATGTAAAATGCAACGTGGCCTCCAAGAAACACTGTTTGCGGCACAACAGATTCTTGGCGAGAGTTAATCAACCCTGATTACGATTTTCACCATGTTTTTTGTAAATTATGAAAGATAACAACGCCATATACACATAGGAAAAATAAAATTTGCGGACGGTCCACAAATTTGCTTAAAAAACGGCTTTAAAAATTAATTTGGAATGCAATTTTCTCGTTGGCTCTTTTGAACTGTAACCCCGCCCACCAATATTAAAATAGGTTGTAGCGACAGTAGAGATACCGTAATCTCAGTTTTACAACGAATTATGAATGATAAGGGTGTAATTAACAAATAAAAAAATAATATTTTTGGTTGGTCAACAAATTTCGTAAAAAATTAACTTTTAAGGTGAATCCCAAGGTTTGTTTGTTGTACATGTTCTAAACTGTTCCGAACAGTTTCCGATTACGTTAATCTGACAGCTGTTTAGAGCCAACATCCGACGAATACTTTTAGAACAAATTTTAAAACCTAACCTCAAAATATTTTGTAAATAAGTTGTCATTGTATTGTCAAATATGAATAATTCAAGATATAATATATTACTACTTAGATTGCAATATCTTGTAGCTTAAATTATTCATATTAGACACCACAATTACAACTTATTTATGAAATATTTTTATTTACATCAACGATAAGTTGTTCCAAAAGTGTTCGTCAGATGTTGGCTCCGAAAAGCTGTCAGTGTGACGTCATTAGAAACTGTTCAAAGCAGTTCAGAACACGTACAACGAACAAACCTCCAGCCTTGACGTAGTTGCGTTTGTCAAAACCGCTTGTAGCGCCCGGAACGGATTCATCTAATTGAACCTTTGGTTATTGCCTTCTCCAAAGGTTTGTTTTGGCTACCTGCAATCACTTGTAATATGAATTGAATAATTTAATTCAATCATTTAATTCGTTATGTATCGCGCTATCCAGCACAGGTTTCTTTTGAATTCTAACAATAATTTTTAAACCGAAATAAAAAAAACAAGATTAATATAGTCCAATTTCTTATTATGACGACAAATAGGAGATTTCCAATGACAAAAAAATCTTGATGCTTTCAAATTTGGTAATTAAATTTAATAAATTAAGATGCTCTACAAAAGTGTTTATTTGCAGCTTTGCTTCTTGGTTAATTTTCCCAAGAAAACTTTCAAAGCGTAAATGTTTTTAATTGTTTATTTAAAAAAATGCATGAAGGTTTTTCACACAAAACTGAAATATTCTTTGTATTACCACTTTCAAAATAATTACGTTTGCTAATTATATGGGTGCAGATTTTAAAGAGATAAAATTTTTATTAAGCAGTTAGATTCATCATAAATTGAATACTTGTCTTATTACTGTGGATGATTATGATCCGGCAATTCCTCGACCTTTAGTACGCTAGTCGGTTTGGGGAGAGCCCACCGAGTATTTAATTAAAGTTCGCGTGTAATTTCCCAGAAAAACCGTAGGTGCCCGCATTGGTGTAATTAGTTCGGGGAACCCGGCAGGTTTTTTGTTATATTCCGCAAACGCGATTTCAATCCGGCAACTATTCAAAAAGATAAGCCGCAAAACGGATTAACTGCACCTTCCCGCCTTGTTGTGCTAATCGGGTTCAACAAGCCCACCTGGCAAGTTAGTTGAATCCACAAACGCGACTTCAATCCAGAAATTAGCCGAAAAGTTAAGCTGCGTAACAGAAAAATCCATAAGTATCCCCCCAGATGTGCGCGCGCGTCGGTTCGGTGAGCCCACCGGATACGTGGCCAAGTCCCGCAAACGTGATTTCGATTCAGTAATTCCCGGAAAAGTTGAGTTCTGAGACAGGAAAATACTAGGTCCCGGCCCCTTGGTTTGGGGAGCCTACCAGGCACTTGATTATATCCCCCAAACGCGATTTAGATCCGAGAAGTCCCCGAAAAGTTAGTTCACATTGCGCAAAACCATAAGTCCCGTTTTTTACTTGGGCAGATCACCAAGTTGATTACATTTGTATAACATGTATTTTGTAAAAAACGGAAATTAATTTGTTAGTCAGTTTGAATAATCTTATATGTAGATGAGTTGGCAATTGGCGAAAAAATGAAGTTAAAATTGGGTACATTCGTAATTTTTGTTAGCGATAAAAATTTAGAATTATAGTTTAAAAATGTGTTTAAAATTGTATCATAAATGTGTATTTTGTAATTTGCAGATGACGTGAAACGTTGCGCCAACCAAGAAGTGCAGAGGAAAAACCGAGCGCCGAGATCCAGTCGGTCATATAAAATATTGTAATATATTTGTAGTTGTTAAATTTGTGTAGTCCAATAATACATATGTATGGCATTAATAAAAGTAAAAGATAAGTAATACTGCTTTTTATTATGAGTGTTCGCCTTGACTCATAGCACTTATCGATTGTAACAAGTGACAAATCATACAATGCAACCAAGTTTGGACTTGGGTAAAATTGTAACTAATAAATGAAGTAATTTTGAGGTTAGAAATTTAGGAGCTCTTGATGTTAACTTGCCGGTGGTTTTTTCCCCACCATCCCACCCATTTAAGACACTTACCTAAGTACTTAGTTTCCCACCACCTTTTTCCCCACTACTTACTCGCTGCGCTCGTAAGTACTTAAGAAAGTGTCTATATTAGGGTGGGTGGGTTTGGGCATGAACCCTTGCCGAATTCACATCGGATTTCTAACCTCAAAATCGCTCCATGTATTACCAAAATTTTTACAAGTCCGAAAATTACACCGTCATTATGAAGTTGCTCCCCCTCACTTTTCATTTTCAACTTATACGACGGATGAGTAACACATCGCCATGGTTGGTATTTAGTCATTTCAATGATTCAAATATACTTAATCATAACATTTTTATTTTGCAAACATAAAATACAATTTAGTATCAAGTCACCAAACACATTTATTTATAATACAACATTCAAAATTTCCTTGTTTCTTCTAACCAAAACTTCTGAGTCCTCTGTAAGTTGTATGGGCCCCTCGAATGCAATGTGGAATCCGCATCTGAAATTTTAAATACAAATTAATCATACACATAAAATAAGGAATAGATGGATTTGAAAAATTTAACCAAGTATCGCTAGACTCCCCAAATCGACGCGCTCAACTAAGCGGACACTTATGGATTTTTCGTTACATGGCTAAATTTTCGAAAAATAGACGGATGGAAATTGCGTTTGCGGAATTTAATCAAGTATCCGATGGGCTCAACAAAACCGACGCGCGTATCTGCGCGAGCGCTTACGGATTTTTCGTCATTTCGACAGTAATTACTGCATCGATATCGCGTTTCCGGAATTTTTAACCGAACATCCAGCGAGGGGCTACCCAAACCGACGCGCACGGATTTTTCGTCACGTGGCCTAACTTTGCGGGGGATAGCCGGATTGAAATCGCGTTTGAATAATTTAATCCATTATCTGGGGGCTTCTCTAAACTCTCTCGACTGATTTTTCGTTTCGTGACCAAACCAAGTACCAACATTTAGGTCGGTATTCTTTAACTCGCGCTTTACGTAAAGATCCTTTAAAAATGCTAAAACTTAGTTTACATTACACCCAAAATTATGGCATAATTTTACATGGAAGCGACCGGATATGGCACATGAAAAACAAGTTCAGTCAATGGAGACATTAGTTAGGGCTTCCCTTGCAAAAGGTCAGGGAAAGTTCTAATTTCGCTAGCTTGTAGAATTTCGTGTTCTGATCATCATACTAAGTTTGCAACCTTGAGCGAGCGCCGCTCCGCCATTTTGCCAAAAAGTGGTTTTTCGTATGTATCTCCTCTCCGCTGTTATGGAGGCTAAAAATAGTTATTAGAAAAATTGTAGGAAACAAAATTGCCTACAACTTTTTTTTCACGGACGAATAGTTCACGAGTTACGGCGAAGTAAAGCGGAGCAAATTTTTTCAAGAAGATGATGCTGACATTAGTCAGCTTGGACCATCTAGGGATCTAAAAGAACTAGAAGACATATTAAGTTATGACCGAGTTGTGGATTAGGCCTACTGGGGATACCACATTACAAAAACGCGCTGCTTCCTCTACCCCATGGTAGTGTAAAAAATAAAATAAGTGAAAAATTAAATTATGTAATAACCGATACATATCTGTGGAGTCCAAGGTGACAGAGAAGGAAGAATGCGAAGTGAGTGAAGCCAGAGTCGTACATGAGACGGAACAGTGTAGACGTGCGAGGATTAGAGACGCGAATTAATGTGTGCCGGACCAATTGAGACGTGTGACGAACATTTTAGACGACGAATGAACGCGATTGATTGTATTATTTAATTAAGTGCAATAAATATTTAGTTAATCTTATAGTATTTACTTGTCTACAAGCAAATCCTACATATTAACTGAAATTTCGACGAAAAGTGAAGCGTTTTCAGAAATTTTTAACACAAATTTGCTCCGCCTTACTTCGCTGTAACTCATAAACTAACTATTCATCCGGGAGAAAACAGAGACACAAGTTGTAGGAAATTTTATTTCCTACAATTTTTGTAATAACTGTTTTCAGCTTACATCGGAGCGGAAAGGAGATATATATGAAAAACTGCTTTCCGATACCTTTTTGGAAAGATGATGGAGATGACTCAAGGTCGCAAACTTAGTATGATGATCAGGACGTGCCACTCTTCAAGTTTTCCAAACTTGAACTTTCCCCGTCCTTTTGCAAGGTACAATGTCTCTATTGGCTGTACTAAGTGCCCTCTCGCTACACCGACGCGCAAGAGTACGTGGTGGAAGTTTTTAAGAAATTACCGATCCTAATCGCTTTTGTAGAATGTAACTAACAGCGTTTTCAGCTGGTAAGTTAAGTGCATCCTACTAATGCCTGATTTTTTCACCTATAAGTTAGTTAACCAATAGATTCGATTAGTTACCCAATAGATGAAGAAATTGGACATAAGGTGACTATTCTGTAACTCGTTCCTTATGTAAATATCATTTAACAAAAGTAAAATTTAGTTTACACTAAAAATGTAGACACATTTTTGACATAATTTTACATGGAAACAAGCTTTACCTTTCGTGAAAGAATCCTTTCGTAAGGGACGAGTTACAGAGCATAATAATTGGTACGCACTCAACCTATCGTCTGAAAACGGTACATGTATTCACAGTCCTACCCAAATCGATTTGCAAAGCAAAACCGAGTCCTATAATTTTTCCACGGCAGAGCCAACGATTAGAAAAATTGCCAGATCGTAAAAGCCTTTGCGTCATGTAAGTAAGTACCCGATGAAGAATAAGAAATAATGTAAATAACAATTTAACAAAGGCAACATATAATATTACTTTATCCACACTAATAATATAATAACACATTCTTAATAATTAGCAAACAATAAAAAAATTCCCTTGAAATTAGTTTTACATGTAAGGAGTTGCAAACTGAATTTGCCATACATCAGGTTAAAATTTTGACATTAGGAAAGCAACGAGAATTTGAGTGTATTTCCTCATTGTGAAACAAAATTTTTCTTTCAATAAAAAAAAGAAAAAAATTATGTGAAGAACTAAATCTTTACAAAAACAAAATTAAAATGCATTTTATTACTATTGCTACAAAGAATTGATTAAAATTACTCAAATTACCCTCCTTTTTCCTGCTTTCAAATGCCGTGCCCAATCATCTTGAGATTCAAGTTCAGACCACAATTTATAATCCAGATATTTAATGTCGAAGCTAATAATAAATAAAAACACAGCAGTAAATTTTCTTCAAGCCATCATTGGATTGTTTTTGATTTCTGATCAGGAGCAGAATCTTGTTGAACAACTCAAGATTTGCCATCGAATAAGTTATCATCAAGGGTTTAAGCAATTCTTGGTACACCACATCCGATGCTTTAACACCTTTTTCACAAAAATGTAGCGAAATAATTAAAAATTGTAGAGAAGCATGGAAGGGACACTTGGACAGGATGGACCAGACCCGAGTACCAAAACAAATGCTCCAATACCGGCCAAGAGGAAGAAGATGTGTGGGCCGCCCCAAAAAGAGATCGAGCGACCAATTCGAGTGACGTAACGGGCCACAGGCCTAAAACTTGAAGATGATGATGTAGCTGATGCGTTGCTCCTTTGTACGACACATCCCATCAAACCATCATTGACGTTAGATAATATCCTCTTGTCACCTTTAAAATTTTTTCTGAGACTTCTTTAGGGCTGTGAGCGTATATCCTATCACTTTGCTTGTTAAATTTTTCTTCCACCGTAAAGATGTTCTTGTCGATAAGTAGACTATTTCTATGATCGTTGTTAGTGTGGCCTCTGCAGAAGACGTTTAGCTTTGGCACGGCTAAGCCACTGCAAGTCCAGCGACCCAGCTTTTCAAAATTTTGAGCTCCCTAACCATAATTATTGATTTTACAATTTCTTACGCAAACTGCTTTTTCTGTCACCTGCAGTAAACAGTGCATTGTAACAATTTATCGTAATTGCAATAACATCTTAAGCATATTTATGTAATGCAATCACTGCTATGCGATTTTTATATCCAATTCCACATTAACAACGTTAAACCATCAAATAATATACTACCTAATAGATATTTTCAAAAAACCTATTAACTACCCCCAACTTCTATCGAGTTGGTACAAAATATTGTCAAGTAACAGTAACATAATATTCAGCGAAAAGTATTTGATGAAATATTGGAATTATCTGAATAAAGAAAGCTAGGTTTTTCCGTTCAAAGAATGACAGCTTCAGCAAGCACAGTTTAAACTCCTAAATTAAATAGGGTTCGTTACAACCAACTCATTGTAGTTAGAATGCCAATTAAATTCAACAGGTTTAATTGAAATAAAGTTCAACGAATGATTACAAATTTTAATAACAAATCGCGTTATGTCCTGACTAATCTAACTTTAATTTTATTTAACTCTTTAACTTCGACTAAAACTTACCAATAGAAAACAGCAGTACTCATTAAAAAAATTAACTAACCTTTCATTTGAAACTGCAAATCATCCTTCATCTCAATGATTGTTCAAATTGTTGTTATTCCAATAATCCCACAAGAACGAACTTTTTCCCTCCATCAAAGAAAACATAGTAACATTTCTTGTGACCTCACTATTTGAACACTAAAACAAATTAAAGATTATAAGTAATTACCAGTAAATTAATAATTATTAATTTAAATTCAAAACAAACACAGATCACTTACTCATGATTTATTTTATTTACGTTTTTCAATTCGTTATTTGACAATTGCATAGTTGAATGACGCAAAAATATTTGCAAAATAGTTACGCCATCTGACGTTAAATATCGAAAACAAAATCAAAGTTCTGTTACAGATAAGTAGATTTCTACATACCGACCAAAAGTAGGAATCTACATACTGGCTGCAAGTAGAGATCTACGTCTACTTTCTAGATTTACCGCAAGATGGCACCACAAACACCTTAATTATATTTAAATTGATTATCGAACAATTTTATATTTAATTATTAATAATCATTGACGACCACAATTTAAATATGTATTAGGTACTACAATAATGACAATTTAAATATCTTTAACAAACCTTTCAACTAATATCCAGGCCATCGCACTTCCAACTTTCACCGAAATTGAAAACCAATCTGAAAATCTTCACGAAATTAACATCGCCTTGTATATAGATGTTATCTATATACTCTTTGGCTCGGATTCTTTATAAGAAATCTTGCAAAATCACATTTCCATGCCTATCCTTGATCCCCACACATGTTATTATTTTTACTGTGATCATTTTCTAAACTCTGAAAAGTCGAAAAAAATGTAAATCAATTTAAATTTGCAACACGAATAAACTTTCAAAAATTACATTTAGTTTTTCTTTTAATATTTATTAGTCCAAGCACATACTTGCTTGCTTGCTGTCATAAGAAAGGAGTCTTTACTGAACTGTAGTTGTCAATTTATCATGAGATATATACTGGGTGACCAATTACAAATTGTGTATCAGAAACTGATTTTTGCAGTTTTGGAAAAAATAATTTATTGATTTCGCTGGGCCATAAGAAATTGCTAAAAGCATTTTTTGAGTTTCTAAGATGACCTGCAGCAAGCGCAGATTTCGGTCAAAATTACTGTTCGATGAATAATTTTGAATGTACAAGTTAATTCTGCATCAGTTTGATTATAGTTGATCTGGCTATAAACAGATACATTGATCCTATCTTATTAGCTTGTTCAATAATGACAATTTGAACTGGAAAGTTAGAATGAATTATAACATAATTTAAATAAAAAGAAACAATAATTTGTTTACACAATTCACAAACCGAGGTGGGAACCTTCAATTTTTCCAAGGCTCAGACTATCTTTTCGAGATTTTACCTGATTAAAATAAAAATCACTGAAACAATGAAGTACCAATAGGACTCCTTAACCCAATTCATAATCAAAAGCCTGCAGTTAATCCAATACAGGGATTAACATAAGACATTTACAGAATGCACCTCAAAATAGAGAGAAATAAACCAAGTACCCAAAGGGCTTCCTAACTCGACTTCCAAACCAAATTGGGAACCTACAATTCTTCCAAAATGCAGAGTAACTTTTCCAAGTTTTACCTGATGGCAAATAGATTTATGAAAATTAACTCAGTATCGAGCAGCTCCCTAACACAACTTCCAAACTAATTTGGGGACCTATAGTTTTGCTAAAACTTAGAATAACTTTCTAAAGCTCGCCTCACACGAGGCTTGATTTGCTGCTGGATTTGCTGCTGGCTTTCAAGCGCTGGATATTCGGGATGGTTTTCAGTGCGTTGGCTTCACACGCCAGTTTTAATGCATGGTAGTTTTAACGCTCACGCGGTTTAGTGATTTCATTGTCATAGTGACAGTTTGTAGAAATGGACGCGGTTATAATATAAATTTACTTGACAGCAAACAACAACAGGTTAGCCTTGTCGTAACCTAGTAGCGCCCGTATTTACGAAGACGACGCGACTTTGTCATTGGTTAGCGCTTAAAACCAGCAGAAAAACCAACAAGAAAATAGCACCCGTTTTATCACAAAACAAGCACGAAAACCCAGCACCTGACGTCACTTTCCAGCATGGCCGGCCATCACAGCGGCCAGCAAGCAATCCATCAGCAAAACAAGCATCGTGTGAGGCGAGCTTAAGACTTTACCTGATCAAAATGGAACTTACAGAAATTAACTAGGTACCCAAGAGGCTTTCTAACCCGATTTCAAACCAAATCGGGAACCTACAGTTCTTCCAAAACGCGGAGTAATTTTTTCCAAGTTTTACCTAATTGCAATTAACCCAGTACTCAAGGAGCTCTCCAATCCGATTCCCAAACCAAATTGGGGAGCCTACAGTTTTTCAAAACGGGGAATAACTTTTCAAGATTTTACACGATCGAAATGGAGTTTATGGAAATTAACCAGGTACCTAAGAAATTCCCTAACCCAAACCAAATTGGGGATCTACAGTTTTTTCAAAACGCGAAATAACTTTTCTAAATAATTAGGTTTACGAAAATTAATCTAGTACCCGAGGAGCTCTTTAACCCAAGTCCCAAACCAAATTGGGGACCTACGGTTTTTCTAATACGCGGTGTAACTTTTTGAAATTTTACCTGATCAAAATGAAGTGTACGGAAATTAACTAGGTACGCAAAAGGCTCTATAATCCAAATTCCAAGCCAAATTGGGGACCTACAGTTTATTCAAGACGCGGACTAACTTTTCGAGAGTTACCTGGTTAAAATGGAGATCACGGATATTAATTAAACACCCGTAAGGCCCTCTAACCCAACTCATAATAAAAAGCAAGCACCCATAGTTTATCCAAGATGTAGATTAACTTTTCCTTGTCTACTTGATCGAAATGGAGATCACAAAAATCAACTAAGTACCCGTAGGAGTCCCCAATCTGACTCATAATCAAAAGTGGAACCTTCTTAACTTGACAAGGTTGTACCTGATGGAAATATGATCGAAAGTGGGGACCTACAGTTACACCGAAACCCAAACTAACCTTGCGAGGTTTTACCTGGTCGAAATGGAGATCACGGAAATTAACGAAGTACCTGTAAGGCTCCCTAATCCGCCTCATAATGAAAGGCGGGAACCTACACAGATAACTAAAATTACTAAAGTACTTTTCGGGTGCCTGACCCTCGACCCATAATCAAAAGCAGAGACCTACAGTTAAATCAAACAACTTTATCAAATCAAACTTAGGAATTCTAAATCTAAACCGTGTGGAGTACAAAATATAACTAATTATTATGTAAACAGTAGTTGGTTAAATAAGACCCTGGCTTATACACAACAAAAAAGTTTTTTGGAAAATGAAAAACAAAATTTGCAAGTTGACATCTTATCACTTAAAAGGAACACTGTAAAAACTTTAAAAAAGGCTTGCAAAATGTAAAAAACCATCATTGCAAATTTATCGTAATGGAACACTCTGGAGTCTGACCAACAATAATTAACTCACCAAAAACTTGAGGAAAATTAAATTTTAATAAGAGTTTATTAACTGCGATATGAAAATTAACATAATTCACTACAACTTAAAACGCCAGCTTTTTTAAAAATTCTTTGTAAAGCATATTTTATGACGTTTTACTTAATTCTACAAAATCGTTTTGTTAAAAATTTTACATCTTAAATTTACTATTGGTTAATTAGATGAAAATTGCAATCTTTTGCAGTTCTTTTTGTTAGGTGACCTTGATTTAAAGTCACAAAACAATCCTAATGGTGTCCATTCACCTAACGATTATCTACAGATGAGGTCTGCAAATTAGATATCTGCAAACCAATCTACAGATAAACTGATAGGTGAATGAACACAGTAACACCCAAAAAAGTGGTTTCTTTTAAATAACTTTAAAAATTGACACTTGGAATTGAACTTAGAAAAAAGCTAGCTTTTCTAGTTTGTAGAATAATAGCCTTAGCAAGCACGTTTTAAGTTCCAAAAACTATATATGGTCGGTAGTGCCAATTAAATTCAACGGGGTTTCAGCTGAAATTAAGTTAGACGAATTTTTACAAGTTTTAATAATAAATAACACATCATTTATTATTGTTATCAAAAGTTTTATAAATGTCCCACAGTATACAGATTGTTCTATCATTTGCTTTTGAAAGTTCGTTGAACTCCAGATCCACTGAATCTCCGATAAACTTGGTTGGTACAACCAGCACTCAGAAGGTATGGTTTTAGGAAGAAAAAGGCAACATAATAAGAAAACTAACTTAACTCTTATTTTATTTAAAAGCTTTAAAAGAATTATCTTTATTAACTAGAAACGAAAAATAAAACACAGCAGTTCTACTGGAAAAATTTTTTCAAATTCAACTTACCTTTCATTTGCAATTGCAGTGCTGTAGTCCCTATATAGACGTTTTATTCATCTCGATAATTGTTGATATTCCAATAATCCCGCAATCACGAACGTTTTCACTGGTCCTTTTCACTCCATCACAGAAGGCAGAGTAACTTTGCTTGCAACCTCACCATTAGAACACTAGAACAAATTAATGATTATAAGAATTTGTCAGTAACTTCATAATAATTAATTTAAGTTAAAAACAAACACAGATCACTTACTAATAATATAAATCAACTAAATCATTTTTTACATTTACACAGTCGATTTAATATTTGACAATTGCATAGTCAAATGACGTTTTACAAAATAGTTACGCCATCTGACGTTAAATATCGGAAACAAAATCCAAGTCTGTTACAGATAAGTAGATTCCTACATAACCGACTGCAAGTAGGAATCTACTACTACTTTCTAGATTTGCCGCAAGATAGCAGCACAAATAAACGCTTTAATTACATTCAAATTAATCAACTAATAATTTCATATTTAATTTATTAAAAATCGGTGTCGACCACAATTTAAATATGTTTAACAAACCTTTCAACTAATATCCAGCCATTGTACTTCCAACCGTCACCGCAGTCAAAGAGTTAAAAGCTTTAAAACAATTATCTTTATTTATTAGAAAGGAAGAGTGGTTCTACTAAAAAGATTTTTTTAATTCAACTAACCCTTCATTTGCAATTGCAGTGATGTAGTGCGTATAGGAATTTCATTCATCTTGATAATTTTCAAATAATCATCACTTGACCAAAGAAGACATACGATAAAATATTGGTTTTAACCTCACAGTTTGAACAATAGAAAAAATTTAAAAATTATACGGATTTCCACAAAATAGGTACATATCAAGGGTGTTCTATTTACCAAAATGCTTTGGTATTCAAAGTAAACTTAAAGTTAATTTAAAAAAAGCGCGTTTTATTTACAATTTAGGAATTTAGGCAAAGTTGGATTTTATATTTATTTTATGTTTTCCGCTTACTCCTAATAAAATGCATTAAGATCAACCTTACTTCCGAACTTGACTTATTTAGTTTATATTATGTAACATTTATGTTAAATTGTGTTTACACAAATAAACAATTTAAATACATTCAAATTGACAAATTAATAATTTCGAGGATGGGTAATAAACCTGAACTTCGATGTTGACCATTTTTATGGTAGATTATGAAACATGAAAGTCTAAAAAATTATTTGCGGTCGGTCCACAAATTTTGAAAAAAACGGCTTTAAAAATTCGAGATTTGCCGTGGTTGCGTTAGTCAAAGCGACCTTCTGCAGTCTTCACTTCGATCTCCTCCAATCCAGACCGTTTTGACAAACGCTTTACTAACTAAAAATATTCCTCTAGACTAGACTAGAATATCGTGATTTTCAAATTTGAATTGTCCTACCAAATTCATCCTCACCTTAAATGATCTGTATTTTTGTGTTCTTTCGTTTGGTGAAGCAATTTTTATAGAAAAAATGTACAGTAAAAGCTCCTTATTCGCGGGGTATACGTTCCAAAATTATGCCGCAAATAAGGAAACCGTGAATATGGAATAGTGATTTGTATGGAAATGCAAGGGTTGGGTTCCAAG
The DNA here is from genome assembly GCA_036346125.1 of Lycocerus yunnanus. Taxonomy (NCBI): domain Eukaryota; kingdom Metazoa; phylum Arthropoda; class Insecta; order Coleoptera; family Cantharidae; genus Lycocerus; species Lycocerus yunnanus. Next base: position 11,246,689 of record JARFIX010000013.1, read on the forward strand.
GTACGAAAATAAAATAAAATAGATAAAAATAAAATCAGTTTAATCACATACCTATCATTATTATTAATTATTATTGTTTGAATTATTTGGTTTAAAATATTTAGTAATTTTTCTTGCTTTGCCGTCTTTAAAATGCCTTTTAATTCCGCATGGTATTCAGCTGTGGCAACTTCAATTTTCCTTTTAAAAGGAAGGTTTCTTTCCAAAAACGGGTCAATTTTAATGAAGTGATCTCACAGTTCATTTGCCATTTGGAAACCTGCGGTCTGGTTTTTTAAGGTGATTGTCATCGTATCATTGTAAGATGTTGAAGCTTGAAGGGTTTTAACATTTCCTGCAAGTCGGCTTCACTTAAATCTTCATCGTGTGATTGAAGCAGCTCTTGAACGTCACTCGAATCTATCTGTTCAAAACCATCATGTCCTATTCCATTAGCAATTTGTACAATTGTGTCAGTTAATGTTTTAATTTGTTTAAATCCCCCATTTTCACAGACCGTTAGATCAAACCATAGTTTTTTCCAATATGATTGCAATGTGTATGCAATGCTTGAGCTCTTGTAACGATTCCTTTATGTTAACAATGCACATTGCTATGTTAAATTTTTCCAGAATTCCATAAAACTCACGTCAGAATCACATTCCATGATATCCAGAATGATTTTAAAGGTTCGCCTAATGTAAAAGAACTTCAAAGCTTGAATTATTCCCTGGTTCATTGGTTGAAGTAAAGTCGTCGTGTTCGGAGGCAAAATATCACCTTAATATTCGGATGCATAGTTTCAAGCTCACAAGGGTGACCCGGAGCATTGTCCAAAACAAGAACCTCCTTGAAGTCTAAATTTTTTCGTTTAAATATTATTATTTAATTTTGAGTTTTGAATATAAATTATAATATTCAAAATCGTAAATTATTAATCCGCGAATAATGAAATTTTCGGCCGCGAATACAGAAAGTGGTCTCAATTTTTCTTCCGCGAATACTGAAACCGCGAATATCGGAACCGCGGATAAGGAGCTTTACTGTACTTTTAAGTTCAGTTTTATTACCTCTAGCCATAATTTATTAATGATTGACAACAATCAAAAATTAAACAAACCTTGCAACTGATATCCAGCCATTACTCTTTCAACCGTCACCAGAATTTAAAACCAATCTGATAATCTTTATGGAATTGGCATCATCTTAGATTACATTCACCAAACATATTATTTTCATTGCATTGATTTTGTAAACTCTGAAAAGTAAAATACTATGAAAATCCATTTAAATAATAATGATTATACTAAATAAATTTTAAAATAACATTTTACAATGACTCAGACATTTTCTTTCCTCAAATTGATCAAGAGCACTATTTTTAAATAAGAATTACAAAATTCAGAACTATTATTAATAATTCATCGTAAATGAAACACCGGCAAGTAAACAAGTTGTTGTACACCAAAGCCCCTTTCATTGTAATCAGATTGTGTATGAATGCTGTACAAACACTCTCCAGCTTAATATTTCTTTTTTCTTCTTGTACCATATTATTTGTAACCCTCAAACGATGCCACTCTGCCAAACCGGAACGATTTGCAGGCAATCGCAACTAGTGTGTATACTTACATATTTTTATTTATACGGAATTTACATTAAGCTCATTAGTTGCGGGCAGTCGCACGGCTGGCCGCATATACCCTTATGCAGTTATCTTTTTTTTTAATTGTTCTCATTCCTCCGTTTTGTAATAGCTGTAATCTGGTTAACAGCAGCGTCAAAATTTGAATGTGCAGAAATTAAATAAATTAATTAAAAAAAAATTTTTTTTTAATAATTTTGGAAATTTTTAGAAATACAAAAACGGCAAACGTAGTCGACCTGAATTACAAATTAAAAAAAAAATATAGTTGAGGTGATAGGCCAGTGTAAATCTAACAAGTAGATTTCTTTGCACAACGCAAATATTCAAAATAGCAGGGCTGCATTCAGCAACATCGTCGAATGAAAAAACATAGCAAACAAAAATTATAATTTCTATAACTTACTAGATAATTTCAATTTAATCTAATTTCTTCCCACGCTATCATCAGCAATCCAGTATCAATACCATCAGGACTATATAGTTTTCTTCATTTTTTTTTAATTACTTCATACAACTCATACAACTCATTCATACTTAACAATCTAAAATCGTCGTTGCCCTAAATTCGTCTAAACGAAAAGCAACAAAATTATGATAGCAAATAAAGTATGCTTCATTGTTACATGATTTGACTTTCAAACTCTTACAAAGAAATTAATAATTTTTGAACTTAGTGACTTCTGCCAAAACAACGACAAAATATTAATTCAATGTCGCTACTAACCTGTTGTTTCCAAATGCAGCACAGCTCTATCGATTCTGTATCTCGATAAATTTTCCAATTTGTGATATCCATATTGTTTGCACTGTTATACCATTCCGTTTATTATGAAAGGAAACTAAAAGAAATTCATAATTTACTTAATTTAAAGGCAAAAACAAAGAAATTACTCACATTTGAAAATTGCACAAGTCCACAGACATACGTCAAAATAAAAATTTAATAAATTACATATAGCGCTACCTAACGATTTGAAACTTTTTACATGCGCATTTGTTTCTAGTTTAAACTTGCAAACATTTTTTTCTTGTTTTATTAATGTAAAGTTGTATTACAAATTAGTGTTGTAGTACACATGTCTTTACTTGCTTTCCAAAGTGGCCTTACAAAGTGAACCTCTACCCGAATACAAACTAGGGCGCCTTACGTTATCACTTGATCGTGCGAACAACCAGGCCAATGACCACCTCTTTTCTTTTGAATTAGCATTCAGAAATTTTGGTTTGTAGAATTGGTCAAAGAAGTACCATAATATAAAGTTTTGCATTGTAGAAAAGTATTAATTGAAGTATTGTGATGTCATGTGTACTGAATGACCATCTACTTAGCCATTTTAACGATTTATTCTGTGTAAGCAAGTTGAAAAATGTAAAAATACACCGTTGAATTTGAAAATTTTAAATAAAATTGCGTTTAAAATACACATTTTCTTCAAGTTTCAACTTAACACGTTTGGCAGATTTGCATAGCTCTGACAAACCACTAGTATTTATTTTTCTATAAAAATAGAGGGTTAAATTGACTAAAAAAGTATATCAAGATCAGGATTCAATTATCTCAGATTTAGAGTAAATTTGGTTTAAAATATATTTTTTCTGAAACTTGGAATTACTTTTTGAATAATAAACTAAAGTTTATCTGTTGTTCTTCAATTCAGTTATCTATTGATAGACCAGGAAGAAAACTAATAATTCTGTCAGTAACACCACTCTCAAATTTTCATAGATCCAATAGGTGTTCATAGAACTCCAAAATGTGTTACCGATGTAACTAAAATGCCAGCACTTTAAAAGTCACATTTAGTTTCTAAACTAGGATCTTGGATCACAAGATAAAAATGAACCTCAAAGAGATAAAACTTTTATATTTAACCTTACATTACAAAAACTTCAGAAAGAATTTATAAAATTACATTTTCCAAGCCAGTCACGTCGGGTGGATTGTTTACCTCACCTTTAATGTGGATCTTATTTATTCTTAAGGAAGTACGTTGAATGCGATAAACTAAAAACAGACAAGTTTAATCACAAAAACAATTGCAAACTAAAACTCTTACAATGAGTTCTCATATACTGTTTTCTCCTCTTCTTTCTGAAATGTGTTTTAGTGTGCGATAGCCCTTTTTCGATAACAGTTGCATGAACTTCAGCAATACCTTTTTGAACAATCGGTTTGCCAATTAAGGTGAAGTTTTCAGCCCCAATCATTAGAACCTATAAAAAAAATTATTCAACGACGACTCAAGTGAGAACAGAAAAGTATTACTTTATCCAAACTAATTGTATCTCCTACATCGGGAGCCCAATAACCTTCAATTATGATAATATCCCCTTCGGTTATTTTAAACTGTTTACCTGTAACGTGCACAATTGCAAACAAACGACTTCTGTTTTGAATGTCTTGGTTTACTTTCTTAATGATCTCTACAAATTCCAATATTAAAATCAACTGTTGTATTATTTCGCTAAAATTACCTACCTTCGGAAATTAATTTGTCTTTGTTAGGATCTACCTCTTCGTGGGGTGTCGGTAAAGTAGACAGAAAATTCACGTTACGCGGTAAAATTCTCGGTGTACACACATTTTTTACCAACGTATTTGTCCTGGTTAAAGTGTTGACTTTTGTACAAATTTGACGAAAAAGAGCCGACATTTTATAACGTTCACCCTCTTATTTTGAGGTTAATTTTCGTCGATTGCACAGTACCAACTTAAACGTTGCCACAATTTTATAAACAAAAATTGATGTTACGGCTACGAAAGCAGAGTTAAAAAGTTAGAAACTTTGACAAATTTTAGTTAAAAAAATTCGTAACCATGGGAACGTGGGTTAATAATAACCTTCGGGGTCTTTCATTTTTTACCGCACAGCACATGTAACACTTGTTGCGTCAAAATTATGTCAGTTCATGCATGTCATTTTAAAAACTTTCGTGACATTAATTCTAAATTTCTTTAATTAGTTCAAAAGTTAATTAAAATAAATTTCAGTTACGTTTAAATGTGCTATGCCAGGATTGGAACCCAACAAAGATGATTACGAAAATTTGGATCAATTAGGTATGTAAATAGAACGCTGGATTATATTTTTATTTATTTTCTAAGTTTACAGGAATTTTCGAATTCCCATTATTTCTATTATTAGCTTTTTATTGTACTTTATGCTACGGAATCAAAGTTGGGAACAAGGTTGCGCATTACCTACGTTTTATCTAAATTAAAGAGATAACGTGGGTTTTTCCTTTTACTCAAAAAGTTGGGAAACATGACCGCACCTTACCAGCAGGATATAAATAATGGGGTTTGATGTTTTAATTTCAAAATTGCATACAAGGGTATTAATTATTATAAATATTAAAGTTTTTATTTTGTATAGTCGGTTTGCCACAAGAGCAACCTTCGTACACACGAATCCCTTTTTTAGTTGTAATAAATTCGTCCACTGAATTTTATTCAAATGAAATAGATTTGTAAGTTGACAATCACGAGTACAAATTCCTAGATGCTATCAGAACGAGAGAAGAAGATAAGAACTGATAATAAGTAAAATATAAATAAAATCGAATATCACAACCTTCTGATTTTAGAACGGAAAAAAATTTTATCAAAAATTTACAAAAAGACCGTTCTTGGAATGTCTAGCAGTTTGACATCATTTTTATTTTATGCACAACTCATTATTGAGTAATTTATTAATAAACATGATTTTATGGCGTTACAGTTTTTCATGCAAAATTATAAAAAGTTTGTTTCACACAAATTAATAGCTTTGAACCACGCTTGGATATATTTTTTATAAATGCATGGAAAAATGTGACGTCACATGAAATTTTGTTTCGTTTTAATTATTCAATAATGAGTTGTGCAAAAAATATGTGATGTCTTGATGAATTTTGACGGCAATTCAGAAGTAGCTTAAATTTTTGTTATTGGTACTTGTCATCAAGAGAAGTTGTATCTCACAAAAAAGCACGGTCTAGTATTGAGTTTTTTAATCAATTTATTAATTGAACAAGCAATATGCGCCAATCGGAGGCATGCTTTATTGTCCAGATCAAACTTGAAACGTGCAGCAGATTCAATTGTCTTTCAAATTTTAACAAATAGCTTGAAATCTACAGTAAATGTCTAAAGCTTGTTTAGACAAAAGTTAAAGTTGTCGAATGTACCTGCAATTTAGCTAGAAAAAAATTGACCAAGTTATTATTTTTCCAAGTTATAAAGTTACGATGCTGTAGATTTCGCATTATTTTCAACAACCCTTTTATCCTCCTTCCTAAGGGGATCTGCCTCAACGTAGGGCATTAATGCTTGGGCACCAATAACCGTGTGTGTAAAGTTTCAAGAACTAAGTAATTTTTTCCCTTTCGAATGCTATTTTCAAACTCTTTTGTAGAGAAAGAAGAACACAAAATGCAACCGATGAGTTAGAAATGAAGGAATGAAATAATATTTGTTTCTTCTTTTTCATCGTTTGCCATATCCAGTTCCCCGAACGTTGGCGATTCAACATGGCCGAAGCCCAGATGAATTTACTAGGGAGTATAATTCATGGGGTGGTTTCCGTTTCTTCCCCGTAGTCCACAGATAGATTTTTGACTTTTTGATCACAGCAGTGTATCTAACGCGAGCAGGCTTACGCTTCTTAGTCACCCGTGTATGCTTCACGACTACTAGTCATAATATTTGTTTACAGAATTTAAACACTTTGTTACCCTAAAGAAGATTATCATTGTATTTTTAGTGAAGTTGTTATGGCAGATTACCTCAGTAATTTTTTTACCCGTTTTCTAAGGTCTAATCTATATTATATATAGGGGTAGCAAGAGGGATCTAGTACCTGGACGCCAACTGTTCGAGTCCCAAGGCTTGTTTCCAAATCAAGAGAACCAGGTGGGGGGTATTTCAACCTCGTCTTCGTACCTTGCTTAGCCAGTTGAATGGTTTGGAGTTGTTTCTTGTAAAAACCTTTGCTTAGATTAGAGAGTACTACTTCTTCTTCTTTTAGGGATAACTCTGTATGTTCAGATCTGTTGATCTGTTTTACTTAACAGTAGCATCGGCGATATTCCGAAGCCACTGTCAGTACCTTGAGCACTACTTGCTTTACATCTGAAGTAGCTTGCTAGGCTTGCGTCAGATGTGCCTGTTACTCTATTTTTTATTGTTAATGCTGGGAATTCATTAACATAGGAGGACCACCGTCTTTACGTACCTTCCGAAGCACGGAGACGGCATTGTAAAGTGAGCTCTACCCGGATTTGAACCGGGGCGCCTTACATTAGCAGTCATTGCGCTAACATCCAGGCCAATGACCGTCTCGTATACTCGTACTCGATACGTCTCGAGTACTACAAAAGCATTAAATTTTAGCCATTGAGAAATTAAAATTACATAGATATGTATGGAGATAGATAGATTCATAGATAATATGTAATGTCTACAGCGACAGATACGATGATTTATGCTTATGACTTGGCTTGTTACAATAATAAAGTATAATATAAATTATTCATATTTATTTATAACTACATGGTATAATTACGAATGTTAGCTACCTAATGAACAAATTCCAAATAATGAGATCATTATCGCGTGCATTATCAAACAGACTTAATAATTACCTACTTTTTTTATATATTATTTGTTTAGCACTGTATAAAATATACTCGAAAATATAATATTATGTAGGTACATGATTATTTTTTGCAAATATTCTGATATTCATTATTCACATTTTAAAACTTGTTAAATGCAAAAAATTAAACCCATTTTTTCTACTTATAAATTTTAAACAAATTAATTTTTCAAAAAATATGTTAACTTTTTCTCCTTTTCTGGCGAACATATTATATTCCTATATCACTGCAATTCGTGGTTTACAGATTTGGATCCGACTCTTTTTTATCAAAAGAAACGTAGTTTTCAGAACATCCTATAGAGCAACTCACTTTGTTTGGCTAATCGCTTCATAAATTCCAAAACATTAAATTCAAATAAAAGGTCAATGGATTACATCATTGCATAATCCGAATAAAAATCGTTTTGTATGCTTAATGTGTAAAAGCTAGTAAATATAATTGTAATATTATGTCATTCATGTGAAGTAAACATATCTTATATGGTGTAGGTATGTGCATGGCTGCTAGTTATGATTTAGTAAAGTGAAGTGATGTAATTGGCTAATGTCGTAATTTTTGTGTTTATAGTGGATTGGACCTATCGTATATGAAAATTTGTTAAGGTAAATAAAAATTTAAAATTAAAAGTACGCTACGCGACTGGGTGTACCTCAGGGTATCCACATAGGGCCCTTCCTATTTAATTTGTTTATATTGGAACTACGCCCCAGGCAACTACAATAGGGGATCAAAGTGGATCTCTAGACTCGACCAAAAATATACTGGCCCGCTTCATAAGACATGTAATTAACTAATTCCGTTCGTGTAGTCGTGATGCACTTTTCCTACTTGTCACACAAACTACTATTACGTAAACTACCCAAAAAACAAAGTTTTTCAGATAACTATTTATTGTGAATAAAACATACATAATTTATGTAGGAACATAAAATTTGTACATTGTGTGGGTTGCGTTTATCAACTGCACTTACATGCATTTTATATTATGCACTTTAAACATTTCAAATAAAATTTATTTTATTTTGCTTAAAATTTATGGGCAATTATACTTTTTATGAGATTTAATTTAGATATAATTAAAAAGAGCTTAATAATTGTTTTTTAGTGATCAGCGGGCGTAGAATTAAAGCTGATACGAATTTGTATTTAATTACTTCGCCAATAAGTAAAAACTCTTGGCTTGCAGTAATTTTCTTATATTAAATTTATTTTGAAAATATTTCGCCTGCATTGCTGTTTTGTTAGCTTCAGTTGTTGATTTTTATAATAATTGGTAAGGGTTTCTTTAGTAAACACACAGCGTGTGTTCTCGGTGATTTGAACCCGAAATTTCCGTTTTAGATTTTTGCTGGGTCTCACTTTCTCCTGAAAGTAAAGCTAGAAGCCACACCTCATTCTTTTTTGCAGAAAATTCGATACTCCAAAATCTAAAGAACCTGTACTGTTCGCGTACTCTGCAAGCCTTCAGCAGTTCTATTCGCAGCTTCGTCAACTCTAGGATTTGTTTCGTCCAATTTTTATGTTTAAGATTGTGTTCTTTAATGTGCTAACTTGAGGGACGAAGGATTTTATGAACAATCTAGCTTCAATCGCCTTTGTAATACTTCGCATCATTTCTTCCTCCTCAATCGCGTCGATGACTCCGATCTGGGTCCTGATCGTTTTTACCATCAGTTTCCGGTACTCCTGTGTATATAATCCTTAAGGATCTGCATCTATTTTCTTTCACTTGTTGTTTCCACGTATGAATCTCCTTTCAGGATTATTTTTCAGCTTTGTTCCTCTCCTTTCATTTTCTTCAGAATTTTCTTGAATTTTTTTTCTTTTGTGGCCGGTAACTTCTTTCTGTTGGAGTTTACGTAACCCAACTTTCAATCAAGTTTCTTCTGCATTGCTTTACTTCTATGTTAGTCCTTCCACATTGGTTTGGCCCACTTCCCCCTTTCTTCGGCTCGAGTCTGTAAGACATGCTTCAGTATCTTTGAACTTTGGGAGGTATGCTTGTTTGTGGATAATGAAAGCTCTTTATCTAAGACTGCAATCTCACCACAACCGCTGTGGATCACCAACTAAAATTAAACCAATGAAAGAAGTTGATTTATTATTTTAACCAATGGAATTATTTTAGTTGGTTGTGGTGGATGGTTACAGTGACCCAGTTTACATTATATGTAGTTTAGGTATACCTCAAATTTGACTTAATAAGTACACTTGCTAGGCTACCAGTAAGCCAAGCCTGGATATGAAAATAATTCCCTGATCCAAACTCAAAAAATTGTGTTGATACGCATCATTTTAACCCCCTCTTGAACAGTTCTTAAGGGTTGAAACGAGGCGAAGGCCTGAGCCATTCTTCACAACGTACTTCTATTCGCTTGCAGGTACCGATCCCAGAGTCACCACAGATTTTGGAAGGACGATTGGAGTACTAACAAGCTACATTTATTATTGTTTCCTGGAGTAGGTTTCAAAAAACTAAACCTTTTTGGAGACGATTAAAGCAGAAAGAAACAAGAGCAAAACCTTTCGTGCACTTATTTTTGCGAACCGATTTATATATTAGAAGATTTTTTGCACAGAAAATTTAAAAAATTCATCTCGGAAAAAAATACATGGTACATAATTTAAATTCTATTATTAAATTGACCACCAAAGTAAAATTCAAAAGCCAAGAAAATGATTTTCTTCTGACATTATCACTGGTAATCCTATACCAATTCTGAATCTAAAATTCAATGCTTTGAAGTTTTTTCGCACCATTAAGCCAACAAAAGGTTAATTTTCCGACTTGGTATTATATATTTTTTAATTTTGAACTAAAAACGAAAAAAAGAAGTAAGTTTATCTTGGCATTTTGTGTTGTTTTCATTTCCAAACTTCCTCAAGATAAAGAAGAATGCTGTGTCATTTTTTAGTTGCAAATGGAAGCGCTTCCATTTGATGTAAGTTTTTTAATGTGTTCCTTTTGGATTTCGTAATGAAATTAAAGCGAAAAGAAATCTGGTCATTGTATAAATGGAAATTGACATTTTCCGGCGTGCCCTGTTTTTGTTACAAGGTGTGTTTCAGGTCTGTAGGGAGTAGATCCATAAAGGGCACGGAAGTCTCGGGTGTGTCTATTAAGTTTTCAAATGTTGTAACTTTAAATTTTTATTAATTTGATGATTCGTTCAAATTACCCAACGTTTTTTTATTGTTAGTGCGGTTTCAAAATTATCGCTTTCCAAATATTAACGTTAAGATTAGAATTGTTCGCATTTCGTGGTTCAAGTAAATACTGGTCTAAGTAATTCGTTCATATCTTGGTTTATTATCTACTTTATTTTTTATCACGACATTATTAGAAATTCAACTTGCGCACTACTTGTTGTTGAATTTGAAAGTCGCCCAAACCAAATTTGGGAACAAAGAAGAATTATCAAACTCATTGAATTATATTATTAGAATAGAAATTTAGAAATATTGTTCGATGAAGAAAATAATGAAACCAAGTTTTTTTATATCGATCATCACCTTTTATAAGGAAATGTCATAAAATGCACGGATCGTTAAAATCACCGTCTAAATAAAGGTCGAATTCGTAGAGGGTTGACGGTATGGTTGAGGGCCAGTCTATCGACGATCGTCGTTTGGGAAACTCCTGCTAAAAATGATTTTGGAACAAAACTTTAAAAAATTTTTAGCCTATTTATTTGTTTTATAAATTTTTATATTGTGCTATTATCACGTTTATGTGTATATGTGTAGAGAATCCTTTGGAAGGACCCTAGGGCACGAATGCCACATAACAACTTAGAATTGCAACAACTACCATCACCTTCTTCCCAGAATGGCCCTCCAAATTCCGATGGCCAAACTTCAGGTACCACCTTTAATCATTATACCATTTTTTTGTGCTTTTGCTTATCGTAACTAACGCTTAATTTTACTACTGCATGCTTTTTCCGCACATTTAAAAACTTTTTTTTTGTGTCGCCTTTGGGGACGGAATTCTTTTGTAGTTAAACGGGAAAGCTTGAATTTCATTGTACAAAATTTTCCAGCCAATTTTTAAAATAGAGAGAAATGAAAAAAGGAGAAAGAAGTCTTTTTGACTTCTTCTTCATGATGGACGTGCGAGTTCGACGTAAATGGAAGCTATTGTACAAATTGAGTACTTATTTTCCAAAAATGTTGTAGCTTTTACTCAAGATTTAATAACTGACATTGCTGCAATTTTATCGTGGAGAAATATCTCGCCTGATTTTATTTTTACACGAGTTTTTGAAATTATTTCACGGGGATTCGCCAAGCGCAGCGCAAACCAGCTGAAATAATTAAGTCGCAACGCTAATTCATCATAAACCAGTTTTCTTTCAAATTTTCAAGTTAAATACTGAACGTTTTTGGTTTTTATGTACAGTTTTGTTTACATCCTGTCAGTTACCTTAACATCAAATCATAGATAAGAGAGTAGGCATCAAATAGAACACACACCTCCCACCGGAAATCGAATTTTTCGATTTGGAAGGAGGAGGAGCAACAACCTTTTAAAGAGGAAGTCTCCACTCAAAAACATAAAATAACAAATTTGAATTCCAACAAGTTGTAACTATTATTAATTATACAGGGTGTTGCGCATTTTGAGACACGCTATGATAATTGCCTAACGCTAGTACTTTGTTGACATAGAAGTGTAACGTTTTTTCCCCTCATTAACTATTAAATAATTTTGCAAAAACATGTTTCTACATAATGTAGAATCATGCGAACAAAAACGGACCGATATTATGAACTTATCATAAATGTAATATTTAGGGTAGAAGTATTTATTTTATCGAATAACCATTAAAAAGCATTGATATTTTGTACCACAAAAACTTGCGTGTTTTGTTTTCACGTAATAAAGAAAATTGTTGGGAAATTGACTGTACAACTCATTATAAAAATGAAGTATGTTTTTATTAATGAGGATTTTGTTTTCAATGCATTATTCATCTATACTTTATTTAGAAAAATCATTAAATTGTAATTTAAAAAAACTCGTGTACGATCACACAGCACATATTAAAGTTTCATTTGCTTTACATTTCTTATCAATCTACAACCTTGATCTATTCCTAATTTTTGTTGTGATTTGTTCATATATTGCAGGATAAATTAAATATGACTTATAGTACTACAAGTTTATTTTCTTTAGAAATAATAATCAATATGTTTTAAATATACGTAGGAAATAATAAAGTTTTTTATGTGGATGTTGCTCGGAGAGGGATAATGTTACTTCGAATTTGATAATAATTATATATTTTTTGTCGATCTGCTTTTCTAACTCGTAAGGGGGAGGAGATGCAATATATCAAGAACATTTAAAGCTAAAAATATCTGCATATCCTCAAATGTTAATCTAAAAAAATTAGTTTGGCTCATGGTAGAATTAAATTTAAAATATTATTTTTATAAAGTATCACGCTGAATTTTCTCCTTCCTTCATTAAAGGTTAACTAATCCAGAACAGCCACAACAATATGAATGCTTTGGGGCAAATATAGCCGATTCACACAATATAATATACTAATCGCTTCGCTAGCGCAGTTACATTCGAATCTAAATTGAGCAACATTTATTGTCGAAAAAATATTTTTAATATGGATTTTCGATTACATTAGCGTACTTATAAAAATGCAAATTAAAAATTGATTGCATTTACCAGGTATCGCCACTAGTTTATTATTCGATATCGAGTACTCAATTATTTAACTCGAAGTGCAGCGTCATCGTCGTACTAAAAATGGTGTAGGTATAAATAAAGATAATTTTAATGACAAAAAGATATTTATTATTTAAATGTGGCAGTTATTGGTAATATGTGGATATCTATCAATGAAATTTACCAAGAATAATTCCCTTTATGTCTGTAATTACTAAAGAATTATTAGATACCATTACAGAAAATAATTGAAAAGAAATTACACGGGAAATAGTCGAAGTGAATTGTAAAATCAAATTGGTTACATTGTGTTTCGCCACAATATTCGGAACGAAACAAACATTTTTTTACCTACTTAATAGCGAGTTCCGTAAAGGATCAAAAAAAGATGTCAAATGGCATGAGACATGCTAACCGTAGGTTCTAATTGGCAATAAATGCGAGAGAATCACGACTCGCTCTGTCTTTATAGCACACATTTAAATGTATATTAATTTGTCTGCTCGGCAAAAGCAATTTTCAATAAGCATTTTGTCACTTTTCCCTTTTCGATCATGGGGGTGGAATAATAAACTTCAGCTCTGCAAATTTGAAGAATTGAACCGCGGTCTTACTGTAACCACCGTCGACTACCAACTAAAATTCAACTAACTGAAGTAGTTGATTTGAATTTCGTTACAGCCTTCTCCGCCCACTTTTGGGTATTAGCCTCTTTCTCTAAGAGAAACGTTTAACCATTAAGACCCCACTGTTGCTAAGTCCGGGTTGGGGAATGTGCCTGTAACCCTTTTCATTGTTGATGCTGGCAGTCATCAACTCAGGGGGACCGTCGGCTTTACGTGCCCTCCGAAGCGCGGGAGACTGTCATAGATGGAGAGAGAATCAGAAAGAAAAATTTATCCTTCTAGCCTTCTCCCGGGATCGAACCGGGTGCCTTTGCATCAGTAGCACTCTTCTGAATTACAATTTGAATTGTTGAATTTTAGTTGGTGCACTGGCGGTTTCTGTATGTGCTAGGTGTGACAATTGCACACCTATTATTATGTACATCTAAAAATTGAATAGCATTTTGTGATAATTGAGTAAAAAATCTTTTGCTTCTTTTTTTTCTACAAAATAAATTTGAATACAGTGATATTGAATTTTTAAACAAAAAAGGATCACCACCCGAAAATTTGGAATCTACGAAATTAATTTTTCGAAGGCTATATATAATTTTATCCAAATTCATTAATTTAGAACGTTTTGACCTTGAAAAATTTAATAATTTTGCCTGCAGCAGTAGCGGATGTAAGGCTCATTAAAGAAAAGAAGGGGGCTTCGGTTACCAGTCAACTCAAATACTGTATTTAAATTTAAAACATTTATTAAAGATTAATTAAATAACTTAATTAACAAATAATTAAAACAATAAAATTAATTTAATTTAATGTTTTTTTGTTTTTCTAATTTCTTCTATCGACGTTTTATAAGTGAGTAAAATTTATGTTTTTCGCACGGTCGCATTTTCCAAACGGTCCCTACAGCAGCGGATTTTGGTTTTACAGGGGATTCCAGATTGTTCAAATATTTGAATATTCAAAAATTTCTCAACTTTTTAAAAGTTGATAGAATGGGTCGTAAAGGATTAAGGGTAGGCTCCAATATCAATTTTAAAGAAAGATTTGGGGACCCACGGAGCCTACCCGTAACTATTTAAATTTTATGTTGAATAAAATATTTTAAAAGGTTTCAAGTTTAATGAAAATTGAAAATTTTCCAACTTACATTTTAGTCTAGGACCTCCTTTGCGTAAAGTGGTTTCGTCTTTTCAAGATATCATCAGCTTCATTCATTTAGGGATAGTTTAGCCCTAAGCTGAGCATTAATATAAAATTAATATAAAAAATAAAAAAATTAAATAACAAAATTATATATTTTGTTTAATTTTAATAAAAATTTAAATTTGTTAATGTAAATTGTTTTTTCTCTTTATTATTAAAATTATATATAGTATACTTCTTTTAAAATAATTTTTATTTAAATTAATCCCTTATGCACAGCTAAGTGACATAATATGTAACGATATGCATTTACTTGCAGAATTGTGCAGCTACATGGATGTCACAGTTTGTATATATAACGGGTTGTTTTTTGTTTACTTTGATTATTATGATGTGTTGTAAAAATACGACGTCGATATCGAGATTGTTTATTTTCACTGCGTTGCCAAATTCCCGTTTTCTTCTTTTCGCATCAGTAGGTGTACTACTTTGATCGAGAGCATATTTGAAAATTGTATCAAACATTTTACGATAATTGTTGTCTAAAGTTTATTTTGTCTGTGTAATTAAAACTTTACCTAAACTTTTTTTTTTATATAAATCAATTTTACTTAACGTAAGTTATCTTTTTTTGCAATTGGTTTTTACCTTAAATTAATAAAAAATTTGTGCGTTAAAGGGTTAAAATAATATATTCTTGATTTGAAATAACTTTTATTTAAATGAAATAAATTTTAATACATATTTTTCTTCGATAGCAGCGCCAAAATTTGAATTTGGAGAAATTAGAAAAATTAATTAAAACAAAATTTTTTTAAATAATTTTGGAAATTTTTAGAAATGCAAAAAAAGACAAACATAATCGACCTGAATTATAAATTTCTTCTTTCAAAGTTATATTAATTTCAATCAAACAAAATTTTATTTTGATTCAAGACAGATATTTTAAGTATTTACAGTAATCTACAATTTTTTTTATTAAACAAAAATATTTTAATGATAACAAATTTTTAAAAGTAAATTTTGTTGAAAATAACAAATTCAGTTTGATTGACGAATATAATTTTATTTAAATCAAAACAAAATTTGTTTCATTTAGATGGAATTGTGTTTTAGATTCAAACAAACAATTTTTACTGCATGCAGCTCAATTTGTCCAAATTTTTTTTATATGCCTTATATTTTTTGCCACCGGTGTAGTCGTGTGGAATAGTATTGCAAACTTAGTACGGACCATATCAATTTGTTTAATTTGTACTCGCTATGTTGGCAATCGGATACAATTATTATTAAATGATGTAAATTTGTTATTAGCCGGTTAATTTTATGTTCAGTTGTCCATTTCTAATTGTTTACGTGGAGCTGTGTTAAATTTTTTTAATAATAATGAAATATAGTTGGTTTGAGTGTAAGTCACGTTAAATTTTGTTTGGAAAAACCTTTTCCGTATTTACCTTTTCCGCTTCCTCTGCTTAATTGATAAACTTTCCCTTTGCCCATTAGGATAATTTGTCGTCAGTCGCTTTCGTGAATTTCGGATGCAACTGCTTCCAATTTTCGATTTTTAACTGTCGAAAAAAAAATTCTGAAAAAGTTTAAATTTCAAAATAAAACATTATCGATTATCGGTGTTGCTTTATCGGTACTCGTATTTGTATTCTAATTACAGAAATGTAAGAGCTTAATTTTTAATTGAATTTGAAATTTGCGGTGCGTTACCGATGCCCTGAATTGACGCCGACGACGGCGGCGCGCGTCTTTTCCGAATCGATTATTTTCAATAAGCTTTAAGCTTTAGCCCCGTAGTGAAAATGCGTTCTTAGAACATATTTTTTCGCAGAGAAAATTTATTTTTCTACGTATTCAAAATGTAGGAGGAAAGTTTTATTAGTCGATTGTACATTTTTATTCACCTAAAATGGCATTCTACAACAATGTTTACAAATTGCTACAATCCACCCGGGCCAGGATTGTTGGATGTGAGTAATTTTTTTATTATATTTTGGCACTTGGGCGATACGCGAAAGGTTTAATTTTTCCATCATCACTCAAATACACACATACTACCTCCATGACGTGGCGTACGATAATGAGTATCAACCAAGATGACCTTCGTTCGAGCAATTAATTTCAATTGACCTTGTAATATTTACGTTCGTATTTTGGCCATAACTCCTTCTTTTTTGCTTTTTAATCAATCGACTACGTACATGCATACAGGATGTTTCGAATAAAACATTCGCTTAATGATATCATTACAGGCCACAGGTGAAACGTGATCCAGTATCCGCCCAATAAAATTGTGACTTGGATTGCATAGTAGTTTATCTTGTCCATTTTAATCTATGATTTTTATAGTCTCTTCTGATTATTACTTTTTCAACATTTGTATTGCAAAACTAATTAATTGATTTGATTATATTTTCTGCAATTAATTAAATTAATCTTGCACTTCAGGTCGGCTGTACACTCATCAAAAATGTTGTTATTGTATTTCCAAAGATCAGTTTAACTTCAATAAACGAAAATTCGTCGGTCCTCTAGCGAAAGCCATCCGAAAGAATTAAGTCGCAAAATTAAACGGGGCATTATTTTTTTTAATTTTCCTTTATTTTTACCACTTATTGCATTATTGCACCTGTTAAAGAGGAAAGGTTTCCGCTTGCTGTTACTTAATCAACACATCGCCAACTAATAATTTGCTTTGTTTCGAACTTTTGGCGATTGGCCTAATTAATTTAATCGCATTTCAGTGCAAGAAGATGGAAATGTTTCCATTCCCATGGAACGAGAAACCAATACACTACCTTTGGAAACACCAACCGATTATCGAATAATTTTTATAAATCGGATTCAACCGCCAGTTCATAAATTTGTAAACAACCGCATCTCTACCGCCAAATACAGGTTCGTGTTTTTTATGTAAAAAGAATTACGGTCCGACTTTTTATTATCTTTTTGATTACAGCGTTATACGTTTTATACCTTTGTTTTTGTTTGAACAATTTCGACGATGGGCAAACATTTTCTTTTTATTGATAGCTCTCCTTCAACAAATACCGGACGTTTCGCCCACCGGTCGATACACGACCCTTGTGCCGCTAATTTTTATCTTGTCGGTTTCTGCAATCAAAGAAATTATAGAAGACACAGTAAGAGATCCTACGCTTTTATTTTTAAATTTTTGTTGACGCGATAATGTTTTAGAAAAGACATCGAGCCGACGACGAAACAAATCATAAAATCGTGGAAGTTTTAAGAAACGACCATTGGATTAACACGAGATGGTTGAAAGTTGCTGTAGGCGATATCGTCAAGGTTCAAAATAATGAATTTTTTCCCGCCGATCTTGTTTTATTGTCATCCAGGTAAGCTTATTAGTGAATCCTCATAAACCCCCAAAATCAGCGTTTCCCAATTTACACCCCAGCGATATCAATTTTTTACAGAACGTCCTCCTGTGAATTTATTTACTATGTATCTTAAACATTATTTTGAAAAATTTGACAACTTGAAAAAATATAGTACATATGGCGGATGATACCAGTAATGTTTTTAATAAATTAGGAATTAAAACCCAAGCAAAGCCGAGTACGAAAACTAGTTTTCAATGAGACGAATTTGAGGCTGAATAATTTTGAAATTAATTTTTATCCAATTTTTGAACCCTTGATTCCACTTCAGTTGGGAAACGCTGCCATAAAAATACCGCTTTCATATGGAAAAGCTTCGCCTTGCTCGCAGGCGGTTTCTTGAATGAAAATAAAATCAATTTTTGATTATTCCCCACGGCATCGTTTTTTTTTTCCTGATTACAGCGAACCCCAGGGGATGAGTTTTATAGAAACGGCCAATTTGGACGGCGAGACGAACCTTAAAGTTCGTCGGGCATTGCCTTGCACCACAAAATTAATGACAACCAATGACCTCCATCATTTTTTCGGAACAGTTGAATGTGAACCCCCAAATAGGCACTTATACGAATTTACCGGCGTATTAAAGGAAACAAATCAAATGTAAGTCGGCATTGGGATTTCTATAAACAGAAAAGCAACAATTTTGTCTGTTTTAGAACTGAAGCTTTGGGTCCTGATCAAATTTTATTACGCGGTGCGATGTTGCGAAACACATCGTGGATCTTTGGTTTGGTGATCTACACTGGACACGAAACTAAACTCATGAGAAATTCAACCACGGCACCACTAAAACGCTCCAGTGTCGATAAACTAACCAACATCCAAATTTTATTATTGTTTGGAATTTTATTGGCGATGTGCATCTTGTGTTCAGTTTGCAATGAAATTTGGACGAACGCTCACGCCAAAAAAGACTGGTACATTGGATTGGCAGGTTAATTAAGCAACCGCGACGATTTTTCACATGTGTAATTTGTGTATTCTTTTTTTAGACCTCTTTAACCAAAATTTTATGTACAATTTATTAACATTCATAATTTTGTTCAATAATTTGATTCCAATTTCGTTACAAGTGACATTAGAAGTGGTCAGGTTTATACAAGTGAGTTGGTAAATGTTCAGGTGGTAAATTATTATCTGTAAAATAATGTGAACATTTTTAGGCAATTTTTATTAACATGGATAGAGAAATGTACCACGAAGAGACTAATACTCCTGCCATGGCTCGTACGTCCAACTTGAACGAGGAATTAGGGCAAGTGAAATACATATTTTCGGATAAAACCGGAACGCTCACAAGGAATGTGATGGAATTTAAAAAGATTGCCATTGGAAATGTCGTTTATAATGTAGACGAAGGGTTGGCACTTAAGGTAATTGTTTAGAATACTAAAACGGTTTTTACGGTTACACTTATTACAGCACCTTCAGGAGCAGCACGAGAATGCTTTTCTTTTAACGGAAATGCTGATACTCTTATCGGTGTGTCACACTGTTATTCCAGAATGTCCAAAGGATGGAGGGTCTGTAATTTACCACGCAGCTTCGCCAGATGAACGAGCTCTTGTTTATGGTGCCAGCAAGTTTGGATACGAGTTTAAAAGTCGAACGCCGGATTATGTCGAAATAAGTGCAATGGGAATGCTAAAAAGATTCGAAATTTTAAGCGTTATCGAATTTACTTCGACTCGAAAACGGATGTCCGTGATAGTTAGGGATGCTCAAGGAAATATCAAATTGCTGTGCAAAGGAGCCGATACGGTATTTTGTGGTGAAAACGTAAAAAATGAATTTTTTCTAGTAGTCTTTTCTTTTCAGGTTATTTACGAACGTTTGGAAGTAACCGATAGCGAATGTGGTGACCAATTGTTACAACAGTTGGAATCTTTTGCAACCGAAGGCTTGAGAACTCTTTGTTGTGCGTACACGGAATTGGGCGAAGACGAATACGAAAGTTGGAGAAAAGTATATCACACTGCTTGCACTTCCATGTCCCATCGTGAAGGTAAGATTAATTTTTTCATTTAAAACTTGATTTTATCCTGATCTGCATTGCAAAAATAAAACCACTCAAAGAAAATTGCCTTGGTAGCACAGCTAATAAGCTCAAGTTCGAATCCAGATTGCGGAACATTTTTTCCACATTTTCGCTAAAGGACTTTGCTCTGGTAGTCCGTGGTGCCATGAAAACAAAACACAACAATGTCTGTATTGAAATTAAATAAGTAATTTTGTACATCTGTTTTTGGGGTGAAAGCCACCAGTAAATGTAAATGCAGAAATTTAAATTGAGTAGTTATATTTTGCTTGCTACCCCTATTCTCTTGTATTATATTGGAGACTTGAAGCTAGATAAAACTACCCTTTGTCTTTATGTCGTAATAAAGAATGATTAGAATAACGAGCTTGTTGTTGTCTTTGTTTCTTTGTCAAATATAAACTTACTTTTTTAGATAACATCGAAAAGGCTGCAAATTTGATTGAGAAAAAGCTAAAGTTGATTGGAGCGACCGCGATCGAAGACAAACTGCAAGAAGGGGTGCCCGAAACAATTGCTGCCTTACTTCAAGCCGATATAAATATATGGGTGCTAACCGGTGATAAACAAGAAACTGCCATTAACATTGGGTATTCTTGTAAACTGATCGTGCAAGGAATGCCACTTATAATCTTAAACGACGGCGGTCTCGATGTAAGTTTTTTAATTTCACCTTTTCTTGTTCTTATTTTCATCAACTTTATAGAGTACGAGAGATTCTGTGTTGCGTCACAACGACGATTTAGGGGTGAATTTGGAAAAACAAAACGAACTGGCGTTGATTATAGACGGCAAGACGCTAAAATATGCTTTAAGTTGTGATGTACGTTCCGATTTTCTTAAATTGTGTATTTCGTGTAAGGTGGTTATATGTTGTCGCGTTTCGCCTATGCAGAAAGCGGAGGTGGTGGAATATATAACGCAGTACACGAAAACCGTTACGCTGGCGATAGGAGACGGAGCAAACGATGTCGCGATGATACAAAAGGCGCACGTTGGTGTTGGAATATCTGGCCAAGAAGGTTTGCAAGCCGCTTGCGCATCCGATTACAGTATAGCACAGTTCAGATTTTTGCTGCGTCTGTTGCTGGTTCACGGCGCTTGGAATTATCTGAGAATGTGTAAATTAATTTTGTACAGTTTTTACAAAAATATTTGTCTCTATGTCATCGAATTGTGGTTTGCAATTTATTCCGGATGGTCGGGACAAATTCTATTTGAAAGATGGTCAATTGGATTATACAATGTGCTGTTTACTGCCTTGCCACCGCTAGCGATGGGATTGTTCGACAAAGCATGCAGTGCAGATGTGATGCTGCAGTATCCTAAACTATACAAGCCGTCGCAGAGTGGAAAATTGTTTAACGTCAAAGTCTTTTGGGTTTGGATTGCAAATGGCATGGTACATTCGGCTCTGTTATTTTGGCTCACTTTATTTGCTTGTCAAAACGACATTCTGTGGATGACTGGAAAAGAAGGCGGATTTTTAATGATGGGAAACTGTGTTTACACGGTGAGTGTTAGATTTTGCTTTGTTTCACTCAAAATAATTGCATTTGTTTCAGTATGTGGTTGTTACTGTATGTTACAAGGCTGGTTTGGTCACCAACTCGTGGGTGTGGCCAACACATTGCGCAATATGGGGATCCATCATTCTTTGGTTCTTGTTTTTGATAGTTTACAGGTAAGGTTCGGAGATATTGAAAAATATCAACATTTTAACTGACAAATTTTTTAATTTTTAGTAACTTCTGGCCAGTTATACCAGTGGGAAACGTAATGACAGGAATGTACGTTATAATTTTCACGTCGGCCGTGTTTTGGTTAGGTCTGTTGTTGATCCCCACCATAACTATGACGCCCGACTTCGTGTTTAAGGTGTAAGTTCAATTATTTTACTTGGGAACGTTAATTTAAATGCAATTTTAAAAATTTTATGGTTGTAGGTTATCGAGTCTTTATACCCGTCACCTTAAAATCCCACCGAGCTTCCTTCGTTCCAATAAAGTTGCCCATTGTGCTGTTAACACTAGTTTTAAGTATACCTACCCAACATATTTTTCTCTCCTTTACGTTCCTCATACCTTTTATGCGTCTAAAATAAAGTTTGTTTGAATTAGTGATTAAATTTTTTTTTATAATGTTTTTTAGGATACGTGGTACGGTACATAAATCCCTTACAGATGCGGTGCGAGAAAGTGAGATTAAAAAAACCGATCCTAGTAGGGTATTTAATAGAGATTCAAAAACCTCGTAAGTGTTTTAGTTTTTTTTAA
Source organism: Lycocerus yunnanus (assembly GCA_036346125.1). Taxonomy (NCBI): domain Eukaryota; kingdom Metazoa; phylum Arthropoda; class Insecta; order Coleoptera; family Cantharidae; genus Lycocerus; species Lycocerus yunnanus. The sequence continues at coordinate 11,269,141 of JARFIX010000013.1, forward strand.
TTCTTTCTGATATTTGCTTTAAAACCTATCACACTATGACCTGATGTCTTTAATTTTAACCTTATTTTGCAAACACCATCAACAGCACGCAGAGTGTTTCACACTTTGGAACAATTATTTTTATCAACAAATTTTTTTCTACATTACTTTGTGGAAGAAATTTTTTATTATTGCATGTAATAAAATGGTGACGGAACTTACTTATTAATACACATGTTGTACAGAAAATAAAAACTTAATCAATTTGCATAAGTTGGCTTCCGATGCAGATTTGATATTCTCATTTTTACAGTCAAATTGAACAGATGTTTAATTTCTTTTCGTTTGTACGACATGCACTGTACAAACGTAAATCTTAAATTTGTATTTGAAGCATGTTTCGACAACATTGTATAATCTACCGGCTTTCTAATTCTCGACAACATTTTCTTTAAGTAATTTTAGTTTATCATCAAGGTTAGTGGCGACCTTGTGCAATTAAAATAAATTTTTCCACAGTTCCGTCACTAAACAATTAGTAGGCCGACCAATTTAAAAGCTTTGTGAGAAACTAGAAAAATTAGCTACTAAAACTTGTGGTTTAGATTAGAATTTTCTCTTTAGTTATGGGAGCAACATAGTTGGTTTAAGTTGGCAACAATTTAACAACTCGATCACGCCCGCACATGATCATTTGGCTTGAGGTGTCTACGGTGGATGATTTATTGGAAGAAATTTTTAAGAAATGTTTTTTGTAGTAACTTTTTTTTACTTTTAAATTTTTTACCAGTAGGTAACGTGACTTATTAGATATGGGACCAATTTTTTACAATTTTTTTATATGAATATTGAAAACGGGTGCCTAATTTGTTCCAATTTGATGAAACATTAAGCTTCTTTTTTAATGTAATTAAACAAGTAATTTGCTTGATGTAAATAATGTCGAAACTTTTTACTATGCATGAAGGATGTTTTCTTTAAAAAATAACATGAGCTTCGTTGTAATAACACGCACAACTTTTTATATAAGTAGAGTATTATATTTTTACTATAAAGAAAAAATTGCATTATTAGTCGTAAGCATTGATTTTAGAAACGTTTATATTTTTTATAACAAAAGTATTGCGTTTTTATTGTAACAAATTTATTTTTAAAGTTGTTGACAAAAATAGTTGGTGAAAAACGATGAAATCAAAAAAAAATTAGATTGTTAATTGTAATATTAGCATGCAAAATCGACACGCACAATTTAAATAGCAATAAATTTCACTGGTGTATAAATTATACAAGACTGCAAGTTGACTAGTTTAAATTAAATTTTTCCGATTTTCAAACTGACCTCAATTTCTTTCTATTACCTTTAAATTACTAACTGTAATGGGAGGCAGGCGTAAAAATGAAATTTCTTGGAGAGCTGAATTATCAGAAACAGGATATTAATAGGAGGGAGGGGGTAATATAATTAGTTCTTTATTAAAACTACTATTTCCTATAGCTTCTAGATTACAGTAGTGTAGCCGGCATGGAACTCCATATTAACCAGTCCGTGTATGTTTGACCGCATTACTGATCTAATTTATTTTTAAACTTCCAAATCTTTCTGGGCATCATTTTATTTAAAAGAACTATTTTTTTGCTCAAAGTGGTTCCAGTGCACAATAAACTTAGGATAAAAAGTTTCATTTCGACTTCTTCCATATATCGGAACCACTTAGATTCCAACAGAATCATTTTTTTTTTGAAATGGTAACTGGCCAACGGGTAAACAGACGTACAAATACATTTTTTAAGTTTTAGTGTGCCTTTCTTTGGTGTTAACTTCTCATCAACACTGTTGTATAGTCAAAACGGCGTTATTGAACAAAACCCTAAATTCCCCAAATAAATCAAAATTTATTTTATGAAACCTGATATTTCAAAAAGGATTTGTTCAAAAAATTGTAATACTCACAAAAAGGCTTGAAAAAGGAGGGTTTGAATCTCATTGTCAGTTGAGAATACTTGAACTGAAAATACTGAACTTCTAGTACTTAGTTTGGAATTTGAAGACTGAATTTCCGCTCTGTATCCAAAATTATTTCTTATGAAGTAGCTGGCTCTAAATTTGCCGCACTTCGTGGCCATTGTCGCATTTGATTTTATAAAGCGGCCAATTCTGTTAGTTAATTGTTTACAACTTTATAATAGAGAGAAATGACAGTCATTTTGTGTCGGTGTAGTATTAAACGGCAGCTAAAACTTGTCAAATTCTAATTATTGTAAACCTGTGTTAGGTACAAGTTTTAATGGTGAAGGTTTTGTTAATTTATTATTACAATAAATTGTAGTAGTTTTAACAATGTGATAACATTATTTGAAAGCTCAATGTATGCATAGAAAGTAATTAATTGTAATTGTTAATTTGTTTTATTTGTATGTATGCGTAGATTAAATTTTTTTTGTTTGATAATTATTAATGTGTTATTGTTTTTGCCAAGTACGATGCATGCACTGGAAAGATTCGCAATGTGTAAGTACTTCCAAATTGGCAAACTATGAGTATTATTATTATTATTAAACTTGCATGAGCGCAATTTACACATTTATTAACAGCATGCGATTTTCTGTTGCATTCTTTAGCAATTATGTAATTCGAATGGTGATGGTTTTATGGAATTTGTGTGTTTTTAAGATTTGTGTCAACAATGCCAAACTCGAGGTAACCGATTTTTGTGTTTAAATGTTTTTATTGCCACTTTGTGGTTTACAATTCAGCAGAGCCACGTTTATCTTTTTTAAGTAGCATTTCCTAGTCGCAGTTTTTTTATTCATGAGATGCAGCCACTGTTTTCATTCGCAATATTGCCGATATATATATTTAAAAAAGTTGGGCCATGGGTGGACATAATCAATCTACGGGATGCTATTTAAAAAAAGTTCTGCATTTCAATTTTCCAATAATTGAATAACAAATCGGTTGTGTTATTGTTTACACACTTAAAATAAGCTATGTTGCTCTGAAATACCAAATAGTAGATTGCGAGTGAAAATGGTTCTAGGCTATCAGAAACTGCCCGACTACTCAAAAATGTACGAAGCGTCTTCTTTCGTAAGTCACAAACTAGAGCCGACTTGGAGGTTGAACTTTCGCGTAAGTATAAAACGGTTTTTGTTTAAGTTTATTTTTTGTTTTAATAAATGAAAACACTTTTTGCTAATGGCTACAACACACAGATTAACGCTTAAAGAAAAGTTGACTAATCAAAATTTTGTAATTAATGTAAATAACGGCTGTAAATAATTAAATTCTGTGGTCGTTATTTGGTGTGCGATTTCACAATTTTTTTTTATATTTCACTTGATGGCGACAAGAATTGGAGTTCGATTTGTATGTATATTTATGAGGTAAACATGTCTTCGGCACGTACATGACACGTGGCACACCTCTCAATATATCACAGTAAAAATTGTGGTGAATACACAAATAACGACTAATTTTTTAATCATAAATAATAAAATTAACTTGAATTTGTTAGATGGTTTTGCGTTTTCTCAAGAAGAAGGCGGAACCGTTTCTCAAGCTGAGGTTATAAGGGCATACAATACCAACATTCCAAAACCAGAAGGAATGTAGGCTGTACACCATATTTTTGTATTATTTTTACTTAAAACTATATTAAATTTTCTAACCTCATAAACAAAGGCCAAATGTGTGCTTAAATTTTAATGTAATAAATAAAAACGTCAACTTTTTATTATACATTTTTCGTATGGTTGATGTTTGAGATTGGCAGCACCACTGATGTTACTACGATTCAAATTTTTGAATCCGCTTGTTTTATTGTTATTTATTTTTGGTAAATGGGTTTGCAATGGTTTATTTATATTTAACAAACAAAATACTGACGTTATATTATATGAGTATATGGTGGTTACCGCACTCACTTGCTTTGTGTATCTTTTAATATTTATTTTTTTGAGACGAATCAGTGTACCTAATGTAAGTTCCCTGGGTTAAAGATTGCCGACGTCTCCGTAATTTTGTTAACATAATTTACATTTGCTGTGATTCTAATAGAGGAAAGTTTGCAAGAATTAAACAAAATTCCCCAATAACTTGGATTGCACAAAAATTAACCGATTTAATTTTTCTTGTGTCTGCCATCACAAAACCAATTCTTTTCTTTATACTTTTTTCTGTAAGATTGTAGTATAAATTCAACATGTTTTGAAAATCTGCCAGTATTCAATATTTTGAAATAATTCGTGTACCACTGGGAATTAAATCAACATTTTTTAGTATGAAAAATTATTTGTATAATTCAATTACACAAATCAAGATCGGTTAATTTTTGTGCAAGCTTACCCTAAAAAATAAACCCCCAACTTTTGTGTTTTCCTCTAATAAGATCATTTCGATGTAAATTTTTTAATCGAGCAAAGCACGATCTTATTTGAGCTTAATTTTTCGTCCCTGGTCAAAGTTGACTGTACAATCAAACAAATTTTTAAACAAAGACAGTAGGTTTAGTTTTACTTACATTCATGTGCCTTGGTGTATTCTATGTAAACTACAAGTCTATTTGTAAAAGTATTTTTTTATTATTTATTGTGCAAACAAAGGAGGCCAATATTTTCACTCTACAAAGAGTCGCCCGAGAGCGACGCACGTCTGTGCCCATTTCGTGTTTTAACGGTGCCTGCGCATTTCTAACTAACACTTACAATATTGTCACACCACCAAGTATTCACGTGCCGTTAAATACGAAATGGACATATTTTATTTAATGTCGCTTAGAAATCGTAAATAAAGATATAACCGCATGTGTAGCTAATGAAAAAGATTTTAACGGAATAGGATATAAATTTTTTCGGTTTTGAAAATATAAACCTATTTAGAAACTACAATATGTATTTAATATTCTTGTTAATTGTTATTTTATAAATAAATATAACAAATGTACTGTTAAATTAATTATTTGAACATTTAATGTGCATAATTTTCAATAAATGTGTTACTTATATGGCTTTTTCTTGTTTAACTGCCTATCACACGGACAGGTACCATTTTTTACTTCCACCTATAATAATTATAAGACGTCCTATTTGTTGGACGTTCCGAGGATGGATTTTCTTCATTGTTCATCATTTCTTCGTCTATTAGTAACTCAAAGTCGCCCAAAATTTCTGGATTCGGAGTTTTATTCCATCTCACACTGAAAAAATATGTTGTGATTTCGCGCCATTTATTACAGAAGGAAATTATTCTGAAACATAGACGGACTTACTCGGGAAATCCAGATGGGGGAACCACCAGAGAAAAAATGTTATCCAACAGTTTATGTTTTAAAATTCTATCATTGGCTGTCGTCGAAGTCAAAGAAGGTGATGCGTTTACTTCTATAAGCCATGGTTTTAATTTATTATCAATGATGATATCGTAACCATAGCACTCAAAACAGTGCCTGTCTGTAGCGATAACAGGCTGAACGGCTTTCAAGGAATGCGTTATTAACCAACTTATTTGGTCAAAAAAGTTTTTCTGTAACCTCTTTTCCTCTTGTACTCTCCAAATATAGTCTTAAATTTTGCACGCTTAGTTTTCCACCGTGCAAACTATTGTATTCTTCCTAAAATTTGTAAACTTGGTTCGTATCGACAGGAATAGGCCAGTCATATTCAAGAGAAAAATATTTCATTCCAGTAATTGAAATAATTAATTTGGAAAAAATGAAAACTAAAAAATATAATTACCCCATGTTTTTGAACCGAAACGTTGGTTAAATGAACGTACATGTTATCCAATTCGGCTACGCTCGAATCGTATTTTACTGTACAAAATCGACAAAATCCTAAACGAAACTGATATGCTTTTAAAGGACGAAATGATGTGACCAGAACATACAAACGTAAATCAAACTTTTTTTCTCCCTATGAGCAAGGGATTGTCGATGTAGCTGGAAGATTTTAGATTACAAAAGTAATTTATTATCACATTTACAAGATTCGGTGGATTTCGATGTCCGATTGTTTGCTTACTTTTATGGACGTAAGATCAATCAAATCAGCTACTTGTTGCGGTAGCCAGCTAGGAAAGCTTCAAAGCATACCATTTGTATTCACTCACATTACTATAATTAATTTTATTATTATATTTTAAGTTATCCGTCCATAGATATTAGTAGCAAAATACTTTGGTGTGCATTGCGTTTCCCAACCTAGCACCGTAACCAGTAGCATTCACGGACGGCACTATAAATATTTACCGTGATATGACATAACTCTCTTTTGCCAACTGAGGTTGTAGGGGAATTTTATTTGCCTCCCGCGACCACCTCTTCAGTTTCGATAATTTGTTGATTAAGAAAATTCCTGATCCTTGCGATCTACCGCACGGTTTCATTATCCAAGTGCTTTGAGGCGCTTTACGATATTCTTCGACAAACATGTTATAATCTGCCGGCAAAACGAACGTAATTGGAATGAAATCTAAATGCATATATCTCGATTCCAAAGCGTTCGGCTAGAGGACTTCCTTCTTTCTCTAAATCTCTCCGGTAGCGTTTTATATTTTTTACAAGCAAATCTTTTCTAGAAATTTCGTAATGATTTGGGAAGTGATTTATTATTCTGTAACAAATTGAAACGCACAGTAAGATTTAGGAGTGACCCCAAATAAAACTTACTGATTGTCATTCATGCGGTAACCACTGTCAACACTAAACAGGCTTCTGCAAGTTTGTGTTCCAGCCCAATAAATGTTCCAGTCATCTTCTGGGCCCACCTGAACCCAACCGCGTTTTTCGCAATTTGCCACCACCACATTTTTATCAAGATCGGTACAAAATGAAACTTTCATTCTTTTTTTGGTTATTTACTGAAATATTTGACAACTCGACCAATCTTTTTGATAATCAATAAAAGCTTTTGGTAACCACGGATACCTACCTCTTCTTCTGTTGTTAAAACAAAAATCATTTGATAAATAAAAATGATTTTCTATTAAATAAAATTCTAACATTAATCTTAATTACAATTAATAAGAAAACCAACCGGGTGCACCTGGATTCTTACTTGACCTGTCATTAAATTTCTTATATGATTCCTTCAGCTCGTCCATCAACTTTTCCTTCTCCTTCTTCTCGGCTTCATCCTTTCCTTCAAACAACTCGGGAAATTCAAAGGTTTCACCCGGAGGCTAATGGGTACAAAAACTCGTACTACATAAACGTCAAACACTAATAAACAACTTACCAAGAAAACGTATGCATATTTTACATCATCCTCCTTCGTTACGTATCCTTTCACTTTGTCCTGCTTTGTTTTGCCTAAAGCCACCCTGGTATTAATTTTAACGCACTTAACGTCGTAAATTTTTTCTAAATAATTTTTAACATCCACTCTGGTCATTTCCATCGAACACATAAATTGGACTACATTTTTTGGTTGCTCGATGGTTGGTTTTACAAGTTTTAACCAAAAGTTTGGTAAATAAACGCGAAGTTGAGGTGCCCCCTTTTGGTATAATGGGTACCTGAAAAAGTAAAATTTAGACCTAATTTTTATAAATATTAATTTTCGATAAAACTTACAGTCTCGTCGACATTTTATAAATTAACACTCGATTTGGTCGTGTTTTGAAATTTAAAAACTAAATTATATGTTGAGGTTATGTCATGTTTATATACACCGTAACCGACAATTTTAGACTCTCAACTATCAGGAGAGGAAGTTTGTATTTTTATTTTTTAGAATTAAAAATGTATGAAAAAATTGCTTTTGATTTATTATGACCAATTAACGCAATTTTAAGTCAAACTTTTAATAAATGGTTTTATAATCACTAATATTTTGGTCCCACTGGTGGCTTCCATGTGTGGTAGGTGTTATAATTGCATTTATCCTGCAGTAACCACAAACCCAATTCAGTTGTTTTTGAAATATATCCATTAATGTAAAGTATTTTTAACTTTCTAGAGAGCCAAGAAAAAGGTATTCACAAACCGTAAGTGCCTTATTCCTAAAACTTGGGTATGATATTGGGCAGGCGTGCAGATCCCCCGGCCTCTGTTTGAGCTGTGTGCTTTCTCTAATAATTATTATTCTCGCTCGAAGAAAATATAAGTTTTAAATAGTTTTTGAAACCGGGGAGGGGAATACTCTCGAACTTCCAAAAATTTTAAAGACAAATTGGCAAACTTATCGTCCTCTCTCAAGCAATCAGTAAAAGAACCTTTTAAACTTTACGAAACAATCAACTAAGGCCGAATGTTAAAGTAACCAAAAATTTAAGTAACAAAATTTAAAAGTTCAATCTAGAAATAATAATTTCTGGTCTGCCAGCACATTCAAATAATAAAAGAAAAATCTGCAAACTTATGGCCTTCTGAGTTAAGAGATCAATAGAGAAATTTTTTAAAACAACAAAAAAAGAAAAATAGTGACCGGTGATCTGGGATGTTTGAGAAAACCTCCTTAGTACATGTTATCGTTTCTAAATAAATTAAAGCAGTGTCATAAAGTTTTTGCATAATTTGTCGACATTTAATATTCTGTCCTCCAATACTAGAATACTGGGGGCATCCCACTCCATACTTTCCAGGCCTCCCAATTTATTCAAGTTATTTTCATCAGTACACAATAAAAAATCATTCATCAGTTTGAAAAACATTACTTGTCAGTTCTTCAACAAGCTTTAGCAAGTGAGAATCGAAGCTAAGATGACTTCATGGCTTAAATTTAAAAAAGTTAACGCACTTAGAGTAAAGCATATAAATGAATAAATTTTGGATGGATGAACGGTAAATATACGTTTCTGACTGATTAGTCGTCATCAGTACCGTACACATATGGAAACTCTTTAATAGTGTATCTTAAAAGCTACTTGATTGGTGTTATCACAATGGTACGAGGTGCACCATTTCAGACTTACCGCATGTATCCGGTACTGATGAAGATCAATCAGTCAGAAACACATGTCTATCGTTTATCAATGATCCTTGATTCTACAAATTTAATTTATGCTATAGATCAAACAATAGTTGGTAAATCTAACATAAAACCACTGCATTTCTTGATCTTTAAAAAACGCTCATGTCTGAAAAAAAGGGGAAAGAATTTCAGATGGAAACACTCTGACTTTTCTGAGCCAGGGTTTGGATTCCACGTTAAACTCATAGTACTGCCTGATGCATTGCAAAAACCAGTCCGAGGCAAGATTGTCTGTTGTGCTAAAATTCAAATTTGCAATTTTGTACAGCCGTTTGTGAAACAGATGATAAAAAAATATAAACCTTTTTGTCCCTTCGGAATAAAATAATATCGACGCTTATGAAAATGTTCCATTTCTGGGGTCCCCAAAAATTAATGGTGGTAAGAAGGCACCCTAGTTCTGTCATCCGCAGATTATAGAACGAAATCATAAAAATATTAAGCCAAATTTTAATTTAATCGAGTTTTTGGAACATTAGAGAGGTAAAAATATTCATTTACATTTCTAAAGTTGCATTCTTAAAAAAAAGTCGGACTTATTCGCCCAACCTCCGAATTACATAATTAACCTCTAATTTATTTCAGAATTCACAATGGGTCACGGATTTGGAGAGTTAGCCGTCATCAGAAGAATTATTATGATTTCTCTATCACCTTTTGAACAGCGCGCCTTCGCTGGCTTCTTCAAGAACGGTTTCCCCAACCAAATGAGGAAGTTTCGTGAAGAAGTTTTTTATGTTGCACCTCGTAAGGATTTCACAACTGACATAACAATTACGGGTCTCTAATATTGTTTGTTTTAGCTATCATAATAGGATGGTTAATTTATGACCAAACCGAAAAGAAACACGCGCAGTTAGAGCGCAAAAATCCTAAAGATTACGAAGATGAAGTGTAGATTATTTAAATTACCATGTAATTAGTCCATTTAATAGAACTTGTAAAAACCTGTATTTAATTTTTTTTAAATTAAAACCTTCGAATTATCCTATGGCTTTGATTACGAAACATTTTTTTCCACAAAGGCCCAACTGTCATTTTTAAAATTTTAGTTCTTTTACAATTGATTGATTTGTTGCTAATTTCTTATTCAAAACCGCGCGAGATATTTCGAAACAGTACCGGTTTAGAGTGTTTTACCAAAAATATATTTGACAAAAAAGGAAATTTCCCTTGTAATACCAAATAAGGCCGTCGAAAGTGTTAAAAGTCGCGCTATTTTCTAGTCATTTTCGGTCGTGAGTTTTTGACATAATCAAATTAAAATTTTTGTAAATATAATTTAAAAGGGTAAATAAAGGTGACGACGTGTTTCTAGAATATTCTGGAAAAACGAATTTTTAATTTTTCCGTAGGGAATTGATCGTTGCGGCTGGTTATGTTGGTAGTTCCTGATGCGAAACAATTTGGTATTAGAAATTTCTCGAACCGGCAGCGACGAGGAAGTGTATTAAAAAACGTGCAAAATTTTTTTGAGACATAAATATTCGTGTTGCGTACGTTTAATTTTCATTCCATACGCATTTATTTGTGATTGTCATTTTCTATTTATATTATCGTGTACGATAATTATTAATTTATAAAAAGTCATGGCTGCAATGTCTGTGATTGGTATCGACTTTGGAAACGAATCTTGTTATGTGGCCGTTGCCAAAGCGGGTGGCATCGAGACAATAGCCAACGATTACAGCTTGAGAGCCACTCCGTAAGTTTTTCTCGATTTTTTCTAATTACAAAAGCACACGTACTTTGTCCTTGTCATTCTTACTCCAAATTTGACATTTTGGTTACCCATTACCGCATTTATAAAAATTTTTTTGAATTTCAGATCATGCGTTGCATTTTCTGGCAAAAATCGTATATTGGGCGTAGCCGCCAAAAATCAGCAGATTACAAATATGCGAAACACCGTCTTTGGATTAAAACGATTACTAGGTAGAAAATTTAAGGATCCGCAGGTCCAAAAGGAGTTACAATTCTTACCATTTCAAGTATGCGAAACTTCGAATGGATTTGTTGGAATTAGGGTAACTCTTGTACTTGGATGTTTGAAACTTGCGTTTTAATTTTTTTCTTTTTCAAGGTAAATTATTTAGGCGAAGAACATACGCTTTTACCGGAACAGTGTTTAGCAATGTTATTCACAAAATTGAAAGACACATCGGCTAGTGCTTTGCAAACACCAATTAACGATTGTGTCATTTCTGTACCATCCTATTTCACCAATGCTGAACGTAAAGCCCTATTAGATGCCGCCAACATTGCAGGTATTTTATTTTTAGTTTTTCTCTCAAGTTCACTTGTAAAGACTAATTCGTCGCGTACCGTTGTAAGTTAACCTATTTTTAAAGATAATGGAGAGATAAAAAACATGTGGAACAAATTATCTTAAAAATAAATTTATTTATTCTGTTTGCTAATCAGCAATCAAATCTCAAAGTTTTGGTTTCATTAAAACAGTTCCAAGATGAATCTCTCTGTGAGGGGGAGTTTCTGCAGATAAATCAATACTCTTGCAGTAGAGAATTTTCCCCTGTATATAATTATCTGATAAGTAATTTTGAGTTGTTGATTGCTTTTTCTCTCACTTGTCAGTCTTTTATTTATAATAATTTTTTTGGAATTTTCCCAACATTTAGAAATCTATTTTTAATAATTCCTTTTCTGGTTTTTACCAAAGTAGTGTGGTTAGATAGCTTCCCCTCCTTGCTGACTTTATTTATCACTGTTTATATATAAAATTTTTGTTGCCCCTCCTTAATTTTTTATATAAAAGTACACCATATTTAGTTAAACAATTTTCCAACTTTCAGGAAATTTTTTGCTTGTTGGTAAAATTTATTGTTGCGCCTACTTTTAAATTTGGTTGTTATGTGTCTGTATGAATCGGTAAATGTAAGCTGATGAATAAGTAATGGGTTTGGCTTTGGTGTCCAGATAAAACTCTTTTTTGAAGTGTATTTAATTAAAATTGGGCATAATTTTGAACTATTACTGTGCTTTAAGCAAGTCTGATACATTGTCCATCTCTAGGGAAATAAATCAAGAATAAAAAATGGAAAAGGTTTTGATAAATAGTAATTGTTTTGAAAAAAGAACAGGATATTAAGTTTATCTTACATCCAACAGTTTTGTAAACAGAATGTTTATTGATTTTCATGAGCTACGACTAACCATTAAAATTAAAATTTTAGTAGAATAAAGTCATTCCATATTAAATCAACCTTTCTCACAACTAATTTATAGCACATATGTATAGTTACAACACATGTATGTAGGTCAAAAGTTTATCAATACATGGTGTTACTATAGTGGAAAGCGTAGTATATTGTTGATATCGTATACAGTGTAGTTACTCCAGCAAGGTTGTCACTATTTAGAGTTGAAAACTTGAGATAAAAATAATTACATTAGTAAACCTTAAGGTTGGAAAATATGTAAAAACTGCGTCATACACAACAAACCACATTATAATTTTGTAGAGAAAAAAATTACAATCTAAGCTTCTGGTCTAAAAATTACGTCATAAAGATAAATCCTTTAAGCTAAAAAATATTTTTTGACATCTAAAATACTTGCAAAAATCACAAAGGTACTCTTGAAGTTTACAGATCAGTAAATAAAATTAAAAAGAAGTTTATTTATAACAATAATCATTTCAGGTCTGTGAGCGGGATGGCACTATTTTAAGTACAGTAAAACTATCATTGAATGAATAATTAAATTGCTGGGTGCCAAACTAGACTTGTACTAAAATTAATTTTATGGCGGTAAAATAAAAATTACCTCGTTTAGTATAAGTACATAACTAAATCCAAAGGGTAGTACTTCCAGGAATTAATTTGGACAATTCGTCGTTATAAAAAATGAAATTAGTTTAGAATATCGTATTTTTTGTGAGCTATGTACCAACCATTTTTGGGTGAAAAAATTATTTACTATGATAACAAAGCAATAGGATTTTAAAACTAAGCAAGTAGGTCTCTCTTTGTCAAAAGAATTAAATTCTCTACAATTGTAACAAAAAAGAGATGTAGTTCTGAAACGATTGTTTTTTTGGTAGTATACTTAAGTTTTTTCTGAGGTTATTTAAAATGTTATAAAAATTCTGAAAGGCTTACACGTCATCTGTGAGAAGAAATTTTCATGGCAGAAGATTTGTTAGACCTTGTGTATTTCCACTGGCGGCTTTTTATGTATGCTAGGTGTGACAATTGCACATCTGTTGAAATGTAAAGCTAAAAAATTATTACGAAATTGAAAATATGAATTAAAATGGTTAGCTATCCTTAATTTAACAAGGCAAATTTAAATAACAAATTCCAAAAGTTCAAACTAGTAAACATGGGTCTGGGGGTATAGAATATCCCCCAGCCATACTCAATTGTCACAAAAGATTACGAAAAACAAGAGCCTCGGAAACCTATGATGATACTTGAAATATTGGCAAAATAATATAAATTCTTTATTGTTATACCGTACATAGGGAAATAGCACAATTATATAATCACATTTTCGTACAAATTTCAGCTTTTCTAATAAATTGTTTTAGAGCAAAAATGAAAGAGATAAAAATCATGCAGAAACATAAACTACAAAAAATGATATATGCATTCGATTTGATCTAGCCTTTACTCAGGATAACCATGAGATATTTTTAATCACATATGCCCGGTTGCACCATTTTTGACTTAAGAAAAACTAAGTTTTCTTTGACGACGCCAAATTTAATATTACAAAAATTTAAAAACTTTTAATTAATTTGCTCGTTTGCATCGAACTATTGAAGTTTCAGAAAGTCGCATCGCTAATTAAAATGTTCAAATTATACAACATAAAAGTCAAAAACGGTGCAACCGGGCATTAGCTATCCTGTTATTTGAAAATTTGAACAACTTTTAGAACTTTTTTGTTTGCTTATAAAAGTTAAATGAAATCAAATGAGCTTATCATTTGTAGTTAATATTTTTGCATAATTTTTGTCTCATTTTTGCTTTAAAACAATAAATTAGGGAAGCAAGAATTTGCATAAATGTGATTTAACATGGTATCGGTAAACCATTCAGCACCCGGTATAATATGATTTTGTTGTATACATTAGGTTTCTAGTTCGGTAATGTCAAATTGCTCACTCACATTTAAAGCTCTTAAAGATATTCATCGTATGGTCAGGATCTTGACAAAAGGAAATACTTGTATTTACTACAAATTTCACCAGTTATTGAACTGGATCTCCTCTATTTATAGTCAATGGGGTTAATAGTTTTAATAGTGACATCAACAAGAAATAAATAAGTTGGGCTCTGGGGACATCCAAATTGCACACTTTCCAATCACTTCAAAATGATTTAATTTTCTTCATAATCGAAGAGGTAAATTTTTGAAAGCTCAGATGATTTCATAGTTGCACCAAAAATAATCAATTTTGCTAATTCTACAAATGAAGGGTACAGGAATAAAACAAGGTATGTCCATTTTTTTGCAAAATGGAACTGTTAATCCCATTTCTTGCCTCTATGTGGCTCTTTCTACATGTAAAATACCAAAAACATAAAACTAGGGATGTCTACAAAATTTAACGTTGAAAATATAGTATACCGTAATAAACTATAGAAGAATTAACATTACAAATTAAGATTACTCAATATTCTACTTTTGTGACATTCCCTGTTTTATTCCTGTACCCTTCAAATGTTCTTTATAGAGGAGTCATTTAAAGCGTTTCCTATTATAAAACAATACATTTTTTATTAGAAATTGTGGTCTTTTTAAAGGAACCAGATCCTGGTTAAAGACCCATATGACTTAGTTTCTGCCGAGTAGACTGAAATATGAAGAAGCAAGATCTTGAACTACATTCCATATTATAATTTTTTTAAGTTTCTAATTTCATTAAGAATTAATTGCAAAACAAGGTAATGAAATACACGGCATTATTTTTTAGTAGGTATGTTACTTCTTGTCTAGTAAATCAATAAGTTCATATTACCTACCTGGAAACACCACGTTTGTTTCCTTGTCCTTATTTATTATTGATTACTTGCAACCACAAATTAAAATTTCAAGAAACTTATATAATTATCAAGTTAAAATTTACATAATATTATGCATTTTATTACACAATAATAATTTACATCAAAATATTTTAAATTTTTATAGGCCAAATTACCATCAGTTAAGTTTTATCTCGAATGTTCATAAGAATTAAAATTAATTTTGTGATGGTAATTTGATACTAAAACATTGAACGGCGATAATTGAAGCGATTTATATGACGCAATTATTTAATTCCATTAAACATTTTACAAATTTATGTCTGCATTACTTATGGCTCTCATTACAACAAGATTAACATGCAAAATTTTATCACACCTACAACAGTGCTTCTCAAACATCTTTTTGTTAATTAAAAACTTATACATAATTAACTGTATTTGACCATATAATTAAAAATAATCTGGACGATTATTTCTGTTTAGGTTTTAATGTGCTGAGATTATTCAACGAAACAGCTGCAACTGCTTTATCCTATGGAATCTACAAACAAGATCTGCCTGCACCTGAAGATAAACCACGCAATGTCATCTTTGTTGATTGTGGTCACTCATCGTTGCAAGTTTCTGCATGTGCTTTTCACAAAGGAAAATTGCTTATGCTTGCTACCACTGCCGATCCTAATGTCGGGGGTAGAAACATTGATTTACTTCTGGCGAGCATTTTTGTACCGAATTTCAAACCAAATATAAAATTGATGCTAGAAAAAACCCTAGGTAAGTTGCACTATTTCTTCAAACTTGAAACAAAACTTATAGTTGACTTTAAAATAGGGCTTTCACACGCTTATTGACCGAAGTAGAAAAAATTAAAAAGCAAATGTCTGCAAATTCGACCACCTTGCATCTTGGTATTGAATGTTTCATGGACGATAAGGACGTTACAGCTCAAATAAAACGTGCAGATATGGAAAATATGTGCGAAAATTTATTTGATAGTATCGAAGTGACTCTACGTCGATGTCTGGAACATTCTGGTAGGTGGCAACAAAATAAGCACTCTCACAGAGTAAACACTACATTTTTTTTACAGGCTTAGCGTTAGAAGATATTTATGCAGTTGAAGTTGTTGGAGGATCAACTCGAATACCTGCAATTAAAGCAATTATAGAAAAAGTTTTTCACCGCATACCAAGCACAACATTAAATCAGGATGAAGCAGTCAGTCGTGGGTGCGCCTTACAGTGTGCTATGCTTTCACCAGCTGTACGTGTACGAGACTTCAGTGTGACAGACAACCAGGTAAGTCAAAATTTGCTATTAAGAGTGAACCCTACCGAAATTTAAAATAAATAGCCAATAGCATATGACAGTTAGGTGTAAACAAAATTGTGGGTGTAGCAAAACGATCAAATGCAACAATTGACTTTCTAAAACAAGATGATTGCACAATTTATATCAACACCTAAGCGAAGCTTAAGGTAAACCCTGGCATAGGTGCCATATTAAAAAAATTCAATACAATATAGAATACAATACGGTTCATAGAAACATTTAAAAGCTATGTAATATTTCGATGAAAATTTTAAGACAGAAGTAAAGGAGAGTTTGCAACAGTGAATACTTGCCAAAAAGATTAACATTATTATATTACAAATTTTCCGTCTTGAGGCAAAACATTGACATGTTACCAATTGTTACAGTGTTAAAAAGGTAGTCACTGTTCCAGGCTCTCCCCTATGTTTTACTTACGGCTTTTTAAATTACGTATAGTTCACTCTTAATGAGTTCGGGATACATAAAGGTATTTTTTTTTTCTAGAATTACTCAATTGTTGTTGCTTGGGATGCTAGTGGGGACGGCGAAGCGTCTGGAGAAATTGAAGTGTTTCCAATTAACCACCCGGTTCCGTTCTCAAAAATGTTGACATTTTATAGGCGGGAACCGTTTTCTAGTCGAGCCTCGTATGCTGGAAACATTCCATATCCCGAAAAACACATTGGTGAGTTAACATTTCTTCTTCTCTTTGAACAAATTTAATGTGATTGTTTTGTAGGAACGTGGTACATCAAGAATATTCAGCCGACGGCTGAAGGAAAAGCCCAAAAAGTTAAAGTTAAAGCTCGTGTAAATTTGCACGGTATTATGAATTTAACGAATGCGCTGATGGTGGAGGCTAAAGATGTTCCAGACACAATGGACACTTCGGAAGAGCAGGCACCAGCACAACCGGAACAAGAAAAAGCCAATGAGAATAATGAGCAACCACCTCAGAGCGACGCATCCAATGGCCAACCTGAGGTAGGATCATCGGGCTGGACGAAGAAAATATCTGCCTGGTTCAGCCGGGTACGCTATTGAACCTGGCGCAGGCCTGGCATTTTTCAGTCCCACCTATTTTATTTTATTGTCACGTAATGAACAAATTCTGAGCAAATTGGCTTACTTTCAGTAACTAAAACACTAAATTTTAATGTTTATTGTGTACGTGCGCTATCACATTTTCGTTATTTTTATTTTATCCATCTCCAATTGCTTTATATGTTTTTCATTTACTATTGGGACAATTAAAATTATTTAAATGAAACATACGTTTAGAGTTTAATAATTATATGCTTTGTTCTTGCGTTGCGTTACAGGAAGGAGACGACAAGAAAAGTAAGAGGAAAAAGCAGGTTGTTACAAATACAGAATTGCCCGTTGAAGCCGTCACTTTTGGTTTATCCCAAACTGAGATTAACCAATTCACAGAGCAAGAACTTAAAATGATTGCTTGTAAGTATAAAAAAATTATTTTTTGACTTTTTTTTTAATTTTTATTATTTTCTAATAGCCGATAGACAAGAAAAGGAGCGTGCCGACGCTAGAAATGCTTTAGAAGAATACGTTTATGAATTACGAGGAAAATTATCTTCTGAAGATGAATTAGCTTTGTTTGTTGTGGAAAACGAACGCGATGCTTTGATTCAACAATTGGAAGACTTAGAAAATTGGTTGTACGAGGAAGGAGAGGATTGCAACCGACAGGTTTACCAAGACAAGTTGACTGAATTAAAGACTAAGGCGAACCAATTCAATTGAAACGTTTAGAATTCGATCTCAGGCCGGCCATCATTGAAGATTTTGCCAAAACGCTACAGTTGGGCAACAAAGTGTTAGAACAATACAGGTTTGTGCTCTTTTCTTGTAGAGAAACGAGTTTTTTTCTTATTTGAAAATATTTTAGGGCAAAAGATCCAAAATATGCTCATTTAATTGAAGAAGAAATTAAAAAAGTTGATCAAGCCATTTCGAATTCATTCAAATGGTTGGAAGATGCTCGATCGAAGTTAATCAATTTACCCAAGCATTTATCCCCACCCATAACGGTCGCGCAAGTACGTCAAGAACGTTACAGTTTTGAAGCGATAGTGATTCCAATCATCAACAAGCCTGTTCCTAAACCCGAAGCGCCGCCTAAAGAAACAAAAGAAGGTGAAAAGGAGTCGGGCGACAAAACAGAAGCAAATCAACAACAGCAGCAACAGCAAGGAAGCGATGGTCAATCGCAACAAAATGCCACCAACGGGCAACAAGAAAACATGGAATGGTCGTCGTCATAAATTAGTAAACGAATAACGAAACATCCTACATATTTAATAGTTAATGAATTCCTTCGCTTTCAAATATACAAGGTTTCTTCACACTTTATTTTATTTTTAGGTTAAAATAACAACGCATTTTGTTGAACCGAAACTGTGAGATGCTTGTGAACTCGAAACGATTTAGTTTAATTATATCGATAGTAATGGAAAGCTTGAATATTGAATGTTTGGTTCACAATCGTCTCTTAAATTTTGACAGTATTTTAAATGTTTTAAAAAATCATGTACGCACCTGGGTGTAGCCTTGGGATTTGTTGAGTGCATCTCAAGGTGTCGCTCAAACAAAATTGTAATGCAATTGTGAATTGTTTGTCATTAATACAAGAATATTCACGTTTAGTTAACTCACATTCAGTTTATTTAATTGACTTTCATTCCAACTAGAAACTCGTTTGAATATAATTGGTTTAGTTAAGTAGTTTATCACCTGTGTCAGTCATGGTTTGCATTTTATTGGAGCAAAATTGCCTACCTATATATTTGTATCTCTTTCGTGGCAGTTTGATAATTAAATTTTATGTATATAAACCTTTTTTCAATATTTTGCACATTTAGGCCAATGTTTATTTACTTTTAATAACATCGTATTGTTTAATTAAATAATTATTTTTCAAAAATATTCCTAATATTCTATTTCCTCCTAAATTTCACCTAAAAGAAAAACTTGATGTTGTGTATGTTTTTAATTTTTGGTTGCAGTACGATAACGGGAACTTTTGTCTTGTGAGGTTTTCAAAAAAAAAATTTTGATTAGATAACGTTAAAATGAGTCGATTAATGCGAGGAAGAACTTGAAATATTGAATAATTATTGATTTTAAAGTTTATAAATTTACTAAACAATCATAATTACGGAAGGAGATTTGGCATTTTCTATTGACGGGACGTGCACCCAATATAAGTACTGACATTTTCTATGTGTCAAACTCCCAGTTCACTCTAGAATCTTGTAGTTCAAGGATCCATAATTTTGAGGACCGTTTTGGATCGAGAATAGAAGGAACCGCCACCACTTACAATTTATTATGGAATATAAAATTCTCGATATAGTCCGATCACAATTTTTGGTTTTTTGGTCATTAGGATCTCAAGTTTTTGAATGCTCGGTAGGTTCCTACATCTTCCCAATTGTATCGCCTTTCATAATCTTTCTTCATTTCTTGAGGAAATTTTGAATTACGAAATCTTTGTTATCGTACTTGGCTTCAATGTTCTACTGATTGGAAAGAAGTGAAATTTTGTTTTGGGTTTTCATTTCAGAATTTGGTACAATAAAATTTTGTAGGTTTGAAGTAGGTGATTTTAAAATAAAATTTTATTTTCCATGTTAGTTGGTGCAGCATACAGGAAGGGGATCCTATATTATCTGGTAGCAGCTTCTAGCAAAATTAGCTCTTCAATTCTTATATTCACAAATTTGGCACTCATTAGATCTCAACGACCTCAGTGGTCACCATCCCATGGGTTAATTTAGTAAGAAAGAACGAACAAAAGTTGAAATATTTTAGTTAATGCTTTTGAACCTTTTTGTAGGTTTACTTGATTCAAAATATGAAAATAATAATTATTTGCTCATTTAATACAGGAAATAATCTTGTTTTATACAGAAACACCGGCAGATGCCAACCAACCTTTGGGATGAGACTGCGATTGTAATGCGAACAGGTTTTCAAGAAATTGAGGGTTGAGAAATTTAAGTGCCTGCTCATATTTCTTCAAGTTTAATTGAATAACATATGCGAATCTTTTGAAACAGCATATATTTGGTGGTAAAAAGGTTTCCCCCTATCTGATACGTAGCTTAGTCTTCTTGGTGTTAAAATATGGCGTGAAAAAGAAGGAAGAACGAGAAAACGATGGGCGTCGAAACAGGGCACGATCCAGGCAAGGTTGAGTAACGGACTTTGAAATACAAAATGGAGGAAGATTATGAAAGAGGATGCAATCAGAAAGATTTTAAACTAGGAGGATTCAAAAATTTTAGGTCCTAATGGACAAAAATTCAAAATTTGTGATCCTATTGTTGGATAGGCTGTATTCATATCCGTAGAATCGCCTATAAAAATTAATGTGCTAAAAATAATTCAAAATGAGTAAATTTTATATTTATAATATAATTGCGAAGTCTTCGGCGTTGCAACAATTTAAAAAAATATCCCAGGGTCCGGCAGAACTCGAAATTTTCTAAATTGAAAATATGCCTGGATCCATAACAGCATTTGAGATCTTATCTATGATTTGAATGTTTCAGCCACCGCATCTGAGAGTTGAGTAGTACACTCTCTCGCGGCAAATCGACCTAGGCTACGTACACGTACTGTTAACAGAATGGAAAACGTTCTATACGTTGTAATATCCCCATATGTTTGTATAGGAAGATCGTCAACAAATCAATTTCCTCTGTGACCAGCGTTATGTTAAGTTTCCCTCTACCTCAGTAGACTCATTTTAACGTTGTCTAACTAATGGTAAAAGAATTTTTACTAAAATCTTTTAAGACGTCCCTATTAATGAACTACAACCCATGATCCTTGCTTAACTATTTATAGTCAAATTCGTTTGTTTGTTTCTATCTACTGCAGAACGTAAGCTTCTTTATGTAGAGAAATAACTCGGGATTAAGACTCATGGCTGCTTATACCAAGTTGGGGAATGTGCCTGTCCTCATGTTTTTATTATTAATGGTAGCAATCAACACAGAGGAACCGACGATTTTACCTGTCTTCCGAAGCACAGAGGCGGTTGTAAGAAAGTTAGACTTCTCCGGGACTGAGACAACTCACTGCGTTCCAAAAAACAAAACAATTCAACAAATATTTTTTAATGGTTATTCAGCCATTTCGTAGTTGTGAGCTAAACCTCTAATATTTCTGTTTTCGTAAGCAACTATATTATGTAAAATCCTGTAGCCGGCAATTTGACCCTCGATAATTTTACATATTGCAAAAATTTTGGACTTGAGTCTTACAGTGAGCTTTACAGTTAAGTTAATAAAATTATTATCTGAAGTTTTTTTTATAATAATAGTATAATTTTGTTAGAGATCCACCTGTCAAGTTTAGATCAGTGTTAGATACTCTCACATCGAGGGAGATCCATCCCCTTCCTAGTAAAACACTTTGCCAAGTAGGACCGTTTTAGGGGGGTATTTTTAGTAAGTAAAGCGTTTGCCAAAACCCAGCCTTCGCTCCGGACCGTTTTGACAAACGCAACCACGGCAAAACTCGGATCCGCCCTAAAATCAATAGTCAGACAAATAGGCGAAGAGACGGTCATTGGTCTGGTTGTCAGTGTAATCAATTGTTAACGTAAGGCACCCCGGTTCGAATCCGGGTAAAGGCTCACTTTGTATAGCCGTTTCCGTGCTTTGGAAGCAAGCAAAGATGGTGGTTCTTTTATGTTAATGAGGCCATCATTAACAATATAAAATAGGGCAACAAGCACATGTGAGGTCCACCTAGCAAGCTACTTCAGATGTAAAACAAATAATGTGCTCAGAGTATTAGCAGTGGCTTCGAAACTTTGCCAAGGTTACTGTTGCATAATATATAAATGAAATTTTAAACTCATTTTAAAATTACATTTTGTGGCGAGTTGGTCGGCGGCCAGTTGAGCTTCTTGCAGTTGATGACGATGAAAGAATAATTATTATTTAACTCTATTTTTTTTGCGAATGAACCCTTCCCTTACGGTCCTCGGCATTTAGACCCGCACGGCTGCTATTACCGGGTTGGGGAAATGCATGCGATTAGTTTAAATTTTGCAGGCAATTTTTGAAAATATTGAGTAAGTAAAACCAATAAATAATACCTGCAATATTTTTTATTCCATCAGTTAAGTGTGTAAATATAAATAAGAATATTTCTTTTTGAAACAATATAGCACAGCCAATAAACCAAACACAATCTCACTACACAACAGCACACCAAACATGATGTCCAAAAGTATTTCTAACTTCAACACTGGTTTTTGAATAAAAAATACGTAATACAAACATCCTATCGAAACTGCCGTTAGTGCAATTCCTAAAGTGATGGCTAAAACTAAAAAATAACTTTTGTTTTCGGCGTACCGAATAATATTTTAATAGCTCTGTACCTTGTTTGGTTTTGTTCAGCTTTTGGAAGAGTAGCAATTTAAGCGTTTCCGATACAAAAATAACGATTTGAATAAATGCATCTAATTCAATTCTCGGTGTGGGAACTGCGCATCCATATTTCACCAACGTTATTACCGCGTTGCAACTGCCAGACATGAGATAATAAAAAATATTAACATACATCAACACTTCGAACATAATAACAACGCTCATGTTAGTCGTACTTCTCTTTATGTTATAACGCAAAACCAATAGTGAACACTTTCTATTTTAATCGTAAAAAGTTTGCGTGTTTACCTGTAATTATTGATAAAAACAATATTGGGGCTGGTTTTGCATATCCGTGGGGCGCCGAGGTGGACCCATTAATCTAATTAAATTCGTTAAAAATGACACCGTCTACATTTTATTTCAATTAGTGAGTACTGACGATGTGTCCGGTTTGCAGGTAAAATTCAAAAATTAAACCTCCAGAATTTGCGTTGTAGTGTTTTAGTATAAGGGTTGCCATGGAAACCATTGATTTTGCAAATTTATTGCGCCACTGCTAATTTCAATAATACGAAAAGGTTCAGCACAGTAAAATCCGAGTAGTACGCAATAGGATCGTCGCGCAACAATGGTGTGTTTTTGGAATAATCGGGGAAAAACCGGCTTCACTATAACGCCAAACCGTTGTTCTATTGTTTTTCTTCTTTCGCGTGTTGCGACTCCAATCGTCGAAGGTGGTTGAAATAATTGTCATTAAAATTCGGTGGATACCAAAAATTATTTCAAGGTTTTTTAAAAATAAACTTTCTAGTCACATAAAAAATTTAAATATCAAAACCGGAAGTAGGTATGCGTAATAAAGCGATGAATTATGGAATAGCCACGATCGTACTTGGCAAATCTTTTTGTTTATTCAATTCATTTCGAATTATTTACAAATTACGACATAGCAGATAGTAAAATTTTAAATAAACTGTTTTGTTGACCCATCATTGTTGCTAAATAACGCGATTGGTTCGTTGCTCTACGGGAGACACTTGCGCAATATGATCGATAAAATGGCGTGTGTTTTGATTGATTTTGCAGATAATTTAATATTTTTTATTGAATTTTAACGAACGTACATTTTTAATAATGTCGATTATAAGAGTTTTGTTGTAAAAAAACATTTTTAAGAATAAGTTCATTCAGATGTCTGACGACCATCACCACAATAATATTTCACCCCCATCTTATCATAACCTCCCCGGGGTTACCTGTCCACTCGACGATCGAGGAGAACCCCCGTCCTACGAAGAAGTCATCGATCCCAATGGTAATTATTTACCCAAAAGGATGCTTCTAGATAGTTTTGAATTATACTTACAGCTCCACCGCCTTCATATGATTCATTATTTGGTCGTGTTCGAGAAGCTCAACGTACAAGTAAAGGGATCTTTGAGTTTGTTAAAAACATTTTCATCATTTTACTGGGAACGAGTGAGTTTTGAAGAAATTTGTTATTCTAATATCTTTTATTAACCTCTCTTTTTAGTTGGTTGTACGATAATATTGGGAGTCACGATAGTCATTCCGATATGTATGATTGCAATGGGCTCAATATATCTTCACGAGTGTCCTCAGGGAGAATACATTCCAGTTTATTTACTAGTCGGAGGTTAGTTAAATATTTTCAACCCAAAAGGTTTTTATTAATTTTGACTTTGCTTTAGGAATATTTGGTATTCTAAAGCAATTGCTCCATTTATCTGCTCGTGTTAGACAAACAGAAGCCGAAAGAGAGGAGGAACATTTACGGCAATCTCCTACACAAACTCTACTTAATTGTTTTATGCTTGGTTGGTTTATAATAGGTGAGTGTCATTGATTTCTTTTGTTAACATTTAATTTAACTAATGTAGGTCACATAGTTTTCAAATTGCATAAGAGAAATTATTTTCCATCTTCAAACAGTTGGGTTTGACCTAGTAAATTGTCAAAATCTGATCTACTTCTAGGTCAATCATTTTTATCCTGTAAATATTCAAAACCTGAATTTTAGTTAGACGATTAAGATTAAAAAGCTGTGTCTGTTTACTCAAAACTGTGCCTAGGAAATTCAAAAAAAAATGTAGAGCCAGGGATCCCACTTTTCTTGTAAATCCTAAATTGAATTCAACTTGCAATATTAAATTTTTTAAATAAATTGTTCATTTTAAATTTTTCTCATGATGTGTTAGTAGGACATTAAGGGAGAATATGGGGACGATCAGAATTTCGATTAAAGCTTCATCAACGTAGCTTATCGTAAATATTTAAGAAGACACTTTAACCACTGCAATTTTTGAGATGTAAATTGTGGTTTAAAGTACCTGCTTTTATATGTTTCGTTCAATAGTTTAGATATTTTAATGAAATTCATCTATAGCCTTAGTAATTATATTAGGTCTTGAGTTTCAGAATTCTCCGACGGGGTTGGTTTTGATAATTTAATTGTTGTTAAAAGATGTAATATTACTGTTTGCAAATTGAGGATATAGAAGGCAAGCAATTTATTTTTCCAGTAGTTGGGAAAACCTTTATTTTAAAAAATTAATAAAAAGGAAAGGAAAAATGAGCAATAAGCAGCAAAATTAAATGAAATACTCGGAAAAATTTAGGAGGTTTTCCTCGAAGGTGCCTATGGCGTTAGTAATTGTGACCACTTTGTAATCGTTCTTGTATCTCAATGGGTTTTCAAATCAACTTTACTAAAACATCAACAGAGAATTTTAAAATTTATTCTCGATTTTAAAGCACTTGAAGCCCCACCTTCCCAAATTTCTCTGCTTGTGTATTTGACATACACAAATTTGCAAAAGTGCAATAGGAGGAAGATTAATGGTTTAAAATTAATGAAAATAACACAAATGGCTTTAACTTCCCTTGCTCTGGGGTGGGAGGAGTAAAATAGTTACCTCCCGACTATTACTTCTTACTTTGGGCCTGGGACTTGTGTTTTACCAAAAGTAACCTCGGTGGCGTACCAAAGTCAGTATTAATTTTATAAACATAGTTTGTCAGGCTAACTATACTTTATTGCTAATTTATTTATTAATAGCTATTTATGGTACTAATGTGTTATATTGCAAATAAGTCATGCGAGAAAAATATTAGCCTGCGAGCTCGACACAAATTGTGATAGATAAATTTGCAAACTTATGCCCTTGAGTATCAAGTGATCAATAGAGAAACTTTTTAAAACTACATCAAATGCAAAATAGTAACCGAGAGTGGGGAGGGTTGAAATATCTCCAGTGTAATTCATCGTTCCCAAAAAAACGAAAGCGGTATCATAAAGTTTTTGCATAATTTTTAAATCTTTAATGTTTTGTCACGTAATACTGGTGCACTGGGGCTATTCCAAAAACTATTTTTAATAATATAAACATTAAATTATTTTTAAGGGTAGGGACAGATACCACTTGATAACTTTTAAAATTTCACCTACCAGCTTTTCACCATGTGGCAGCAAGTATGACTTCGGATTCCACGTTAAACTATACAGGGTAATGAGTCGAATCACACACCACATAATTTTCAATGGTAAATTTTTAATGTTGAATTAATATCTCCTCTAATTATTTTAGAGAAAAAATACTGCATCCGTACATTTTATATAGCCTTTATTTTTCCATTTTACTGAAACGGAAACTTAAAATTGCTGTTTTACAAATAATCACCTTTGGGTTGGAGTTTTTAAATTAAAAACAATCTAATATTATTATTTAAATTGTTTCGATTATGTAAAACAGAAAATCAATTAAATTCAAATCAAATTTATGTCCAAATAATTATATTTGATTTCAAAAATGGCAGGCCAAAGCTGATTTATTTGTAAAATTGCAATTTTAAGTTTCTCGTTTCTGCTTTTAAAAATAAAAAAAAAATTAAAAGCAATAACTAATTTAAAGCTTTTTTCTAAAATAATAAGGGGAGATATTAATTAAACATTAAAAATTTAGTATGAGAAAATCTTATGGTGTGTGAATCGATTCATCATCCTGTAGATATTGCCTTATCCGATTGCAAAAACCAGCTCGATGAAGGACGTAAATGACTATTCCAGTCTGCAGACAAGACTGAAAATCTGCTCCGAAATTAAATTTGCATATCAGTTTGTCGTCGGAGGGAAAGCCGCCAGTGATTTTGGGGAGATTACAAAATTTACTGCGAACAAACCGATTTTTTTAAAGCGGATTTGACCTAATTATAGGCATTTTAAGAAGACTTGAGATTTCATATTAGATAAAAAAAAATCGGTAGAATGACCTAATTATTGTAAAAAAATGTATTTGAATTCTTTTACCGCAGTTAATTAATTTTAGTTGAGCTAGCTTTGGATTGGGGTGAGGGAGTATTTTCTGTACCATTCGTATAAATACTACCAATTAATATTAGCAAACTAGTTTTTTAAAACAACACATAGTAAGTGAATAATTAAAATAAGCTTACCTATGCTATTCTTGCTGTCAAAATCATAGAAATGAATGAAGAGGATATTTAATTTTATCAATTTTATTTTAAGGGATTTTTTTAAAATTTAAAATAAGGGGACAGATACACTTCATAACTTTTAAAAATAAAAAAAAATCAAAAATATGTTTATTTTATAATATACAAATCTCAAGAATTTTGATTAAAAAACTTATTTGTTTTGTTGGTACATCATTTCGTAGGTATATTTTGAAAAAATACAGTTCCTGCTTCACATACAGAAAATCACCCCATGTACGATGTACCCCTCTACTAATGCTAATAAAAAGTTAACACTATTAGGATTTCTTGCATAGGCAGTTCGTTTCACACTAAGAAAAAAAGCGAAAAATTGACATTGACTGAAATTGACTTTTAACGCCCTGTTCAAAAAAACTTCCATGTAATAAATTAAGGTTTTACCATTATATTAACGTTTAATCAGTATCACTTGAACTTTAAATTAATGAGTCAACATTTTTGTTTTATTGTTTATAGCGAAAAATGTTGAAATTGTTTCTTTAAACAAATTTTTTAATTAGCAATAATAATTTATGTGCTTTTGAAAAAATTGTAATAGTAAATTTCGAAATTATTGTTTTTAAATAAAATTGTTATGTCGATCGAATGACCACGGTTTTATACAATCTGAGTTTCGTTGCATTCAAAATTCTAATTTTATTAGCCTATCAAGGTTTCTGTTTTTTTCGATGTTTTTATTTAGAAATGGTGCAGTACGGTTAATAAGATACATAGATTACTACTACAGTTGTGGAAAACTAAAATCTGTTTCGCGTCATGTAATATTTGTGACGTCAGGTCTGAATTTTACAGCTAATATTTATTATTTTTAAACCTGGAAAGTCAAAAGACATTAACATTGGCTAGAAAACACTTACCAACTGGCGGAAAAATAAATTTTTAGCATTAAGTGAGTGATTGCTCTCTTGCTTTGCGGGCAATAAAGAATTATTAAAAAGGAGATTTAGTGGGGGAGGGTATTTTGTTAAATTTCAAAATAAGAATATATAAGAGTAAAATATGCCCCCTCTTGAGTGTATTAAATTAATAATTATTTGTTTGTTTAAGGATCCGTGTGGGTCTACAAGGAATTCGAACCTAACTACGATCCGAATGCAGGAAATGGCAATTATTGCAATAAAAATTTGTATTTATTTGCATTTTGGCTCATAACGTCGGTGTATATAATGTTGGGTATTATTTCTGTGTGTCTGTGTTCCCTAAGCATTGCTAGCGTTGTATTTAATAGCGATAGATTTGAAGCAGGCTATGATGCGACAACGGACGGCGAACGTCTTAGGCGTTGATGTGCCATTCGAACGGTGTACAAACAATAAATCTTGTACTTTTTTAATTCAAAATTTTGGATCAGCTTCCATGTTATTAAGCAATCTCAAGTCCAAAATAGCCATTCTAGTCTCGATTTATTGTTATATGTCCCGTGTATGTATATTTTACGTTTATAAAAATATATATATATATAACATACTTTATTGGATGTTTTCCAGCAATCTGTGATATCTTCTTCATCTAAAGCTTTTGTGAAGGCAACTATTTTATTTAATATATTTTCTTTTTGTGACGATGCATTTAAAATGTACAAAAATGTATGGTATAAGGCTACTTTATTCAAATAAATTACAATTATGTTTAAACTATTTCAATTTTCCTCTATGTAAGTTTCATGACGCAGCTCGGATGGTTTCAATTTTTTGAAGTAAATGTAACCAGCGGTTAACAGTGCCAGAACCTAAAATGGAACATATTCAAGAATGGGCTCACCTGTTTTGAATTTTAACGATATAATGGAGTTTAATTAGCATTCAGTTTAAAGTGATGCGTCTAAAGACGTGTACGGAATCTTAATTGTTTATTTTACCTACAAATTATGAGTTTGCGAGGTCACCTCACAGTTATCTAAAGGCGATTGTCACTGTAAATATTGACAGGATGCGGTGTTAACTTTATTTATTTACCCTTTGGCTAATTTACAAATAGATTAATTATTATTGACAAATTTTTTATATTAATCTAAATAGTAACGATCCCGAATAGGTACATCCTGTATGATAGTGAAATTTTTATCAAACGAACAACAAGCTATCTTTATTATAATTAATTAACATTAATAACAAATTATAATTAATAACACCAGATTTGGTTCTCTTTTGATTAGGTATATTTTGTAGTATCAGATAAGCAAACCTTATGGGAGTCTGGTTCTACAACATCGCCGTTGAATTATTTTAGGACAATAATTTTTTTTGGAAACCATCTGAATGCAATTGAGTAGCTCTTGTTGGTACTGTCCCTATGAAGTTAGTGTAAGAAGGCATGATCAATATTTCACTTGACAATGTATAAAGTACCACACCACCCCTTTTGTTTAGCTGGTTACCTGGCCTTGATAATGGCGTTAAAATGAAGGCTGCATATAAAGAACAAAACGCTACAAACAGATTATTTTGTATTAAAAATTGGGGACTGGCAAAATGGGTTTCGGATGTTATCAAAAGTGGGAGACGGACTAACATTTTGTTGTGGCAAGTTTATTCTAAATTGTTCAGTAGTCACATAAGCAATATCCTGTCCCTAAGCCGAATGTAGAAACTTCAGGGATATTTTTCCCTAAAACAGACCATGGAGCAGCATGAAAGTTTTCCAGTATTTCTGTATTGGAGTTAGATGCGAACCCTATAGTTGGATACAATAGTTTCAAAATAATCATGTAAATCAACAAACTTGTTTTCAATGGTCAGTTTTGAATTGTAGCCAATTTTAGTGAAAGTGTGTTTATGCCAAGTTAAGCATTGATTGAGGTAGACTCCTATAGTGTGTTGTGTTTATTATTGCAGGCAGTCTTTGTTTGTAATTGCATGCTTCCGTCTGAACCGAAATTGATAGTCTGGGACAATGGTTTTTTTCTGACATTGATTTAAGAACTTTTTTTTAAAATGTTGAAATAAGATTGGAAGTAAACCATCAGTAAGGTGTACAGGAGGCTAAGAGAGAGAGAGTTAACCAAGCCCCTCAATACCTGCAAAATCCTCCGAATATTAATATTTTTATATATTTATTTGTATGTGGTGTTCCTATACAAGCAGGCAAATGAAATCTTTTATCTTCACAATTTATAAGATAAAAAAAATAAAATTTGCAATCTAGTTTTAACGGATGTTACTCAGAGTTATGGGCTTGCTTTATAAAAGGATGTAATTGCAATGATAAAAGATTCTGTAAAATTCCCCGTTCCCCTTGTCTCATCCTCCCTAGTCTTTGCATGGGTTACTGCTTACCTTTTGGCATTGCACAAGGAAAAAAATGTAGCTTACGAAGAAGCCTACAAATTGAACTGTGAAAAGATTTTTTGAGGTAGATCCTTTTCATATCCCAACACCGCCACCGTTCCCAGTTACTCAAGAGTGCGGTTTACAAAACTAATAATCAGTCTCGGAAAGCGATATTTTTAGTTTTTCTCTGATATAAACTATTTTATGACTCACAAATATTATCATTTTCGCATGGAAACTAAAATTAAACCGGCCAACTCATTCATGTCGCACTATCTTGCATGTTCGTTAAAAACCAGGAAAAGCATGACAAAATATGAGTAATTGACTTTAGAAATAAAGCATACAAAATATTTCCTTTTAAATTGGTTTACCACTTACCTTGTTGATGAACATCATTGCGTTGACCGATGCAACCAAAGAAATCTCCCATATAAAATCGTACGCTACGAGATCTACACAACCACCTTCATAGATTTGATTGTATATGCAGTTGAACTAAAATATCCACCTTATTTTGGCATCAAAACACGCAAAGAAACTTACATCGGGACAACATGAATTTGGAACTTCTTGAAGGATTGGTATCCAATTTGTGTAATTGTTAGTTCCACAACATTTCAATCTGGTTTGGACTTTGTTCCAGGCTTCGCGCACCCTTTCGTTTCTATTATAGTTCAACATGGATTCCATCATCGTGGAATTTAATAAACGGCCGTAGAAATTGGGCACAAGGATCGGTGGTTTCTGATTCGGTTGAAATTTAAAATGGGACTTGTCCACCATCCCAAGTGTTAAGCTGGTTGCGATAAAGACAAGCGAAAGGGATATTAATGCCATCAGCTATGGAAAGGTTCAAGTAAAACATTTTGTTTTCGCCTTGAACGAGACTTACTATGGGAATAAAGAGGTGATAATTCCTTTTACTATCGTGAACGATACACGCTATGTAAAAACACGGAAGACTAATTATTCCAGCACACAGCCCAAATACGTTCGAATTTATCGGCATCACATCGTTGGCTATTTTCATGTACGGGCTTCTATAAACCAACGCCCAAATTGTGGCCGCACATATTCCAATTCCAAAACACTAATGGTAATCGTGATTAGCGTGAAATCCAAATTTACAACAAGAAACTTTACCAAGACAACCATGGAACACAAACAGAGGAAAAAGCCGCCAGCGTTTACTTGTCTGACGTTTTGATTTACCATAACAAGGAAACTTCCTCTTGGCAAATTTAAACGCCACGGAAAATTGAAAGACGGTACGGAATCCAACGAAACTGCTTCTTGTACCGTCAGCCGCTTATCTTCTCCTCCGGCCATTGTAAATTTAATAAAAATTGCCAAATTTTCAACAAAAATTTTGGAAAACGTCAGTTTTGATAACGCCTGGCTTGATCAAAGTTCGTTGGTTGGTTTGCAAAATAAATTATCGGCGGCGCAACGGGTAATTCCCCGGATAGGTCAAGTGATAAAATTGGAACAATTTAATTTTTTATTATTGTTATAACAAAATAAACTATATAGTAAGTAAAAAACTGTAGTAAAGCATATTTTTAAGCAAAAGTATTAACAGGAATACGTAAAAATATCACTTTTATGTATACATTAGCAAAATAGATACAGTAATCGATTTTTTTAAGGTAACAATCATAAATTTACACAAAATTTGAATATTCTCAATCTATTAAATTAATTAAGGCACATGAAAATACCATCGAAATAAGCTGGAAAAAGAAATATTCGTTATAAAGGAAAATTGCTGTTGATTAATTTTTTACCATGACTGCAGCGACACCTATACCAACTCCGCCTATTATGGCAGCGTTTTTCTTGACGAAATGACTCCACGCTTCGATGCATCCATCGCGATACAAATTACTGTAATCTCGTTGGCAACGTGGAGGAGCGCCTTCCACCGATGGTTTACAACAAGTATCGGGAATGCCTTCTCTCCAATCTGTCGAATTGTCAATTCCACAACATTTAAACGTCGTTTGAATTTCATCCCACGATTCACGAATGGAATCGCTCGATTTGTAGGATTCTAAATTGCGTTGCATTCCATTTCGGATGCTCGTTTCCACTTTAGCTCGGAATACGTAACCCAAAATACCGCCGACCAACATCGTGACGAATATTAAAAAGACAATAATGAAATACTAAAACATTCGCAGTGTTAAAGGAGGAACAAATCAAAAAAAAACATGTGTAACCAAGAGTAAAACGGAAGAAGAGTAGTTTTTTATTAGAAAACACAAAATCGATTTACTTCCTTGAAACCTTGAATGGTTTCAAGTCACCTTACCCGGCGAGAGCAGCTGCTCATCCGGTTCTTCGAGAGGGTTCTGTATACCTGCTCAACGGTTTTCTTTAATGCACAAATAACCGACATGATCTACTTTGATGATTTCGATGAGGGTTTAGCACATTCGTAACGGAAAATTGGATCATCAATCTTACTTTTGGTTACATCAAGTTTTAACTTCATTATTTACCGTCACGAGCATACATCGCACTTCTTTGGCCGCTCCAAAACAGCCAAAACATGAAATGAGAGATACCAAAACTCCTGTTCCAATGAGAACGTACACTGCTCCCGTATACAAATTTGATCCCAGTAGGGAAGACGCAAAACTTTTATCCACGATAATCCAAATCCCTAATCCTACCACCAAAATACCGCCCAGCTAAAGAAATAAATCACAATTATTCGAGCTCTGGAGAATATTCGCTATTTTATTACAAAAGTAAGCAGATTGAGGAAAAACAATGTGTACTTCATACAAGTTCCACAGCCATCCATGTATCGACCAAACCCCATTTTGAAGTCTGAAATTGAAAAAAAAATAACGGTGGGATTTTGTTGGATTTGCGGAGGCGTTAATAAAAAATTATTCAAACTCCGATGGCCAAAGTTGCATAATTATAATAATAAGGGTGGGGCACCGGACCTCGAAATTACATTTTTCTCGAGAAAGCTTCTCATATTGGCGAGTTTTTTTATTATATAAAAGTGACTATTTTAAAATTAAACGTCGGACGAAGAACAAATTGGTGACCTCCTGTTCAATTTTAAAGAAAACACTTAGGTCCGTTTTATTTAAATTTAAAGAGCACGATTATGTTACGTAAGACCTCGTCCTTATTTTTTATTCAATTTGTTTTGTTTTAAAATTAATTATAGACCCGCCATGATTTAAACGTCGAAGGTCACATCTTATTGGTTCGTCAAGTTATAAACAATTGAAGTTTTGAAAATTGTTTCTGCAGAACATTTTTAAATTTCGCACAAATGTGCAGAAATGTTGATAAACTTACTTTCTCTGATCCAAATTGATACTCTAGCAATAAGTAATCGCTAGCCTTGAATTATTTATATTCCTGTGTATCAAATTTTTTAGAGATTCCGATGCAAGGTTATTAGAGAAGACCGAGATAGGAATGATCTAATTGCATATTTAAGGTGCCCAAACAATTAACACCAATAATTAGTGTCGTGCGAGAGGTCATGCAGAATTTATAAAGTGAAAACAAAAGTGAAACGAAGTAATAAAAAAAAGTGGACTGTAAAATTACAAAATATAATAAAACAAGTAGAAGGTGCATACAAAAAAAATTTAATTAGAAACTTACCCAAGGAAGTTTGTTTTTTCAATAAGCAATCAAGTTAACACTAAGTTTTCCTAACCAAAAATGCGCGCACCTGATACCACCAATTCGCGTCTGATTTTGCTTTAACTTGGCGCTGCGCCACTCCCTTTCTCCTTGGTTTTTTTAAGAGCTCCGTACAACAGACATCTCATCACTTGGTTTTTAACACATTGGTGCATCAATTTTGCCTAATCAAAAATGCTTAATTAAACGTTTAAAAAATTCTGTTGTCCCACCACTGCTAAAATTCAAATCGTAATTATTTATTTTTATGGGTGTCAAGTATTTCTTATTAAATTATTTGTGCGTAGGTGGTCCAATAATAAGTACACCATTGCGTCATCGTTTATTATTACACATCATTGTAACAATTGGCAATGTTCCATAATTTAAAAAAACGCCGATTATTTTCGAATTATAATCGAAGAGGAAGAAAAAATTGACAGATGGTAGAAACAAATGAAAACCAAAAAACAGTTGACAGGCGTCAAATGGTGACAACACGACAAAAAACCACGACTATTTAAAATAAATTAAAAAATAATTAGCAACAAATGTCCGTTAGGGCAACAGATATTTATTATTAATTTGACAAAACTGTTGAGGTCAATGATTATTTTAAAAGTCAAACTTCCGTAATAAACAAACTGGGCCAACTGCTTTCAAAAACATGGCTTTTCAATGTTAACCGATATTTCCTGCAGCAGGACCAACTGTATTTTATATTTCATTGTTTAAAACCGGGACAGCGCGTACGCAGTCCCGACTACCAAAAATTACGCGCCCGAGTTATCCACATTAGGGATAATCGCAGGGGTCAGCCCAATCGTAGTGCAATGAAAGGGCCTCACCCTGGGGGAACCGCCTTGTTGATCACGGTAAACCCCTACGCCAGGTAAGTATGCTTTTGGCCGGTTCAGCGCTCGCTTATCTGCAGTTCCGGCAAAAACATGACGAGGAACATACAATGCTAGCGCCATCTACTTACTTTTTGTTTCAACAATTTTGATCGATTTTGTTTTTTATAGCAATTCGGTGATCTACACCAGACCAATAATTAATCATACTTCACTGGTTGTGGTTATGTGTGATAAGTAAATTAATTAATCATTATAAGTAGGTAAGACCCATATAAGATGTTCCAGTGGCGTAGCATCTCCGGGGGTCAGGAAGGGCCTTCCGCTCGGAGACCCTTTCAAAAAATGAAACTAAATGTTTTAGCACGGTTGAGCATAGAAACCTTCTCAAAAGCGTGGGAACGTTTTTACATGCCAGACGAACATTCTCCTCAAAATTTTGATTAAGAAAGTGTGGTTCAAATGGTGAGAGTAAACTCCATCAATGGGGCTTGGGTAGTACAAATTGTCCAGGCCGATATAACAACTCCTGCTTCTGTTGAACTTTAGGGTTTTACTGAAAACATATATGCATTAGAAATAGAACAGGCCGTCTCGCTTAGACACTCTCTACTCTATGGAAGTACCATACTCTCTTATCTATGCGCTTAGATAGATTAGTAAGTTGTGGAGAAAGGTGTGTCATGAAGGCGTGGCTCAGATGATACAGCTTCCCTAAGTATAAAATTATTTTTAGTGGGCGTGTTTGGTGCTAGTAGAATTATACCTTCATTGGTTCAACTGTACTGTCATTGGTTTCATTCAGATTTTATCACAGTAGTTCGCATATTTTCCGAAATTATTGTAAGCTTGGTGGCACTGCATGTCATGAAATCGTGGTCAGAATTTTTAATTAAAAATTGATTATCGCCGTTGCCAAGTGTAGCGAAAAAATCTCAAACCTGCACTGTTTTTGTATTGAAAATATTTAAAAAATTTTCTTGGGTGTAAACCGGTTAATTTCCTATTATTTTCGATTTTGAAAGAATAAACGGAAACTAGAATGTCGTTCGTTCATTTTTTAAATAATTTTGAAACAAAAGCAGTGTAGGCTTGAAGTGCTAAGCTGATTCCAAAGGGGGGTCCTTATAACTCTCTCAAAATTTTAGATTTATTTAACAGTTTTTATAAAATATTTTCCGTCTATAATAAAGCATCAAAGATCGAAACCAAAACAGGGGTAACAAAAAGAGCGCAACTTTTGAGAATTTTCTATAAATAGGAGCGATTCATCGTTTTGTAAAGCACCGCAAACTCCCCTTTACATTTTAAATGGCGTTAACGAAATCGAATTTCTCGGCTGTTTAAATGTTTGCGAATTTAT
Source organism: Lycocerus yunnanus (assembly GCA_036346125.1). Classification (NCBI taxonomy): domain Eukaryota; kingdom Metazoa; phylum Arthropoda; class Insecta; order Coleoptera; family Cantharidae; genus Lycocerus; species Lycocerus yunnanus. The sequence goes on from JARFIX010000013.1 coordinate 11,305,504, forward strand.
GCAAGACGACGGAATTGTTTGTTGTTAAAAATGGAAGAACTAAAGAAGCAAGGATGGTAAATATAATTTTTAATTGATAAAATTACATTTAACACCAAATCGTAGGAACATAACCAACGAAGGCTTCAACGTACTTAGCGAAAATGGGAACGTAAAGGACTTGAAAAAACTGTCTTCTAACGCCTTAAACGTAAGTCAAAACAAAACTTTCAGCAAGAAGCCCTAATTTTTCGTTTTTAGACTGACATTAAAGAGTTTGGCGATTCGGTTTTAGCTTCTGAAGTTAAGAAGGGAAGAAGTGGAAAGGTGGGTGTTTGAAGTGACGGCAGTTGATAAACACTAACTGGTGGCTTTTTAGATCATTTTACAGATACAAAAAATTCGAAATGTTTCTGCTCCGAAGGCTAAAGAAGATTCACAGGCTGCTCCTCGCATGCTCAAGTTAATCTTAACCGATGGTCATATGAACTGTCAGGCAGTGGAAGTTGGTAACGTTTCTGCTTTGAGTCGAACCCACACGCCACCGGGAACTAAAATTTTTATCAACAACTCGCAAATTTCGTCCGGGTGTTTTTTATTGGATACTTCTAATTGTTCTTTGCTGGGCGGAAAGGTTCCTGCTCTGTGTGAAAAATGGGAGCTGGTAAAAGATATGTCGAATCATGTGAGAACATTAGGAGGAAGCGACGGTGCTCCTCCTTGGGTTAATTTTGGCGAAAAGATAATTTGTTCAACTTCGGGCGACAACTTCAAGTCGTTGGCTAGTAAGGAGGTGAAGGAAGGTGTAGACGAATTTGTCTTGCAGAGACAGGACGCAATTGCCGTTGCTTCGACGGGAGCAGTCAAAAAAGTATTCGGGGGTGGTGGTGTTGGTGCAACCAAACCTCCCCCTGCGGAACAACAAAATAACTACTTTGGGAATAACAAAAAATTTGGTAACTTCAGAGAAAAACGAGAAGAGCAAGGGAGGAATTTTAAAGGCAGGAGGGAGCCTAGGGAAAAAAATCATATGGAGAAACCTCAGAAACCTGTGGAAAAAGTATCTCTTTTTGATTTTCTCGAAGACAAATTGTTAGTTAATGAAGTTAAAAGTGACAATAATTACAGACAAGAGACACAGAAAGTGAGAGAACCACCTAAACATTTTAATACTCAACAGAAGTTTCCTAGTGAAAATAGACAAATCAACCACACTTACAGGAACGACGGTCAGAATAACGTGGACAGATTGGCCAACAGTTTTAAACAAGTTTCCCTTAACGGTCATCAGTATGCTAAGAAAACTCTACAGCAGCACTTAAATTTGGATAACAAAAGTCACGAACAAAAGGGTAATTTGGATGGTTGGCAATGGAAAGTTGGGGATTTGTGCATGGCTAAATATTGGGAAGACGGAAAGGTTGGGCACTGCTTGTTGTGTTTATTTCGTATATCACTTTCTTTTTTTTTCATTTCAGTATTACAATGCCACAATAGTCAACCTCACGGAACGAACCTGTGTGGTCCAGTTTAATGGATACGGTAATGTAGAGGAAATTTTAAAGTTGGATTGTATTCCTGTTGAAGCAGATCCAGAATCGAAATCGAATACTCAACACAATAAAGGTAAAAAACTTCAATTTTATGGAATTTTAGATTAACGAATTGTGATTTACAGGACCGTCAGGTTTTCGTAGTCACAAGAGACAATACACAAATAATTACCGTAGTTTTAATCGAGCCAGTTAACAAATGGGAAACCTGCCCATGTATTTTTTTTTGTAAATATTGTTTGATTAATTTATGGAATTAAAGAATTTTTACTAGGCTATGAAGTTTTAAATTATTCAGTTCTTCCCATCGAGGCTAGGTTTTTCACTTTTAAGTGGACTGGATAATTTTGCTGCTTTACCAGGTATCTAGGTGAATTTTCATATATAATTTCCCAAGTGCATAGAATATTATCGATCATTTTGTTCGATTACATATTTTCGACAACAATCGAAAATATGTAAGAGAACAAATGATAGGATAATATTCTATGCAAGAGGGAAATTCCGAGGACTATCTCCCGATAATTAATTTATTTGTATTTTTAAATTAAGGAATAGAACTTTATAATAGTGCGTCATGATTATAAAAAATTATCGAAAATGATCGGTAATTCATTCATCTTACTCGTGATTGGTAGATTTCACTAGGCACCTTAAATGCTCGCTAAATTGAAATCTGATTGGAGTACATTTTTGAAATTAGATCTCGTGATTGGTCGACAGGCTAGTTATGACATCAGAGGAAGATAGTCATGAAAACTAAAAGAGTTGTCAAATGTTTTTATTTAGTTTTTTTGTTAAGGTGGTTTTCTATGACAACCCATATTAGCGCTCACACTGGTATTCTAAACGCCACAGGCGATTTTCAACCTTTTTACAGCCTTTTTCAAGATATTAAATTTGTTCTTTACATCTGACAGAACACCATTAGTCAGGGGATGACGGTAAGCCCAGCATTCTCGGTTTGTCAATATTGAGAGAATATGTACTATGTATTGCATAAAAAAAATCTATTTAAGCACAGTTATATTATCTATGGGGGGGGATCTAACTTGTTATGGGTAATAGCTTCAAAAATATTGGGAAACGCTGCTATAGAACAACATATTTTTCTCATCTTTACAACGCTAATTAATTAAATAAGTACAGGGCGGGCCAATTTTATTATTTTTTATGGGGAACTCGATAAGATGGAAAAATAGATGGCGCAAACTCACTTTCTTTTTTAAGAGAGCCTCAATGGTGAAAATCGGAATTTGCTATTTTTTTTGTTTTCGTTCTATAGTTCCACTTTTCGATAAATGTCGATATCTCGATTTGACGCTTTGACAGACAATGAGGGATTCTTCGTTTGTTCTCTTATATGTGGCTTTATAGCTTGCCAGATTTCCTTTGTCGTCTTCTCTTCTATTTTTCTCAGGTTTTTTTACCACGAGTAGGGTCACCACGTTTTCTACGAGAAAGAAAATTAGGGTTACGGAAGACATGGGAATCAGTGATTCCCTGTTTTCACTTTTTAGTTCTAAATTTTGGGAGAGAAAAAAGAAATCTTAATAAAAGATGAATTTGCCAAACGATAATATTTATTAGAACTTGAAGTTTGACATAATCTTTTCCCGAACGAATTGCGAATTTTAAGGATGATACCAAAAAAAAAATAAATCTGTGAATCTTGGTAAGCAATTGGTAGTCAAGTCACTATTGTTCAGATGAAATATCGCACAAATTCGTTAATCAGATAGTCAAAACTACGTATCGAATAATTAAATTAAAGATTAATGAATCAAAGCAAAAATACAAAAACGTCACGAACAGTTTCTCTACGAAAAGCGACTGTCTCCACCGAACTGGTTTGACTGAACTTACATGACCGATTCTTTGGGCTTGACTGATGGTCTGACTCAGCTCACGTGACTGAACTCTTTGGGCTTGAGCGACTGTCCGACTTAACTCAGCTTGATTGAACTGTTTTACTGGCGCCCTCGTTTTCAAGCGTCATTTATATTCTTTTCTTTAGGGTTTCCATGAGACGTGGGAAATGCACTTTTGGTAGTGTAGTGACCTGGTTAACTAATAAATTTCATAGGTAATTGAAATCTTTAATGGTAAGTGAATTGAAGAGACATTTACCGTGGGTTGTTGGTGATTAAATCGTCGTAGAGATACTACGCTAAGAACACAGATTTACAACTATCTCGTACGCGATTTGGTCAAAATTTATCTTAAATAAAAGGTTATGACGACAACATCAATTGGTTTACTACATAACATCAAAAAAGGAAAAATTGTTTTCACAGAATATTTTGAAATTTTTAATTTTGGGCGATTTGACCTTCTTTCGCATACTTTACATGCCATTGGACCTTTAAAAAAATACTTCATTATTTACCTCACTATTTTCTCTGTCGATATCTGCCCCTGTTGAAAAACTTAGCACCGCCACTGCCGACACATGACAGATACCAAGTTTGACATCTTTGACAGTGCCTTAGTGTTTTGATTATTTTTTGTGATTTTATAAATTCAAAATAATGCAACAAGAAAATTACGATAATAAATCTAAATAAGCCAAAATTGTTCGCAAATTACCAATAAATTTCCTAAATTTTTTATTGTTTTCTTTTTTTCTACTTGTAATAAATTACAAAATAATGGAAGTGAACGAATTTGCCCCCATAGATCCTAATACAAATTTGGAGAAGGTAAGTTAAAAATTTCGTTCGTTAATTGAATTTGTGATATGCAAATGGTGAGGTTTGTTAACAGATCTTGCCTATACAACAGAAGCGCATAGTAACTTTTATAAATCACTTTGTGTCTGACACGGTGTCCTTTTTAAATCATTTTGCTCAATCGTGCGAATCTCGTTTGATGGATTTTGAGTATAAGATGCAAAAAAGTCGAAGCATCTTTGCTAATATTAGAATCGCAAGTAAGTATGATACTGTCGAGTGGGCACATCCGATATACCTAAGTTGCAATATTTTAGTTATCCTCTATACCAAATTTACTAGATAATAAGGACGTTGTTTCTAATTTAGAAATTGTGCAAGAGCAAAAGGTTGTCGTAGAGGAACATTTAGAATTGCCCGAAATTGTGACCGAAACAGAAATCCATCATGTTGGCGTAGAAAGCGTGCAGGATGGTCCTAAGGCTAGCGAGGATCCTAGATTTAAAAAATTCTTTAAAATGGTTCAATTTGGTGTTCCTTCAGCGGCGGTAAAATTAAAAATGGATGTCGAAGGGGTCGATCCCGCCATTTTAGAGTGAGCTCTTTTCACATTTTCTAGTTGCGCTTTTCTAACTTTTCGCACGTACAGTTTGCATTAATTAACGTCGTCATGGTTGTTAATCACACAAACTAAAACAAAAGAATGTGAACGACCTTGAACCACATAAAATATCTTGTCAAGTGCCTAGGGGTAGAGGCTAGATCGATTTTATAATTTTTTTTTCAGTAATCGCTTCGATGTGATACATTGAATAACTTAAAGTCAAATTTTTAAATATTTAATGCACAAAGTTTGATATTTTGATGTCTTTCCTATATTTTAAAAATTAATTAAAATGTAATCGACAGAAAACATTATACCGCCATTTTAAAAAACATGGACGTACGCGAAAGATTAATAAATTATTATTGTTGTGGCGCAGTCACTTATTTAAAAATAGGTTTGCTATTTTTCAATCTAGAACCATTTAATTAATATGTTACATTCTGCTAACAAAAATGTACACTTTTTTTTGGTCGAGATATTTTTAATATTTTCGTTTCTATGGCAACGATTACACGTAGTTCTTCCTTATTGACTCTTGTAACTACGTAATGTCCGATTTCTTCAACTACAGTTATCTATTAGTTATATTAACTGTTTTTCCGGTTTGTCTTTTACATGATTCTTCTTACGAGTACCTTATCGGGCCTCCTGCTTTCCTATATATGTATACCTACCCTACTTTTTCATGGGGAGACGATTAGAATAAAGACTTTACTTTGCCGGGGGATTGAACCAGCTATCGTGACATTAGTAGCAAATCGCACTACTACTGTACTACCGTCACCTTCTCTAGAAGATTAAGGCCTCATCTGTTAGCTAAGAATCCTTTCACCAATGATAAGATTTTAAAATATATAATTTTACATGAAAAACCAAACGTTAGATTTTGTGAAAGAATCCTATCGTGAGGGACGGGTTTCCGTAGGGAAACTAAAGAAATAACAATGAAAGGAATAATTCTGACCGAAACAGAAATGATGCGAACACTTCTTGTAGTTCGGGTCTTTTATGTATGTCAAAATACGTCAAACGCGCTTCACATACATAGAAAAGAATATGGGTCATTTGTGACGCTTCTGTAGTGAGGAAAACCGATTGAGGAGGATGCAGCTAATGGACTGTTCTAAAGTTTTGAAAATAATAATAAACAGTAATGTGCCAGACTCCGGGCAACAATCGTAAATTGCAATTACCAATTTTGGATTTGGCTGTACGTAGAATCGTTTGGACTTTTGAGCTAAAATGGCATTCTCGATCAAAAAACTCATAGGCGACCAACCATAGAGGTGGAAACAATATTTTGGTTTATTTAGATTTTTGGTTTGTTTATCTTTTGTTGCGCCATCTGTTGACGACATTTTGCCAATATCTCCCTCTTAATTACCCTTTTTTTCTAGTGACACAATAATCTAATATTTACAAAAATTTGATTTGCTGTATAATTTCTGACACAGTAATTTTTCATATTTTCGGGATAATCATTTTTTGCTTCGTTTTCCATTTCCATTATAGGTATATTTATAAAATTAATGTTCCTGTGGACGCCTAAGTTGAAATTGTCTGGGATTTTTAGGGTTGCTACCACAAAATCCACCATGAATTGCATCATTTTGGCATTTCGAGGTGATTTCAAAGGTTGATCTAGAACCGACCTTGGGGGGGGAGTGATAAAAATTATAAATGGTAAAGAATTCAAATTTTAGCATAATATAAAAATCACCCGTATTTAATAAGGGGGAAGGTTACAAAATCAACACAAAACATGTAATATAGAATTTCTATACTCAAATGAATTTAATTCCAAAATATTTGAATTTGTACGTATTTTACGAAGAAGTCGCCACAATATACGCACATAGATGATGGGGGCTACACCTGAAAATTTTCCGTACCAACATTAGGTACCTATTCTATTTACCTTGTTATATTATAGACAATATTCTATTTACCTTGTTAGGTACCAGTCCGCCCATGTTTTCATGGTGTTTTGTTTTTAATTTAATGTGGGCGTTTGTTCACGTAAACACGCAGTTATTCGGAATCGATATTTATTTTTTTTATTCAAAAAATTAAATTTTAGGTGGTCGTTTTGTGGACGTCACAGAATTTTAGTTGAAGTGGGATTTATTTTTGAACAATGCAGTTTTGAGAAAAAATTTGAAATAGCGCCATACCGTAACGGTAACGCTAATTTTAATTGCCTTTGTAGGTAAACGACGAATACGACCTGTCAAAGAAATTTATTATGTCTTGGTGTGCAACGGTTTTGACTTACCTATCCTCAAGGGGGATTATTGAACCATAATTTTATCCTTAAATGTACCGGGCAAAAATACCTTCAGGTATTACAAAACGTAATTTATAAGGCATACTTTTCATAAATAAGCCCCCGCGGCAGGACCGAACTGCATATAATTTTTTTTTCAAAATACAGTGGAGTTTCGATTTAGCGACATTGAAATTCTCAATTTATTAATATATTATCAATTTTAACGAAATACATTTTTTTGACACAAAAAATTAATTTATTCATAAAGTTGTTTCATAATAATAAGTAAAACAAGATGGTGAGAATTGTGATAACTAAATAAACAATGGTTTTTAAATAATATTGTTAAAATGAATGGGGCGTCGCCACCGTACAAAAACCTAAATTTACGGATTTTTCGAATGATCAAAATTATTTTGTGACACAAATATAATATCCTAATGCCCAACGACAGGTTGGGGGATACTCAATTATTATGTTTACATTAAATTTTGTTCAATTCAAGTTCACACATTATACGTCAATGTAAATTTTATCAAGTTTTTATAAAATTATTCTAAGTGAGGTCAAATTTTAATTCTAAAAATTTCTTGGGCAACCTCAGGGGTCATCCATGCCTTGGGGTGGGATCACAAAATGTGACCAGGGGAAAGGGGGTTAGCCAAATGTGACGTCCGTATAAAAATTTCATTTTTGGGATTTGTAAAAAAATTGTGCTTGAGTATTTTTTTCTTATGATTTTAATCATAAAATTTATTCATTTATACTTAAAAATATTTAAATAAAAGGTAAATGCTAAACATTTTAGAGTTTTTCTAATGTAAGTGAAGTTCAATTTTATAAATGAGGGGATAAAAGACTGCGATCAATTGTGACAAAGGGGTGGAGAGTCAAAATTGTGGACGGTCCCTTATTTGAAAGCATTAATTATAAGTAGAGAGCAGATTTATATGAAGTCAGGGGTTTGGAGTTCCCGAGAATAGGAACTTCCGAATTTTTGTAAAATTTCAATTAATTCTTAGTCGATATTACTTTATAATTTATTAATATTGAAATATTAATTACACGTTAATTGAAATTTTTAAAGCATTTGATAAAAACCTGCTCTCGGGAGCTCCAAACCTGTTACCGCTCCCGAATTATAAGTAAATCCTTATTACATAATTATTTACTTACTCCAGGATATAACGGTTACGCTGTATCTATATAAATTATATTAGATTTAGAAAATTAAAAAATGAATAGACTAAGTAAACGTAATAAAATACAATTTAATTCATAAGCTTTTGACAACAGTTTATCTCGAGTATTAAATAATTTTGTTGAACTTTTATAACTCAGACCCCCTCATTATAATATATTGATGATATACAGGGTGAATGAGACCATCCATATCAGTAATTTTTTTCAAAACGGTTAGTCGTCAAGAGATGGGTCAAAAAAATTTATTATAAAAGCCGTAATGAAGAATCGAGTGGTAATATTATTTTCCGGAGAGGTCGGCTTCCTGAGTAGTTCGCTCCAAAATGTCCAGAAAGTTTTGAAAAAATAAGCAAGTTTTGTCGGAAAAATTATTTTATTACTGCCATCCCTTTTTAAGTAATTGAATTGAAATTATTAAATTTAATTTTAGTTATAACGAACTTAACTTTAAAAATCAGCATTTAATATCTAGCTCCCAGTAGCTAGAATTAAACGATGTCGCAAATGTACAAAATGTCTTCCATTTACTTCTAAGCACTCCTTTTTAAGTAATGAGTTGAGCTCTTCTGGTTATATTTTGTAATTTCAATCGAATATTACTTATAAAAGGAGTGGGAGTAATAAAATTATTTTTCTAACAAAACTTGCTTATTTTAGAAAGATCTTTTCAAAAATATCACTTTCGACCTATGGGGCTATTTAAAATTCTGTAGTGAACTACTCGGGATGCTGACCTTTCCGGGAAATAATAATATTACCATTCGATTCTTTATTACGGCTTTTATAATAAATTTTTTCGACCCAACTCTCTATGTCTAACCTTTCTTTCTTTCCAAAACAAATCGCAAAATCATTTCTTCAAAATAAAAAAAATATCCTCCGGAACTTTCTCAATTTCATAATTTACATACCAACCAAAAGCCCCTAAGTTAAAAATTGTGCCCGGTGTAAATAAAATTTTTGCATAAAACCAAGTTTTATTTGGGAAAAAGTGGTGTCACGTATTGGGGGGCCACACCAATATTTTAATTTCATACCACTAATTCAATCCACTTTGGGCATCAGATATATAAGAAACCGTCAATATACCATTTTTGAATTTTCTAGTTCCCGATGCTAAATGAAGCGGAGTTTTATTAATTAATAAAATAAACCTAGATTAAAAAACCACAAATTTATGAATTTGATTCTTTATGGGGCCAAAAAACTACCTAAAAGTGGTAAACTGGGCCAAAGGTAAATTTGAATAAAATTTTGGAAATGGTAAACCGAGCCAAATCACAAAATTTTTAAGAAATTATTTAAAAAAAATAAATTAATTTACAAATTTTATGTTCCGTTGGGCTGTATTACGTAAGAGTTAGCCCAAAGATATTAATTTTACAATCCTCAAAATATGTACTATAAACCACCCACTTTCTGTATAGGAAATTAAACTAAAAACAAATAAATCTAGACGAAAATAGTAGATTGGGTAGACCCCTAAAATACATACAAGTTAGGTTTAATGAATGCAAACTGTACGGAGCTTTAAATTGGTTTATTACGAATCGACTATGATCCAACAAGAAACTTCTAACAAATAATGATCATTCCTGTTGGAACATGAATACAAAACCAACGATTAATATTTTTGCAATTTATTTTAGCACACCGAACGAAGTGATACCATATTATGAAACCGAAGGCTAAAGTTTATAAATTTGTTACCCTCAAAATGTACCTACGTTTTGAAAAAAATAAACAAACATGAAATTTATTTTTTAGTTATTTATTATTCGTAAACTGTACAAAAAAACGAAACCTAGAACTGAATCATTTGTCCCCTTACGTTTCTTGTCACCGCCAAGTTCAAAATGCTTGCATCGTTTCAAAGGAATCTGCTTCCTATATTTGCAGTCGGTACATTCCATACGAAGTACAATCTTCTTCGTAGTTTTAGCCTAACAATTACAAAATTGGTTACGATAGTTTTAATTTAATAAACAGGTTATTCATACCTTTTTACGGAAAATAGGTTTAGTCTGACCACCAAAACCTTGCTGTTTACGATCGTAACGTCTTCTACCTTGGGCAGCTTGACGTTCCTTCGACTTTTTGTATTGGGTGACTTTATGCACCTTGTGGACCTTACATTTTTTGCAAAACGTGCGCCTTTGCTTTGGAACGTTAACCTAAAATAAACAAAAGTAAATTTAGCACAAATCCAACATAACCTCGGAAGAAAATAATCGCGGAATTTGATAAATCGTTTATTCGTAAAATTAACGCAGCAATAATATTACGTTGGGCTACATTTAAAAAAGACGATGATTAAAGATGAACAATTTTACTTACCATTTTGACGATTAATCCACGACCTTCCTTTCGGTTAACTTCACATCAATGGAAGAAGAGGGCAACGTGACAACCAACAGCGCCACAACGATAATACTAATTGGCGCAAAATTTGAATTTTTAATTTAATAATTTTCGCTTTCTTTTTAAAATTTCTCCACGAGATTAATCAATTTGCTGTTAAATTATCTCAATTTAGGTAAAACATTTAAAAAATTAAAAGTATTTCGGAATGTTTTATAAAAATTTTGCTCGGTAAAATCAATAGAAAATGGCGTCATCGTTTAGTTTTTAGTGAAAAATTAAAAAATGTAAACATGGACTTGTAGTTTTTCCTGTTCAACATGCTTAAATTCACATCGATGGCCCAGTTTTGAAACGCGAAATTTTTCAAAAGTTTAAATACAGCGCCAATATTCTGGCGGTAGCATCACATAACTAAATTTAATCTCGATGGTACGTGAAATTCACTATTGTACTCTCGAACCCCTCATTTTTTATTAGAAAAAAATTTTTATTTAAAAAATTGCACGTACAAATCGCGCGAACTTTTATTTTAAAAATATTTAATGAAATTGTCGATTGCATACGGATAAAATACGTGATTAATTTGCTTATATTAAAAGAAGCCGGTATGTCGTGTAATAGCGGAACTTTTCGGTTTTAGCGGCGCCATCTTCATTTTTGAACACAGCTTGGCGAGAGCCGGTCAGTAGTGTTGTGAGCGTTCGTACCAATAGGTTCTTCTCCTGCTACGTTAAGCGGCATTAACCAAAACATAATATTAAAATGAGTTCCAAAGAAGTAAGCGAAGTTGCAGTCGACAAGATCGAAAAAGATAAAAGTGCGGACGCAAAATGCGAAATTAAAGGCACGAAAAGACCAGCAGAGGTAAGTTTCGAATTTTTTGTCTTGTTGTGGTCTTGTATCATTTTTTAAAGAATCGACGCCAATTTGAATGCAACCTAATAATTTATCCGTGTCATTGTTAATGTTGTCGTGCGTTTGGGGCTTTCATTTTCGATATTATTTCGACGTAAATTCCTTTGGCGGCTTGTTTGCTGTTGGGAGATTTTGTGTTAGTAACGCCATGCGTTATCGGCTTCTTGCGGCCTCAAGTTTGTGTACAACAACGTCGCGTCGCCCAACGACATTTCGTTAATTTAATTGTGTCGTGGTAGGTTTTTGGTTTATATAACCTGCGTGCGTGTTACGCGTCCTCATTTTTTTTACTATCTTGAGTAAATTTGTAAACATGGAGGATCGAGAGCATATCCCGCCATTGTAATAGCGGACCCCGATAGAGGCTACGAAGCCTCTCTACAACATGGCGAAATCAATAGCCGCTTTTTATGACCCACGCGCGAGACTACATAACACTCAAAAATTTTAATTTCCCAGCAATTTTTTTTAAATTTTAATTTTTCAAACTCCGACCTTTGCGGAGCTAAAAATAGAAGCCTCGAGATTTTTTTGGATTTTTTACAACGACCACGCGGAAGCTGCAATTTGTCAACAACACCTTTCGTGAGGAAGCAACTAGTAATTTTGAGGAAAAGTTCAAATTATTGCATGTTGTGTTTTCGTCGTGTATTTGACCTGTATAATGTGTAATGGCATTTAATGCGGTGCACCGGAAACTTTCTAACGTTTAAAAGCGCATCGCTTGGTTGTTGCTAAGATGCCGCTCGTTCCATTAATTTTCTTGCATTATTCAATCGGTTTTTTTAAATCTTACGGTGAATAACGTAAATTTTACTTCCGTCTCGCTCTCGACTTGATTCACTATTTATATCGCTCTTTGTTTGTACTTTCCAAGTTCTAATATTGCGTTTGGGGGGGAATTAAATGCGATCGTGGAAGGGAACGAACTGGCCGGTGGAAGGGAGACGACGATAGTAACCACCGGTTTTTTTTGTAATTTTTTCGTAATACAACAAATTTTGAATAAGAAATTTTTGTTTGGTTGGTCGTTGCACCTACTGGGCGGTTAAATTTAGAAGGTGAGAGAGGGGTAGCCCTTAAAGGTGCATCCTTGGCGTGTTATTTTTGTTCTGTTGCGTGCGCCGTTACTTGGCATATTTTTACTCACGTGTTTGCTTGTGGTGTAGGAGAAAACAGACGATGTAAAGAAAGCGAGGAAGGAAGAAAACGGCGCGGGATCGGAAGGCGAAGAGATTGACGAAGAGGAAGAGGACGTTGCCGACGGCGAAGAAGAGGACGACGACGAAGATATTCCCGAAGGTGACGACGATGAGTTGGAAGGAGAAGGTGGGTTTTTGTTTGGTTGGTCGGTTTAGGTTTTTGGGCTATAGCAAATTTTTTGTTGCAGATGAAGATGACGAAGATGTAGAGGGCGAGGAAGGCGTGGACGACGAAGAGGAGGACGCATAACCACGCTAATGTTCGTTCGTTGTGCAGTGTAATAGACTATTTTCATTCAGTGCATCAGTCCAGGGCTACTTTGTGGTCGTTTTTAATTTTAATTTAATTAAATTTAAATAAAGTGAGTTTTATATTAGAAAATAGCCAATTTCGCCCGTTTGCGGTGTAGTATGGTTTTGTGGCCACACACTACCTCTGGATTATTCGCAACTCGCAAGCAGAAATGCAGGGGAACGCATGAACTTTTGCTGCTTGTAGCGCAGTGTCCGTGCGTGAACTGTTACTGTTTGTTGGGACCTGTCGTAGTCAGCATCACGGCTGAGTCTTCTAACTTATTACTATTACCAACACTACTACGTACCCCTCGATTGTAAAAATGAAAGTCCACTTTATTATTGTGTAAAGATAGGTATAAATTTAGCTTAAGTTGGTGTTCAAATTCAATTGATTGTCTCACCTTTACGCCTCTTTTTACATATTAATTTTTGTATTTTAATTTTTTGAGATGTACAAATTCAAATGCCACTTTTATCCTTTTTTAATATAATTTTGCAGGACAGTAAATATATATATAATGGTTATATGTTTTAATATATTAATAATTTAAAAACCCTTTCCTCAGCTTTACATTTTTATAAAAAATCAAACTTCTTGTGTTCTCAAAACGTCGATACAAAAACAACCTGGTATATAAGTGTGTGACGAACTCTGTAATTATTATATTATTAGTTTGTATTTTTTTTTACTAATATTAACACAGGTTAAATCATCGGTTAATGCGTTGGAACCAGGTGGAGGGTTGCGATAAAAGTGCCACTTATGAGCGGAGCTCCTTTCTCCCAACTCTCCACCACCAAGCACAACTCATTCCAAGCAAGTGTAAGTAGTCTCGGCCCTGTCGCTCGGGGTCGGACGACTTTGTCTCAATATTTTTTCAGACTAAACAAAATGTTAAATTATAAAAAATACAAGAGAATATGTTGTTTGTCTACTTAAATAAATTGAATTGTAGATTTTAAATTTGTAAACAGTGCTGCTGTACGATTTGAGTGACTTATAAACAATGGATACAAATTGTTTAATATTTATTTGTTTTAATAAAAAATCGATAGTCTTATTCCTATAAATTGACGCACTCATCAAAATCACATGTCACTTTCCCGCCCTTTTCGCAAGTTGCGACCGCGATACTTTGTGCGTAATAATGGGGATCCCCAGATGCAAGTTTTCGGTGCGAACATTTTGGGTCGGCGTGTTCGGGGGCGTGAGCATCTTGTTGCTGCTGATGCTCCTTTCCGAGGTGTGTAATTCGTAACACGCTTCGAAGCGGGCTTGCGGTTTGGACACATCTGCGCACACCACCCTGTCCTTAACGGAGGACTCCCTAGGGCCCCGCTTATCGGCAGAAGCGTTCGAGCCCTTTAAATCGTTCGACTTGTTGTGCGACGAACTCGCGATGCTGAACTCTTGTTGACGGGGCGGTCCAATTTTCACCACCGAAGATGAATTCGAAAGAATACCGGGAGAACTACCGGCCGCTTTGGCGGACGTAACCCAGTCGCATTCGTCGCCCACTGGAAGCTAAAGAAGAGTTTAGAATTTCTCAAATTTGACTCGAACCTTACCATCATTTCGGATCTCCATAAGCGCATCATATCGAGGACGTTTTCGCAGCAACCGTCCCTTCCGGTTGTTCCCATCAACCACGGATGATTTATAATTTCAGCTGCCGTTATGCGAAGCGCTGGATTTTTATCCAACATTTTTGATATTAAATTTCTCGCTTCTTGAGTGCTATCAAAGTTGGAAAACGTCGGATCGTCCCTGCGTATCATTTTCATCAAATCGCGCTCGTTTTTCGAATCGAACGGATATTGTCCCGCCAACAACGCATACATGATAACGCCGACTGCCCAAACATCGCATTGTTGACTGTACGATCGTTTGGTTACGACTTCCGGTGCTATAATTAAAAAAGTTATCGAAAAAAACTTTGGGGTGATGATAAATTACCCATGTACATTAGGGTTCCGCAACAGTCGTGCAGCATATCCTCGTGGCCGCTACCTTTCTTTACAATGCTTAGTCCAAAATCGGTTATTTTTATGTACAGATGATCTTGATCGTCGTATGGATTTTTTGCGATCAAAATATTTTCCAATTTTAGATCTCGATGCACAATGTCTAAAAATAAAAAAATTTTGACTCATTTGTTTTTGCGGAAAATATGTAGCTAGGGTACATATTTTCGATGCAGAAAATGTTTTTAGTCGCACACGTGCTAAATTTGGTAGCACGCATCGGGGATTGAACATTGATCTGGAAAATTTGATATAGATGATAAGAAAGAAATAGAAGATCAGAGTAGCTTTGTTATCGAAAAAGCTAATTGGAGTTTAGGTTTTTGGTTGCTTTCAAATATTTGTGCCGTGTTTTGAATTTAACGTTAATCTGCAAATTACGTGTTCTGCGTGTGAGTTCATCTCGAAATATAGAGATTTTAGAGTAATAAAGTAGGCGTGAAAGGTACGTCAAGCTGTCGGCTCCCCTATGCTGATGATTTGCCATCATTGACAATAAAAAGTAGGTTTACAGGTACATCTGATATCATCCTGGTGGGTAAGCTTTACCCTTCTTGTCTTGTCTTGTAGAGTACCGGGGCATCGCCCACACCTCCTTGATCTGGCTGGCATGTTTGCCTGGTTTCTTGGCTCTGAAAAAAAAAAAAATTTCGAGTTGCTGCGGGTCGCGCCGAGGTGGATACCTCTGTGTGTGGGTTGCGGGTTTTCTGATTTTGCAGGGGGTCCTCCTGCAGAATCCCTTCGGGAGGAAAAATAGCTTCGAAAGTCTTGGCTGAATTGAAGTCCCATCTCGCCCGTTGAAGGTGAAGGCTTGCGGAGATTGGGTTGTTAATGTCGCTGCATAGTTTGAAGAACTATTTGTAAGCTTTATCCATAGAACTGACTGATTTAAGTACACTGCTGAAGTTGGTTTTGGTAAAACACAGGTCCCTGGCAGTATCGGATTTAGGATTCATTCAAGGGGGGGCTTCAGTTACCAGTTAAGTCAAATACACCAGGGCTTCGATTTTCGTCGGGGATACGTTCTATAAAAGTGCTATACAAATCGAATTACATTTTTCTATAAAATTCATAGTAATTTACGAGATGCGTCCTGCAATCATCACGAATTTTTTTCACAATGGTAATAAAATCACATGTTATGCTAACAAAAACTTATAATTTAATAAAAAATGATAAGCCAAGTTATAACTTAATTCAAAATAATAACAATTTAAGAAACGCAAATAATATTATTGTTTAAAAAAATGGTTCAATGTTTGCTATCTTGGATTTTGTTTATTTTTCGAATTTTCTTTACTTGGAAAACATTAAGAATTTTTCATTTAATTAAAAAATTAGCACCAAATGTTTTACACTTCCGCTTCTTCTTCTCTTCTAATAAAAATTGTAATTTTATGCAGAAAATGCATCGTACACAATAATATAAGACTTGCGAACCTTAAGTGGTGGCGGCGGCGCGATTCATACAGTTATTACTTATTAATTCTACTTGCAGATAAAAACTATTAAATTATTATAATTTAATAGCTTATATTAAAAAATAATTTAATAACTATTAAATTATTATAATTTAATAGTTTTTATTATAAATAATGACTATAATAGTCATTAGAATTTTACGTATGGCGCAAAAATTCATATCGTGGTATAATAGTTATTATACATGGTAACACATAGATTTTCAGTCCTATATTTTTTATGCTACGCCAAGCGAGGTCCTGGTGTACTGTATTTAAATTATTATTAAAATTTTTATTAAAGTTTAATTAACATTTAATTCAAATCATTAGAAATCAATACTATTTAATTTTTTTTTGTTTTTCTAATTTGTTCTATCGATGTTTTTATAAGTGAATGAAGTTTATGTTTTTTCTGTTGCAATATTTTTATCTGTAAGCTTGGTGGCATTATCCCAATGCTACCCCACTTAAGGGTGAGTTTTTGGGAGTTCACTAGAAAATTGTAACTTATCTTAAAAACGGCTGGGCGAATTTATTTAAAATTTTGGAAAAATATATAATACAATAAGTATATGGAACATAATCAGCTATTTTATATTTTTGTATATTTCAAAATATGCATTTATGATGAAATATCTAATTTTACAAATTTTTGTCTCGCTATTTTGACTTAAAATGCACATTTTTAAAAATACAAAAATATAAAATAGCTTATTGTGTTCCCTATGTTGTTTTCTACATCGTGGCCGTACAAGTAAAACTAACCAAGTCAGAAAATAGAATTTCTAGATTTAGAATTGACCTCGAATGGATTTTTTTATTTATTTTTTTTCTATTTATTTTATAATTTTTTTAATATTTATAATAATTACATTTTATGGATAATCATACTTATAGTATTTTTATTTATGTTTTCTCCCATTTTTAGAGTAGGTAATTGGCAATGCTAACTCAATTTTATCCATTTTTGACTTGGTCAGTTTTACTTGTCTAAGTCTAGGTTGTGGCCTAGAATTTTAAGTTAATCCGTCAAGCCGTTTTTAAGATATGAGTTCTTCTAGTAAAACACTGCAAATCCCAGCTTTTTGATAAATCCCGACAGTAACGAATTTTGGTTTTGCGGGTGATTGCTGATTGTTCAAATATTCAAAAATCCAGATTCTTCAATTACTAACAAGGGCAATAGAAATCCTTCAGTTAATTAGTTCCGACGGTTTGTTAAAAGTTGATACCTAAAAGGTAGATGGATCTATTTTGAAATTTATCTGCATAAGGGCACAAAACATCTTAAAAAAGTATCATTCCAAATGCAAATAAGAGTAAAATTTTCAAATTCAAAACAATATTATAAAATATTTTGGAATTCCTATGCTTAACCAATGTTTTTTTCATTTTTAAGTCATGGTGGGGAAAGGGGAGGAGGTAAAACTACTGCAATGGTTCCAGACATCTAGTAAGATGAAGAAGAGCGTATTTACTTTACATCTAATGTAGCTTCCAGCATAGAGGGTCGATGGCTTTATGTGCCTTTACGAAGTACTGAGACGCTCATAAGGAAGTTAAACTCTTTCCGAATTGGAAGTTGTTTGGAATTGATTACGTTAATTACACGGCCAATAAGCATTACCATTTTTAAATATTTTTAAAATTTATCTTAAAAGGGGCGAACGCTAAATGCGGGAAACGGATTTGGACGACTCTATTTTCCATGTTAGTTATTCACCCGGGGGTGATGTGGTGAAGGATCCGATGGTAAGAATTCCGAAAATCAAAAAATAAGCCAACAACATAAATGCAACTGTAGCGGCCGGGCGGGGGGGGGGCGGTTATAGTATACCCACCACTATTTGTCATAATTTTTCATCATGATTTTTACACATTATCTACTTCCCGGTACTGAAACTCTAGGGGATATTCCAAACCCCATTATTATTCACTTTACAAGGGAAACTGCTTCTCTACTTTCCATGAAAAAAACGCTACTGTGTCGAGTTATTTTAAACCTACTGGTGGCCTTTTTCTTCACCTAGGGATATCTATTTGATAAATTAACAAAGTAACCAATCATTTTTTACATTTTTTTGTTTTCTTACTGTTTGGTTGGTTACTTCGTTAATTGGGTCGAGGTAATAAAACTGAACTCACTCAAAAGTACACTTTTTCCTATAAAAATTAGTATACCAAACGAAAGAGCATAAGGTGAGGATCATTGTTATCGGACTTGTAATAAGGCCACAATTCAAATTTGAAAATTACAATTTTCACATAAGAAATACATGTAAGAATTATTGGAGGTATTACGTCATTAGGCTTGACAATGACTAGTGGTGGGGAGAGACCAGTCGCTCCCTGAGATCCGTCGCGTCAACATCCATACTTTTTCGAGTTGGAGGTACTTGGGGGGACGTTTTTAGTAGGTAAAGCGCTTGTCAAAACCGCTTGTAGCGCCCGGAGCGACCCGGGTTCTTCATAATTTGTCGTAAAAACCGAGATTCTGGTATCTTTACTGTCGCCACAACCTATTTTAATTTTGATGGGCGGGTTACAGTTCAACAGAGCCAATGGGTAAATTGCATTTGTTAATAAATTTTTTAATTTTAATTTTTTTATACGCTAATAATTAGCGTATAATTATTAGACTCTCATCTTTCAGAATCCACTTTAAAAATGGTCAAAATCGAATTCGGTTTTTTTACCCGTCTCCCGTTAATTTGTCTAATATATATCTCTGGGTGAAGAAAACGGGCATAAAACAATTTTTTGTTAAAAAAAACAATTTGATCAATTTTTCAGGGCAGGCATTACGGTGTTCTCCCGCCCATTTCAGTTCATCTCTAGCGCCCCCACTGTTAATACAAAAATAAGGTTGGTCATACAGTGTATGCGGTTTCGTTCGAATTGTGCTCTGACCAAAAGGTACAAATGATCCTATATCATTGAAATGTACACTTTATCCGAAGTAGTAATTTATCTGTTTTTAGTGGCGAAGGCAAGGAGGGGGGGAGAAGACTTGAGAAATAATGGAAAAGATGAGTTCATAAAACTAAACAAAAAGGATGAATATATAGTTACTAAGGCCGTTATTCTCTAACTTGTTTTTTCGTTTAGAGAATAACGGCCTAAGTTAGGATTTGCTTCAAAAGTACCCAGAACAGTTAGCACTCAAGGTTTTCGATTTGCTGTTGCATAAAAAAAACACTCGAAGAATTCTGTTAACCCATCGATTTCTTTTCTCGATGAAATTACTGCATCGTTAAAAGAAAGATTCTCATGTCACAAAGAAGTTTTACTTGGACTTGACAGTGTCTTGCCAACTAATTCTTTAAATAGGAAGTTCAAGGATTTAGTTCCGGCAGTGGAGATTTACCAAAGTGATTTCCAACATACCAACAATGATATTCTTGAGGCAAAATGGGATCTGTGAGTATCACATTAGAAAACTACCAAAATTATTCTTCCAACCTTAAAAACCATTGAAGAAGATGTATTCCCAAATAGGAAAGTGAAGAATTCTGACATCCATTGTACTAGCCACCAATTACAACCATCAACTAAAATTCAACCATTAGAAATGTACTTAGTTAATTGATTTATTATTTGAACCATTAGTTGAATTTTAGTTGGTGGTCATGGATGGTTGCAGTGACTCAAAAAATTTATCTTCAAAATGCTTCAGCATACCAATATAAGGTAACCCAAGATTGCCCTCCATGGGGGGATTTTTGATTCGCATTATATACGTGATGACGGTCATAACTGCTAATGATGTACCGGGTTCAAATTCCGCGGAATTAACTTTCTTATGACCGTCTCCGTGCTTTGGAGGGTACGTAAAGCTATCGGACGCCCTGTGTTGATGACTTCCAGAATTAACAATAAAAACAGGGTCACAGGCATATTTTCCCAATCTGGTATAAGCAGCCGTAATCGAGTATTAATTCAGAACCTTTTCTCTAGAGAAGGAGGCCTATGTCTAACAGTGGATGAAAAAGAAGTAAGATTTTATGCACAAAAATATTAGAGCAGTATCGCATAGCGATCAATATTGTATTGTAAGAGCCTGATGCAGGAACCAATTAAATTTAAATATAAAATCTAGATACTTCAATTTCATTGGTTCTTTCAAGATTTTTTATTATTACATGTCGAATGCCCGTACTTCCGTCAGCCGATATTTGAGCTGAAAATTAGTAATTTGGAACTTACCGTTTTTATGCAAATACGAAACTGCGCTAATTAGATCTCTCACAATTATTTTAGTATCCTGTTCAGAAAAACGTTTAACTTCCTCGTAAATACTCGAAAGTGTTCCATAACATCTTTCCAAAATCATGTAAATTTTCTTAACCGATTCATAAACTTTATCCAAATAAATAATATGCGGATGGTCAACCATTTTTAAAATTTGTATTTCTCTGTTTATAATTTCAATTTTGTTGCCCACCTAGGTACATATACACATGAGTAGGCAAATAAAGTTTTAAATTAAGAAAAAAACTGTTTTTAATTACCGCTGCCTTGCTGACAATTTTCATTGCCCAGTTGGTATCGGTACCTTTATCTTTTATGGCAATCACTTTTCCAAATCCACCTTGCCCAATGATATCACCAAAACTGTAAATTTCTTTTATTTCTCCCGAATTTGATACTCGTACATGCGTAATATTTCGTTCTTTCAGTTTGAACGAAATGCGTTTCTGAAAGTTTGGCAAAATAAAAAGAAATTAGAGCAAGAATTCACCATTACCGGTTTATCAATCACCGGCTTTCCTATATCAAAAGAAAAGGAATCAGTGTTTACCCCAATACTTATTTTTTTTCTCGGATTTTGTGACATTTTTACGTCAAAATTTGGCAACGTAAATGTTTCTAAAATTTTTACATTTCGAATTAATAATAATTGAATTTTTACTGTATTTTTTTTGCACGCACTCAGTATTTGCTATACGACCCCTAGCAATTTTATTTAATTATGTTGGTAGTTCGTAGTCGTACCGATTCTTCGTTTATTTTGACAGTTGCTAAATACGAATGTGTTTGAGTTATGATTTTAACTAAAAATTAAGATTCTAGTGTAAATTTGCAAATTAGACGAATAGAAATGAATACTGCGATGGATCAAAAGCCGGAAGTGGATTTAGTGTTTATGGCTGTGGCGTCCTTATACAATCATCCGGACACAAATGAAAAAGAAAGGGCATCGTTATGGCTAGGACAATTACAAAAATCTGTTCATGCATGGACGATTGCAGACGAATTATTGCAACATAAAAGAAGTTTAGAATCATGTTACTTTGGTGCACAAACTATGAGAACAAAGATACAGCTGTGTTTTTTTGAATTGCCAATCGAAGCTCACACTTCGCTAAGAGATTCACTCATCGAACATATTAGTCAAATTACTGAAAATACAAACACTGTGATAGTAACGCAACTGTGTTTGGCTTTAGCTGATTTAATATTACAAATGCCTAGTTGGCAGCAGCCCGTATTGGATCTGATTACCAAATTTTCACAAACGCACACATGGCCATTACTCGAAATACTTACAGTTTTACCCGAAGAATTGGAATGTCGCTCAGTTAGATTGGGAGACAACCGTAGGTTAGAAATTTTGGAGAATTTGAAAGTTTCTGCACCCACGGTAAAAGAATTTTTACGGCATTGTTGTAATAGTTTCGGTAACGAGTTTAATGTTAAAAATATTCAAGCGCATGTCAAGGTTATTAAGTGTTTTACTTCTTGGGTGTTCATTAGTGAAGTTTTTCTACAGGATATTGCAACTAACGAAATTGTAGCGAAAGCATTTGAAGTGTTAAATCATAAATCAAACGAAGATAAATCTAACGTATTTGCTAAGTCCAATATGGTTTCGGGAACTTTACATGACACAGCAACAGATTGCATTTGTGTATTGGTGCAGTGTTTAGAAGACAACAATAATCATCAGGTGAGGTCCCACAATTTTTTATGTACCTGTGTAAAAATTATTGTCAACAAAAATTTTTTATTTGAGATCGATACAGGGGGTATAAAACTATGATATTTTGCTTTAATTATGCTTCTTCACACTGTTAAAATTTGGTCGAACAAGTCCCAGACGTTATCATTCAGGCAATTAGCGAATCTGAACATCCTGGTGACTGGAACGTAATGTTTTATACACCGTCGTGAGGAAAGTAAAGAAGAGAAGCAAATGGACTGATGATAAATAAATCTTGGATTACGATAAACCTTGCCACAAATATTTCAACATTGAACTATAGATAATTATCTCCGTCTTCAAAATAAAACTGGGGATATTCTTTTGTTAGTTTAAAGCTTAAGGTGGTAATCGGAGAACCAACATATTCATTTAAAGAAAGAGTTCAAACTGAATCTTCTTTGTTGCTTTTAATGATTATTAGTTACTAAGGTGTAATAAAATTTAATATACAGAAGAAGAATATATTTTAAGAATGAATTTTAATAATAGTCAAGTTAGATTATTTAATTTATAATAATTAAACAAATTTTTTCCAATTTACATTTTCCAAATTTTTTGGGCAGGGATTAAATTTGATAGATAGAATCTTGGGGGGGATGGGCATTTTTCAAGATAAATTAAATTTCAGATATACATGATGAAGAAAGAAAGGTAGCATTATTTGCTAATTTTGATTTGCACTATGTTTGTGCTAAATTGACTTACATTCAGCTTTTATCAATTTTTTTTACAAGCTAGTAATGTATTTGCAGGTATATTTCCACAATCCGCTTTTGGATTTTGGCTTATTCTGTTTCCATCCACTTGGTCTTCAAATGAAACAAATAGTAACCAATTTCGCCATGTATTTCACAGTTATGACCTGATTAGCTTTTCAACCGTATTTGCAACTTTCCAGCACTCGTTTTTGGAAATCAAACTCGGTGGCGCTCTACCTTTTTAAGAAAATCAACTAAGAACGGGATATCCTCTCTTTTCAAGTTGTTAGAAAAGATTTGACGTTTTGGAAAATGTTATGACCTCCCTTACCTCCTCAAAGACGATTTTCATTGTTATATTCAGCCAGTTGGAAGAAAATTAAGGAGTAAAACAATATTCCTCTTTTTGAACCACTCTTATATTCGTATTTTCTTCCTGACGAAATATTATTCCATCCTAGTTCATTATGTGGTGAGTACTTAATTTCTAATTTTTGTTTAGCAGGTTTTGGAATTATTTCTTTTTAACGCAATTATGCCACTGGAAATGCCATACCATCTCTCAGTTGCTAACGAAGATCATGAAAAATCTTTGAACTACTGTCGAATATTTACCGAATTTGCAGAGTCATTATTAGAGAAAATAATATCACATACCGAGAACGTGCCGCATTATGGTTTTGAAGTTGTAAATTCGGTATTGACGTGCGTTGGTCATCACGATTATGAAGTAGCAGAAGTGACTTTTAATTTTTGGTATTTGCTTAGCGAGGAATTGTATCAAAAAGACTCAAAACATTTGACAGATATGTTTAGACCTTACGTCGCACGACTGATCACTGCTTTATGTCGACATTGCCAAATTGAGCCCGATCACGAAGGACTTTTAGAGGAAGGAGACGAATTTAAAGACTTCAGATTGAAAGTGTCTGATTTAATCAAGGACGTTGTTTTTATAGTCGGAAGCACATCTTGTTTCTGTGAAATGTTTAAAAATTTACAATCGCCGGGTGTCACATGGGATTCCAATGAAGCATCACTGTTTATCATGCAAGCTGTAGCCAAGAACATATTACCGTAAGTTTCTTTTCTTTTTACAATAGACTCTCTCTGTATTTTTATGCTCAAGGACTGTGAAGGCGAGAAGGCAATCACGATCGGTCAAGTTGCGCGCGTTTTTTCATGTTTTTTAGTACGTATTTTTTTACTGGTTAAGTAATTAATTTTTAATATTATTTTTGTATTTATTAAAAGTGCAAAAACACTCGGCTGAATTGAATTATTCAGAACGCCTCGTTTCGTTCTAACGAGGTATTATTGCAAGCGGCCGAAACCTGAATTTAAGCAAAGAGAAATTAGAAAGAGTCTACTGTCAAACAGTTTTATTTACCATGTAATTGGTGGTATTTTAGGAGCGATAACGAAATAGTTCCACAAGTCGTGGAAGCAATTTTAAATTTACCGGAAAATGCCCACATAGCTGTGAGACACACATCTGTTTTACTTCTCGGCGAATTGTGCGAATGGGTGGAGAAACATACGGCGTTGCTCGATCCAATTTTAAACTTTCTTGTGTTTTGTTTGTCTCAACCTGGTTTGGGTGCCGCCGCCGCCACATCACTACAAAATATTTGTGCATCTTGTAACGATCACATGCCACGACATGTTCCTATCTTACTGCAGCTTCTACAACAAGTCGATACATTTGCAATTGCTAATAATGCAATTATAGGTCTATTGAGAGGGGTAGCCGCTATAGTGAGTTGTATGCCACGGAATGAGGTAACAGGAGTGCTACGCGATTATGTTTATTACAAACTAATCCTTTGTGCCGCCTGATGGAAAGCGAAATTGCTGTCGTTCGTGGCTCGAAAACCGATCCAAATTTGTGGCTAGATCGATTATCGTCTATTTTTCGAGCGATTATATTACGCCTCAAAGATGGTGAAGCAAATCCCTGTAAGAGTGTGGCTTTAGAAGTGTGGCCTGTGTTGAGTCACACGATGGACAAATATCAAAATGACTTAAGAATAATGGAAAGATGCTGCAGGAGTATTAGGTTCATGTTACGTTGTGTTAGTCAGGATGTACCTGAACTTCTTCAACCTTTGGTTACTCAGTTGGTACGCTTGTACACCACACACCGACATTCTTGCTTTCTATATTTAGGGAGCATTTTGGTGGACGAATATGCGACCAATAGGAATTGCATATCAGGTCTTTTAGAAATGTTAGAAGCTTTCATAAATCCGACTTTCACTTTACTTCAAGAAGAAAATGGTTTGCGGAATCATCCCGATACCGTCGACGATTTTTTCAGGTGAGTTGCAGGACAAGGGTGTTGAAAAATAGAAATAATATTTTTTTTTAGATTATGTTGCCGATTACTCCAACGGGCATCTTTAAATTTTCTTCAGTGTAGCGCTCTTCCTCCAATTTTCCAATGCGCTTTGATGGCGTGTTCCTTGGATCACAAAGAAGCAAATACGTCCGTCATGAAATTTTTTTGTGACTTAATCACCACGGGTCATTCGAATAAAACGCAGCCCGATTATGAAGAACGAAAAATTTTAGTGCAAAATATTTTTATGGAATACGGACAACAGTTGACCACGAATCTAATTCACGCTTGTGTATTTTTTTTACATTCTTACATGCTGACAGAGGTGGCAGATGTGTTTGTCGAAATGTTCCACTTTAATAAAGAAGCTGCCAGCAGTTGGCTGAATAGTGCGTTAAAATCTCTACCAAATCAAAGCCAAAGTGGAATTGTGACTGCCACTCCGCAACAACTAAATGATTTTTATTTATCCGTTATTAGGTGAGTACATTTTTTGATTGTTGTAAATTTTATGACAATTTCTGTCTTAAAAACACGTTCTCTGTTTTTTCGTCGGGAGTTAAATTGGACGCATTTTTGTTTCAGATCTGACACATCGAACTCTGTAACGCATGCATTAAAAGATTTAACCAGATTATACCGTTGATGTTTCAAAACTGTAAAGAAAATTGTTTTGTTTTGTAGTGTAAGTGTGAAATTGAAACGAACTCTTGTATCATGTAAAAATTACTTTTAAAAAAATTTTCGTTTTTGGTTTATTTTAAATTACAAATAATCTATTGTGTATATTATTACTTAGAGAACTTTATAAGTTTACTTGTATTTTTATAATTTTAAGCTTTTTAATTTGTTTACGTACGCCACTGTATGTATTTATAAATAAATATTTGCAAAAATTTGTATTTTGTTTGGACAATTATAATGTACTTACTTAATGTGAGCTGTATTCATAAAAAAATCCAATAAAAAATGAAATATCAAAGAGACATTTATTAATTTAAAATATACATATCCAGGACCGGCTCGATGTAGGAAAATTTGTTTACCGAGGCGCCAACTGCATAGAGACGGTCCCGCTTCCTTCTATTTACGAAATACAGGGTACTTCAGTCATAAAATGTGAAATAATAACAGAAATAAAATAAAATTTACGTAATGACTTACAATTTTCTAAAATCTAAAACATCGCTTTTTTCCTATAAACTTAAGTTATTGCCACACACTGATATACTAAGATATAAAATGGACAAATCCACTCATCTTCAAATTAAACAGACGTAGGATTATTATACACGCATCACTTGTTCTCGTGCATCAGTAGAAGTTAAAAGTATTGGGAAATGATGATCAGATGTTTTGGTGATATAGTAGGAAACTGTAATGGTGGGCGGAGTTAAGACGGAATGTGCGCAATTAAGTAATTACACCTGGTTTTTATCACAAACACATTTTCTATTTAAAAAATGAAGACACATGGATAGTTTCATTTAAAAAAATAAATTACAATAAATAATACTTTTTGGTTTAAAAGAAGTAGGACGAGCAGTGCACAATAGCCTTTAAGTTGGTGCTTATCAATATCAATAAAATTCTATTGAGTCAGTTACACATGATAATCCATGAGCGGCGTATCGAATTTTCTAGACACCGAGGTACATGGAAGTAGCCAAAACAGTGGCTGTTGCCGCCCACACACTTCACTTAAAAGTGCAAATTTTGACTTGTGGGCGCGATAAGGTCCTTTGTGTTGAACCTGTTCCACTGCAGTTTCATCACCAAAAATTGCTTGCAACTGATCTACGAGGATCGCAGTTACAAACATTCCAAAAAGAGCACTTTCTATTAGTAAAATAAGGCAATGCATTCTGAAAAAAAAAAATAGGATATTCCCCAGACAATTTCTAAAAAGTTACTCACATCCTTGTTTGCTTAATAATTATGGTGGAGTCGCATTCATCACATTGCTGAATCCAAGAGATGGCAACCAATCCAAGTGCGTATGCACTCAAAATACCTAAACAAACAAAAATAATAAGACAATTTTATTGCTACCCGAAATAGAATAATTCTACTAACCGACATAAAATAAAAATTGAATAAAATACTTTTGATTTCGTTCGCCCACACAATTATTAATCCACGGACAGTGATGGTCCATTCGTCGTATGCACCGTTTACAAATTCGACAGTGATGTGCCCTAGGAGGCCTATACATTTCACAGCGAGTGCAAACGGTCCAGTCTACGTGCTCGCATCCTAAAAAACAAAATGTAAGTGTTCTGTATTATAAACCACTCCCTCGGACTAACCCCCATCTGTTGAGTGTATATCAGAAAAATCTAATCTACTCTGAGGTAAAGGAACAACTCCTGGGTCGGAGAAAACGGCACGAAGGTGTGCCAGAGTTAGAAGAAAAATTATTATGTTAAATGCGACGGCGTTGAAAGGACCCCATAAACTGAAAACAAACAGTTTGAATTTAAAAAACCTCACTTGACGTAGCGGGAAGAATAACAAATGGGCTGGGTTGTTATTCTAATAAGTTTTACCTATTGTACATAGTCTGGATCACTATCCAACGCACAACAACATAATCGGCGTACAAAACGGCAGCATATGTGATGAGCACACAAATTATTCCACATGGATCGTTGCACACCATTTTTTTAACATTAATGTTCGTTATAAAACATTTTTCGTTCTCCTGGTCACCATTTTCTTAAAAGTGAGCAAGTATTCGCGATAAAGTGCAATTTTAGGTTATGTAACTGTCAAATTGACAGTTGTTTTGAGGTTACGTTCGTGATCAAGTAAATATTCGAAACAAGTGCAGAAAATTCAAATGTTTTATTAAATTTTCTAAAATCGAGTTTAGAAGTTTGTGAAAATGGGTTTACTACCGGAACCCGTACTCTACATAATGTTACTAGGAATTATGGCCACTCTGCTTCTTTGCTGTATTTATTATGTATCCTTTTTTTTTTCGAATTGAAATAGAAATTGGGAAGCCCGTTTAATTGACCAAAATTAAAGCGTAAGTGGTTTCGCATTTTAAAACAAGTTTAAAGTAAATATTGTTTTTAAAATCCAGTGACGTAACTCTTGTTGGGTTTTACCAGTGGTGTACTGTAATAGTTACTATGCACCATACGACTAAAATGTCGCCTTTTATAATACCAATTTATTTGATAAATTTTTCTTTAATAAAATCTTTAGATTATCATATTATCGGATTTAGAATGCGATTATTTGAATGCACAAGAATGTTGCAGTAAATTAAATTTTTATGTGACTCCACGATTGGTCACGTTTTCTTGTATGGTTTTCATATTAATCATACATGGATGTTGGAATTTAGTGGTGTTGACGTCACCTATGCTGGCGTGGTTGGTGTACGAATTATCTAATGTGCCAAATGGTAACATGGGCATATACGATCCCACAGAAATACACAATATGGGCCTATTAAAACGGCACATACGTAACTGTATGATTAGCATTGGATGCTATCTGCTTTACTTTTTTGTTGCTTTATATTGGTAAGTCATTTGTCGGTAGACACCCATTATTTTTTACTAACACATATTTTTTTCAGTTTAATAGTTTCACTTCTTAAAGGGGATCCAATTAACAGAAAGGACGAAGGAGAAATTATGGATAATTTTAATTTTTAAACTTTCACGTAAATATTTATATTTATTGTTAATAATACTCACACTTCTGCTCCTGTGAAGTAGAAATTATCAAGAGACTGTAAAAATCTAGTTAGTTAGCACAGTGACATGAAGGTCCCAGATCATGCCACTGGTTAATCATAATATACAAGGTGATTTCAAAGTAAAAATTTTGAATGCAATTCTCAAATTTTCAAAATACGACACTATTTAATCACCCTGTATAATTTTCATAATCATCGTTTTGTGATTGTTTGTACTGCATCGATCCATAATTTTAAGCAAAAACTACAGAATTAAAAATGTTCAAAAAAGTATGTCCAACGTAAGATATAAAAATTTTTCTTAGAACTTTTTAAAATTACTTTTTTGTGGTTTGTTGTAAAATTTTAAAATGCTCAAATTGCTGAATTAAATAAAGCGAATTTAAATTTTTTGAATTTTTACTATAATATTAGTTTAAAACAGTAAATAATTTTTGTATTGGGTTTTTTTCTTTGTAAAACTTGAATTACAGATTAATCTTCAGTAATATTGTCCAGTAATTGTATGTTCACGTTTCAACCATTAAGTCAGCAGTATTCTCATTCGAATCCTGGGAGAACAGGTATTGACCTCTCGGCATTCCTTTGCTCTTTTCTTTGCAGTTGGGTTGACTGCAGAGTTTGCTTCAGGTGTTATTGCTTCGATCTTATTTCTGCTGGTGAGAGGTGGTTTGGACCTTTACGTCTTCTCCTTAGTTTTCACAACCTAGATGATCAGATGCTTTATTTTCCAATTGCTCTTGTTGGTGAGCATGGTATGTTTTTGGGAGTGGTTATTTCACCGATAGCATTGACTCTCTCGTGGTCCCACTTTCAGCAATGAAAGAGAATGTTCTATGCATTCTCCGGCTTGTCAGTTCTGTTCTCTTGCCAAACAGTGGAAGTATGCGTTAAAGTATCTGGGTAAGTAGAAGCTCAGTTCACCGTCTTTTGATATCGGAATGAGTTTTTTGCTCATCGTTGTGTAACTGACCGTTTCGGATGCCTACCATCTATGTTGTCATTTCGCGATGGTCTTGATGCCCCTTGCCCTTTCATAGACTAGCAGTTCGATGCAACATAAACGATTTTGCAACCATGTCCGAAATTCTCCTCTTAGTGGTATTGAGGCCTCCTATGTTAGGCCATTATTTACAAAGGCGGCCTTTAGGCCGCACAAGACTAAAAATTTAGTGTTATAATCTTTGAATAGTGAAGAAATGTAAAATAAAGAAGAGGAATGGAGTAAATACTGACAGGAAAAGTAAAAAACCTGGAAAACTCAATTGAAAAAGAAATCAAGGTAGATAGCGATGCAAATTTAAAAAGAAAGTAGACATTTCTTTATGAAATTTAAGTTGAAGTTGCATAGTAGCAAAAATACAAGATTCAGATAAGGAAAAACGAAAGTAAGTTAAAGTGGAGAAAAATATAATTATGTCGGCATTCGAAATAAAGGCAGATAGCAAAATTAGAGAGGTTGTTAAGGAAGAAAGCACGAACGAGTAGAATACTAGTTGAAAACTAACAATACTGGCGATTTTCATCTGAATCCCCATAAAGAGATGCCCAAATTTAATTTTAGTTCTCTCACAGGAAACGCTTACGGTTAAGCAGTTAGTATGATCAACTGCTAATACGAAGGTTCCAAATTTGAGTTCGGGGACGTAAATATACTGAAATTTTTAATTCACTTCTGATATGCAATAAACTGCACATAGCGGGGGATCTGGGGGTATGGAATATTTTCAACAGACGGAAGGTAGAACATGAAATGTTCATAAATTATGCAGAAGCTTTATGATACCGCTGTAATTTTCTTGGAAACAATGATTATCTAATCGAAAGAGGTAATTTATCCCCCCCTACTCAGACTTGGGGTCTCTCTCTTCCGTTTTATGTTGTTTTAAAAGGTTGCTCTATTAATAACTTAATACTGAACGCTAGAAATTCGCAAATATATATCTGTTATAATTTGTATGTGGCGGGGGTATTCCATATCTTTCAGACCCCCGGTCTCTAAAACTAATGTTTTTTATTTTGGTCTATTGGGATTACTTACTTAAATTTGATTTGATAAATTTGAATTAAGTATTTAAAATGTTGTAAATTTTACTTTCAAAATCAATTATCTTGAAATTAGCCAAGAGGCGCGCCTTTATAGTTGCACCTGTTGAAGTCCTATGTGAGACCTACACGCACAATGAAAATGAATTAATTCAGCGAGGGGAAGATGCCGCCCTCCCCATGTTAGCTTGTAAAAATTTAAAAACTTAAAAAAACATGAAATTTTGTAAGAATATTTTCAGCTTTAGCTTTACATTTCAACAGGTGTGTAATTGTCACACCTAGTACACATAGAAAGCCGTCAGTGAATAACGAGATGTATGAATGGAATGAAATAGAAAAAGCACTGAAATAATATCTAAAAGCGGAATAAAAACATTAACAATTACAATCGTGTTCTCAAGATGGATAATGAAGATAATAAGAATAAACCAAAATTAGTAAGAAAAATCTTAGAAGAAATTAGAAGAAAAGAAAGACAAATCAACCATTGGGCGGGGCTAACTTGAGCAGCGTTAGGAGGGGAGTCAGTCGCTCTCTGAGATCTGTCGAGTCAACATCCACACTTTTTCGAGTTGGACCGTTCTTGGGGGATGTTTTTAGTTAGTAAAGCGCTTGTCAAAACCGCTTGTAGCGCTCGGAGTGGAGGGTGCGGAAAGTGGGTTTTGACAAACGCAACTACGTCAAGGGTCGAATTCACCCTAAAAGTTATTTTCGTAAAAATACTTCTTAAATTGGCGCGGTTCAATGTTTTATTCAAATAACAGTTCCCGTACGTGACGGCTGCATCAAAAAAGTGATAAAATACATAATTTCGAGTAAAATTACAAAAAAAATTCAAAATAGGCGGGGCTTGAGGTACGATTTTAGCCTATCACAGAAACGTATTACAATTTTTGATTTTTTAACGCCTAAACTTCAAAATTTTCGATTCGTCCTCACCTTATAATTTCATAATTTGCTTTCATTTCTATAGGAAAACTTGTCTCTTCGAGCGAAAGTTAGCGAACTCTGCTCGATTTTCCTTACCTACCTTTAGAAATAATAATTATTGCATTTACTGATATTTAAAAATTTATTGTACACTAACAGCACAGTCAATATTTTAAGAACTACTAAAATCATAGATTGGGACTCCAAACGGCCAAGCATTTAGCAAAATCACGTTGCGTTGCGAGGAAATAATTAAATTTTGAAGTGGAAAGAAGACAGAAATCGGGACCTATCGATAAATCGATTTCAAAGTAACCTCGATTTTGAGCTCAAAATAAAATGAAAAATTGAAGAGGCGACAGGCCGAGAAAAATTTAAAAATCTATTAATCTAATATAGGAAGGCTCCAAGAAGAAGAATTTAAAACGTCTATAGTTTAAACAATTTTAATATTTTTTTTACTATAAAATAACAATAATTAATCTCTTAAATAAATAAATCTATATTCAATAATATTTTGTAAAACTGCTTGAAATCTATTGCACAATGATTTGTAAATTATGATATGTAAATTAACACACACTACGCCATGTTGTTACATAATAATAAATTATTAAACGTAAAATTTTTATGAACCATGAATCTAAAGGCGCCCATACACGGGCACACTTAGAATTTTAGTTGTAGCGCTTCCAAATCATTTTTAATCGATATAAAAAATTACCAGTTGCAGAATTCACTCTTAACTTTATTGTTTATTTTATTGTTATTATAATAAAAAAAGTTTTATGTTTTTAAATATAAATATCTGATTTTCAGTTTACATTATTGTGGGGTTCCCGTAATTTATTATGTTTGGAGGTAATTAACGTCAGTTCTTGTTTATTATTGATAAATATAAAAATAAGTTTTTTTTCATGTTAACAATATTTGTACCATAGTAAATTAGAAATTAAATTTAAAAATTAATAAAATAAATTAGTGGATGTTAGTAAGTTGCGTCGAAGAAAGATTGCCAGTCCCCGTGGCCATTTTTTCTCAACTATTTTTCATAAATAAAAATGTTAATCAATAAATTAAAATTATAACACTTCAAATTAAGCACCATAAACCAACCCTTACTATTTTACAAAAACCAGCGCCAAAAATTAAATAGGTTTGCTCGCATGCACAATAAACAATTTGTAGGGTACATTTATTCGAGCCTCATTATTATTGTCGTTCTTTTCGATTAATTCGAGTTTTTTGACTTCGTTCAAATAATCCTCCAGATAATCTTCCCGCTGATTTTCTGGTATTTTATTGATGAACGGTGAAACTGCAGTGACCGATTCTGAAATAATCATTCTCTTAATATTTTTTTACCTAACGAATTTTTAACTTACTTTTTAATACAGCAATATTGGGATAAATGTAGAGCCGTTCTTCAATTTTACAAAGATGAATATTGAATCCGACTTTTGTTAAATGTTCTTCCAATTCTTCTACTGGATGCTTGGACTGTTGATAGGGCGAAACAAACTTTTTAAAGTTACTTACGTAGGGTTTCCATCGTTTATTTTTTGAAAGCGATTCGTAGATATCGAAAATTGGATTGCTTGCCAAAAAGGTCACTAACATGTCACCGCCAGGCCTGATCATGGTCAAAATGTTTTGTAAAGCTTTTCTAAAAAGAAAAATTTTTTTGAAGTAGGCAAGAAATGGAAAAAAGTTACCTTTGATTTTGAATCCAGTGTAAACAGTAGAAGGAAAATACGTGGTCAAAATTTTCTTCCAAGTCCACAGGAATCTCATCGCTCAAAAGGTCTAACTGATTATAAAAAATTTTGTTGTTTTTGCGTTGGGACCTTGCAAAATCTACCATTTCTTCTGATAGGTCAACACCTACTAATTTTCCAAACTTTTTTGGTAAAACTGGCAGAAGAAGTCCTTCGGTGATATCTCCAGATCCGCAACCAATGTCCAAAACTGCCTCTTCTCCATCGTTTTTCCATTTTACCAGACCGAAATAATTGTCCAGCACAAAGATAGCGTCGTTTCTTTGCAAGCCATTATATTTTGAATACAAAACGGCTTGATTCATTTAAAAAAAAATTTTAAACTTTGAAAATTTTTAATAGTTGGACTCTTTGAAACCCTTCGAAAGCAACTACTCATTTTGTTTTGGTACATTCAGCTTTTATAGGAAGGAGGGAACATCTTCATGAACGAAGACCAGAATATGATTTTCGGAGGCCAGCGCATCTCAAACATTTCATTTTTCAGTGGGGATTTTTTAATCGAAATTTTAATTCAAAAATTGACCTTATATTTTTATTACGTAACTTGTTGCTTTATTTTTCCGGAAACCTTTTCCAAAAAGAAAATACTCGATGTAAATTTTTTAAAAACTACATTAATAATTCTTCTTCTATTTTAATGTCACCTTTAACCCTTCGCCAACTTTGTTTACGCAACATTTTTTCAGTTGTGTTACCTATCTTTGCAACGATTGAAAGGATTTTATTGTTATCATCGTAAATTTTCTATTCATAAATGCACGAACATTTTGAACAGTTTATTTTTAGAAAAAAATTTCAATAACGTTTTTTTTAAGTTATAAAATAATATTTTTTCGGATAAGTAAAATTAAATTAAAAATATGCTCGAACTGACCACTACAACATTTAAGAGTTTAGGAACCACGAATTTCAAGCTGAGACCGGTCATGGAACTCAAAACAACTAAAAGAAAAATGTACAAAAAAATGTAATTGTGTCTGGTCAGGGCTGTTTTCGAATACGAGGGTTTTCATTCGTCGATATCTTTTTTGAATTCCGCGTTAAAAATTATTAACTTGCTCGACGAGACTTTTGCGTCTGTCTAAAACTATTTTTATGACTTTCCCGGGGATGATAAATTTATACACCTTACAAATCGGGGTAGGTCAGTTCCACGCATGTTACTCCCTCATAGGTGTTTATAAAAAAATTGAATGAAAAGGGTTAACAGGTTTTTTGTTAGTCTGTGGTCTGCACCTTTCGTCTGGCTATTTTTATGTTTTTTGATTTTGATGACGACTTTCGCGCATATCATTAAAAAATTATTAATTTAAGCGCCAATTCCAACTCGAACTCGAATGTAATCGTAGGAGCGTTTGGGGTCCGAACCCAATGCCACTTATTTGTAATCGCTTACGTTTACCACTACGTCGCTCGTCAAATTTTGCAATAGCAACCAGGAAGCGGTTGCAAAATCACAACAAATTTTTAATCGCCCGATAAAAAAATAGAATGATAACGCAACAGCATTTTGAAGAAATTTTGCGTACCAAATTTATTGGCGGACAGGTCCGTCTCTCGAATTTGTCAACCGAAAAGAAGAAACCCCAACCCGAATTAAAAGATTAATTTTTGATTAATCTAATCGACTATTTTAGAGAAACTATAAGCGAGGTCAGTTACAACCAATAGTATTGGTTGAATAACCCAAAAGGTCGAGGAACCTTAATCAATCATGTCAACAATCGAAAATTAATTCTTTTCACTACTTTTTAGTTTATAAAGTTCGAAAGAAGGTCATTCGGCTTTAAAAAATACGTCGATGTACCGATTAGATAAAAAAATTGATTCTATCGATTCCTTTAATGCAATTTGGTTCATTTCTTGAATACACTGCTTTCCTTTTTTCTCAAAAAGTTTATTGATCTTCCTAATGGTTTCAACTTTGTCTTCTGTTATTGAAGAAGTGCATTGAACTTATTTCCGAATAACCTCAAATCTCTCCTTTGCACCAGTCTAACAAGTAATCCAAAACAGTTTTCCTTATTGGTACCAGGTGAAAATGTACGACGAAGCTGACAACAATAATTGGCTAATTTAATATTTGAGTAAAAATTTGTCAACTTTTCAGGATTCTTGGGGGGGGGGGCAAATGGTTTAATCAATGTAAATATACCAAACGTATTTTTAATTAATTTTTGTATGAAATAATTAAGCAAGCGTTCTCTTTTATTTTATTAATTTCATTTGGCGCTCAACAAAGTCAGCATTTCGCTTTCGCAGTTACTCATGACAATCACTTGAGAAACGTTTGAGAAAGCTATCCCTGCACACCTAGCGTCATAGGTGTTGGAAAAAAAACTAAAAATTGGCTAAATCATTGAAAAGTTAGGGCAGTTGGCAAAATAACTGAAAAATCTAAACTAAATCATAAGTGGATAAAGTTGGCAACAAGAACCAGAAAGAATTAGCATGTAATAGAGTTCTGACATGGTACAATAATTATTATACCATGGAGTTCTGAGAAGGATTACTGCCCCTGAAAAAATTTGATTGGATCCATCCCTGCATACAACCCTGCACAGAAACCCACTGGAGCCTTTTTATTTTTCTGTATGTGTTACATGTAACAATTGCACACTTCTTGAAATGTAAAGCTGAAAAATTATCACAAAACTGAAAATTAAAAAAATACCTAAGAGGGAGTTTAGAAGAAATCTGAGCAACAGATGGCGCTGCACTTAACAAATTGAAAAATTGGTTATAGGCAGCATCAGTAATTTTTATATTAAAATATAAATCTTTGGAGACGGCAATAGCCAAATTTAAGTGAGATTTCATTAAAAAAATTAAAAATTTGATTTTATTAAAATGTTGCAATTTTTTTTACAAAGCCAATTTCTTCCCACTCAACTTTGGTGATCAACATCTTTATAAATTTATGCCCTGGCACACATAACCAGTTTAATCCAAAAATGTTTAAGGAAACATATTGCCAGATCAAGCAGATTTCTTCTAAATTCTCCTCTTAATAATGCGAATTAATGTAACAAGTTCCAATAGTTGAAACTAGAAAACAGCTTTAGTGACATAAGATGGGGGTCTGGGTGGTATGGAATACCCACCAGCCACACTCAAATTGCAAAAGAAATATTTGCGAATTTCGACTTCAGCATAAACTGATGAGCAGAAAAACTTTTTGAAACAACATAAAATGAAAAACAGTGACCGAAGATCGGGGAGAAATACCCTAGTATACTACTTTGTTTTTAAGAAAATTAATGCGGTATGATAAATATTTTGTATAATTTTGATGAAATTTGAAAAAAATAGCATCACAAGAGATTTAGGGAGAAGAATAAGGAAGACATTAACGGAAGGAAATGGACGAGAAAGCGATAGAGACGAGTAGATTAAAAAAATGAACAGTAGAATTTTTTAAATTGTTTCTAAAACTGAATTTTCTTCGAATGAGTCCAAAGTGAAAATAGTTAATTACAAAAAGTACGCAGCTCAAACTTGTACAAACTAGGGTGTTCTGGAAGATATGCAATATCGTTTTTCTTCGAACGTTTTTCGTAGTTTATGGGGATCGTTTTCTTCGGCTTCAGACCCATTTGTCGTTCCAGCTTATGACTCGGCGAAGAGCAGAAACTTTGGAAGAGTTTGTTTTACACAACTATTTTTCTCTTCAGCCAGCCCTAAAAACAGTCTCTATTTGAAGATGCAATGATCTCAGATTGGGAAGTAAGCGTCTTCCCAAACAAATCTCTTCAATAAGGAACGAAAAAAGTTTTTTTGGAAAAGATCATACTCAGAATCCGTGGAGTAATTGGACAAGGTGACAACAAATAAAAAATTTTATCAGTCCGATTAAGATTTAAAAGCATTCCTCACGGAAAGAAAAGCTTCATCACCAGGCGCGATGAGACCCATTGGAAACATTATAATGAAATGCCAAAAATTCAACAATTTTTTTTAAAGAAATTCCGAAGATTTCTTGTTTAACTACTGATGGGAGTAATTATGCTTGTGTCCTATTTTCTCTCTATTACATCTAAAATTATTAAGAATACGCCCATATGGATATTTCTAAAAGTCAATGCACTATCAAAAGTGATATCCATGAGCTATCACAAAACTTTCTCTTCAAATTTCTAACATTTTTTTATTAATCACGATTAAATGGGTTTTCGTTAACTTGTGAGAATTTGGAGCTTCCGTTGAAAATAATTCCACCATGAACGCACAAACTTTAGCAAAAAATGATTTTGTTTTATAATTTCAAAGGCATCAAATTTTATTTGTAAATTATGCGTGTTACGTCACTGGCTATACGCAGTGGAAGATTAACTT
Source organism: Lycocerus yunnanus (assembly GCA_036346125.1). NCBI lineage: Eukaryota > Metazoa > Arthropoda > Insecta > Coleoptera > Cantharidae > Lycocerus > Lycocerus yunnanus. Next base: position 11,343,891 of record JARFIX010000013.1, read on the forward strand.
TATGACTTTTTTATATAAAAAAAAATTTTGATAGCCTTAGATTCTCAGAAGGTAAGTGTCCTGAGATTTGGAATGCTTAACCTTTGACGCATGTATTTGGGTGCTGGCAAAAATATCTTATTTTTAACTATAAACCGGATGTTTTCTTTTAAAAGCATGAGTACATTGTACTAATCTTAAGAGTGTAAAAAAATTATCCGACCACTAAAACTGTGATTTTATTCATATGAGAAAACGGTCAAAATAAAAATCTTGTAAAGGCGCAATGCAGATCTGCAATTTGCAAATTGATTTTCTTCCCAGTTGGTGGTAAAATAATCCCAAGTTAAGGTTATGGCGTAACATAGGAGAAAAAAGAGATTTGAGGAGAATTAATTTGAATCGCAAATAGAGAATTGTGGGCTACAAAGAATTTTTCAAACAGTTCTAGGTTTTTGGAATAATATATTATTTTGAAGTGATTGGCTGTATAGTACCTAGAGGTAAATTTGAAAGGAGTGATTTGAAATACCCCGTTAATGTCGCAGTTTTTCTCTTTTTCGGCTATCATTCATCCTTCAGTATTGGGATATCGATGCACGAAGACTGTAATTCCTGTATATCCTGAATTGAAATTCTGATTTAAAATTCCAGGAATTCTAAAGAATGATTGCCACCTATAAAGCATTAGACCATGCTACCAGAAAGTACAAACTGTCTTGGGTTCAGCTGCGGAACTTTGGTGGAGGTGGTTACCATACTGAACGTTTGGTCGGACCTTAATCAAGCAAATAGCAAATTGAGCTAGTTGGTCCATCGTTAAATTAGCAATCTGAGTTTTTTCGCGTTAGAGAATAAAAAGTTAGAACATTTATAAGACATACAATTTACAAGATGTGATTATTTGGATAATAGTAAGAGAACAACATTGAAGAGACAATTTTGGTTATTCTTTGAAAAAAAAACAACGCAAGAACTGTGCAAAATTTTGCATACATTCCGTTATGCTCCGCTTGGACATGAAAAAGCAAAACTTATTTTTATCAAAAAGGTTCTGTTTGATCGTGATGTTTCGGGTTCTTAACACATCGATGATATTTTTTATTGAATGGAATAAAACACTATTTTTGTACTTCTTGCAAACTGCTTTATTTAGTGGACTGTAACATTTTTACTATTTTGATCTTGACTCGACGATGGTTTACAAGAAAGTCCTGGTTCTTACTGTTAATAGCTACCTGGTTGAGGGTACCAACCCTTCCATAACAAAATACAAATACATCAGCGCCTCCCTCAGTACGCTTTTCTTTGAATTATAATACAATGGCCTAAACATATCGGCCAGCTTGAAACAAAGTTTCTAAATGAAGTAAAATACAACTAAGGGGTAAATAACAAAAAAAAGAATAAATAAAATTACATGCTAATAATAATATGTACAAAATTGTTCTTAATTGCTAATATTGTCTGTTTGTTAGTCGTTTGGTAACGGGCAAAGTTTTGTCACCGCACGTTTAAACAACCCCCGAACGGTTTGCACTTCCACTACCCGCACTATACCGTCGGCACCTGGAAATTGTTGTACTATTCGTCCCAAATTCCATAATAAAGTTGGTAAATTGTCATCTTTAAGAAGCACCAGATCACCAATGTTTGGGGTGGGGGTTTGCTATGGTTCCACTTGTATCGCTGTTGAAGTTGGTGTAAATATTCTGTAGTCCATCTCTGCCAAAAAAGTTGCACAATCTTTTGAACCCTTTGCCACTTGGATAATGCGTTGTCCTTTGTGTGGGTATAATTTTGCTCTGGAATAGCCATTAACGGGCCGCCAACTAGGAAATGACCGGGAGTCAGAGGGGTTAAATCATTGGGATCACTGGATAGTTGTGAAATAGGACGGGAATTCAAACAAGCCTCTATTTGTGTCAATACAGTTAAAAATTTGCTTTCGGTTAACTTTAATTCCCCCACAATTTTTTTTAAATGGCCTTTGACGGCTCTAACCCCGGATTCTGCAATGCCATTGAAGTTTGGACTCTTGGGAGGCGACCAATGCCATTGAATTTGGTCCTTTAAAAGGTTTGAATTAATTGCAGTTTTGTTTGTTTTTAAAAATTGATATATTTCTTGAAGAGTACGATTTGCGCCCACGTAATTCGTTCCATTATCTGAGTAGATGTTTAAACATTTTCCGCGACGTGCTATAAAACGCTTTAAAGTAGCCATAAACGCGTCTGTGGTTAGATCGGTGACCAATTCTAAGTGCGTTGCCTTAGTCGACATGCAAATAAAAATACAAATATACATTTTAACTAGTTTGTAACCCCGAGTTACTCTGTCCTTTACTTGGAAAGGTCCTGCGAAATCAGTACAGCTATTTAAAAAAGGCTTGCATGGAGTCATCCGAACAATTGGTAAGTTTCCCATAGTATATTCAAAAGCTTTGGGTTTTACCTTAAAACAAATTTTACACCCGTGTGTAATTTTTCTGATCAAATTTCTTGCTGCTATAGGCCAATATTTTTCCCTCAATGAAGCAAGCAAAGATTGAGCTCCACAATGTAATAAACGTTTATGTTCGTTTTCAATGACTAAATTTGTAAATCGGTGTGTATGTGGAAGTAAAATCGGATGTTTCTTATCGAAATTCAAATTTGAATTTACCAAACGACCACCAACCCGGATTAAACCCTCATCGTCTATAAATGGATTTAATGTACGTAAAGTACTACTGTTTGATACGTGACCGCGTGATTGCAAATCCCTTATTTCGCCCGCGAAAGAATTATTTTGTACCATTTTAATTAATGTATTTGATGACATGGTGATGTCGTATTTAGTTAAGTCTCCTACGCGTCGATTATTTTTGTTTTTTAAATTATAAATAAAGCGCTGTATGTATGCCATTACTGAAGTTAATGTTTTCAAATTTGAATATTTGTTAAATAAGTCGAAGTTGCTTACTTCACTTATTGTTACTGTTACACGTTTTACCTCTAGCTGTTCCATATTTTCAAATTTTATTTGACTTTGCGGCCACCTATGTTCTGGCTCTTTTAAAAAATTAGGCCCATGCTGCCATAAATTTGAATTTTGCAACTCGCGAACTGACATTCCCCGACTAATAATATCAGCAGGATTGTTTTCTGATTTTATATGATTCCAATTATCTACGTTTGTTAAGGTTTGAATGATAGATACGCGATTTGCAACAAATGTCTTCCATTGCGTTTTTGTATTTTTGATCCAATGCAAAGTGACCGTTGAATCTGTCCAAAAATATTCTTGACAAAATGTTACATCGAGAGCTGGTTTTACTTTGTTCGCTAATTTTGTTACTAACAATGCCCCCACAGTTCTAACCGAGGCAATGATAGAGTTTTGACTGGACTCACACGACTTTTTGCACATAGAAAATTCGTGACAAAGGTTCCGTCCGACAATGCACATCGAATATAGAGGACCCCCCCGTAAGCACTTTCACTTGCATCTGAAAAGGCATGTAATTCGACTGCAATGGATTGTGGTGCTATCACCAACCTAGGTATTTTTATTTCATTTATAAGTGAAAGTTGACCTTTGTATTCATTCCAACTAGATTCTAACTCTGTTGGAATTGTTTCATCCCATGAACTTTTGTTTAACCAAAGTTTTTGCATAATTATTTTACCTATTATTATTACGGGTCCCAAATACCCTAGTGGGTCAAAAAACTTAGAAATGGTTGAAAGAATAGCCCGTTTTGAATTTTGCGTTGGCAATGACGTTATGTTAACTGAATAATGTAAATTATCCGTAATTGCATTCCATGCAACACCTAATGTTTTTGATTGCTGCTTTTCTCCCAATTGAATTGAATCTTTCATTTTGTCATTTTCTAATAATTTAAGTTCATTTGACATCCATTTGCCTATTGGAAAACCCCCTGAGTTTAAAATGTGTGTTATTTCATTTTTAATTGCTATTAAATCGTCTACCTTATCGGATCCGCATATTAAATCATCAACGTAAAAACATGTCGTTATTATGTTCGCAGTTCGTGGGTACAATGTTTTATTTTCTAATGCTAGTTCATGTAAGCATCTTATTGCTAAAAACGGACTGGCAGCTTGACCGTACGTTACCGTATTTAAATTGTATTCCTTTATCTTTTCAGTCTTATCGTTGCGCCAAAATATGCGTTGAAACTGTCTATGATTTGAATTCATTAAAACACATCGGTACATAGACGTTATGTCTCCGATTAAAACGTATTTATGTTGTCTAAAACTGATAAGAATGCTGAACAGGTCTCTTTGAATGGTTGGACCTACACGTTGCGTATTATTTAAAGAAATGCCCGATGTAGTTTTCATACTCCCGTCAAATACTACCCTTATCTTTTGATTGATATCATTTTGCTTAAAAACTGGATGGTGTGAAAGGTAATATATTGGTTTAATAATTTCATTATCTGTTACTTCCGACATGTGACCTAAAGAAATGTAATCATTTATGAATTTTGCGTACTTTTGTTTTAGAATGGCATCTGCGTTCAATCGGCGTTCAATAGATAAAAATCGATTTAATGCAAAATCTCGTGACTCCCCCAATAACGGCAATTTTTCGTTGAATGGCATGCTTACAATAAATCTCCCTGATGGGTCCCTTTTGTGGGTATTTACAAAGTGATCTTCACACCTTTGTTCCTCAATTGTAAAATTTTGTTTGCCATTATTGTCCTCTAAGTGCTCTACGTTCCAAAAACGCTCTAATTGTTTATTTAAATTTGTGTTTGAAGAACTGCATGTGTTTATCAGCACCGTATTCGCAGATTGTGACATTTGAATTGTGCCTGCCAAAATGTAACCTAATTTAGTTTCAAATAATAACGCGTCTTCATTGTCCATAACAATTCTCTTTTGTCCTACTAAATTCCAAAAACATTCTCCTCCTAATAGTAATTGTATTTCGCCTCCATCCGCAAAACTTGGATCGGCCAGCGTAAGGCCTTGTGGTACGCGTAGGGGTGTATGCAAATTGATTTTTGGTAACCTTGCCGTTATGTGAGGAAGAACAATGCATGAAACCATCATGCTAAAATCGCAATTTAAGTTGGACATTGTTAATTCTGTTTTTAAATTTACGTTTGATTTAGATTGGTTGATTCCAGTGATATTTGAATCGCACCGTTCTGTGTGTAACCCTAACATTTTGACGATTTTATCTGTAATGACTGACGTTTGACTTCCCGAATCTAAAAGTGCCTTCACTCGTATGATTCTATTATTTGGCCCGTGTAAAATTACCATAGCTGTGGATAACAATACATACGAAACAGTTGATTTGTTTTGCATCACGTGTGAAATAACCGTCGATTCCATTGCCGTGTCAATTGGTACATTTGCAACTTTTGAACCTGATTGTGTGCTTGTTTGTTCATGACTCTCGATATTTTTTGCCTTAATTTGTAATGAATCGTCGTGCAATAAACTGTTATGTTTGCGACCGCATTTAAAACATTTGGCCGATCTACAGGCATTTACTCCATGACCATATTTAAAACAATTATAACATAGGTTTAGTTTACCTGTTTCCTCGTGACGCCTTTTGATTGGCAATTTCAAGAACTCCGGACAATAATAAATTTGATGCGGTTCTTTACAATATTTGCATTTCGTTTTTGAGTTATCACCCTGAAGTGCCGTATTTACATTATATTTCCCGTATGATTTCATTTTCCCGTTTGAATCTTGACTAACCGTATGATTTGCATTCATTGATTCTAAAATTTCGCATCTCTTCTTTAGAAATATGGTAAAATCGTCCATGTTTGGAACTTCGTTTTCCGTTTGAAACTCGTGCCACAACCGTTTTGTGTTAGAATCCAATTTCGAACATATAATGTGAATCAATAGTGTACCCCATTGATTCGTTGGTTCACCTAATGATTCTAATGCGCGCAAGTTTTTATTTACATTATCCAACATTGTGCGTAAGTTATTGTGAGACTCGCGCTTTACTTGCTCCAAATCGAAAATTGCAGCTACATGATTTTGAATAATTAATCTTTTGTTTTCGAACCTCTCCAACAAAAGATTCCAACCAATCAAATAATTAGAATTAGTCAATTCCAACGAACTTAAAATGTCACCGGCCCTACCCTGTAACGACGTTTTTAAATAGTGAAGCTTTTGTACCTCAGATAATGCAACGTTTTGGTGTACTAGTGCAATAAACAAATCTCTAAAACTTAACCATTCTTGGAATTTCCCATTAAATGCCGGCAATTGTATTGTAGGTAGTTTTACCTTTAAACTATTACCCTGAGATAAACCCTGTGTACCTGACGAACTACCTGACTCGCTTATGGCCGCGGGTGGATTAAAATTTGAACACGTGTTTTTTAAATATGATTCGACTTTCGCGATAATACTGAAATAAAGATCATCGAAGTTGACCCTTTCTTCGACGTCCTCCTGATCTGCTAAAACTTCAATTTCTAATTGAACTTCTGAAAATTGGTCATAAACCGGCTTTGTTTTACTTAACTTTGCCTCTAATTGAAGCAAAGTGCATTCTTGCACGTGTTCCGTGCCTAAATTTTCAAAAAAAGTATTTAACCGCGTTAATTGCCCTTTGTAACTTGCCCTTTTAAATTTTAATTTTTTGATAAGTTCCTCTGCCATTTTTGAAATATAATATTACGCTAACTGACTGTATTAACACAAATAAATACCTGATTGAAATAATTAAAAAAGGGAAGGACTTACCGATGAAGAAGATGTTGTGGCTAACCCTGGCTTTGTTCTTTGTTTACGTATTGTTTATGCTTGAATTTACAGCGATTGATTGGCTGTCCGATTGTATGCAACTTCTTGATTTCACAGCAATTGATTGGCTGTCCGTTTGTATTATGCTTGAAATTACAGCGATTGATTTGCTGTCCGATTGTATTTTTCCAATAATTATACCATTGATATCCGGCTCGAAGGACCAATGTTTGATCGTGATGTTTCGGGTTCTTAACACATCGATGATATTTTTTATTGAATGGAATAAAACACTATTTTTGTACTTCTTGCAAACTGCTTTATTTAGTGGACTGTAACACTTTTACTATTTTGATCTTGACTCGACGATGGTTTACAAGAAAGTCCTGGTTCTTGATGTTAATAGATACCTGGTTGAGGGTACCAACCCTTCCATAACAAAATACAAATACATCAGCGCCTCCTCAGTACGCTTTTCTTTGAATTATAATACAATGGCCTAAACAGGTTCACTTTTAATTAGAATGAAATATTTGATTCAAATTTTTTAAAATTATAAGGTTAAATGAACAATAAAACGAAACATTATTAAACCTACTTTGACTTGGAAAATCGGGGTAATCTCTTTTCAATTCAATCAACAGCATTAAAGTAATATTCTTCAATTTGAAGTAGGTACATAATTTTTAATCAAAAATCTCAATCACATTTATGTTTTTCGAAATCGAAAAACAATTTGAAAACAGTTATTAAACTTGAAAGCCTTGTAATTTGTTTAACTTTAAGTTTAAAGTTGAACCTCATGCAGACCTAAGATTTGTATATTACAAGGTTCTGGAAATTTACTTACCGTTATAATAATTATTGTAAATAAAATTTGTGTTTAACGTAAAAAGAAACGGATTAGCCGATTTATTAATTTTAACTTGAATGAAGGAGTCCTTGATTAAATTATAAATTTTAAAATTAAAAAAAACAACAATTTTTGATAATATATAAAAATAACGTACTATTTGATGGAGGGGGGGATTAAAGTTACAAAATAGTTTAATATTTTAAAATAGCCAATGCTCAAGTGAATTTAATTGGCTTCACTTTTAAGCTATGGGCGAACTATAGCGGTGTACTCTGTATATCTGCCAAAATTACTCAAAAAATGTTTTGAAATTTTATTTTTGCGGCCACCAATAATGCAACTCTAAAATCAATAAAAGTGTTGGCATTTTAACATCAACAGGCAACCAATTGTGTCTTAACGAGTCACGAATATCATAAAAAATTGAGAACTGCAGTTAATAATTTTCAATAAAAAAAAATACTGAAATACATTTAAAAAAATGTAAGACACAATTTTGATTGTTGAAATTACTTTGCACTTATTAATTAAAAGCCGAAAGTTACAGAAGAGTAATCTTTGTATTTTTGATTTAAATTTTGGAATTGAAAATGCCCACCAATCGTTTGGTGTCATAAAAAAGGACCTTTTTTTGTCCTTGTTTTGTTTTCAGTTTCCCAGTAAGTTGCAAAATAACCACTCGAGCAGAAGAACCCAGCTCTCGGTGCTAATAAAGCTTAGCCGCTCTTGTACGGCAGAGCCGTAGTATAATAAAATAAATTAATTACAATTTAAATATGAACTTTTCTATAAACTGAAGCTGTGAATTTTTAAAATAAAAAAATGAAATTTTGCAAAAGCAGAATTATTGAAAGGCAGGGTACGGAACTGGGCCTCGAAAATAGCAAATTCCTATAAAATGGTATAATATTATGAAAAGAACATTATTAGAAATATTATAAGCTAAGGATGATTCAAAAATTTTCACGTTTAGGCATTAAAAACTCAAAAATTGAAATACGTATCCATGATAGGCTACATTTGAACCTCAAGCCCCGCCCATTTTGAATTGTTTGTAGCAATTTTACAACAAAATTACGTATTTTATCACATTTTTGATGCAGACGTCACATATGTGTACTGTTATTTGAATAAAACATGGAATTGCATCGATTTAAGGAGTATTTTCTAAAAAAAATCACTTTTTGTGTGAATTCGTTTCTGAGGTGGTTGCACTGTCAAAACCTATTCTCCGCAGCCGCCATCGCCCTCCGGGGCTCGTACGGCGCTCGAACGGTTTTGACACGTGCTAAACTCATTAAAACATCCCTTAAGCGGCTCCAACTCGAAAAGTTTCCAAGTTGACGCGGCGGATCTCAGGAGCGACTAATCCCCACTTTTCGATGCTCTAGTAGGCCCGCCCCAGCACCTTTCCATGCATATTGAAATGCACGTACTGTCATGAAAATGAATAATTTGCCCGATTTCGTGATTTTCAAAATCGATTTTTGGCGTTATTATTGCAAATATCGAATTCATCCTTAGTACATTCCACTCGTATTAACGTTCTCTACCTAATTCTAAAAACATTTGTAAAATAATCACAGGAAAAAGGCCCAGTTGGCGTACTCAACCTTATTGAAATATAAAATACAATACCAATATAAATACTTTTTGCGCCAATAGAATTTTCTCATTGAAATGAATTAGAAACAGTAAAAAATGATTGCTTTGGTAATCCTAATTTTTGGGGTCCAAATGTACCAAAGGGATCGTTTTTTCCTAAAAACATTTAGATTCAATTCAATATTGAACTGACCACTACAATATTTAAGAGTTTAGGAACCACGAAGTCGAGCTGACCCAGGTTAAGGAACTCAGGCAAGTAAAACAAACATGTTCACATACAAAAAAAATGTAATTGTGTCTGGTCAGGGCTGTTTTCATACAAGATGACTTTCGTTCAATGATATCTTTTTTGAATTCCATTATTAGCTGTTTTTAGTAGAATTTTTCTGGTTCTTTCTACCTTCTGTTTTTCATTGTAGCTTTCCTATAAAATACAAAAGATTAAATTTTGATTTTCTTATTTTATGTATTTGCTAAGAGAAATAATTACTTACAGTAATTTATTATCAAATATTTTTCCATCCCTCACACATGTGGGTTACCTATTGTCAGATATTATTATTCTTTGCCGAAAAATTGAGTATGGGGAACCTACTGTTTAATGTCAATTCCAAACGACCATAGCATTACTTTACGTTGATGCTCTTCAAAACCCACAGCTAAATAGCAGATGATTTTCAGATTTTCCTTGTTATGCCCGATTTCTTCACCTAGAGATATCTCTTAGATAATATATCTATAAGATAAATTAACGAAGTAGTCAATCATATTTCTGATTGTCTTGATGCTGTCTGATAGATTATCTAATTGTAAGAGATATCTCTAGGTGAAAAAATCGGACATTAGATGGATTTTTAATTTCCATCGTCCCCCCCCCCCTGCATCTAAAAATTGCTCTTATTTTAGAGTGATTTGCATCATAACTTCAAGCCTATTTGGTGTTCTACGCCTTCCAAGATATTATATAAACTCTACAATTTATTTTCTTTTAATTTTTTTGAAAAAAAATTTGCTTCTGAATTTCGTACCTCCTCTCTTGAATTAATATACATCTTTCTTCTTTTTTGTTTGTATTTGTTGCACAACTTACTATCTACTATCTTGAACGATTAAAATATGAATTGTACAAATATAAATAGTGCCACGGGCGATTTTTTAAATACAAAACATTATTATACGTTTATCCCTTATACAATTAGACAGTTCGCCTCTGTTTTCACATATTAAAAAATTTGCAATAAAATAATTTGATAACGCACACCAGGAAATGTTTACATAATCAAAACAATTTTTTAATCTCTCTAAATTTATAAAAAATGTTAATAATAACGCAACTCGGTAATTTATGAATTAGTGGAAAATATTTTTGCGCACAAAGATATTGCACCAACAAGAGGGGGTTAAAAATATGTGAGTAATAACAATAGTAGAAAAGTCATTTCAATATTAGGCAACCAATTGTACATTTACAAGTTTAATTTTGCAGATTTTTTTATTAACAATTATTTTTACTAATAGTCAATTCTACTTAATGAAGATACATTGAACAAGAACATTTTGGCCCAAATAGGCAAAGTAATTTGATATTATTTTCTTAGTTTGGTTCTTTACGATTTGGCTCAAATAAGCAGTTGCCCCAATAAATCGGAATCAAAATTCAGGAACCAATAAAACAATAATTTAATACTTTTCTATTTAAAATTTAAAAAAATTGCTAGGAATAAGATTTAACATACATTTAAAAACAGTGAGGTACAGTGGTACTAAAAAAATCTACTACAACACAGTAGATATAATATAATACAAACTACATATTTAAAATGTAACAATAAAACAATCGTGATAGATTGGATTTATAATAATATTGTTGGGAGTACAATTGAAATACTATTAAATTTCTTTTAATACTTAAAATTCTAATATTTAGAGTGGTAGGAACATTTATAAAAGCATCAAGAGTTACAATATTTTATCAAAATATCATCATTTTACTAGAAAAATAGACATCACATACAATAACACAATATTAATTTGAACATACACTAAAGCACACATTAATTTATGTGGATGTTGCTATTTAAAGCACGACTACTGGGATCTAATTCTGGTTCCAATTTGTACGACCAAATTCGTGCTGCTTCCCTGTTAAAATTAAAAGTTAAACGCTGCATATGCCAAAGCTTAAGGAGTGTTTCACTGTTAGTAATAGAGAGAAGGATTTAAAACAGCACCAATGCAGAATTATAGCGTACTTGGCAAGATCCAGCAGAACCTGATATTGCTTGGTCAGAACTTCATGATCTGACCTTGCCGTTTGGAAAAATTTAACAAAACTTGGCAAAATCCCGTAGAACCTAGCCAAGCCTTCGCAATCCCTACGTATAAAAAGGGGCGGGAGGTGGACTAATTCGAACTAGTGAGACACCCCTCAATGAGGTATTATTACCTTGTGCATTTTTCTGGTAATATTAAAGCCTGATGCCACAACACCAATGCTAAAATTATAGACCAGGTTCTTAAAGGACCCAAAAAGAATGCCAAAGTACCATAAGCCAACCAGAAAAAGTAGGCCATTAACAATTGTATGCTTATAATTATTATGAAAGGAAGATGCAGTGCTATTTGACTGATTATAGTTTTTCTTTTAGTAGACTTCATCACTTGATACTCGAACCTATTAATTTTAGTGTTATAAAAAAGCAAAAATTGGTGTTAGAAAATTCAAACCTGTGGTCAACTCCGTTTGCCAAAATTAACGTAATTGGAATTTGGAAGGTAAAAAACTGAAAACAATTCGTAACAGAAAATTAAAAACAATAAAAATTTTCTTAAAATTCTCACTTGTAAAAATCCATATGCATAAGTAAAGGATCCTGGTAAAAAGGTCCCATTGACAAAAATGCCCCAAGCAAAAATAACACCTAAATGGTCCTCCACGAGATATCCAATCGACCATGGTCCAATAAGTAAATAAAAGGCATATAAAACCAAAGGCCAAAAAATTCGATCAATTGTGGATAAAATCCATAACTTTCTGATCCAACTCCTACAGCATCCTCTCTTAAAAATTAACTTACGATCACCGGTACCTGAAAAAGATCACAGGTTTCAAATAGCTAAAGATGTACCTACCTAAACCCAACTTACTTTTCATTCTTCCGTGCAAAAAGCGTAATATGCACAGTGGTAGAATAGAAATCACAAAGAAGGCACCAAATGTAATTTTAAACTGAAACATTTGAAAGTAGTAAAATTCTTGCCAATATTTTATCTGGTTGGTTAGTTTACCAAAGTGCTGGCACTTGTCATCAAAGCAAACCTAGATAAAAGGTCGAATTTCAAGCGACTACCATCAAGGGAAAACACATGAGAAATGTATTTCTCTCGCCCATCCCTATCTTTTACATAAACCTAGAAAAGATAATTAAAAATATCGCTTTTCTGTTACAAGTGTGATTAAAATTACTAAAATTTTATGCAGTCCTTTTGAATAATCGTTTGGATTCCACTCTCTCACAAACAAAGGACCGCCTCTATGTTGACATATGTTCCAATCATCGTTGTTAATTTTTAACTCGACCACTGCTATGTCAGATAATGAAAACGCAAGAATTCTTATGTGAGTGGAATTTCTAATAATATTCAAGTCTTCCTTGTGAGGTATCAAAAATAAAGAGTTTTTTGGGTTTGTTACCAACACAACAGGCCAGTCGCCATGCTGTACGTCAATAAACGAAAGCAACCCATGGTCTATCGCAAGTAAACGATACCTGAAAACATTCAAGATCATAATAACCTCAAACATGTAATGGAATTATGTACATTCGATTGTCCTTCCAGTCTCCAAGTTCTAATTCTAAAAATCCTGCGTGCTGCATAGTGTACATTTTCGGAACCAAGCCGCCTAGCTGATGTAAATGTCCACACAGGTACGCTAAACCATTTTTATCTTTACCAATAAGAGCTCTAACACCGCCCTCTTCTTCTGCCAAAATGCAAGAAGTCGGAAAGTGTCCGAACCAAATATTATAAGAGCTTCCGCTAGTTTCCACTATTTTTAACATTTGATGAATAAAATTTACTTCAGTTTGGTCAAGAATACCCACAAAATTGAAAGGTCGACGTGGTCCAGGTTCAAGACACGCATCAATAGCAATAAAACTGTACAAATCACCGTCTTTAGACATTTGATAAAAATACGATTTTGGATTGTTTTTGCCTTGTATCGAATAATTGGAATAAAAATTTTCTTTTGATTGTAGGTTTATAACGTTAAAATTATCTAAAACAATTAAATTTTTAAATTTATGTTTTGAGGAGAAACAAAAATATTAGGTAATAGTTGTTAAATAATTGCATTTAAATTCTCATTGTTTGCAACGTGGTAAGATTTGAAAAGGTTTTAAAATATTTTTAAATTTAATAAGTTTTCTTGTTCATCTATGATTGACCGAGTGTATTTGGTGTGCAAAATTTATTTCAAGTTATTAAAATTTTGCCAAACATCTTAAGCTCTCATGACTAAATAATAAAACTAGCTACCAGAAGATCTAAGGTGTATACTCTTGAGCAGAGTGAGCTTTAAAATGTATTGATTGAAAGTTTTGGATCCACTTAAAGATTGCTTAATTAATTTCTGGGCACAATTTTATTTATCAAAATATTTCATGTAAATTTCACGCTTATTTTTTTTGTAAATAAAAACATGAAAGTTATTTATAAATATTTTTTTAGTGGGATAAGTTATTTACTTGTTTCCAATTAAAAAATATAAACTTAGACTGCTAATAATAAAATGAAAAACTGATATGGACAATAAAATAATGATGCTGACTCACAAATTTAAGTTTAATTCCACAGTGGTGAACCTTGTGATAAAATATGAAGAGATCAATTTTATATTAACAAAATTTTCCAAAAAATGACTTGTAATTTTTAATCTGCAATACATACCTACATGGTTCTCGAGATATTCAATATATAACAATAGCCCATTTGCAAGCGTTAGGTGGCCAAAAATCTATAAATCTCTAAATCAACTCCCAAATTCGTTAAAAATGCTTTTTAAGAGAAGCAAAAAATAAATTTTGTATAAAATTTCTGAAAATATTTTGTAAACTCAGGGTAAGCACTTGGGGATAAAGATGACAATGCACAGGGAACATTACAGTACTCTTTAATTATGTAAATGCCACATTTTGTGAGTTTTGTTCAATGGAGATAACAATTTGGGAATCAAAATTAATTAAGCATAAATTCAGATAATATAAACGACAGAATTATTACATCTCAGGTCTGAATTTAGAAGGGGCCTTAAGCCCCAGACAACGTCCTAAAGTAATAACTTCTGAACTTAAAACTCTCAACTTAAAGATGAGATTTTCAACGCATTCCATCCCTGCACTACCCACTGAAGATAATCGTTGAGTGAATGTGCCCGTACGCAGCCACAACCCGTTTTCGGCCATCAAGGATAAAAAGTTAAATAATAATAATTCTATAAAACAATAATTTTTTCCACTACTAGCTATAAACACTATCATTTCAACGTAAGTGATCGAACTGTGAACCACGCCTTCTGTCACCTGAGGTGAATAATTTTTTATTATTCACCTGAGGTTAATAATGAACATAAATGCGTTTTCCGGAAACTTCGGGCCATTTTGAAAGAAAATTTATGTGTAAAACGAATTAGCATAACCAAGAAATGCTATCAATAGTGTTTAAATAATTAAAGTCGGTCTATAAATAAGATTAATTTGATATTTAAAATGTTGATTAAATTGGAATTTTGTGACGTTTAGCAATTAGGCGAAATGAGAAAACGAATTATGACAGCTGAAACTGGAAACTTTATAAATCGATTATTAATAATTATTACAATCAATTATCGTTACAAATAGTACATTTTTTGACAAAATAGTTTTCGTCAACATCTATATACTTGTATTCCACGTTCACTAGTTTTTATTCGATATTTAATGTAACCTTTATGTCAAAATTAATTAAACATTTTCAAGCAAGTGTCAACATCAAAACAAAAAACTATCATTTGTTTTATAATTTGAAATAAATAATTAAAACGATTTACTTTATTCATTAACAATTATTATTATAAGAGTAAACAATCCTAGTAGTGGAAAAAATTGTATATAAACCACGGTAGTGAAGCGTGTTATAACCCGCGCGTTTAAATCCCGCGGTGCTACGCACCTTGGGATTTAATCTGGCGCTAGGGTTATAACACTATGCTTCACTACCTTGGTGTATAATATACTATTAAAAATCACATTAATAGTTTTCGACATCATTTTTTAATTAAATTTAATTATTATTTTGTCTAATTAAGAAAGTCTAAACGAATAAAAATGTTTCACTATGACGACGTTAAGATCTACACACTTGGTGTAAAAATTGATATAAACACGAAAATGCAGTGGTTTCTTGTGACAATGTCCGAAAACAGAATGATGTGCACTTTGTGTGTTGTCTGTCAAAACATTTAAATGGTAGAATATTTGTAAAAATAAAGTCATGGTATGGTGGTAAACATTCTAACTTAAGTCCGATATAAATTTTACAAATACAAAGTAAAAAAATTACTATTTTTCGATG
Organism: Lycocerus yunnanus; assembly: GCA_036346125.1. Classification (NCBI taxonomy): domain Eukaryota; kingdom Metazoa; phylum Arthropoda; class Insecta; order Coleoptera; family Cantharidae; genus Lycocerus; species Lycocerus yunnanus. The sequence goes on from JARFIX010000013.1 coordinate 11,359,701, forward strand.
TGTCAAACGTAAAATTTCTGTTAAGGAGCCGAAAACAGGCACATTCACCCTATAGTGCTTTAGACTTTTTGATAGAAAATTAAATTTTCTTAATTTAAAGTATGCAAAACTTTACATATTAGTTGACGTTGAAAACTCAAATTTGATTTCTATGTACAGAATTTATAGTTGCATTTAAAAAGGTCAAATTAGTTATTATAGTGTTTTGTTGTTGCCAAAAGTTTAATCAGAAATTGTGCAACGTCATTGTATTTGCTTGTGGTTTAAATTTACAGCACAACAAAAGATAACATGGTTATCAGTGCTCCAGAGAACTTTGACTTTAGCAATGGGATAAATGATGTTTTTGATTAGCAAAATAATTTATAAACACTAATTGAAAATTATTAGGGCATGAAATGAACCTTTATTTACCATGATTTCCCCTGATATCGAGCCAAACCGTCTTATCTAAAATACGGGTATCTTTCAAAATTTTACTGTACTGCTTCCATTCGTCTTCTATTTGTTCCGATCCGATATTGTCTCTAGTTTTGGCATCGGTTAAGTCACCGGAAGCAAGAACAACAGGTGGTTTGATCCTGTTAATAGTAACATCACAAAATTCTTTAAATTGCGACGTCCTCGTTGGATCCCTGAATATACTGATGTGTATGTCTGATATCTACTTAAACAAACACCAAATAGAAAGTTTGAATATAAAAATTGCAGGTACGAAACTAACCTGGAGAAACCAAACTAAATGACTAGCACCGTTGGCCATTTTTGGAATACTTTTATGGCTTTTGGAAGAAGTACTTTTTGGTACATATTTGTAATCTGTACTAAGTATATTGGCAACATTTGCCAATAACATAGACAGGACAATTATGAAAATAATAAAAACTATGGTGGATTTTGATAACCTCATTTTCTTTGAATTTGCACATCACCCAATTTCACATGACTAAACTAAAATTTCAATTACTTAATAGTTGGCATTTCGTTGCTAATACTTTATTTTTATCATCACATTTAAATTTTAAGAATTTTTTATCGATACTACAAATGTCAAATTTAAGTCACTTCAAGCATTGACTAATTATACTAGACATTCAACCTATAGTTAAATTTGTACCCACGAGATGGCGAAGTGAAGCAGTTGTTTGACCTCACTAGCGTACAAAAGTAAATTATTTTCTAAAAGTAAATTATATTATCTGTAACTTGCATTATAATAAAAATTGTATTTTGAACATAACCTAGAAATATAAATGTTTTGTTTTCAAAGTTAACTACGTTTTGTGTTTATAATATTATTATACATGTTAGCAAATATTGAATAAATGGTCCTAACGACTTTTTTAAATACATCTGCCCTTAAGTCCTGCCCTAATCTAACGGTAACTATTATTAACTTAAATACCATTACCAACTCCCAAGTGAAGTGCACGTTGTTCTGTGTTGTACGTGAATTAAATGAATGTGAACAACAGTTTGATAAAGAAGATCGGAATATAATTATAATTTATTGTAAATATCGTCATATATTCAACATTTGGTAAGTAAAATTTTAATTACTATCAACATAATATTATTATTACATTTCGTGCAGGTCATCGATAATTTTAGTGATCAGAATTAAATTTATTTCCGTTACAAATAATAATTAATCAATCTTATTTTTCTAATTTAAATTTTTAAAATTGATATAAATCAATTGCTATTGATAAAATGATAAATTTTGTAGGTGTATAAGTAACCAAATTGATTCTAAACTTTTTCTTTATTTTAGTATAATGGCTGGTAACAAATGTTCTTACATTAACTGCAATAATTCCTCAAGAAGCAATTCAGGACTGAGGAAATGTTTTTTTCCTATCAAAGATCAGGAGAGATGCAACAAATGGATTTTGTTTTGTGGAAATTCATCATTGCTTGAATTAGATGAATCCGAACTTAAAACAAGATTTCTCTGTGGTAACCATTTTTCTGCACATCTCTTACGTTCTAAGAAATTACCTTCTGGTTCGTTACCCGTTGATCATAGAGAAAATAAATCATCGATTTCGACTTCTGAAATGAAAACATATTCAAGACCATCGACAAGTCAGGAGTTAAAAGAGACAAATCCACCACAAATGGGTGTGAAAAGAAAATTATTTACATCGGTTGAAAATGACAATCAAACACCTCGCAAGAAACAAAAAGTAATACACTTTATTACCCCACAAAAAGAAGAAACAAATCCTGTAGCCATATGTTCTCCAACACAACCATTTTTTAAAGAAGTGATCGAGTTGCCTACATCCCCAAAACGTGAAGAACCTATTCCTGTTACGCGTACCTCTTTAAGAAAAGTAGAAGATTTGCCAACGTTACCTAGAATAATTGTTGAAATGCAATTAAATCATAGACCAAGAACTTCGTGGACATTGGAAGAAAGAACCGCAGCCTTCTCCATGTTTTATAAATCGCCCGCAATGTACAGATTTCTTAGGAAAAATGGTTTTATTTTACCATCAGAAGGTGTTATTCACAAGTGGATAAACAATTATAAAACGAATCCGGGATATAACTCTAAACTGTTTGAACGTTTGTCGAATAAAGTAAATACGATGGAAGATAAAGAAAAGATGTGCATACTACTTTTGATGAAATGGATATAAAGCGTGAAGTAGAATTTTGTAAGTCTTCGGGTTCCGTGTTAGGTTTTGAAGATCTAGGAGAATTTGGATCAAGAAAAGTACCTGCTAAGCATGTTTTGGTGATTATGGTGAGAGGCATATATTCAGATTGGAAAGTACCCATTGCGTATTATTATTCAGAAAATGGTGTAAAAAGTCAAGTGCTGGAAAAATTATCAAAGCAAATTTAAGTTATTTACAAAAAAGTGGCCTTAAACCTCTTGGTATAGTGTGTGATCAGTGTACAATAAATCAAAGCTGTTATAAGAACATGGGTATCACAACAGACCATCCTTTTTTTATTTATGAAAATACAAAATATTATGGAATTTTTGATGTCCCACACCTACTGAAGAGCATACGAAATAATTTATTAACCGGTAATTTCATTTTAGACAATCAAAAAAACATATCTTGGTCTTACATTAAAGAAATATATAGATTGGACGCAAAAAGTAAAACGGCTCGTGCTTTAACTCGATTAAGCAAAAGACATTTAGAACCTAACAATTTTCAAAAAATGAGTGTTCGGCTTGCAGCTCAAATATTAAGTCACAGTGTTGCTGCTGCTATACTAACAGCTATACATTCAAAGGAAATGCCAGAAGAAGCAAGAGATACTGCACAGTTTTTAGAAAATATTAATCGATTATTTGATGCTTTAAATAGCAAATTTCCTTGTAACAAAAATCCATTTAATCGACCGTTACGCGATGCTAATGTTGAAGTAGTTACGACTTTAACAGAAGGTGAAGAAATGATGGCCCGACTAAAAAGTTTCTGTGCAAGGAGGGAAAACAAAATATTCTATACCACCATGCTTTCCTGGAATGATTCAGTCTATAAAAGCAATAAAGATGCTACACGAAGACAATAAAAGTGAAGAACTTCCGTATATATTAACAGGTAGAATAAATCAAGATGCTTTGGAAAATCTTTTCTCTATATATAGACAACGTGGTGGTTATAACAGAAATCCTACCGTGAGAACATTCAGTGCTTTATTTAAATGGAATACTCTGATTACGTTAATTAAGCCTCCTGAAGAATCAAATTGTGAAAACGATGAAGATATTAATCTTTTTGGTGAAGAAACGACTCCTCTTACTAACACGGACTATCAAAGTGACAACGCATCTATATCAACAGACACCGATGAGACTTCAAGTCAAAATTCAGCAACCGAAGAAGCTAGCTTAGAAGACTGCTCTGTAGTATATTTTGCTGGATATTTGGTAAAAAGACTTTTAAACAAATATGACTGCGAAACTTGTAGGCTCGAATTGATGGGTACTCGAGATCTGAAGAACAAAATCAACTGTTATTGTTGCACAAGAACTACGATACAGACGGTGAGATGCATCTGAAAATACCATCCAAGTTATTGACGAAATTAACTAAATATTCCATGAAGGTGATCGATAAATATTGGGAACAATACAGCCACAAAAATTTAATCAACCTGTTCCTCAATTATATAGTAAAACATTTTGTTAGAAAAAGGTCTCAAGCTAATGTATTATATAATAATTGCAGAGAACATTGGGAGTACTTGATAAAATTGCTAGTAACCGTAACACTTTTTAAAAAATGTAAATATATTAGCTCATCATTAAGACAGCCTCAGCAGCGTTCTCAAAAGGCCAAAGTAAATTCTAAACTGAATATTCTACAAAATCTATAAAAATGGAATGATTGCAAAATAATTATAAATATGTTTTTAAAAAAATTATTTATTGATAATAAAGAATTTTTATTTGTAGTTATATTGTTTTACTTGCTGGACCTCCCTAAATTTGAAATTTGTGAACTTTGTTTAATTTTATTTAAATATTGGGTCCTATGAATAGTGATGGGGACTATCGACATTTTTTGACTATTGATAGTTAGTTACTATTTTTTTTTTACTATCGATGGTAACTAAAAATTTACCCTGTTATTCATAAAAATAAGAAATATTTACAGAAGGTTTACAAACGGGTTTTAAGGTTTCTTATTGGCTGATTTGTCTTATAAACCTCTTTTAAACCTTTCGTAAATATTTCTCATTTTTATGAATACCACGGTTAGTTACTAATAAATAGTATCGAATAACCCGACCAATTTCCGATGGCCTTTTTGGTTTTGGTTCGTTGTCCGAGATACACCTTATCTTGCTTGTATGCATCTGATCTTTTTTTCAGCTAATGCGAAGAAAGTGTTTGGAGATACACTTTATCTTGTTTTTGATTTGTCGTCCGAGATACACCTTATCTTAAAATTTAACCACAAAAAAGTATTTGATAGTTATTAGTAACTAAAAAAGTATTCGATAGTTTTTAGTAATTGAAAAAATATTCAATAGTTATACCGTAGACAAACTTCGATAGTTTTTATTCGATTGTTCCATCACTACTTATGAATAAAAATGAGTATGTAGTTTATACTCAATTTTTGAATTTGATACTTTATTATCATTATTTTATTCTTACCAAACGTAAGATTATACTTGCGAAATATGTAATATAAGAACAATTACATAAGGTAAGTACTTCCTCGCTTTTTATTCATATGATTTGAAGAATCAAATTCAAAAATTGGAGTATAAAAAATTAAAAAACTCGACGTTGCTACCTAGAGAAACTCATTAAATAATGAAAAAACTTTATTTGATTATTCAAATTATACGTTGCGATATTATTCGTATTTGATAATTGAAATATTTGAATTATTCGAATTTGATTCTCAGCCTTGATTTTTATGAATTACTTTGAATTTAATAACAACTTGCACGCCACTGTAGTTGTAAACACGACGGCTATTGGTCCTACGTCACCTATCGGTATTGGTCCTTAACTAACTCGGTTGAATGTCTAGTATAATTAGTCAATGCTTCAAGTTTGAAGTTGTTTTCTTTTGTTTTGAAACGGTAAGTTTTAAATGTGCCCACAGATGGCGCAAAGTGTTAACATCTGTTCTTTATTTTGAAATAATAATATACAGAGTGTAATCAATACGCTATCAGGAAATGACTGCAATAATTAACCATCTGGACTAAAAGTTGGAACTTTTTGTAATTATCTACATGTGTTATAAAAATTACTTTTTATTGATCTGTAAAATTTATCGGCAGATATAAATTATCTTATGCGGCCCTCCCACGTACGATTAAAAAACCTACCCGTATAATAAACGACATTACGCATGCAATAAGACATAAATATTTTATTCCGCATACACAATAAATAATATACAGAACTTATATGACTTTAAATGCAGTTGATGATATAGGATACTCACAGTATTGCAAATATCTGAAGCTACAATGCGTTAAAATTACTTTGTTATAGGGGCTAACTCGACATAATAATATGAAGAATGCGGGAAGTCCTCATAGTGATCCATCCCAAATTTTCTTTTTGTAATTGTTTGATTCTCTAATTGTAATTAAAATTCGGTACATTTGTGGCGGCACCTGTTTGAGGATAAATGTGGAAATCAGGAAGCACTAGGGAAGTACATAAATTGCTATGGTAATCAATAAACTCGTGGTTATTATTAGACCAGTACGACAACGCGATCCTACGAGTAAATTTTGTGGTTTAAACTGCTCAACTAATTTCTAAAATTTTGAAAACAAATTATTTTTATCATATGGCACCTAACGTCACAAAACTAGTATCGCATTGTATTTTCTAGTTGCAGGTACATTATCATAAACTATAAGATCTCAAACAGATTTTTTTGTGAACTTGAGGAATTCTTAGATACACGTATTTGAAAATACCGATTTTTTGGGAAAATTTCAGTAAATTTATAAAAATTTCAATATTTAGCAAATATTTAAACAATGTAACCTATTTTTGAACATAAATATGTATGTATATTTTTCAGCTCAAATATAAATCAAAAATTTCAGTACTTCTTGATTTAAAGCAGTAGTTCCTAACTCTTTTTACCAGTGATCTAAAATTTCGAAACGTATTTCATTCGCCATTTTGTATTACTATTTTTGAACTTTAGTAAAATTATTAACGAATTTAAACACTTCCGTACTGCAAAACTTGAACAATAATATTGCATATTTCTAAGTATTTAATAAAATTAGCTTGATTTTTATCTAAATTCGGCCATTTTTAAACAGCCATTTTGTATTTTAAATTTTACCATCAAAAGAATGATTAATAACCACAACAATCCTAGTGCCATAACAACCTAACTATGCTATTTGAACTTTAAATTAAAAAAAAATATTAAAAAGCTCGGAAAAGAACATTTCTACAAAAAATACAAGAATTTAACGGTCGAATTTTGAGGAAGAGATTTCAAGTTTAGGCTCAACAAGTTCAAACTAAAACAAGTTACATTTTATTGCTATAGCCAGGTTCCTTAGAAGGGAGGGGTTATGAAAATCTTTTTCGTTACTTCGTGGGAATATAAAAATTAGTAGCGTATTTAAGGGAGGGCAAGGGGGCAGCTGCCCCTCTCCCCAAGGTTGACTAGGATCGTATCTCTGAGGCCCTCCGTGATAAAAATAATGTTTACCACGCAGTTTTAAAATTTAAATAAGTTTGAGTTTGCAATAAGTTTTGAATTTCTTTAATTTTTGAATTTGTCAGTTATCTCTTAATCAATGACGTGCATGAATGGATCAACGAGGTTCTGAAAAATAATCTGGTTTGCAGTTATTAAATACGCCACTGATAAAAATATTAAAAATTTTGGGATTTGGATGACCAAATCATTCCTGAAGAAATCCCGGATACAAAACCTACTGGGGGTTTTGGGGTATAGAATACCCCGCAGCGAAATTTCCTTTTTCCTGGATTTCCGGTACAATCGCGGTTTTCCGAGACGTTTGGTCACCCTAGTCTAACCCCTTAGCCAAAGGGAGTTTCTTCAAGTTTGATGAAAAATTGAACGTCAATTTTAAAGGCAGTTACACAAGTTGTGGTGTAGTGCAGAGCAGTGGCGTATTTAGAAAGAGGAAAGAAAGCAATTGCCCTCCTCCCCAATGGATGACTTAGATTGTAAAATTATAAATAAATTAATAATATTATGTAGGTAATATTTATCACTATTTCATTTTGTATATATTTAATGTTGTAAAATTACTAGTTTAATTTTGTTTTTAATATGATTTGGCCCCCTTTTCATAAGCAAGTTTTAAATACGCCACTGGTACAGAGGAATTCTCCATTACTGCACTAAAACTTGTGCAACTACCTCTGATGTTATCGTCCAATATTAATACTACATCGATTATGTTTGGCTAGAGGGGTATTCCATACCGCCAGAGCCCCGGTCTGTATAAATTTGGGCTGAATTCCTTTTCTGATTATTATTTCAATTTTGGAATCATTAAAAACAAAATATCTAAGGTCTCAGATTCGATTTCTATTTTCTGCTTCTTGCTGAAAAGTTGGTAAGTATTGGTAATTTGGTAAAGTTGGTAAATTTTCAAAATTAAGAAAGAATTTATTGATTCTACCGCAATATTGTCTAAAATGTCACTTTACCGTAACAACAGTTGTGCCCCCCCCCACAAAAATTATATATTAGTTTTATGATACTTCTTTGGTGTTTTTTTATATTGGGTTTTTTTTATTTCATACTACTCCAACTCCCCAGTATTTATCTTTGTTTTGTGATATTAACATATTTAATGTTTTTTTGGAATATTCCTAGCCGATAATTCTATTTTTCAAAACTTAACAAAAATTGCTGCTTTTCGTTGCCAGTGTCCAAAAGCCAAATATTTTTTAAAATTGATTTATTATATTATATAATATTACATTATGTTTTAAATAAATATTATATTATGTTTTAAAAATGAATTTAATGATTTTCAAATTAAGTGAAATTTAACTTTAATTTTAATTGAATTTGTAAATTAAGAAATTTTTCCACTTACATTTTTTTACTTTTTTCACTTGAACGAATATTTAGTCATCACTTATCCGTAGAGATTCAACTTAAATCGAAATATATTTGATCAATTTATTATATGTTGGACTAAAAATTTGTTTAAAATAGTAAGTGGTAAATTAAAAATTTCCTAATTTATAAATTCAATTACAATTTGGCTTATTTAACTTCAAAATCATTATATTCATTTTTAAAACACAAAAGGGGGGTCTGGGGGTTTATGGAATGCTTCGAGCCCAGTACCGCGACCAAGTTTTACTTTGCAGAGAATTGGTCACTCGCGGTTTATTGAGAATAATGCCCGATATTCTGTGCGTTTATTTTAAAAACAGTTAGTTTCTGTGGGAGGAGGAGCAAGTTACCTAATTCTTAACTAAAAATAAACAAGACAATGGAGACACCAAAATGCTAGAAATATCAAAAAGAGAGGTTTACAGCGATGACAGATCATTGAAAGTTTCTTGGGAATGAAGCCCCCCTTTTCCAAACAAAATTGTATTTTCTTTGAATGAGCCCAAATCCAGTACAGTAGCTTGTTTTTTTTCCGAAAAAGGTACTCAAGGTTTTCAAAGGCTTTACTCATTGGGAAGATGAAAATGAATCATAAACATGTTCTTTTTAAGTTAAAAATCCTATAAAAGTAAACTCAAAAGTAGAAAATTAACAATTTTTTGTCAAAATTTAAATTTGTATTAAAGCTAAAATGATTATTATTTTATTAGATCTGGGAAAAAGTTTGTGGCGTTTTTTTTTAGTAAAATTAACTTATTTTCATATAGTGTAAAAATGAATTTATTTAAACCAAATATGCTCCATTATTATCGACGATACGACAATGTTTTGCCATTTTTCCGGTAGCACCTTGATGCCATCGATAAAGAACTTGTGTGGTTTCTGGTTGAAAAACTGAATCAAGTGGTTTTTACAGGCTTCTTTTGAAATCAGCTTAATTTCATTGAGAGAGTTCTGCAGAGATCGGAACAAGTGATAGTCAGAGGATGCTATATCTGGACTATATAGTACGGTGGATGCATCAAAGCTTCCCAACCAAGTTCTCGCAATCTTTGACGGGTCATCAAAGAAGTGTGTGGTCGGGCGTTGTCATGATTCCTATTATTCAATTTAGGGCCGTTTTTTTTTCAATTCTCTCTAGTTGTCCACAGTATAGTTAGGAATCAATCGTCTGACCAACTGGAAGTAGCTCATGATGAACGATTTCCTTTCAGTCCCACCACACCCACATCATCACCTTGTTCGACGTCAATCCTGGCTTCGCTAACGCTTATAACGGCTCACCATCTCTTTGACGCTTACGATTGTCGTGCGTGATCCATTTTTTATCACCAATTTCGTTGTGTTTCAGCAGCGCATCGCATCGCAGATTTTAATTTGGCCTATCATGAGGAACCCATACATCGAGCTTTTTTGTAGCCAGCTTTGTGTAAATGCTTAAATGCTGATATACCAATATCGAGACTGCTGATATGCTTATCTTGCTGGACTTTTCAAGAATTTCATCAGCGTTTTCAGTGATTGGACGACCAGAGCGTGACTTATTTTTCCATCAAAATTACCAGAACGAAAGCGAGCAAACCATTTCCGCGCAGCAGATTTTGATAAAGTATCTTCACCGTACACAGCACAAATTTTTTCACAAACATTTTCAATAATAGTATTGCAAATTTTTGATTTTTTCATTGTTTTTTTTTTCATTTTCATACGCAAACAACTTTCCAACCACTGCACCAATTGCGATGCGTATAGACCCAAAGTGTCACCTTTCCAACGAGCGTTTAGTGGTGTCGCTGCAATCTGTATTACCCGAGTTATTTGCAATTGATGCCATCTATCGGGAAAAATGGCACTAACTTTTTCCCAGACCTAATACATATAACCAAAGAGTATATAGATATAGAGGACAGCTCTTATGGAACTAAGTGTCACCAAAATTTTCGACTTTGCCATAAAATTGTAGTCGATTGATACCGACCTCAAGTGGAAAAAATTTACATTATTATCATGAATAAGTGTGAGTGAGATAGCATAAGAAACGGGCTACTTATGACTTGAAGGTACGATATTATCCTAAATAGGCAGGTAAACTCAAAATAAAACATAAATCCTTTTTATTGTTCAAACATATTTTGAATAAGAAAAATTTGTGTAGACGTTGAAAATTTAAATTTTAACTCATGTCATAAAATAGTCCATCTTTTTCGATTTTCAACGATTTTGGGTTTTACTCTGGCAGGGTTTGCTCTGCCCCTGGTGCACAGGGGTGTCTCTACGTTTCAATTTTTAATACATGGCTGGCTTCTATATCTACATACTTTTGATATAACGCAAGTTTCTTCATTTTACAATTTCTGGTAAGTTCATTAGTTTATTATTGACCAATCATATGTATGTGCATTATACCCTAAAAAATCAAATTAAAATCTGACAGCCAGTAAAACAAATTAATTTAAATAACCAAGAGCTCAAATAAAAACTCTGAAGCGCATTGTAACCTAAAGGGTAAAACAGAATGTTCATATAAAATCTGTCAAGATAAATTGGTTTTCTTGATTTTCAAGGCATCAAATTAGCATTTTGCAAAAGAGATTAAAAGAAATCTTCATTCGTTGCAATTTATAGAATTGTTATTTTGAATTCGGCCATTTTCAAACCGCCATTTTGGGTTTTTATCTTTATGACTTTAGATTCGCAATTGACTTTGGAAACTTTTAGGAAGTGATTATTTCAAGACATTTTCGAAATAATTTTGAATAAAAATGTACTTTTTTTTAGTATGCAGATCAAACACAATGGCAATTAAGTTGGTTAAATTAATCTGTTTTAAATGTTAGGGGTGGAATCTGTTTAGGCAAATGGTATTTAGTTGAATTGACAAAAAGTCAAGGTGAAAGTGAGTTTGTAATTTGTTTAACCGATCCAAATTTTTCCATCGGCAAATGGAAGAAAGAAAAGCTTCAGGTTGTCTCGCTCTTCTTTTACTAAAAATGTAAAAATCTATTTTACTTCGACTTGTAGTCACTGGTTTGTTTTTTTACTCCAATAGACGAACTGGCTCCACAGATATTTATGGAATACCTGCCTTTCCATGACGGCTTGTATCTCAGATCGGAGTCAGTGCTCTTGCCTTTTTGAAAGAACGTTTAGTAGATGACGTATGCGTTTTCCAGTGTCAGGGTCACTTTAACTTAGAGATAAAAACGAACACCAAATTGGTGAGTGTCAATACCAAATTAATTTGGCATTTTTGAAAATTTTTTTCAAAAAGAAGCAGCGTTGAGAGGTGAAAGGGGGGGGGGAAGAAAGGAAAGACGAAATAGTGTTTGATATTGTGTGATCTTCAATGAAAATAAAATTATGCAACTATTTAAAAGTTTCGTAGAAGAAAACAATATTCCAGAATTGAAATGCGCATTATTTATTATTGAATTATAAGTAAATATATATAAATAAACAAGAGGTTTGGCCTTCTTTTATTTAGATGGCAATGAAAAGTAATATTAGCAAAAAAACACACATCTATCTATCGACATTCCAGGAAATCATCATCTTATTTACCAATTCCTATCTATTATCATAATAATAATGAAATATACAAATTTAGATTTAATTTAGCATTTGAAATTTAAATAATTTTTCGAAAATGAGTTTTATATGTTGACTCGATTAACATACCTTTGATTTTTATGTAAATGCGTACCTACCTACCTCCACTGGAATCATCTCATCGTCAGTTTGTAACTTTTAAATAAATGAAATATTAATAATATTATAATCTAGTAGAATAATTAAAATAAATAACTTGACGTCAATTATGGTTTTAATTACATGGATATTGCATTTCTGATTTATTTATTGACTAGCAATTATAAAACTATTGAAACTTTAACTTCCATAACTTGTCAGGTGGCCAGGTGGGAATGCCGCTGTCGGTTATTATTTATTTAATAAATTCAATTTATTCCATTTTATTTGCTTGCGTTTCGCAAAGGCCCGTTGAAAACAAAACAAATCGATTACGATGCAGGCAAATACAATCACACTCCACTTTTTATTACCCTTCTTGAATTAAATTTTATACTTCACAATTGCAAACTAAAACAAGTTACAAGAACAAGAAATTACATATTAAACACGCATACTTTTACAGCTGCATGCCTTTATATTAACAAAACAACGCCTTTTTTACTTTTTTCTCATTTTAATTTGGAGCCCGCCAAAAAAACAATAATAAAATTTAACATTAAAATATACAAGGACCACACAAATTGTTTACTACTTTTTTTCCCAATACCTCTTCCAACCAAGTATCTTTATGATCCTGCTCAATTTTTTACAATAACCAATTTTAGTATCGCAAATGCGTTTTTCTCTACCGCCATTTTCTTTCTCGAAATTTGCTCAAGCCAAACCACGCGCCACCGAGTCTCATTTGCATGATTCGACGTTTGTTTTGTTGCTGTCAAAACAAAACATAACCACAAAGCGGCGGTAATAGTGACGCGCACGAATAGACACAAGAAAAATTGCTACATTTTACTGTAATATTACTACAAGAATGTAAATAAACTTTAACCTTTATTCAGTCCAAATTACAACTACGGCGCAAATAATTGAGGCTCTTTGGGATTTACCAATTTAATGATCATTCGGAATTATCAATCGAATTTATAACAACAAATGTATCATAACCTGTTGCTATATTAGCGATGGGTTTATGCTCAATAATTATAATTACAATAATTAGCAATTTATTTGCAATGAAGCTACCTAATAACAAGATTAGGTTTGCTTTGCGCCAGCTTTGCAATGGAACATCAACTTGATATTTGTAATTATAGTTGAAGAATATTAATACGTAATCCACAAAAACTTGCATCCCAAAAATCTTCAACAAACAAAGCCGTCTTCAGAAATGAACAACTATTAGGAAAATCACCAAGTCCAAAAAAATTTCATCGGGTCTGTACTAGCAAAATAATAGTTATTTTTTATATAAGACGATAAAATTGAAATTAATTTTCAAGTGGAAATTGTTAATTAACCAGCGACAAATTTAGCGAATCGATAATTAAATTTCATCGTCCTGTATAAAATTTAATTTTTTTCTATAGTATATGTTGAATAAAAAAGATATACTATAAAAAATCCCAATTTCAAATTAAATTATTGCTATTTGACATCAAACACTTTGATTGTAGTGAAAAAAAAAATACTTGTTAATTTCCGTAAAAATAAAGTATTATTGCTATTCAAATGCTACTTTATCTACTCTTGCGGCTAAAGTATAAGTTCTTCTATTATTCTCAATCAAACACCCGCACTTTAACATCTGCCATAGAAAAAAATATATAAATTAAATTTACTATCTTTTTAAACAACCATAAAACTTCTTGCTACAATCAGAATATCGTCCGCGTAGGCATAAGTTGTCCTTCCTTTGTTACAAATGACCCTCCTACGTCCATGTCTCTGGTAATTTTTTCCATTACTATATTGAAGAGCGTAGCAGACAGCGCGTCACCCTGCCTAACGCCACTGTTTATCCTGAAACATTCTGTTGTACCGTTGTTAACTCTCACACATGCTGTGGTATTATCTAGTGTCATCTTTATCAGTTTTGTGAGCTTGTTTGGAATTCTCATTTCTTCTAACGCATCGTATAGTTTGATTCTGTTGACTTTATCGAATGCCTGTTGGAAATCTATGAACAGCATGTATGTTGGGATTTTATGTTCTTGTGTTTTCTCCATTATTCTTTTCACTAGGTGTATCGCGTCGACAGTAGATCTTCCTTCGGTGAAACCATATTGGTACTCTCCTACAATGTGTCTAGTGTGTTCTTTTAGCCTTCTGTGTATGATTGTGGTAAGCACCTTATATGTCGAGTTCAGCAGAGTTATGCCTCTGTAGTTACTGCATTTGTCGGCCGATCCTTTTTTCTTCAGAGGGACTATCACACCTTGTCTCCATCCATTGGGCATCTTTTCCTCTCTCCACACCTGTTGCACCAGACTGCATAGTCGCTTGTGTATTCCTTCTCCTCCATATTTTATGAGTTCAATTGCAATCTCATCGTTTCCTGGCGCTTTACCGTTTTTCATCTTTGTGATTGTTTCTATTATTTCTTCTGCTGTTGGTGGTGCTATTTCTTCGTTGCCGTTGTTTATTATTTCTTTTTGTTCGTCTTCATGTTGCACATTGAGAAGATCTTGGAAATGTTTTTTCCAGATTTGTTTCACCTTTTCTTCTTCATATTGATATTCTGATTCTAGCAAGATCACGAAAAAGATGGAGAATATGTTTGTAAGGATGGAGAGTAAAGCAAGAGAAATGGGGCTTATGGTTAATGAAGCGAAAACGAAATATATGAAACAAGACTGGAGCTCCTCGCGTTGCAGCAACATCAGTATTGAAAACTATAACTTCGAGGAAGTAACTAGTCTCAAATACCTAGGAGTACACATAGATAAGTATTGCAATCGTCAAGAAGAGCTGCGTAGTAGGTTGCAAGCGGGAAACAGGGCATATTATGCAAACAAGAGGCTGCTTAAGGACGCAACACTAAGAAAAGAAACAAAGATGAAGATATACAAAGCACTGATAAGACCTGTGATAACTTACGCGTCGGAAACTATATGTTTCTCACAAAGCGAGGCTGAACGACTAAGAGTCTTCGAAAGGAAGGTGTTCCGCTCAATACTGGGGAAAGTAAAGGATAACAACGGTGAAAGTAGACCTCTGATGAACCACGAAATCGAAAGCAGAATGCAAGGTGAAAACATAATACGGTACATCAAGTCACAGAGAATACGATGGTTGGGACACATCATGAGAAGAAACGAAAACAACAGCATAAAGAAAATAACAACTTGGAAACCTGGGAGGATAGAGCAAGAGGCAGACCGAAGGTGAGATGGTTGGACCAGGTAACCAACGACCTGAGAGCGATGAAAATACTTGACTGGAAAGGTGTGGCCCAAGACAGGCAAACATGGAAAAAACTCGTAAAAGACGCAGTGACGCACACAGAACTTTAAAAATGAAAGACAACAAAAACAAGAAAGCAAATAACTATCAATGTTAATGGGGACCAATCCACCCCTTTAAATGGATTTGTGAATCCCGGTACAGGGATAGCAATATTTCGATTAAAATGTATTATGCTAATAATAATAATAAAACTGCTAGTGCCTCTGTGAACACATATAGGCATTTGAATGCCTCTTTACATCTTTAAACTTTGAAATATAAACATATGTAGGCTATCCCTCACGTCTTTGTAGAAAATTTAATTTTACAAAAATTTATATAAAAATCGGATGTATCTACACAGCATCGATGGTCACATGCTTAGATTATTAAGTACTAGCAGGTCAGGCGACCTAACGGCCGTCATGACCTCCTAGGGAGTGAATATAGTGCAACTCGATTGACTGCTCATAATTTTAAGTAGGCTAGCAAAACTTAACCAGTAAGAGGTCATTTTAGAATTACAATTTTGATGTTTATAGGCAACATAAAAAGAACGTCTTGGAGCGTTGCAAATAGCGGCGTTCGTCTTAGTAAGTTAACGTTAGTTAAAGTTAAAAAAAAATAAAGAAATATGAAAATTTTCCAACTTACATTTTTAGTCTAACATAAGACCCTGTTGTACAAAGTGGTTTCGTCTTATTAAGAACTCATCAGTTAAACTATCTCTAAATGAATGAAAATGGATTAAAATCCATTAAAATTGAAATCAAAAACTATATAAACTATATGGAAAATTAATAGACATATGTTTTGACAAACCCATATCGACACACTAGATTCTAAAACTGAATGTTACTAATGCCCGATTTTTTCAATCAGAGTTATCTTCAAGTTAGCGAACTTCAGGTTAAATTGACGAAATAACCAATCAGATGACAACAAAACAAATAAATTAATCATTTAATTGGTTGTTTCGTCAATTAAACCTGAAGTTCGCTAACCTGAAGATAACTAGGAGTGAAGAATCGCCATAATAAACAAAAATTAATCAAATTTTGTCATATTTTAAAAAACACAAGGTTAGCTTTTTCACCATCTGAGGGTTTTGGACCGAATGAAATAATAGTTTAGCAAAATTCTGATTTTTTTTATGAACGGCCGGTGAAAAAAGCTAATCTAGTGTGTCGATATGAGTTTGTCAAAACATATGTCTACTAATTTTATTAAAATTTTCCATTATAGTTTTTGATTTCAATTTTAAAGGATTTAATCCATTTTCAGTCATTTAGGAAAAGTTTAACTGATGACTTCTTGATAAGGCGAAACAACTTTGTACAACGGGGTCTTAGCCTAAAAGTGTAAGTTGGAAAATTTTTATATTTCACATTAAAAAAAAAATTTATTCAACATATAATTTTACAAGTTAATAAACTATTTACAATTAAATTATTAACATTAGACATCACATTTTAAAGTGATTTAAATTTTATAGATTTTAGATAAAATCTTTTGCGATAATTTTTTGGGAATTGATTGGGAATAGCGGCGTTCGCTTTAGAATTTGTAGCAGAATCACTAGTTAATATTTCACTTCGTTAGAGAGTTTTCTGCTCGAGAGAATTTTATGGAACGAACATACAAACTTTCTGTTTAAAATTATATTAAGATTAGTTAAGGCAGGTCCGGACTGGTAATAATTTAATTAGCAAGCAATCCAGTCTTTAAGACATTTTTTATAACCAAATACAGAATTTAAACTTTTTGTTATATTGCTTTTGTTATATTTCGATTTGTAAACAAATAACAAACATCAGCTGTTTTAATTATCGCCGTTATTTCCACATCTACCCGCCCTTATTGAAATTTTTTTATTATATTTAATACGCCCAACGGTTCTCTAATTTAAATACGCGACTGGTCGGGCTCTAAAAATTAAAATATAAAACATGTCCAACAAGATTGGAATCACTCTCTGAAAAAAAGTAGAATGTTTTACATGTAAAAAATAGAATTTCTTCATTTAAGAAATTAAGGAGAAGAAGAATTTAAATATTAAATCAACAATATAATTTTTGGTGACAGTTAAGATTCCCGGATCGCGATTTTGAAGTGGTTTATGAAAAATGACGGTCTAATTAGCATATATAAAAAATAAAATTTGCTGTCGGTTGAAATGCAATTTTCTCATTGGCTTTTTTGAACTGTAACCGCGCCCACCAAAATTAAAATAAGTTGTGCTGGCAGTAAAGACCATAATCTCAGTTTTTAGAACAAATTATGAAAGATAAGGTGTAATTAACAAATAAAAAAATAAAATTTGTAGTGGGTCATCAAATTTCAGAAAAAATTAACTTTTTGTGTGAATCCTAGTCTTTACGTAGTTGCGTTTGTCAAAATGGAAAAGACACACTTTGCCTACCCTTAAGTTTAGTTTGTATGCTCTGTTAAGGTATATATTTTGACGCCAAATAAATGAATAAGAGTTTACTTAAAATATTAATTTTTAACTTATTCATAAAAATTTCTTTCTCCTGATATTTTTAATAATTTTCGCTAAAAATTTAAATTACTCACAAACTATACGACCGATCTTATTATTTTATTACGTACAAACTTATACTAACTTACGGATTAAAATACAAAACTTAAATTTTAATTTATTATTAAATTTCAGTAATAAAAACTGAACAGTACTGTATTCAGTGTAAATTTATAAAAACCACTGGCGTACACATGGTCATCAGTAAGTTCACCTCTGGTGGTGTGGTCTAGCAGAGTAACTGGGTACTTTTTCACAGTATTTATTCATAAATCATCGATCAAATTGCTATAAATTTTAAGCAACTGGGTATCTGTTCACGGTATTTGTTTGGAAATCATCTATTAATGTGATGGAATTTGATTGATCGATGCGGTGCATTTGATGTGGTATGGTCGTTGGGAATTTACCAGATTTATCTTGTAGCAACTCCTTATGTCAAGTTACCAAATAAAATGAGCCATATATTTTTATCAACTTATAAAAAATGTATTGCTTTTAAAAAGTTTATTAAATTAATTTTGGAAATTATTAAATGTTTTTAATTTTCACATTTTTGAGTTAATTTTCAAATAGGTAATTAAATTTTCGATTTTATTCTTTTGTTTATGTCGTCGGTCTAATCCACATAATATAGCACAGTGTGATTCAAAGATTAAATTAAATTTTATTGTTGGGAAATTCGTTAAACTATCGTAATTTATTGACCATAACGTACGCTCATAACAAAAATATTTGGGTAATTAAACCGATAAGTATTTTTTTTATATTTCACAGAAATATTAATCCGAATGAGTGTTTTACTTTTCGATAATAATGTAAATTTTGAAAATGGAAGTGAAAATAATCACCCAGACTCTCTCCATACATGATTTTTCCCGCGGTGGTCACGTTAATAGCGCAGAAATTAAAAAAATTGTTTTCAATATTTCACGCATTTTAAAAAAGCGGAATAAATAAATCAAATGTAATTAAAACGTCGTTACAAAAAAATTAATTACAGCGGGGTTAAGTTAATTGAATATGCGGTGACTTGAAGAAATTATTAAACTAATTCAACACTTGATTATGTTCATTGACGTTTTTAATCAACTGCCATATTTCAAATTTTCAATTATTATAAAAGTTAGTGGCTTTACGGTTAAATTATAATAAATTTAACGTAGGTTAGTTTTTTTAATTTTCTTAAGTTATAAGAGACAATAGAAAATTAAAGAATGATTTAGATTTCTAGCGACTTTGGGGTTCCACAAGGTTCAGTACTAGGTTCTTTCTTTTTTAAATTTGTATCAACCACAGAAAAGGAATTTTCAGATAAAAATTAAAATTTTTTCATTCCAATTAATTAAAAATTATTTTTTTTTGTAAAATTTTGCTGGCCAATGCGCCATATGTTTTACAATTTTATCGATTGTAAGTTTCAATTCGAAATATGGTAAAACGCAAGATTGATCGTAAAGAGGCTGAATTTTGGTTCAAGCTAAATGAAATTAACCAGAATATTTCGCAGTGGCGCCCAAGACCAACAAAACGAAGTGTAGGTAGACCACAAAAAAGATGGCTTGATGATATAAAACAAAAGACTGGAAAACAATGTCCCCAAATGGCTAAAAATAGAGAGGCTTGGAAAAAATTAGGCGAGGCTTATGTCCAGCAGTGAGCGAAAAACGGCTGAGAAGAAGAAGTGAAATTGTTAGTAGCTGTAAATTGGTATGTTGTAGTATGTAATTATATTTTAATGTAAATAATAATTATGTGAAGTGTGGAACATACTTTAAGTACAATACATTGAACTGCAGTCAAATTATTTGCTGACGGGATAGGTAGGCATACTCATAAAACGGATGTTTAGAGGTATTAAACCCTAAAAACGCTGATCATGTTATTTTTGGTTGACGTCGATAAACATGCGTATTTTTGCAAATAGTTAGTTGTGAGTTGTAGATGTTAGTCATACTTAGTTCATTCACGAACGGTAACTATGTCGCTCGTTCATGTAATTGTTAATTAATAAATAATTGTCAACCCAACTGGAATTTTTCTGAAAAAACCACAAATCTTCTGATTTTTAATGGCGATCCTAAAACAGATCATATTTCAACTATTTTAATAGTTGACTCTCATTACTTGTTGAACCACATCTCCGATCGTCTCCAGTTTTTATCTATTTAACTCCGCGAATATCACCACGCATTTGGTTTTTCCAATCGATATTATCATATTAAATTTTTTAGCTGTTAGGTTGAACTGATGCCAGAGATTCTGTGGTCATCTTCGCTCTCTGCCACAAGCACGACATCATCTGCATGAAAATCTCCTTGTCACCCATCTTGTATCCTCTTGAGAGGGGTGCGTAATGAGTTACACATCTTGTTTATTATTTCTTTCATCACGACATTAAAAGAGAAGAGGAATACTCCCTTTCACAGTAATTTTTTCTGAAATTTTTTCGTATCCTCTTACTTGAATTGTATTTTCAGTGTCTTCTTCTTATCTTCAATAGTTTTTTATATAGATCTATGGGTATGTTCCTGTTATATGGTAAATGTATTACATCAGCGAAATTGCTGTATACGGTCAAAAGCCTTTTCTAGATCGATAAAGCACAGGTACGACGGTCTAGGACGACTCGAAGGATATCTCCATAATTTGTCGAAGAACAAACACCGTGTCGTTCTTCTGATCGACATCCGTGTTGTTCTTCAGCAGTTATTTTAGAATCGATTATATTGGTAATTATTTTTGTTGTTCAGAAGATTTTGTAGTTTTGTGACACTCTTTTGTCTCCCCCTTTGGACATTACAATAGTGATACTTGTTCTCCAGCTGTTAAGTATTCTATGCTGCGATACGATTTTCTAGATCAGTTTCTGCAGCTTTTGGACAAGTTCCTGGCCACCATACTTGACCAGTTTGTTGGGAATTTTGTCGGGTTATGGGGATTTTTGATTTTTTAATTTTGTTAACGCTTGCTCGACGTTATCTATGATTATTTCTACATTCTCGGCTGTTATATCTAAAATATTAGAGTGGATTGCTGTGTTTCCTACTCATTTGAACAAATCTGACTAGTATTTTGTTCATGTCTCTATCTTTATCTGGTTAGATTCAGTTATTTTGCTTATTTCCTTTCTTTGCATTCAGATCATTCTCTAAATGTTTTCTGCAGCTCATAGAAATCGCTCTTCATTCTCTTTGTAAAGCTCTCCCAATATTCCTTCATTAGTTTTCCTACCAGTGCATTTGTTTCATTTCTTAGTATTTTGTAATTCTTGTACGCTTCTTGTGTTAGTAGAGATCTATACTTTTTTTCCCGACACTTTTCTTTTACTTCTCTGTGAAACCATAATGTTTTTTTCTGCATCTTCCCTGCTGCATTCACAATTCTTGTTTTCATAGCTTTGTTTGCCGCCTTTTTTATGTTTGTTTTAATTTTTCTCCCAGTCTCTTCTGGTACAATCGGACAATTAATGCCATATAGATTCGATATTTATTTTTCTACTTTACGATAGTTGTGAGATTTTTCTTTCGCAGCACCTCCTAATGGCAGACTGTGGCAATGGCAGACTCTGTCAATATTGGCCGCATTCAGTGTTCTTACGATATATCGAATATTTTCGTTGGGTGGATTCAGCGATTTATGATAATGTTATTATATGTTGTGGTTGTAAAAGGTGCTATTAATTTTGAGTTCATTGTGGTAGCAGAAGGCAATCATTAGTTCCCCATTATCATTGAGCACCTATTCGTTAAAACATTGCTTGACCCCCAGTATTATTTCTTTTCCGATGCAAGCATTCAAATCTCTCATTATTATTATGGAGTCATCCCTAGGGATTGTTTCGATAGTTTTTGTAGCTCTTCATAAAATTGCTGTCTGTCACGTTTGGGTCTGTAGTCCTCTGGACGATACATAGATAAATTAGATGTATATTTCGTTGCTGTTCTTCCTTGAAACCTACTATTATTTTTTTTTCAGATATATACTGACATTTCCTAATAAGGTGTTTATGTTGATTGTGTATTATGATTGCTACTCCAGATTTTGCCCATTCTTCCCTTGGCACATCAGTGTAAAGTAGCAGGTAGTTGTCATATTGTGCTTGGCCCTTCCCCATTTTTTTGTTTCTTGAATTGCGCAAATATCTATGTTATTATCGTCCAATTCTTTGACGTTTTCCTGGTTTCTTTTGTTGAATGGTTCCTTGTCTCCTTTTCCATCTCATTTACCTTTTTTCATGTGGATTGTCATCGAAAAATCCGATCTATTCTGAGACTTCATATCGGTACTTTGAACGATCTGTTTTATTTACGATAAGTGGGCTTCTAACCTTGCATGTAAACCCTCCTTCTTTATCCTTGAGACCGGCAACGTCCACCGCTGAGCTACTCAATTCACCCAGCAGTTTCCGCGGGCAAAGTTTAACTTAATATTGTTAAACGTTTAGTGTTTTATGATGTCTCATATTCTAATATTTATGTTGAATAAATTTAAAAAATTAACTTGGATGTTAGCGCGATGAACTGCTAATGTAAGTTCCCCGGTTTGAGTCCAGGTAGAGCTCACTGTGCAATGCCGTCTCCGTGCTTCGGAAGGCACGTAAAGACGGTGGTCCTCCTATGTTAATGAATTGCCATCATTAACAATATAAAAATAAAATAACAAGCACATCTGAAGGCAGCCTAGCAAGCTACTTCAGAATAAAACAAATAATATGCTCAGAGTACTAGCAGTGACTTCGGAACTTATCCGGGGTTGCTGCTGGAAAACACAGATCGTAGACCTTACGTAAGAAGAAGAAGAAGAAATTTTTTTAAATATACAAGCTTAGTAAAATTTGAAAACTTTCCAACTTACATTTTTAGTACAATTTTATTCAACATATATTTTCACAAGTCAATAAACTATTTTCAATAATTATTCTATCATTATTCTAATATTTATACACACGCCTACCGTTTGTTATTTTTGGGATTCAAATAAATTGAGTTTCATTCCTTATGGTGCATCTACCATCTTACGGAGGGCTTTCGATTGGATCAGATGTCTTAGAAGAAAATGCCCCGTGATCTACTGCCATAAATTAACCGAATACGGGTACCACCGATGGGCCTATTCTCCGCATAACAAGAGAGATCCGATCGACTTATAAAACATTATGTTATATATTTATTGTAAAATTTGTTGTGATTGTCGATATTAGCAGTAGTTATAATTAAAAAAAAAATTAAAACTGTTTAGTTTTTGTTTTGTTTTATTATTCGCCCATCTAGTTTACCCGAAGTAATTCATGACCCTCACATACCGCCGAAGTTCAGTCAATGCAAGGGAGGGATAAAACGTATTTTTGAAACAAGAGGACCCACCTCTTGGTTAACAATTTTCTTCGGGACGACCAAGGGGAAAAATTTGCTATAAGGGAAAAGTCTCGAAAGAATGGAAGAAGAAAAATTTCCCCCAAAGATTAGAAAGAGGTACGGTGGGTCAAGGCAGCATATGAGTTCTAATCAAAGGTTCTTCTTGATTTATTTTAATGGACTACCTCGAGAAATAAAATGAAATGATATGGTTAAAATTTGGTGCTTACGTCATAACCATCTTAATTTATAATATTCAGTAGTGCAACAGTTACGATTGATGATTCCTAAAAAAAGAAATCGGTTGTGTGCGCCAGACGATCAAGTTAAGAAATGCATGTGAGTTGAAAGTTTGAAGATGTAGAAATATTTTCAAATACGGATCTGTGAACATACCAAATTTTGTTATAAAATTCTTATCGCATTGAATAAATAGTTGGTTTTAAATCATGTGCATTCTTTCATTAGTAAATGTGAGCGATAAATCTGATAGAGAGTATTTAAAGGAAAAATTAAAATAGCATAATCAATCTGGTTGTGGTAGAGTTAAAAAGATAGGATAGATTTATGTAGGTAATAAGAAGAAAAATTAAATTTTCAAATAACGAGGCGAGTATATAAAAATGCTTAAAGTCTGATATCATCTCAATTTGAATATGAAATCGATAATGGTAAATCAGTGCCAAAGAAGTCGTTGTAATGAACCTGTCAGAGCGCGTCTGCAAAGCGTCTGACCGCGGTTTCCATAATGGGCGCGTCTGCCAGGTGTGCACAAAGCCCAGCTTCCTTTTCTGTAAACCCTTTACACCTGGTTTAGATATGTTAACTTTATGACCACTATTTTTATCGATCACGTAATCTAAGAACAAGATAATAATCCAACTTGTTGTTCGTGATTAATATCTTCATGCTAATTTCTTCCCCATACACACACACACACCCACCTTAAATCCGAAGCTTTCCATCTTGACGCAGCGTTCAAGTCTCCGGCGTTTCGAACGCTTTGAAAAGTTCAACCAACAGGATTCTGGTGGCAATTTTTTTAATTAAATAAATTATATCCAATTTCACATCGAAAAGTGAAGAATTTAAAAACCAAAATTTTTTATCTTAATATTTAGAAATTTTTGATAACACTTAAATTTATCGTGAGACAATTTGGAAAAAATTTTGACCGCATCATATTATGCAAATAGTTTTTATTACTTACTATTATATTTAAAAGTGCTTATCTTATAAATTTATTTTTTTCTCTAAGATTTTGATAAGTTTTAATGTGTTGGTTGGTATTAAGACAAGAGCGAAGGTGATACAAGGATCAATAAACTATTAAAAATTTTAAAACATCTATAAAAGAGATCAGATACGTTGGGAACAGAATGACAACAAAATCCACTGCTGTGTAGATAAAGTAAATTAGATTTAAATATCGCGGACCAAAATGAGAAAGGATAATAATAATTAAAATGGAAAGAAAAAATTCGACGTTCGATCAGATTTGAATTATTTTATGTAAACTCCAACACCAGCAGGGTTAACTTTAATGGATTTATGATTAACGCTTTTTAAAATTTTTATCCTTTTAACTAACCGTTACGAATGGGTCGTTTTGTCCATTTCGGTTATTTTAGGTTTTTTTTTCCTTTTATATCGTATAAACAATTAACGAGCGTAACATTAGATTAAATTGGTTGCATTATATTATATTATGTGTGAATGAAGATCGAAGGTAGCGAGTGCGGTTGGTTAGACGAAGAAGAGATTTTCAGCAGCGCGATGGCTGTGGGAAAGATCGCCGTTTGCTGCAGTGGGACATCAGTGCACTGCTCTGGCAGACCGGCCGGGCTGCAATTAACATTCCTGAAGACTTGCCATCAGCGACGTCTTAGAACAAAGATATCTGTGGATATTGTGTCTTCGCTCGCATTCGTCCGTTCCCAGGGGCTATCGTTTATTTCACGACCCTCAACCCACCTCCAAGAATAAAATGCTATAAATCGCTCTCATGGGACCAAAACGAAAAATGATCGTCAGAAGCTCGTTTTATGAGATGTTGGAATTTTGTTTACTTATTATAATCGGGTAAACGATAAGATCACGATTGACAAAGTAAGTTTTAACATTGCTCAAGTTGTGTAACTTGCTCACGATGCAACCCAAGAGTAGTATAATTGATTTTATAGGAATGGCGGAGGGACGCGCGACGAAGATTGCGAAGATGAGCAAACAGCGCGTGTTTTGTACGGAATGCGAGCCCTCGGGCTATGCACCTGGTGGCCACCCGCCCCGTCCCTGCCCCTCATTGCGATAATCTTCCAATCTCTTCTCATGCAATCAACTTACCTATAAAATGTTTACTATTTAATTCTAATATCAAGCAACCTAAATAAACCACCATCATTAAGTCTCCCATTTCAAAACACACATTCAAAAAAATTAGAACGACAACATAAATTAAAAATTTTTAACGCACACTTAACGGTAACTTTTTGCTACAATTCAAATTTATTGTAACAAATTAAACTTTTAACGATTCAATAACGCATTGTCGTAAATTTATTTTGCACTACTCCCTTGCATGCGTAATAACAGCTCACCGATGGTCAATTGCATTTTCAAAAAATCACGAGTAAAAAATTTTCAAAATATTTTGAATACTTTTAATTTGTACAACTTTATATTTTGAACTTCTTCCCACGATTTAAGTATTTGAAAAGATATTTCAATAATTGCACTTGGAACACACCGGTCATGATTATCAAATTTTTGAAAAAGTGGCTCATTTGACAAGCATCCTCGTTAGGGTTCTCTGTAATCATCGCGTTTGTGTTCTGATGACTTTCCCAGCGAGAAACGTACTATCCATCAATAATGTTCGATGTGTATGTAACCCTTTCCAGAGACCCAGAGGGTATACCGGGTGTTTAAAAAATTCTTTTTTCTGCCACTGATCGACCTATGTATACAAAAATGTATGTGTTACTCTCTGAAAAAAAATTAATCCGCAAATACTACAGCTTCAATTTACTCCAATAATCCATGGAAGATTTTTCTGTTTATGAACGTTTCCTCACTGGATTCGAGCAAAAATTGTGGCAAGGACGTCTTGTTGAAAAAGTGACAATCAATCGCGAGACGAAGCAATCCAAACCTGGCAAAGTAAGTCTTAAGCAGAAATAGCAGATAGCACCCAATTGTTTTTAAAATAAAGCAAAAACAGTGCAGACCTATCAACACTGAAACGGTAAATATTGCATGGTTTGGCAAAATATAAGTAATGGCTGAAGAGTATTCCAAAAAGAATTTAAATAACCTAAGAGATACTATGTCAAAATAACACGTTAACAGCATAAAATGAAAAATAGCAACCGGGGGGTTATTTTTAGTGTTCTTTTTTATTATTTTATTGCTATGTTTATTCACTGTTTTGGTAGAATCAATAAATAATAAAAAATATTGTATAATTTTGAAAAACTTGGCACCCATCAGGTTTTCTTAATCTCGTAGCCACTATTTTCAATTTTTATCCTCAACGTTTGAGGTTAGTGGCTATCTACTGACAAAATTTTTAATTTTTAGCAAACGTTTAATTGCCAT
Organism: Lycocerus yunnanus; assembly: GCA_036346125.1. NCBI lineage: Eukaryota > Metazoa > Arthropoda > Insecta > Coleoptera > Cantharidae > Lycocerus > Lycocerus yunnanus. Next base: position 11,386,757 of record JARFIX010000013.1, read on the forward strand.
CACCGAATATTTAGATTGCTTTCGATTCAAGGTGAGTTCGACTTTGTGGAAAAGGAATATCCATCATGATGATAAAAAAATACAATTTTTTGTTATTGGGTATCAGGTTAAGGTTTTTGGTTCTGGACTGGCTGGATTTTAGACTAAAGTGTGTACCAATTTCCGCCAAAATTTGATAATAACTGAAAAGAAACAACTTCTGAGTTGCCGAAGAACCCTGTAAAGTTATGATCCCCTAGGTAACTGCACTTATGCTTAGATTCATTTTTTATCTTCAACTGGAAGTATCAAGGATTGCTTAAACATAAATTTGGGTTTCCATTTTATTTGCATTTAATAATAAATTGTGTTGTGCCTTATTCTGGAATTTATAATCACCTGTATTTTCGACCTTTTGGACAACCTTTTGGGTAGGTCAGAGAGGAAAAAATGCATAATAAACTAACTGAGAAGTGGAAAAAAACTCTGTTCTAGATTTACTGCAGGTGGTGAAAAAATAATTATGGAATTATCTAATTCTGATACCGTATAACTTATATCAAGCTGGAGAGTATTCCATACCCTTCAGACCTCCCGGTCCCCATAAGCTTCCTTTAACGAATATTAGCTACCTCTTTGAACTCATTTGAAGAAAATACGTAGGTTCAATTCACATTTGTTGCTTCTTACTATTTACTATTATTCATCGATTCTATCGCAATAGAATAAAATTTTTTCTTCTTCATTTTCGTAATTGAGTCTATACTCCATTTGAAAAAAGAATGCAGTAAAAATTTAGACCTTCCCCACGCGACGTGAAGGTAGGTCTCATAGGAAACGACAAAAATTAACATAAATGTCAACTTGAAAATTTTACTAAACCTCTTAAAAAGAAACCAAAAGAGAACTTAAATTTTGTATTTAACTTTTAAAAACCTATAAATGCATGATTTACAATAAAATCGGAAAATAAAATTTTTTTTTTCGTTAATATTCAATTTGTGAAATGAAAATTGCAAATTAAATTTCACCAGTGTAAATTTGTATTAACCAATTTTGTTGCAAGGTCATATATTTAGTACAAATTTTACTGCATTTTTATTTCAAATGGACTAGTATAAGTCCTATATCATCCAATGCGCTAGTAATTATCTGGAGATCAAGAGGGTACCAGACCTCTTGAGTAGCCGTTCTGGAAGTCTTCTGGAGATGGGTTTACCTGTCATTGTTATTTAGACCAGTCTGTTTTCGTCCATTCTTTCTAAGTAGCCTTTTTGTTGTTTCTTTCTTTCTCTTATCCATCTTACGATGTCTATCCATTATCTCTCTCTATCCATTAGAGAAACTCCCACTATCAATAGTAATATTTACATTTTCGTGCTCCGGAGAATTTGCTTTATTTTCGAACATATTGAATTTTAATAGCATAATAATAATAAAAATAACCAGCAGTATAGCGCGAAGCATACACGAGTCGACTACGAAGCGGTAAGCTTTCAGTTCGAATCTTGCTGGCGCTAGATACACTGCTGTGATCAAAAAGTCCAATGTCGATCTGTGGATTATGGGGAAGGCAACAGGAAACCACCCCATGTATTATACTCCTAAGAAAAGTAATCTTGGCTTCGACCAAGTATGTTCCTAACATCCGGTAACGGATAGACAAATGAAGAAAAAGAAGAAGAAGAAAATAATTTGAATGAAAAGTTCAAATTTTATCAAAGAAAGTAAATCTACTTCCATAGTTGGATATTATATCGAATTATAAATTCCCAGATTATTCCTCTAATTCTTGTATATCTCTCAGCTGCTAACTCCATTATTTAGAACCAAGTAAAACTTACTACCAGCAGTATAGCGTAAAGTAGTATACTGTCTGACTAGAAAGCGGGAGACCGCGGTTCAAGATCTGGTCGCGTCAGTCACTTTTCTGTAATCAAAGGTTCGATATCAACCTTTGAATGTGGGAAGGCAACGAAAATCAATATTTCCTAGTAAAGTCAAGCTTGGTTCTAAGTTGATCGCTACGCAATATAAAGTGTATGGCACTGAAGAAGTTTACTTTTAATTGGGTTTTTCAGTGTATTCTACAATGTCGAACCTCAGTTAATTTTAAAAGGTAAAAATTTCCAGAAATAGAAAAAACGCAAGAAGTCCCTCTAGCTTCTTTTCAAATTTTTAATCAGATCAGATTTAACATTTGACTTTAGTGCAAGGTATTCCATATCCGTAAACACTTGTTTCATTTTGCAATGTATTTTCATCAAATCAGATTACCGACTTTACGGCTATCTGTTTGGCAAGTCGTTACAAGGTCGGACATCTTTAGTTCACTATTGCCGACAGAATACGAACAAGGAAGTTTTTAAGTTTAAATTTATCCCATAATTTCCAAAACAGCTTGTGGAAGGATAAAATAACCAATATCGAAATGCTTGTATTCAATGTATATCGAAACAATCAAATTTAAATTTTTCAAATAATGGTGTCATTACTCCATTGAAGGCATCAATTATGAAATAATTTGAAATTTTGCGTTGTTTCATCAATTTAGTGCGCAACCAGCAGCTTAATTGCTATTTACAAGATAAGGTCGTTTATTATCCAAAAAAAAGGCCGCAGGAAATTAATTGATATGAATTCTTGTCTTTTATTTTCACCTTTTCCAACCCAGCTGGACTAAAGAAAGGTTAGCATTACGACCCCACGGTTGCCCCTTTCCCCTAAGTCCGGACTGAAAGGGCGTCACGGTTGTAATCCTTTTCATTGTTGGATGCTGGCAGTCATCAACTCAGGGGGACCGCCGGCTTTACGTACCCTCCGGAACACGGAAGACGGTCATAGATAAAAAGAGAGTCAGAAAGAAATTTTTTTCTTTCTAGGCTCCTCCCAGGATCAAACCGGGTGCCTTTGCATCAGTAGCTGATCGCTTTAACTACTAGGCCAAGACCATCTCTTTGGACGGATGTGTAAAACCAACTATTTCTAAAATGTATCTCTTATTTTTATGAAACTCTCGTGTCTTGTAAAAGGGGGTTCGATTCTCAGGTGGAAATGCGCTTACGTTTCTGTGCTATGGTTCGGATTTCTCGTTGAACTGTACGTTTTGTTCAATCTGAATTGTAAAACCGGCTCGAAAAAGGACAAAATTAAATTTTCAATTATGCACATCTCTTTGTAGGGTGGAAAGCCGGCAGTACCGTTCTATCTTGATCATGGCCATGATGGCTATGTAAAGTACCGGAATATGGTTTCGCCGCTCTCTAATTTGAAGTTGCCCCGCAGTTGCGAAGTTTTTTGTTATGACTGGCAAAGCCAAATTCGGCCGGTATGGAGCTGTACAAAGTCTGCCTTTGCACGCATCCAGAACTATGCCAAGTTATTGATTCGTTATCTACTACAACAGTTGGACACAACAAACATTCAATATTCGGAATCCAACCCACGGCACAACAGCTTATCGTCACGAAAACTAAGAAGGATTATGATTCAACTGAGTTGTGGAACTGAGGTTTGAAAAGAACAAGCAAAACTGTATTCAATTTAACATCTTAATAACATCTATGCGCATATGATGTTGGTATTCGTGGTTGATGGTCGTACATAAGGATGGTCAAATAAATTACCAAAACTAATGGTCCATGTATACTAAAAGTTTCAATTTTGGCAAGAACATACTTTTCCCACTAATTTTTATTCTCCTTTTTTGTGACGTCTTAAAAAAATTTAGTAGGATGACTTCCCAAATGTTACAGTTAAACCTAGGATGTGAAATCTAGAAAGAGAACATGTAAAAATACTAGCTAATAAATCAAAGTAACCTGTAAAACCTTTTCCCATCAAAGGAGAATGTTCGTAATACATCAATTACACACAGGCCCGGATGGGGCCGGTGGGCAAAAGGATAAATGCCGGGTGGGCTGGCGATTTTTTGAATGGCAAAACAATGTTGCAATATTAATTTGTTTTATTTTTTTTACAAAGTACATTTTTGCTGATTCTTTCTTTATTTTTTAGTCAATTTTTTTTATTTCATTTTGTTTCTAGAAAATTGGGTCAAAAATCGCTACCAAGTCAAAGTGGATTCAAAAACCTTCACTTGACAGCGAAATATAAAATATAATATCTACGTGAATACTTTCTGCGACAATAAAATTTTCCTAGCGAAATATATAAGCAGCAGTAAAAAGGAGGCTATTTTCGTGTTTTTCATGTTTGGGTTGAAAAAGTACAAAATTCTGAAAATGTTATTTGAAATTATTTTAAACGACATACTGTGAATCAAAATTGTTACTTTTAGTGTTTAGGGTCAAAAATGTTTCAAAATTTTCTGCCCGTTTTAATACACATTATGCTGCATTGGAACGTTTAAGAACGTAAGCTCGCGGTTCGAACCCTGCTCGCGTTAGATACCCTGCTGTGATCGAAAAGTCCAATATCGATTTGTAGACTATGGGGAAGGCAACGGGAAACCACCCCATGAATTGTACTCTCAGGTAAATTCAACTTGGCTTCGCCCAAGTTAAATCTCCATCGTCCGGGGGACCGGATATGACACATGAAGAAGAAGGAACGTCGGAAGCTACCAAAAAGTGCCTGGGACTGGCTGAGTGGCTCAAAGTCTTGCAAGAGTGGATTCAAAACATTTCGCTTTAAAGCCCCAGCACTAAATTAAGTATTTATAAAAAATATTTTAGACCGCTAAATAGTAAATTATTACCAGTCCGGGTCTGATTACAAACAACGTTCCTGATTTAAAATAAAATAGTGTCTTCTGCTGCTTCAAAATTCAAAATAATAGAAATCTTTCATGGCTATCTAAAGCTCGCCTCACACGATGCTTGTTTTGCTGATGGATTGCTTGCTGGCCGCTGTAATGGCCGGCCGTGCTGGAAAGTGACGTCACGTGCTGGGTTTTCGTGCTTGTTTTTGTGATAAAACGGGTGCTATTTTCTTGTTGGTTTTCTGCTGGTTTTAAGCGCTAACCAATGACAAAGTCGCGTCGTCTTCGTAAATACGGGCGCTACTAGGTTACGACAAGGCTAACCTGTTGTTGTTTGCTGTCAAGTAAATTTATATTATAACCGCGTCCATTTCTACAAACTGTCACTATGACAATGAAATCACTAAACCGCGTGCGCGTTAAAACTACCTTGCATTAAAACTACCGTGTGAAGCCAACGCACTGAAAACCATCCCGAATATCCAGCCGCTTGAAAGCCAGCAGAAAACCCAGCAAGCAAATCAAGCCTCGTGTGAGGCGAGCTTTACAACCACCGTTTTGAAATCAAGCAAAACCGCTGAAAATTAATTTGTTAAAACAAATAAAAAGAGTAAAGTAATAACCGATGAATTTGAAATTCATGGCGGTTTTAAATCAATCAATAAAAAAATAAGACGGATAATTGGTTAAACATCGAATCTGACAGATGACAGAAACTTTTTTGAGAAAAAATGAAGGAAACAAGTAACAAAAATTTTGCTGGAATCAATAATTCCGTTATAAAGCAAAACTGAAAAGTAGTAAATATCTAGTTTTACCTTCTCTTGGTTTACTAATTACAGGCATTTACAACGTTACAGCAATTTGAAAGGATATCGCACGATATTGTATTGTCCGATAATAAGTGTTACGATAACGTGGACGTTTTCTATTAATCTTAATTGGAAACTTTAAATTGGAGAAGATTTTCGTTCACGTTTATGTAGATTGTAATTTTGAACGTGGACATCGTCTGACGATTTTCACATAGTAATAAAGTGAGTTATTAATTGGTTTTAATTAACAAAGTTCTAAAAGTTAGAGAAAAGCATAATAATAATAAAAATTATGCTTATTTATGAAAATAAAAAAGCGGTTGACATTAAAGCTTTAAAAAAATAATTTAAATAAAAATCGCTCAAAAACAATTAAATTAGTTTTACAACTAAGGATGAGAATAAATTTTATGCGATAATAAAATGTAATGAAACTCATTTGCGTCATAAAAATAAACAACTTGTTCTGGGTGGTAAAAATGGTCACTATGGTAAACGACACTGCATACTGCGTGTTAATGGACCAACCGACCTATGTCATTCAAACTAAATAAGTTTTATCTGTGACTCAAGTTATGAGCAGTAGTTGAAACAACTCCCATGATGGCCCGCGTGCTATAACACGATTCTTGTATTATTGGGGACCCAAAAAATGGCATTCCTTCGACTTATCGTCAATCCCATCTCGAGTATTCGGACCTTCTTTACCAGTCCAAACCGATAAACATATCGTATGCGCCACCGAACCAAAGACAACCGGGACAAATTAGGCAGAACAACAACCTACCTTCCATAATTTAAGCTAACCTTATCGATGACGACTTAAAATTAGGACACCATCGTGATAAATCTTAACGCACTAATTAGTAATCACACATTTATTTAACACATCCTTCTTCTTCTTCTTCTTCGTCTTCTTCTTATTCCAAAGAATTACCCTCGTAAAATTATAATGACTTATTTTATTTTATCAATAAATTATACGGCACTAACGTAAAAAAGTAATAATCAAAATTTAAAGTATACATAAACAATAAAGTATCTGGAGTTAGTGCACTGTGGGACACCAATTATACGCGTCTCGTGTCTTAATAAAAATATCAAACAACATTTGAAATAAGTTTTTCCTTTTATTAGATTCGATTTTTGCTGACGATTGTCCACGCAAGTACCCTTCTCCTCTGCCTCCGCCTCGCCGCCGCCTCAGCGCCGTATTGTACGAAAAGTGTGAACGCATTCTAATGTATAATTAGGAAATCGTTTAACACATTTTTAGGTATCTTTGTTGGATGTGTTCAAACAGTTATTAATTTGTTTGGTGGTAAGCAGCAATAGACGTAACCGCTACAGTGGCTACGGAATTGTGTACTTTGTTAAGTGGTACATCATAAGAACCGCTGTTTAACAAATACCTGTTATCTCAAACATCAAATAGCATCATCTTTTTTTCCCACCGACGATGTGCTCCCTTTAATTGAAACAAATTTAATCCTTTTGTCATCATCACAAAAATGTTAAGTGATTCCTAAAATTTGCTTCGATCAAAAAACCAAAAGATTTGTCTCCGCGGTACGCCCTGTATGTAGTTTTTGGAACAAGTATTTCAAAAATGCTTTTTGTAACAGTTATTAGTACCATTGTGTTGATATTTTATAATTGTAAATTCATGTTCTGTCTTGGTAGATAAATTGGGCTTAGAAGCCGCATTGTCAAAAATGATGTGGGTATGATCCATACCACCTAGGGTTAGTTTGGTCTTTGTTTTAGCCGCGTTTATATGTTTTAGCTTTGCTGGAGGTCCAAATAACTTTTAACTTCCACCTACTTCCTCATTTCTATAACGAGGATCGAGTTATTGTCGAAAAATTTACATTATTGCCATCGAAGAAGAAGAATCGGTTCAAAACGAGTGGCTTAAATCAAATTTTGGACGAGGTGTAGGTTTTGGTATGCAGAGAAGTAGTGCGCATCAGGTATTGTATTACCTGCAATAAAGTTAAGTGCAAAATCATGCTCGGCTCTGAGAAGAAATGACTTTACTGCGGTGCTTCCGGTCGGTATTCATTTATAGAGCTGTCCATGGCGAGATTCTCGAGAGATAAGATTTACCCAATTATCATCGCTGACAATTCTAATACGCCTAATACATTTCTATGTAAAAATGTGTAAAAATTCTTGCTCCGACTTGAAAGGAATTCTATCCTTTTGTTGAAAATATTTTTCGTCCTTAGGAATGTGTTTAATTGCGACTCGAATCCCAAATTCGAACTACCGTGAAATTTTGCTCGGGAAAAATCGATAAGACGACATTCTTCATTTTTTGGGGTGTCATTGAACAAATTTATTGAAGTTCCAAGATTTTTAGCATTTTTGCACTTATCTAAAGAATTTCAAAATGGAAGAACGCGCGAGAGTTTTCGAAATAAAAAATTATATTAAACAACTCTGTATATTATATTATGTTGGTAAACCGCACCTAGATTTTATAATTAAGTTTGTTAACTCGACTGAAACAAGAAAAGTTGCTTTGTCACTAAAACTAAAAGACAAAGTAAATTTTAGACACATCAATTTTTGATAGAAAGCTTGCGGAGTTATCTCCTCTCGTGATCCATTAGATTTGTAAATGTGGGAAATTTTTGACTTTTGGAAAGGAATGCAAAAAACGATATTTTTTGTTACAATTAACGTAAAGATATGTATGATTAAATCGGCAAAATTTTTGTTTAACATAAATTAAATAATAGGTTTGGAAGAATTGCCGAAATTGAAGTTGATAGTAGACACCGGGTCTGAGAAGTCTGCATTCCATTGTTAAGCATCATATTTAAATCCTAGTGTTTTATTTGTTATATTAGGAACCGTCCGTCGGAGAGAGCGGGAGAGGAACCAAAGCCACCCAGGTGTGCCATGACTCGAGTTTGTTTTTCCTCTGTTTGTTAATGATGCTGTGATGAGTGTGTTGGGCCGGCTCTTTGTTCTGGGATGATAAGTGAGGGGAGCGCACATTCCTCTCTGGTTATCGTACTTCGGGGTGGCCGCGGTCGCTTTGCCACTCCGCCGTGGGCGGCCCGCTCTAATAGGCCCTCTACAAATCAATCAGAGTTAAAACAATCAACTAGACTTGATTTCATAAATTCGTATTATACACTTCAGGTACCAAAAGTACGGGTATTCGTCACTTTCTTCGGGTAATTTTTTTACTTTCCAACTTTTTCCGGACCGGCGTTTAAAATTTGGATGGCGCGTAACCGATTTAAACCAATAAAAGTCACATTAAAGTCATCAAAAAGGAGGCGTATAATCCGAAATGTTCTGCTTGTCGACACACGTAGTACCCACCGGTATTATGGGTATCATATTTTTATGGGTATGCAAAAAAGAGCTCGTCGCGCTTTGGACGACCGTCTTTGTGCAGCACAATTTTCTCGACCACTAATTAAAATAGTTTTTTTTTCGGCGGTTCAAGTGCATTATTATTATTATTAAAGATGTGAAATGAAACGACCCGGTCATAATCTGCGGGTGGCAAATAGCCGTGACGGAGGTGATTTCGCTTTGGGAGGCAGCGCATCCGGTGCGGCATTGGGCTATGTCATTACTTCCAACTCGTTATAAAGAACACTCTTTTTCCTAATTGGACGGCAGACCTTGTCAGACAGTTAAGGATAAAGAGATTTGTTTTAGTCGGTAAAATGGCAAAAAAACCACAAGATGGGTTCTCAAACGCACTCAATCAAGTCATTATGTGCTCAAATTTGAAGCCAAAACCGATTACGAATTACTCTTATTATACTTTTGACGACCTTAGGTACCATGTTTAGAAAAAATTATACTCGTTTGATACCACTAATGAACGGTAATTGGAAAAATCTCTCATTTTCGTTTCGTTTCGACGAAACCAGCGGCAACTCCGCGATGGTGGCGCCCAACAACCAACCGACGACCTCCCAAATATTAACTATTATGTAAATCGATCGGCCTTCCTTCCCAGTTTAGCAAAAATTAAAAACGAATTAAATTTTTTATAATTAATTATTAGAATAATATATTTTAGTTATATACAGTCTGTACAAAATCTTAACAAAAAAAAACGATTTTCCTAATTATTTATACAATTAACTTAGTCTGTACAATATACACAATTTTATAACATTAATAATAAATACTCCTTAGCCAGGTACTAATATATTACACTTGACTCAATTTAAAATCAATTTAAATAAAGGTATTGCAAAATTGACTGTCAAAATTTTTTACTTAAATAACATATGGTAAGCAAGATTGTAATACCTATAGTTTGCATTAAAATTAACAATCACAGATGAGAATAACAACACTTGGCATTAAAATACCAGAAGCACACGGTAAAACGAGTATTGGGTACCGGTTTCACTGCAATGTTTATTTAATATTTGCACTTACGGTGCCCGTCGACCGTTCAGTTTTTTAGTTCGTGTGTTTTTTGTCACTAAATCTATGGTAGCCTCCATGTGTTGGGATCACAGAAACAGTAGCGTTACGACAAAAATTATTACAATATACTATACAAAAAGGCACTACCGGCATCCACACCCTACGATCGCCATTTCTTTATAGTTCTTCAAAACCACCTTATTCTCTTCGTCGAGATAAAGCATCGAAATGGACGTTAGCTGCGTAGGCACACAACACGCTTTCGGAACCTGTTGGGCATTAACCGAATTTGCCAACGTTTGAACTATTGCATGATTCGTCGTGTTCATATGTTCGGCCAACGGAAAATTGCACTCCCCATGACAGTAGTACGCGTCGTATCCAGGAGGCGCGACAATCCAATCGCTCCAGCCGACGTCGGTAAAGTCGACATACATGGGATGCCTTCTGCAAGGATCGCGTATCTCCTTTCTTCTGTGCTTTTTTTGCATCGCTCTCCTCGACCGCTTTTGGGCCAACGCTTCTCCCGTTAATTGTTTATTTTTACCGTCGTCGGTGTAGGTAAACAATAAAGGCTGCCTCGTCGACCAATTAACTTCGTCCTCCCCGACGTCCCTTCGTATCCTCACGTGACGGGCAGGTGTGGTTTTATTTTTACCCAAGGAAGCTATGTACACCACCAAGCCGTGATTGGACGAAGGCGCCTCCATCCATCGCACCACCGCCGGCAAAACGTCCAAACTGACCAAGCTGCCCTTTCTAATGTCGATTGTTTTCGAATCGACCAATCTCATTATCGGATCTCTCTTTCCTTTAATTCCGGGTTTGACGATATCGTTGACCAAAACTTGTTGTAAATAATCTTGATCTTCGGCGTCGTCCGAAATCCAATCGATCACGTCCCTGTTGATGGTCAATTCGGCCGCTTTAACGTGCTCCCCAAACGGAATACTCGTGATGTCGAACTTTAATCGGAATTTGTGATGACCTGGGAATTTGGTGTCTATCGGACTTTCTGAAAAAGACAAAAAAAAGTATGTGAGATAAACAAATATTTAATTAATTGTGTCGAAATGTAGGTGTATCAAGTGTTTGTTGGGTCAAGCTTTCGTTTACGAATCCGCCCTACATATGATGCAGTTAAGAAGTTGCGTTACAGAGTTAACGTTGACAGTATGGTAGCGAAAGTGGGACGGTCAAAACATTATACAACTCCAACTTAATTAAATAATATTTTATGATTTATCGGATCTAATGGCTGAAAAAAAAACGCTTCAGCAAACAATTTCGCTTAAAAATATATTTAAGATGGAACCGTTAATTGCTTTCCTCTAAGTAGTGGTAAATTGATTGCTCAATTTTGTTTGGGTTACAGTTTTCCGTAAGTTTTTAGAGGTAATAGACAGGTATTAAAATTGAAACATAAAAGAAGATGAAGTGGTACTACCGAAACACTTATAAAGAAAAGATATTTTGAATAGGTACTTGAGTGCTGTTAAATTGGCATTTGGAACGGACTCTTGACTATAAAGAAGAAAAGTTGCTTTGAAATACTAAACATGTTTGGTTTGCATTGTTAAATCCGGCGTGTATTAGTGACGTGTATTAAAGATTTAGAAAAACAGGATTATCCTTTCCATCATAATGTTTAGACAAGGAGATGCTATTGGGAATTGTAATTTATTAATTATTTTCACCAATGGAGGACGTTGCGCGGGATGCTCGCAAACCTAACCTCTACTTTTTAGAATTCTCAAAATGTACCCATTAGAAAAGTCCAATAAACTTAACGAGGGAAAGTTGCAAATATGTAATTAGATTTTAATTGCTCAATTTTCTAATATCCCAATTACGGCCTGGGCAATTTTGGTTAAGAATTTAAAAAATTTATCGATTTATGGTTTGCGAAAATTGGAACGAAATGCCGTTTTCGGTTGTTGTTATTCCGACACTCGAAAGTGTCGATGTATATAAAAAAAAAGATTAAAGATTTAAATCACGAAGCCGACAATTAAAGAGATCAAGAGGTTAAAATAATTAAAATAATTTTAATTACATATTAATAAATGAACGAGATATTGGAAGTTTTCTAAGTTATTCGGAATTGAAAGAGCGAAGTGAGCATAAATCTGCAATAATTTACATTGATTAGTAAAACACAATAAGTGATAATGTAATTAATTTCTAGAATTATCATAGCCTCTGATAATTATAATTTTAAAAGTTAATAACTTGTTGCTAAGGTCATTAATAAGTTATCGAATTTATTTATAACTTACCAACATGAGTAAAGCTTCTTACGGTGTTGGCGCTCTTTGTATGCAAACCAGGTCTGGGTATAGACGCTGAGTCTATGTATTGGTGGCCAGTTTGTCTACGATATAAATCCAACATGACCTGGGGAATTACCACTTTAGATTTATCTATTCGTGGCCTTTTACGGAATCCAAATAACGACAATAAATTTGCTTCTACTTCGCCTAACGCTTCTTTTGGAACGGATGAGGAACAAGCCCACCAAATGCTGTCCAATAGGACCATACCCAAAAGCCACCACGACAAGCAGAACAGTCGCATGATGAGGAAAAAAATTGCCCCTGTAACAAAAGTAACATTTAGACACAAAGCAAAACTTTCGCGACGATGATGATGATGATGGTAAACAGAAAGGTATAGCCAAGTACAAATTTTCACTTCCTTGAACCTTGTTTGGCCGTTTGCCATTTAATAAATAATAATGTTAGTATTACAAAGCTAACGTTTTTTAATTGTCTAATTTAAATATTCAAATAAATCGCCATTCTTAAGAAATGTTAGAACCAGTGCGTACTGGACTTATTTACAAGTTTTCGTTGCATAACTCGATGACGTTGTCTTCCATGTCACTTAATTGCGTCTGAGAATATTAAAATTATGTTCGAAAAATTAAAAACAATTCAATCTAATGATAATTGTGGGAGGAAGAGGGGACACATGTCATGTAGGAGCTTAAATTTATGGATAATGTGACTGTCTAGGGGTCTAAGGTTTCTTAATTTTTAACACTTAACTCTAAGGTCAAGATACATACACAAATTGAGCAAATTAACCTATAATGAGTGAGTATGGCATTTGTCTTAGCTAGCACGGCATGGCAGTGGAGAGGTCAAGCAAACTGAGGACCGGTTCACCTTTACTGGCCAGTGGAGAAAGCTGACACGCGGTCTCTGCAAGCTTAAAATACTCGGCTCTACGTAAAATACCTAATCAAGCGCATCACAACAAATTAAATAAAATTTGTTTCGATATCCAAAACATTTTGGCCTTCCATTCCCGACGATAATCGTTATTGGATGATCGAGAATGGAAAAAGGACCAAAATTATTCTTCCAAGCAGGTTCGAACAAGATCTTTCGTCAAGATGGGTCCAAATACCATTACAATTTCCGATTCGTTAGTTTAAAGCGGCTAATAAGTCACGGAACGGTCGAAAACCGCAAACCAAAGCCACGCGGCTTATTAACAATATCAGTCACTCGCAGCTAATGAATCGTGTTAATTAATTGTAGTTGTAATTTATAGTAAATCTGTATGCGTCTTTTTGGGACTGCTGCAATTTTTGGAGTTAACGTCGGAAGATATTAATATCACCTTCCCAAAAAAGACACTCGAGTATACCACCGGCGGTTGGTGCCGCTGGCGCTGATTAAAACGAAACAGCCTGGTTATTTAGAATTATCAAAGTTAGAATCTCGCTTGTTCAACTAACAAGTTAATCAGCAAGTGCTCAAGCTGCCAAGATCTTGGTGGAGTGCTATTACTTAGGATAAATATATCATGGGTCAGATACAGAAAAGTTAATCAGGCCTATAATAAGGGAGGGAGGAGGTTAACTGGTCACCGTGCTGGTTTTAGGCTATAGTCGAACAATAATTTCCAAAAATTATGGCTGTTTTATTTGGTTGTTACAAAGAATACAAATTAACATTTATATTTACTCTCCTCCGCGGCTTATCAGCAAAATATAATTTTTTACAGAACTGGGAAAAACCTGAGTCGAATGAAGTTAAACTTTCTAAGAATTTTTAAAAAACTTTTCTGTTTATAATTATGGTACAAACATGGTTTACCCGTAAACCTTAGGAGTCGATCACGCTACGATAGGCCATTATGGATTTTTTATTATTTTGGCAGGATGGTCCAAACGTTATGCTCTGGTGTGTGAGTAAACTTGAGAAGTTAATTTGTTAATCAGTGTTTCTTTGTTATTATATGCCAGAGTAAGGAACTCTTTGAAGTCCCAAGTTATTTATGAAGTTATTAAATAAAGTCAAGTTGGAATTTTCAGTTCCTTCGTAATCTTCGGTTTTTGAAACAAATATCTCCAAGCGTGGGAACAGTTTTGCAATTATTCACTTGTGTTCTTCATTTCTCAAATACACCATTGGTGAAATTACATTTTTACGATGTTCGAACCCCGTACGTTGACGGTAAATTTATCTCGTTTTTTATACAAAACATGTTTTTGTGCGGGAGATAGAGACCCCACAAAAGGAATCCCTTCATTTTTTATTCATACTATGCATTTGATGAAATTTTTTATATACCGCACAAAAAAATCGGTACCCCGACAAAACAGCCTCGGTCAAAACAGCCCTGACAAAACAGCCCGTCAAAACAGCTTCGACAAAATAGTCTGGCAATAAATCCCATTTTTATCAATTCAAATTAAAATACGTTTCGATGACAGTTAAGATACCCGAATCTAGATTTTGAAGAGGAATTATGAACGATGAGAGATTAATTAACAGTTAAAATAATAAAATTTGTGGTTGGTTTACAAATTTTGGAAAAAAGATACTTTTAGGGTGAATCCGAAATTTGCTGTGGTTGCGCTTGTCAAAACCGACCCACCACTTCGGTTCTCTACGCTTTGAACGTTTTGACAAACTATTACTACTGCTCTATAACACTATAACCCGTTGGGGGTCTTGACTGCCTCTATAGTATCATAGCATTTAATACCTCAGAGATGTTACTAGCACCTTGTGAGAGAACCACCGGTTTTACATGCCTTACAAAGCATAGAGACGGCCATACAAAGTGAGCCTCTGCCCGGATTCGGTTGGCCGTTTTGAAAAACGTTTTACTAATTAAAAATATCCCCCTAGCCCAGTCCCAGTCATGGAAACCAACAAAAAGACAAGTTATAAGTATTGTATTGTTCCGAAATGTAAGAAATGTAAGCGCATTATAGAGCCGTATGACGTCAAACCAATGGCTATGCGTTTATGGTCATATGAGTTATTTTAAATTATCATTGACTTTTAAAATCGATTATTTATAACAAAATACAATAAATAGAAGTTATTTTTACTGATTTGACATTTAATATTATTGGATTAATCGGAAAATACTGTTTTAACTAAATTTTTTTATTCATGCATGTTCTCTATTGGAATTATTGCCAAATTGTGTCGCGGCTATTATGTCGGGATTATTTAGAAGAGCCACCAAAAAAATCGCATCTAAACAATTCCACATAAAAACCGCACAGCAAAACACCGCATAAAAGCAGGTTAGACTGTATTTCGCTGCTCTTCGCTGTTTTTTTCGTTAAATGATTAGAAATATAAATAGAGAACTCAAAATTAAACTAAACAGTCAAAATTTTGTTTAAAACGAGAGTTGCTTTTGTTTTCAAAATACTCTTCACAAAATTAAATTTTTGAAATTCGAATAAACCGTTCTGTGTCATCATAATCAAAAAACTTAACTGCGTTTAAAACTGTAATGATCAATTTGCTGTATCTGTATTAAAAATTGCAGGTTTTATCAGTTTGTTTAATTGAAAATGAAAATTTTGATTTTCTTTCTTTTTGATATCCATAAAACTGTTAGTAATAGTACATAAATTTTTCATCTCATTTAAATACGCAACTTGGTTCAAATTTGCATGTTTTTGCCAAGAATTTCTAGAATATCATTACCAGTCCGGTTTTTTGTCTTTGAGCCTACAAAATATAAACTGCTCCTCTTTCTGCCAAAAACACTTTCAAGGCATTGGACATATTTTTTTGATATATTGAACCATTTTTGGGAATATAATACTTAACAATCTTAATTTATCTATCTTTGTGATACAGAATTTAAAATTATTATTCTTAATTGAAACTTCGATGAGAAGTAAAGTAGTTTCATTTACTTCCCAAGTATCCAATATAATTTTTTTACCAGATTATCTTTAATGCGGCTTTCGGGCCGCGCAACCTTGGCAACTTTTGATAATATCTTCTTCTTTTTCACTTCATGGTATAGTCAATTATGCCTGTTCCGGCATCCATCTTTTCTTCGGCCGTCCCACACTTCTTTTCCCGGCGGGTTTATATCTTTGTGCCTCTATCGGTAATTTCTCTTTCCAGGTATTTTTTCCATCTTTTGTTATATTCCACGATTTTATCTTGGATATTGTATATATTTAATTCCTCTCTAAAAGCTTCGTTTCTTTTGATAATATATAACTTTTGCAATTGCAAATGTTGTGCAGCCCGACGGTCGCATTTAAGAAACTTATTTAAAAAATTAGTTTTTTATATTCCCTTTCTCTCCCTCGTAAATTATAATAGATGAAATTGTGAAATTTGAATGACATACCGTCATATTTAGTACCAAAACTGTACAATTTTCTGCGCATTGTTGGTCCGATTTATGACCAAAATAAATTGTCCATAGAAATTCGCACACAACCAGTAAATGTTCACGATCACAAGGAAATTTTTCATACATTATTCGATCTAACAAAATGTTGTTTAATGTAAAAAAAAGAATTTATTAGTTCCTTTTGTATTTATTTAATTTTTTTTATTTAAAACATTCCTGAGAAGAAAATAAAGAATTTAATGAATATTTATGAAAACAGTGCCAAAAAAACGTTTCAAATAAAAAATGTTTATCTGTTTACCACGAACACTTTCGGTTTCTTGAAAATGTTTTCTACAATTTACGGTTTTCGAGTTATTAGGGAAAAATTCGGATCTTTAATCATTTCTAGATATATCATATTTGAATTTCATAAAAAAAACCTCTAACAAATTTATGGAAAGTTGATTAAATCGATCAAGTTGAGTTGATGATTTCCTATTAACCCGAAACATGTTGTGCATTTGACCATTAGGATTTAATAAAAAAGCATTGTAAAAGAAACAAAAGTATCCGAACTGTACCTAATGCAGTTTTAATAATTCTGAACTAATTAATCCTAATAAAAATTTTCAAATTTCAAAATGTTTCCTTTTCGTCACAAAGAAATAAAATCTTTACTTTCAGGTATTGTGTTGTTAGCAAATTGCTACCCGAGAAAGACATTTTTACTATCGCAACGATAGCTTATCAAAGGTAACGGTTTCGAAAATTACATTTTTGGAAGAAAAAAATATCTAAATTTATGTTTTGAAAATACCTTCAATTTGTTAATGGTATCGGTATCTCCAATTTTTCTACCGTAATAGATAAACGAACATTGAAAGTAATCCATTTAAAAATTCCATGGATAAGGAATAATGGATACCTGGATAAAGTTACTATTTGGTTTAAGCCGTTTGGGTTCCATTCTATCCGGCTACCACTTTTGCAAATTATTCTTAGAAATTCCGCTTTATGACATAACAAAAATAATATTCAAAAGTTGAAAATTTGGGTACAAGTTAAGGGACAGCCATGGTACAAAAAGATTTAATTAATTTTATTTTCAAAGTTCCTAATTGTTGTCGAAGCACGTGCAGTATAATTGAAGTCCGAATTAAAATTTATTTAAAATAATGGCTTAAGTATTTGTAAATTACTTACTATGTTAATTAAATACGTCACTTAAGACTAAGTTTGAATTTATTTATTTGTAATTGGCCATTGATAGAAATTCCATTGGAAATTAGATCGGTATTTGATTTCAAAACCGTTACAACTTACGGATCTAAATACGCTTTAAATTATTTAATTTAATTTTATAGATTTAAATTTAAAATTAAGAGCACACGCTCAATTTTTGCTAATTTATTGATCTCATTTAAATCGGAATGCATAATTCATTACTTAGGATGGTCCATTCTCGATTATCATTTCGACTCTTGAACGGAAAAAAATTTAATATACCAATGGTGAAAAGGTAGTTAACGGTTTCGTTATATTTATTGAAAATTACGGTGGTATTATCGGAACGCATTGTTTGGGTGTCATGCACAGTGCGTTTACCTATGCGATAACTGTAACCGTGCATTATATCGCACACAGTAGTACTAAAACTTTCAATTTCATTTCAATATTTTAATCAAAACCGAATCCGTCGATTACGGTTAATCGAAAACTTTTTACGCCGAGAAATGTAAATAATAAGTAGAAAACAAGAATTGGAAATAATAAATTTTCTTTCCATTTGCGAGATAAAATAATTCCATTTATTTAAGGAAACTTGATATCCAATTAAGTAAACCGCGCCGCGCTGTCTGTAAAGTTCGATTGCATACTCGGCTTTTCATTACATTCAATTTTCATATTAGGAATTATCCGCGCCTTTATGGGAAGACTTGTTTTTTTTAGGATCTATTGATAAGGAAAGTAGTTTAAAATTACTCCAACTGCGATGGGGCAGATTTCAAAACTTAAATGTAAAAATAATTATTAAAAAAAAAAATAGGTAAAACGTATTTAGAACCTTCGTGGTAAAATTTGAAAAAAAAAGTAGGAAAACTTACACACGCACAGAGAAATCACAATAAATTATTGTCCAATTTGCAAAAAAATCGTTGAGCAGCTTTGGGAGCGTTTTTAAAAAACTCGCGCACTAATCCAATAATTGCAAATGTGAAATAGAAAAAACACATTTTCATGAGCACCAACTAATACTAAATACATAACACTTAAACTTCCTGGTAGAATCAAGTCGTACGAAAGACTGAAGTCTAAGGATGGCCACCCTCTACCTGTATATTATCTTACCTTGCTGCGGGTCTCTGTTGGCCAATGGCATTTCAGAATGGGACAGGACACGTGCGATATTCGGTGGTAACATCTAACAACCAGAACCAACAATGATTCTTTTGTGTATTGAAAACGCTATTGTAGTTTCCAAGTGGTTTTTGAAGAGTTGGATACAATTGGGCTCCGTGGGGAAGCTTGATGACTTGTTAATAGCAGATTAAACCGCATAAGAAGAATTAATTTGACATACACTTTGACTTTTATGTATACAAACAAGTTCACACAATATTCATCAATCACGAATGGGAGGATTGTTGTCAACCGCAATCCAAAAATTTGATAACTTTTTTTTGTCACTTGCTGTCACGTTGAAGTCTCCGGCACTCAAATTTCGGCTTAGAAATTAATGAGATGCGTCACTAATGAAAAATGTTTTATTGTTTTAACACGAAAAGAGTTTCACACAATCAGTTAATTTTTAACGTAAAAAGAACCTCAATTTTAGATTAGGAAGTTATTTATG